>CM065726.1:7451420-7466420 GCA_033310375.1 Conus canariensis
TGTGTGTGTGTGCGTGCGTGTGTGCGTGCAAGTGCGCGAGCGCGCGCGCGCGCGCGCGCGCGCGCGTGTGTGTGTGTGTGTGTGTGTGTGTGTGTGTAACCAAAGATGAACTGCATGAAAAAATTGGCAGGGCTCAGACCAGCGAGCAGCGAGCAGCGAGCAAATTTCATTTTTCTCTAACCAGAACCTCTTACATTCAGCAAGAGACCAGCGGTACGTGAGCCGCGCGAGGAGAAGGGGAAAGTGAAAAGCAAGACTGATTTACGACTTCTTAATCCCGTCCTCTTCCACCCAATTCTTGCTCAGCCCCTGCCCCCTTCTCCCCAAGCCTGATCATTTTATTCTCTCTCTCTCTCTCTCTCTCTCTCTCTCTCTCTCTCTCTCTCTCTCTCTCTCTCCTCTCTCTCTCTCTCTCTCGTCTTCAAAGTACCACCCTCTTTTTCTACCATAGTGAGGAAAATGAGAGGAACCACAGGGGGGTGGGGGGGGGAGGGGTAGGGGGGAGGGGGGAGGGGGGGGAATGCATGTGTACAATAATATATGTTTATCTAGAGTTTATATGTTGTTTGTGGAAAATGTAAATGTTATCATATATGAAAACTATGTTTTAGCTGGAAAAATGTATGTACACAACTTTCTTTATTCTAGCCCGGGTGTTTCTGTAATACACAGGTTGAAGATCGATGAAAGCAATTTAGGTTACTTTTGTAAGTTTGTTGCACAAATTTCCCTCTGTCTATATTGAAATGAGACTTTTATATAGTCCAGAAACAGATCCAAATTATAGCACCTTCACATTCTCGCAGTTACATACCCCCTTCACTCTATGCAGATGTACATGGCTTCAAGTTTTCAGTGTAAGTTATGTTGCCCAGTTGCTCTATTTTTGCAGTTCTCTACGTTTTATTACATAGAATTTTATACTCTCACAGTTCTTTATTTCCACAGTTAAGTATCTTGTCAGCTATGTATTTCCAGCTATGTTGCTTTGCATATTTCCATTTTTGCAAACGTTTGTAGAGGAACATAACTATGTTTCCACAGTCCTGCGTTTCCAGAATATTATATTCTACAGCACTCTATCACACACATATCATGTAATAGAAAGACACATTTTCTGGCCTTTTTTTTCATGATTAGTGTTTGTTGAAACTGGGTAAAAACCAGTCAGAAATTGATTTCTACAATACTCCAGATAAGGGTGACAACCCTTCAAACAGAATATCATCAGTCATAACGTTGATCTCTATAATCCTCCAGATAGGTGTGACAACCCTTCAAACAGAATATCATCAGTCATACATGACACACTCCGGCAGTAATATCTGGTAGCTTCAGTCAGCAAAAAAAAAAAAGTTACGAGAAAAATAGAATGCCACTCCTAAGTTACACCTGAAATTCAAGAATAGCTGTTTGAGATCCTAGTCCAGAGTGACATTAACAACTCAGTCTATACGGGTGAATCTATGTTCCATAAGACGATCCATGATCACACACTGCATTAACAACTCAGTCTATACGGGTGAATCTATGTTCCATAAGACGATCCATGATCACACACTGCATTAACAACTCAGTCTATACGGGTGAATCTATGTTCCATAAGACGATCCATGATCAACACACACTGCATTAACAACTCAGTCTATACGGGTGAATCTATGTTCCATAAGACGATCCATGATCACACACTGCATTAACAACTCAGTCTATACGGGTGAATCTATGTTTCCAATAAAAGGGACTTGATCCATGATCACACACTGCATTAACAACTCAGTCTATACGGGTGAATCTATGTTCCATAAGACGATCCATGATCACACACTGCACTCTTGGTGACCCCGTTTTGCAGCTTTGAGCGTATGTCGGCCAGCAGTCCCATGAACAGCTGCTACCGGGCTCACAACCAATGTGTCTGATGCATGAATTACTTCCCGGGGGTTGCATGCAGCCAGCAAATGATTCCCTGCTAGTTTAATTTTGCCCTGCACAGTCGCGCAAGATGAACGGATGTAGAGCTCAGGTCTGACTTGCCTGACTTAATTGAATCCCAAGAAGAAATGAGATTTGCTTTTACGTTCAGATGTTCCGGCATTGAAACAGAAAGAGGGATAGAAAGGTTGGCAGACACGTGAGTAGCCAATAAGGCATGGGCAACTCGGTGTGTGAGAGTTCTGACACGTGAGTAGCCAATAAGGCATGAGCAGCTCGGTGTGTGAGAGTTCTGACACGTGAGTAGCCAATAAGGCATGAGCAACTCGGTGTGTGAGAGTTCTGACACGTGAGTAGCCAATAAGGCATGAGCAGCTCGGTGTGTGAGAGTTCTGACACGTGAGTAGCCAATAAGGCATGAGCAGCTCGGTGTGTGAGAGTTCTGTGAGTAGGAGAGACGCACGAGGTGTAATATAGGAGTTAGAAGGTAGGGGGGATAAAAGTACTAGTCTGGTAGACAAAATGCCACTAGAAAGTCAGTCAGGCTTGCAGCATTTTATTGTTATTATTATTGTTATTATTATCATCATTATCATGAATACTTATATAGCGTCTATCCCCGGCTAGACACCAAGCTCTAAGCGCTTTACAGTCCACACTCGGTTACACAACGGGCTGCCTACCTGGGTAGTGCCGACTGAAGAGCTGCCAGCTGGCGCTTCATTCAGTCGTTTCCCGTGTCATCCAGTCAATATCGTTCAATATTGTTCACTCAATGTCCTTATTTCCTTCATTCTTTCCATTTCTCACGCAGGGTGCATGCTATGTGTAATTTCATAAATGAACCCGTATGGCGATGTCTTTTTTCACTTCAAGATAGCATTACACATTTACATCCCCTCTTCCCTTTATATATGCCTCCGGTTCGAGCTCCCCCTTCCCCTGACCAAAAGAAGAAAAGTCAAACAGACCTTCGATACACCGAAAAAAAAGAACGCTCTGCTTGGATTCACATTTCAGTGTGATGCATTTTATTTTCTGGACGTTAAATATTCTGACTGGTTATTCTTATCAATCAGAACATTTAACTAGTAATCGTTGGTGCATGGTGAAAGCAAAATATTGGTTGAACAAAATCACATTTGTTTTCCTCTCTGACTTCTTACTCTCTATGAAGACAATATGGAGTTTTCAAACGGAACAAATCTGAATAAGAACCAAAATTATTAAAACTTAGTCTGTTTGTTCATCTTGCCTCTTTTATTTGTAAAGAATGTATATACATATATATTGTTGTAGGGGGAAACAAGTCCAGGCTAATATTTTACTGTCATTACACCAATGACCTGGCAAAGATTTTAAAAAAAGACAGGGGCAGGGAAGATCGGGGCAATAAAGGAAATGAGAATTAAAAAAATCAAGGAAATATATCATGAGCATTAAACCTTTCATTAGCAGCATATGGGAAGCATTGTAATCCATCTCGAAGACAGAAGCATTCATATCGCCTGCTCCGAAGCCTTTCGTCCGCTAGATTGCACTCATCAGAGAGGCACGGCTCATTGTGTCGGTGCTCCTTTGGCATCAGATGGAGAAACACCACAGTCTACAATTCTACAGTATTTTCACCATAAAGGGTTCAAAAATAAAATAACAGCACCCCAAAGCATCCAGTGAAGGGGAGAAATGTACTTATCAACAAAGCAACAACAAATATATCTTTCAATGTACACCTATGCCATTCACCCGCAGAACAGCACGAAGAAAGTAAAATAACGCACAAAAGAATAAATAATGAATTGAAAGTACGTAAAAGAATATATCTGTCCTGGTACAATGACAAAAACCAAGGCCTGAAACTAGCGTATACACTTATAAAGACATTTTAAAAAGTAACAACACACTAAACAATGAACAGGTGGGAAAAAGAAGTATCCAAATGAACGGGTAAATAATCTACTGCATAAACTTCCTACGAAACCATTGATATGTGATGAATGTGGCAAGAGAACAATCGAAAAGCGAAAAATTCAAATGACTGTTGTGGCAGTGTTCCCTTCGGTGGACTCGACATTTGTTGTCGAGACGGTAGCATGACCAGCCGGACAGGTGGAAACCATCAACACAACTGAGCTGACAGCGTGGACTGATGTTTAAACTGCTCCATTAACTACATTTTCAAGCTGACGTTTATTTTCATATATCCTATCTTTACTGCTTGTCTTTCTATCGTTTCATTTCCTCATTCCTTCATATCATTCTTTTATTGATATCTTTAGTTTCCATATCTCTTGGCCTCTTGTGGTTGATGTGGTTGGCTTAATTGGCGAGCGTGACATCTCTTAGGTAACAGTGAAACCAACCTTCAGTTGTGGGGTGTTTTCAGCCTTACCTGAACATGATCATGAGCATATCAATCATTATCATCATCGTCGTTATTATCGCTTTCTCTATGAATGATTCCATCACATACTTTCTTCTCGTTTGTTCCTTTTGTCTTAAACTCTTCCTTCCCTCTTTCGTATTTCTTCATACAGTCGTATATCATCTGCTGTCTTCAAGTTATAGTAACCCACCCACCTCAAGCTACCCTGGTCCCCACGCCCTCTATCCTGCCACAATATTATTACCAGCTGTCAAATTATCTGACAGGGCCAGCTTTATTCAAAGAGAATAACAATTGTGACCCCAGACTGCCAACCTGAAAACTGAAATCGCAGAAGTGACACGTTTTCACCATAGATTTCCTTCACGTAAGACACACAACACTGATCAGCAGATACAGAAAAGGACGGTGACTTAGCTTTGCATGGATCACATGCGTGATTGCCAGAAAGGTAAACACACACAGACACACACAGACACACAGCACACACACACACACACACACACATGCACGCACGCACGCACGCACGCACGCACGCACGCACGCACGCACGCACGCACACACACACACACACACACACACACACACACACACACCACCACACATGTTATTCTCGCAAATCTACGTTCCTGCTCTTGCTTCTTTGCTTTCCGTCGTCTTTTTCATTTGCCTTATCTGCAGAAGTTCCTTGGGTCGAAAAGCGTTGCTTCTGTCTTGTCATTTGTTCCATTTATTTGACAATGTAGTGACATAACGTTTACTCGCGAGTGTCAATACTCGCATGCAGTCGTTTAACTTCCATCCTATCCTTTACTCCCTACTGATGCCAGTTCGTATCTAAGGTGAATACAGCCGGAGGTGCTAACGCTCCAACCTCCTATGAAAATATTCCCAGTGGCATGCTTCTCAAATAGCCTCTGACAATCAAAGTCCAGTTCCTGGCCCTCCTTGCTAGTTTTGCTTCTGAGCCTGGCAAAGCCATCTTACTGACTGGGGAAGAGGTCAAGGCCGGTCGATGGCGCCCTAAAAACCAGCAGCTTTATTCGGATGGATGGGACTCATCAACCTTGGGAATGCAGACCGTCTCGAAGAAGGCAAACGCTGTTTTCAAACCTCTGCTGCCGCGTGGCAATTTACTTTCAAGAGAAGGGCTTCAGGAGTAACGGCCGAGGAAAACTCCCATGGTAGTTCAATGTTAATATAAATCTTGCCTTTCTGCCTCTATGGTCAGTTGAACCTGTTCTTCCATCAACATTGTAAAACCCTCCAGGAAAAAGAAAGAGAAGAAATCGAATGGCTGGTTCACCAATAATCGTAATGAAAACACGTACTGAGTACAGCTTCGTATGTTAGACGACTTACTGAAATTCTAGCGATTCCTCAAACAAAAACAAAAAAGCAACAAAAACGATGAAAATTAAAAAAAAAAACGTAATTCATATCGAACCTCTAAGAAAACGTCGACAAACGAATCACAAGACAAAACACGACGCGTTTCGACCTCTTAGGTCTTCTTCCTGCAAGATACAAAACACTCAGGACAACGAAAATGAACGAGCAATCACTTATCTTCAATCACTTCAGCGCAAGATGGGCGTTGAATGAAAATAACAGCAACAACAAAAAACAGCAACAACAACAACAACAACAACAACAACAACTAAGCAAAAAAGACAGACAAATACGTTAGCACGACAGATCATGGTGAAAAAATGAGCCTCGGGTGGGCGTTATGATTTCCTGTAAGGGAAAGAACTTTCTGCAGCCGACTTTCTCGCCAACTTTTGCCTGTGAGGGTTCCTTTAGCCCAGTATACAGATCACCTGGCACTAAATTCGATAAATCTCAGGACACACCAAGGGAGGAGAAAATCAATAGCAAGTGAAGAAGAGGACAGGGAGGATATGAGAAAGGGAGTCATGAGGGAGGGACGGGGTGGGCAGGAGGACGATAGAAGGTGGGGGTAGGGGGTGGGGGATAAAGGAGTTGCTTGGAGGGAAAATGTGCATATGGTTGGAGAGAGAGAGAGAGAGAGAGAGAGAGAGAGAGAGAGAGAGAGAGAGAGAGACAGACAGACAGACAGACAGACAGAGACAGAGAGACAGAGAGAGAGAGAGAGAGAGACAGAGAGAGAGATGGTGATGCGGGGGGGGGAGGGGGGGAAGAAGTTGGGATCAGTCACGGGGATCAATGTATCCTCTGAAGAATCTCTGGACGTGCTGACCCAGTCTTCTGGTATTTCCTACTTTCGTTTTCACTTTTCATCTCTTTTGCTCCCTTCCAACCCCCACCCCCCACCCCCTCTTCATCGTCACCTGCCCTCACACACACCCTCCACCACGGCTTCCTCTACCCCGCCCCCCTCCCAACCGTTTCTGCATGTCTTTCCTCCCTAATCCCCGAGCTCCCCTGTTTCAAAGGGGACTGCAGGCGACGGACAACGCACACAGAGCTCCCTTGGGGGCGAGTCGCATGTTCACGTATCGCGTTGCTAATCCATGCTTCACTTCTTTTGAATGTGTGTGCTGGCGGTGTGTGTACTCTTGTCCTGGGAGAGGGATAGTGAGGGTGGATGAGGCAGAGAGGAAAGGATAGGGTGAGGACAGAGAGAGAGAGAGAGACAGAGGGAGGATGAAAGATGGGGACAGATATAGGAGAGGGAGAAGACAAGAATTGTTGTGAGAGAAGGAGAGAGAGAGAGAGAGAGGGAGGGAGAGAGAGAGAGAGAGAGAGAGAGAGAGAGAGAGAGAGAGAAGAGAGAGAGAGAGACAGAGCGAGACAGCGAGAGAGAGAGAATGAGAGAGAGATGATGATGATGATGACGATGATGATGATGATGATCTTTGTTTCCAAGGGTAACAGATAAGCAAACACATGCTTTTTTTCATCCGGCCCTTGCCCCGTTAAGGGACTAAGTATGACTAGCGACTAAGACACAAGAGGAGAGAGAGAGAGAGAGAGAGAGAGAGAGAGAGAGAGAGAGAGAGAGAGAGAGAGAGAGGAATAAATGAATGGATGAGTGAGTGAATGAATGACAGAGAAGGCAGAGGACAAGTGGAGGCGAGAGGCTGTGTGTCTTATTCCAAATGTTTATGACACATCAATCAATCCCTGGTCCATTATCCTAGATGAAGAGGGAGAGCGTCCGAGGATGGAGAAACGATGACAGAAGACACAATATGAACCTCATGTATATCTTGTGTGCCAGTTCAATGGAGATGTCAATAGATTAGCTATCATGCTATGAATTCAACGCAAATATGTCAACAGTTCTTCCTTGTAGTCGATCTATTTTTCCTAATTATTGACAACAATCATGCAGCTCTTTGAGGTTGGCTGCACTATAACTGGAAAAAAAGAACAAACTACAACTGATGACCACTCACTTATAAAAAAAACACAAAAAACAAGCAAACGAAAAGTTATATAAAGAACAAACTACAACTGGCGACCACTGACATACAAGAAAAATCGAAAACGGTATATAAAGAACAAACTACAACCGGCGACCACTGATATATTAAAAAAAATTCGAAAACTGCATTTAAAGAACAAACTACAACTCTGACCACTCAATTATAAAAAACCCCTGAAAACTGTATATAAAGAACAAATTACAACTGGCGACCATTCACTTAAAAGACATAGAAAATGGTATATGAAGAACAAACTACAACTGACGACCACTCACATACAAAAAAAAAAAAAATCGAAAACGGTACATAAAGAACAAACTACTGCTGGTGACCACTCACTAATAAACCCCCCACCTGAAAACTGCTTATAAACAACAAACTACAACTGGTGACCACTCACTAATAAACCCCCCACCTGAAAACTGCTTATAAACAACAAACTACAACTGGTGACCACTCACTAATAAACCCCCCACCTGAAAACTGCTTATAAACAACAAACTACAACTGGTGACCACTCACTAATAAACCCCCCACCTGAAAACTGCTTATACACAACAAACTACAACTGGTGACCACTCACTAATAAACCCCCCACCTGAAAACTGCTTATAAACAACAAACTACAACTGGTGACCACTCACTAATAAACCCCCCACCTGAAAACTGCTTATAAACAACAAACTACAACTGGTGACCACTCACATACAAAAGAATGAAAAACGGTATATAAAGAAAAAAAAACACAACTGTCGACCACTCACAGATAGAAAAACCGAAAACTGCTCATAAAGAACAAACTACAACTGGCGACCACGCACATAGAAAAAAACCCACGAAAAAAAAGAACAAACTACAACTGGCAACCACTTACATATAAAAAAAAAAATCGAAAACGGTATATAAAAAACAGAGTACAACTGGCGACCACTGACATAAAAAAATCGAAAACTGCATATCAAGAACAAACTACAACTGACGACCATTCACACACACACATATATAATATATATATAATATAAATAAAATATAATATATATATATATATATAATATATATAAAATCGAAAACGGCATATAAAAAGAAACATCAACTGGCGACCACTGACGTATAAAAAAAACCCACAAAAACGGTATATAAAGAACAAACTACAACTGCGACCAATGACATTTAAGAAAATCAAAAACGGTATATAAAGAACAAACTACATCTGGCGACCACTGACATATAAAAAAAAAAAAATCAAAAACGGTATATAAAGAACAAACTACAAGTGGCGACCACTGACATTTAAAAAAAATCGGAAACGGTATATAGAGAAAAAAACTACAAGTGGCGACCATTGACACTTAAAAAAATCGAAAACGGTGTATAAAGAACAAACTACAACTGGCGACCACTGACATGAAAAGATGTAAAACGGTGTATAAAGAACAAACTACAACTGGTGACCACTGACATACAACAAAATCGAAAACGGTATACAGCTTTGGCAGATGGAGTGAAGCTATCCAGAAGAAAGGAGATCAAGTGGCTTCTTCATCATGGCTGACAGTCGCTGATAAAGTATACTGAGTCCCTCTGGTAAGACAGACTGTTTACGGTGAAAGAAATACTCACAAATCTGCCATAGTAGGCTCGACTATAGTGGTGAAAACACCACTACCAGTACCAACACCAACACCAACAACATTAATAACAACATGTGTATTACAAACAATTGCAATTTCTATTTCTGAAAAAATACAAAAAAAAAAAAATTAAAAAAAAACACACACACACAAACAAACAAAAAACCAAACAAAGAAATAAGCAAATGATAAAAGACAGAAAGATGCATTAGGCCGGCAGATGATGGCTGAAAAATTGGCTTTAGATCAGCCTAATGACATCCGGTAAGGGAAAGTACTCCCAGCAACCATCTTCTTCGCTAGCTTTCCCGTTTGGGTTCCTATATAGCCCAGTGCGCGGATCACTTGCACTAGATTCAATAAATCTTGGGACACAGCAAGGGAGGAGAAATTCAATAGCATCTGCAGGAGAGCAGAAGGAGGAAATCAGGGAGGGACTGGTGCTGGACAAAGAGAAAAGGGGACTTGAAGGGGGTAGAGGGGAAAGGAGGATCGAAGTTGAATTAGTGGTTATTCGGAGAAGAGAGAGAGAGAGAGAGAGAGAGAGAGAGAGAGAGAGAGAGAGAGAAGAGACAGACAGAACAGACAGACAGACAGACAGACAGACAGACAGCGACAGAGACGGAAAGACAGAGACAGAGACAGAGACAGAGAGAGAGAGACAGAAAGAGAGACAGGGACAGACAGAGAGAGAGAGACAGAAGAGAACAGGGACAGACAGAGAGAGACAGAGACAATGAGACAGAAACAGAGAGACAGAGATGGAGGGAAAAGAGTGGAAATGGATCATGATGATCCATGCATTCTAGAAAGATGACAGAATCTCTGGAACCACCGACGCTGTCTTCCCATTTTCACACCTTCTCCACATTCTATTCCCTCTATACGCTTCCAATCCTCTCTCTCTCTTTCTGTCACCTGCATTCGCCCCCCCCCCCCCCCCCCCCTCCTCATCAATGCCCATCTGTATCCTCCATCCCCCCGTCCTCCCACTACCCCCTTCCTCCCTACTCCTGTTTCTCCACTTCCTCTATCTCCTCGCTTCCTTTGTCATTGGAACAGACTGCAGACGACAGACGATATATGCAGACTGCCAGGGGGGAGAGTCACATGTTAACGTATCATCTAGCTAACCCGTGCTCTACTTCTTTAGGATTTGTGTGCTTTGGTTCTGACAGCTTCTCCCTTTCCTAAAGGTAAATATTCTTGTCTTGGAAGATGGAAGGCTCAGTTGGAAGAGCGCCGGACTCGTGATCCTGGGGTTGCGGGTTCGAATCTCCGCCGGACCGTATCCATACAGGGGGATTTTTCCCTTAGACAGACTTAACATTGGTTCTGACTCCATTTCCCATACAGTCCTTCGAATGCGACTATAAACCGAGGTTCCGTGTGTGAACGCACGCATAACATCTTGCACACACGTACAATCCCATCACCAACTTTCGGAAGAGAAGGCCAGTCTGGCCGTTGGTATGGATGACACGTTACACATAGCATGCACCCTGCGTAAGAAATGGAAAGAATGAAGGAAGTAAGGAAATTGAGTGAACGATTTTGTTGTTGTTTTTGTTGTTTTGTTTTGTTTTTGCTGTCCCAACCTCTGCGCCACCTCAGAGGCAGTGCACCCATGCCGCTCATTCCGACACCCCATTCACAGCCACAGCCCAGTCGGCCCCGCCGCAGCCCCGGCACCGGCAATCCACAGGGAGCAGTCAATGTCAAGTCGTCCAGAGGCAACCCACCGGAGGAGACACTGCACTGCTGCCGAGTCACTTCGGTGGTGTTCAGTGGCGCCTGTTCTGATCTAACATACGCAGGACACTACTAAGCCCCCTACTGACGACAATAATTGCTTAGTCGCGGAGCCGGCGTGAGTGAGCTCTCCCTCCGGAGGGCGTCACCACGTCTGTCCAACGACAGCCCCCATGGACTCGCCGATACCGGTGACCCCGACGGAACCAAACCAAGGCCACAGACGTGGAGAGGACATCGAAATTGAGGTCACCATGAGAGCAGGGCATGAAGGGCCACAGAATTTGAGACTTTTTTTATGCTGATCGATGAGAATGAGGATGATTAAGATGATGCTACGGATTTCCATTTCGGTCTGAGACTACATGACAGGGCTGTACTCTACGCTTCCTTTCATAATATATCCCGGCGTCAACCAGGCCCGAGAGATACAGGCACCTGCAGTGTTGGTCAGGAAATTTGAGCAACACTCTCAGAAACGCATCCATTAAGTGGATGAAACTCGACTGTGTGGTCCCAGTCTTCCCAACTGAGTCCTCAGCAACTCAACTCTGGGTAGGAGCCGGTCAGGGCAGAAAAAAGTGTATAAAAAGTGTATAAAAAGTATCATAATAAATATGAATAAGGGAAACTGATAGAAGACAAGTAGGGAGAGAGGAGGCGTTGGTGGAAGGGATGATCAAAGACACAAGAAATGCTAATTTCATAATTGCAAAATCGATGGTGGTAGAGAGAGAGAGAGAGAGAGAGAGAGAGAGAGAGAGAGAGAGAGAGAGAGACAGACAGAGAGACAGGACAGAGAGAGAGAGAGAGAGAGAGAGAGACAGACAGACAGACAGACAGACAGACAGACAGAGACAGAGACAGAGAGTTGCTGGAAATATAGGGGGTGGGGTGAGGATAGGTTGTTGACGGAGGGGACAGATGAAGTAAAAGCAGTTGATTGCTGTCCATATTCTGCCGTTTGCACTGTGGTCTTCGTTTCGTTTACAAATGGGTGCTAGTTGCTACACGGTCCAACCCGAACTTCCAGACACTGATTCATGCCATATTCATGCGATGAAATATTGTAAAGACTAGTAAAAATTAAAAGAAAACTAATGGTAATGGTAATTCGTTTCGTTTACAAATGGGTGCTAGTTACTACACGGCCCAACCCGAACTTCCAGACACTGATTCATGCCATATTCATGCGATGAAATATTGTAAAGACTAGTAAAAATTAAAAGAAAACTAATGATAATGACATAGATCATCGACATCATTAGAAACGTGGTGTGTGTGTGTGTGTGTGTGTGTGTGTGTGTGTGTGTGTGTGTGTGTGTGTGTGTGTGTGTGTGTGTGTGTGTGTGTGTGTGTGTGTGTGCGCGTGCGTGATTGCGTGCGTGCGTGCGTGTGCGCGCGCGCCTGCGTGCGTGTGTGTATGTGTTATTGTTATGGAAAGAGACGGGGTTAGAGACATGTTCCCCACGTAAATATTATGCAACCTTTTACAGCGTCTCCACAGGTCTTCATATACTCGGGTTAATTCATATATCTTACATTCTCTTTGCTAAGTTTTAGTGAATGAACATGTGAAAGATAAAGTCGCCATCAAGGAATTGACGAAAAAGGAGGGTTGGCATGATACCAATGAACAGGCTTAGATGTTTAAAAGTGTTTTAGTTTCATGTGATTTTTGTTCAGAATGAAATGCATGCTATTTCAAAATATCAGACGAAAAGAGGCATAGAGAAAGACAGATGGAAAAGCAGATAGAAAAAGAGATACCTGTTGCATTTCCTGTTACGTACACATTGATACTCATGATATTGCACTTCATATTACATATCATATTCTTCTGGCAAAATTGGAAATTGCAAAAATGAACTACGTTGTCAAAAGGCAAATGAGACCAAAAACATTTATGCACATTAAACAAATGACAGTCAGAAAAAAACTGCGTCAATGTATATTTTACGACGCCTATATTGGAATGACTTAGTTAACCTAGCGAAATGGCTCATAGCAATAGTCTTTGCTTTAGTACTGATAATGCTGGGTGGTTTTCTGCACAAACGATGTTGCAATTATTGGTTATTGGTTTAAACTCTATAATTCAGGCCAATTTATATATGTTGTGTTGTGTTGTGTTGTGTTGTGTTGTGTTGTGTTGTGTTGTGTTGTGCGCGCGCGCGCGTGTATGTGTGTGTGTGTGTGTGTGTGTGTGTATATATATATATATGTGTGTGTGTGTGTGTGTGTGTGTGTGTGTGTGTGTGTGTGTGTGTGTGTGTGTGTGTGTGTGTTGTTGTGTGTTGTTGTTGTTGTTGTTGTTGTTGTTGTTTCTGTGAGTGTGTCTGTGTCTTTGTATCTGTGTTTGGGTGTGGTTGATTTGACAAAACACATGTTTACAAAACATTTTTTTTTTTTTTTGCAATTTGCAGTATCTGCCTTCTATCTATGTGATGGACATTTCACGTCACCCACCTACCCATCCACACTTACAGACATTGACCATGACCAGGGGTTCTGGCAAATCGTCCTAAGGAACTCGAGTTAAGCCAGGCACACGAACGACTTTCTCCTTTTTTTCAATGATTCATATGGGCCATAGCTGAAGGACGGAATATTTTCCCCTTTCCCCTTCACCCTTGTATTCACCTGGTCATCATCTCCCACTGTTGTCTTCATCAGTTTGTTTTTCAGATCTAAGTTCTCTCTCTTCTGTAATTTTCTTTTCTGTTCAAATTTGTTCTACAATAACGTATTTGATTTTATTTGCCGCTGGGCTGCTAAATAATTTTGTAATGATTATAGTCAATCTTGTAGTACATAGCATAACATTATTTTGTAGAAACATTGATAATGGATTCTTCAATCAAGTCCGACGGATGGGTATGCAGCAGGATATCTGCTAATGTAATTCTTCATGACGGAGTGAAGACCGATTCAGTGGCACTAGGCCGTCCACAGACGCTGCATGGAATGGAGTCCTGCAAGGATGGGCCCCTTTTTCTCTGATTCCTCTTTTCCTGGATGGCGGCTGCTCTACTGCGCTCGAATGTCTTTGTGCTCTGTGCAAATCGTTGCTTCCCCTGTGTTCTGTCATTGACGATATCTTCCATGGAGGCAGTGTGGATGTTGGGGTTCTTCTGAGCTTCTGGGGTTGGTCTTTAAGATGTCTTTATATTTCCTGAGAGGTCTTCCTTGACCAGGTATAAATCGAAACTGTAAAGGGCAGTATGACAAAAACAAAAACACCAGACTCAGGTGATGGCGAGACATGATGTAAAAAAAATGCATATTCAACAGTTGATGATAATCATTTCGCCTTTCGTGTTAAACGTTTTGACTCTCGTTTTTTTTTTTTTTAAATTTCATCTGACTTATTATTTCATCTGTTCATTTGGGTTTACTTTTTACGTTTGTCTTTTTGTCTTAAGGTCCACTGAACCAGTTTTTGGTTCCATCAAATATTGCCCAGTCTCTCCAGGGAAGAACAAAAAAGAATAGCAGGGAGTTAACTGATTGTGGCCAACGAGCTATGAAAAAAGTACTAAATACTGATGGGCATGAAGGATAACTTGCTGTAAAAGAAAAATCCTCAACTCTACTGTAGCAGGGTTGACTACATCCAAAAAGAATGCCTGTCTTAGAAATGCTGGCAATTCCTACGAAATGAAAACAGATAAAGACCAAAAAACAAACAAACAAACGGAAAAGACAGAAAGATGCATTAGCACGACAAGACGATGGCTAGAAATTGCCCTCGAGTTGGTGAAATGACTTCCTGCAGGGGAAAGTACTCCCTACAACTGTCTTTCTCGCCAGCTTTACCCGTCTGTGTTCCTATACCCCAATGCACAGATCGCCTTGCGTTAGATTCGATAAATCTCGA
>CM065726.1:7468920-7478920 GCA_033310375.1 Conus canariensis
TTTATTTGGGTACTGAGAATGGTGCTCAGTGTTCATAACGTATACCGATTTTCTATCATACATTTATTTCTCTAAGGTGAAAAAGGGGATCTAAGTTACGCTTTCCATCATCAGCTTTTCATCCTGAATAAAAGACACCTGTCTGAACCTCTCGGGTCTCGATGAGCTGTTCATGTAGTAGTCCTCCCGTAGTCGTTCCAGTAGCGAGTTCTTGTGAACAGTTGGCGGCTAAGCCCCAAAGTGCCACAGTGTGGTCTGAGTCATAACGACACTGAAACTAATCTGCAGATGCACGGGAACCAACTTGAACTGACTTGGTTCCAGTCGACGCCACTCTAGAGACGTCATATATCTGCAGTTTAGCTCCGCGACTAGGCACCGGTTTGTTCACACAGCAGGTTGCTCAGTATGCACTGAATTAATGAATAAATACATACAATATAAGAACATAACTGCGTAAATGCTATTCCCCCCAAAAAAAAACACATTAAACCAGTACAGACGAGTGAGAAAATGTATCTCGGGATTGAAATATACAGTCTCTCGTCATCCTGACTTAACTTCTGGATTTTTGTCTTATTTTTCTTGTTGTTGTTGTCGGTGTTGTTGTTGCTTTTTTCAGCCAGAATAATGAAACCAGAGCTGACCTGCAAGAAGACCGATCAGTCCCTGAAACGCAATACTCCCGCCCAACGTGGCCCGCAGCCAAGGGCAGACGATCGGCAAGGCTCTCCAGTCCAGGGAGGGGCGGCAGCAAACAGTGGAGGCAGAGCAGAGAAATTCATCAATTGCCGAGAGCCACGGTGTCACACACTGGAAAGATTGCACCCTGGGGAGATGGGACTCCAGACAGAGGGATACGGTGCTGTGGGGAGAGAGGCCCCCCCCCCCCCCTCCTCCCGACTCCCATTTGGACACTTCAATCACTTTAAAGGGACGAATGGGAGATTGTGTCATAATGTAATGAATTGTAAATGTAATGCTTTGTAATGTAATGTAGTCAAAAACGTTATAATGGGAGTCATCCATTATTTATTATATGGATTATTAATGAAGAGCTCCGATCGCAGATTCAGTATTCATTTGTTTATCTACTACGTACCTACTTACACACATACCAGCTAACCAGTTTTTATGTCTTTATTTCGCACATACCAGTTAACCAGCTTTTCTGTCTCTTTATCTGTTTCACAAATATGTACATACAGCCAAGCGCACATGACAATAATATACGCAACATTAATGAGCGAATAAGTGACAATTCCTGTTGCATACTGCCCAAAAGAAAAGTTGAACAGACGGCTTCGCATGTGACTGAAAGCTCATACGACCATTTAGTATGCTATTGAAAGCTAACGACGCAATTTACGGACAAGAAGACGCACGGCTACAAGTCACTTTAGATTAAGTGACGCCCCCCCCCCCCCCCCCCCCCTCAAATTTTGGAAGGAAAAAAAATCCCATCTGGACAATGTATAAGCTGCAGTAAAATACAAAATGCATATGAAAAAAGGATTTAAAATGCAAAAAAAAAAGTTTTTTTTCTTCTTATAAAGAATGGATTTCCTTTTTTGAAGAGACCTGAGAAATGACTCACAAAAACACAATTTGTATGTCCAAATGCACACACGCATTCATCCAAACACACACAGTATTCACTCTCACATGGCGTGTTCATCCACGAATAAGCCAGGGAATTCCAAATCCACGGCATCACTACATATTCAGAAAGGCTGATCATTGATGGGCACTGTCACGGCCATGTGTGCTCTTTCAGCTGTGGCTGTCGAGGTCCTGATCTGTGAAACATGATTCTGTTGGGTTTTTTTGTGGCATCAGTTATCGGATCAATGGTTCTTTTTTTTCTTTCTTTTTTTTCCCCTAAGGCCGAAATCCACCTCTTCAGTTTTTTTGGTGCTTCACACTGTCCTCTTCATCTGCAAAAAAAAAAAAAAAAAAAAAAAAATGAAGCAATTTCCACAACTAGCTATTTTTTTCTTTTTCTTTTTATCCTTTTTTTTTTCTCTCCAACCAGTCCCTTACAGACCATGCGTAGTCTATATGTTCTCTTACAAATGGACATAGTCTTGCTGATTTCAGTGTTTTGGTGTTTGATACAAAATGTCTGGGTTTGTTAATGTTCTAATGTGTTGTGTACTGGCACTCTCACACTGGTAATGTTCAAAGAGAACAACATAACTGAAACAAAAAACTTACGACTTAATTATTTTCTTTTCTTTCAGATTTTCCCAAAGAGAGAGATTCTGTTTTCATGGTGTGTCATCTGGCCACTTGTTTGATCTGTGGATCTGCACCTTGTTGAATCCGTCTATGAGAGTTGTTACTGAAACGTTCTGCCCAACTGACACAGTCTTTGCGTTGTTTGTGAACTGTGGTTCGAAAGGTTTTGATCCAACACGATCGTCATATTTCCTGGGTCGTAGGTCGACCTTCATACGATTTTGGTTCAGAAAAGTGTCTTGACTAATTTTTAACCACGTATTAGGCGGATTGTATGTCGCATGGTTCGCAGTTGAAAACTGAAGTATTGTGTCCACAAAATACAGAACGGCGGATACCTTATGCGGACCCACTTATTTACATTGAACTGCCAACACGGTGCACACACAATCGGTGTCTGTTGAGAAGATGGAGTCAAATAATATTCATTCTTGATCATATCCATCGTCTTCAGATACTTTAGCCATTTGTACATCTTAATTAAAAAGTCGTGACTGATTTAAAAAGTTCTAATTTAATATTTATAAGGTCAATAACATATATTAGGGATGATATCTATAGAGTATTTCGGTTGAATACACGCAGCAGCAGCAGCAGCAGCAGCAGCAGCAGCAGCAGCAGCAGCAGCAGCAGTAGTAGTAGTTGTAATAGTAGTAGTAGTAGTTGTTGTTGCTGTTGCTTTTGTTGTTGTTGTTGTTGTCGCTGTCGTTGTCGTAGTAGTCGTAATCGTAGTAGTAGTAGTTGTAGTAGTAGTAGTAGTCGTCGTCATCGTCGTCGTCATCGTCGTCGTCGTCGTCGTCGTCGTTGAAGTAGTAGTAGTAGTAGTAGTAGTAGTAGTAGCAGCAGCAGCAGCAGCAGCAGCAGTAGCAGTAGTAGTAGTAGTAGTAGTAGTAATAGTAGTAGTATAAGTGGAGGAGGAGGAGGAGGAATGTTGATGTTGTTGTTTCGTCGTCGTCGTCGTCGTCGTCCTTCTCCTCCTCCTGCTCCTCCTTATCATCATCATAAGCAGTAACAGCAGCAGCATGATTATCATTATTATCATTACTATTGCTATGATTATTACCCTTATCATTGTCATTGTTGTTGTTGCTGCTATCGTTTTATTGCGTAGCCGACCATGAAAGCTATATCAGGACTCGGTCTCAGTTTCACTGTTATAATAGCACAATCCACCACACTAGGCTCTCAAATCAGGTCTCTAAAGTATGCATGTCAACTGTAATACATATCAACAATTTAGAATGAATTCTAAGGAAAATCTTGACACTACAGCAGCTTCTGTAGCAAATCAAAGACACACTTCACAGTGAAGTTGTAGCAAGATATCCGTGGTACCACAACCATTGCAAAAATGCTTTGATATTTTCCAGCGACATATTATTATCAACGAATTGGTACGTTCCAGAAACCATTGCAGTTAGCTGTATTTCACACCTGAACGCTCAAGCAGGCCACAGAGTGGTGCTTTCTGTAAATGCAAACAGCAGTGGTGCTTCATATAAGCGATTTCAGCAGCATTGTGCTTCCAGGACACCATTGAACAGTAAAATCTCAAGTAGAGTCCTGTTCCACGGAAATTTCAAGAAGAGTGCTATTTTCATAGGTAACTTCGACCAAAGTATTACATAGGAAGTCTACATCAGGTGATTCTTTAGCAGCAAGTTTCTTCCAGAGCGGCACATTTGAGGAAATTTCTAAAAAAAAAAAACTAAAAAAAACATACGTTCTCAAGAAACTTTCACAAGACTGATACGATTCCATGAAATTTTCAGACGAGTCGTAGTTTTCAAACAAACGTCAGGTAGAAACTTACTGTCGTCAGAAATGTCCAGAAGAGCTACACTTTCCTGTGAAACTTCCCACATAGTCGTACTTCCTCAGGAAATTTTAAGCAGCAACGACAATTTCCTGAAAAAATTGAGATTTACTTCCCTTGGAGACTTTACGCAGTCGTGCGCTTTATTTCATTGGACGTCTTCAGCAGAAAAACAAGATCCAGTAATATTGGTCTTGAGTGGAGAAAGGGGAAAAAAAAGCATACCCTCAAAACTGCCGAGAGGAAAAATCATTAGGCACAAATGTTAGCCCGCCACGACAGTCCTCCCTCCATTTAGTGGGCTCTCTCCAGCTTTGTCAGCGTGTCCGTATTGGGAACTCGGAAAGGTCTTGCTCGAACGTAGCTGAATAAATTGATGTCGACGATTTCAAGTAGAATGACAACCTCATATTTCAATCCCATGGGTGCATATTCGTTCGAAGGAAAAACATCTCGCGTCTGCACAGAAGACACCCCTCTCTCTCTCTCTCTCTCTCTCTCTCTCTCTCTCTCTCTCTCTCTCTCTTCTCTCTCTCTCTCTCTCTGTCCCCACTCAAACACACCCACAAACATTCAGACTACACACACTCGCACACACACACACACACACACACACACACACACGCGCGCGCGCGCGCGCGCGCCCGCGCGCGCTACGACAGAGAGAAGAGAGAGAGAGAGAGAGAGAGAGAGAGAGAGAGAGAGAGAGAGAGAGAGAGAGAGAGAGGCAATCGGAAATAGAGACAGAGAGGTAGATTGATATCTAGAGAAAGAATGAAAGAAGGATAGATAAGTAGATAGATTTATACGTTGATCCATTGTTAAATTGATCGATCGATCGATAGATAGACGGGCAGACAGATAATCAGACAGATAGATAGGTAGACAGACAAACAGACAGACGGACGGATAGATCGATGGATAAATAGATAGATAGATAGATAAATAGATAAATAGACGGACAGATCGATAGATAGATAGATAGATAGATAGATAGATAGACAGATATATTGATACATACATACATACATACATACATACATACATACATACATAGACAAAACAGACAATCGAGCAGATAGGTGATATTATATCTAGATTATATCTCTGTGTGTGTGTGTGTGTGTGTGTGTGTGTGTGTGTGTGTGTGTGTGTGTGTATGTGTGTGTGTGTGTGTGTGTGTGTGTGTGTGTTCGAGAGCATGCATATATGTGTGTACATATATATCAACAGAATGACTGGCAGACTGGCGAAAAGAGAGATCATTGACATACAGACAGATACATTGAAAAATAATAATATTTGGTAGATGGGCATGCAGACGGATACTTGAGCTTATAGATAAATAGATGGATGTAAAGAGACAGATACATGCATGTTGATTTCTAATCAGATACATGTTTATTGATTTCTCATCAGCTTTTAATACTATTCAACCACACCTTATGGCAAAGAAACTCCAAACATTGCAGTTCAACCCAAAATTGATTATATGGATTGTGAACATTTTAATCAACAGGTTACAGAGTGCACGCTTTGAGAGAAAATATTCATCAACGAGAACCACATTTGCTGGTGCACCTCAAGGCACTGTTCTCACCCCTGTACTAATATACTCTTTATACAAATGATTGTGCTGGTTCTTCTGTCACTCCTGTCATGAAGTACTCAGATGATTCTGCTTTAGAACACCTGTCAAATTCAGGTACCATTTATTTTCAAGAGGTGGAACGTATTTGTACATGGTGCAAAGAGAACTGTCTAGATTTGAATGTTAGTAAGACGAAGGAGAAGGTAACTGAAGAAACCCAGCTCCTGTCCCTCACTTGTTTATCCAAAAAACCAAAGTGGAACGTGTGAGTGAACATAAGTATCCGGGTACGATTTTAGGTGATATGCTAAATTTTAATGCAAATACTCAATTTATCTACAAAAAAATGTCAATCTGGAATATACTGTCTTCAGAAACTTCGGTCTGTTGATGTTAAAACGGACATATCAAATGTGTTTTATCGCTGTTTTGTAGAATTATCGCTGTCCTTTGGATTTTTTATGCTGCTTTGGAAATCTTAGTGTGAAAAACAAGATCTGCGAAGATCTCTTTCTTCTATTAAGAAAGGGTGAAAACCGTAGTCGCACCTTCTCGCCACGTTAATGTGGGTGTTTCCTCAGGGGGACACGGTGCAGGTTGGACGCAACCTCTGTTGTGACTAACGCGGCACGGGAGCGGACAACTGGCGCTATATTAAAACTAGATCTTGGCCTCTCCAATCAAGGAAAGCCGCAGGCTAGACCAGTCCAGATGGAGGAGTAAGGCCCCCACCAAAAAAGGAAGGAACTCTGTGCAGGCCCACCGGCGCGTGGACACGCCCTGACACTGCTCCAAGCCTTACCCCGGCCATAGGATAAATGGCAAGAGCCGAAGTCGGATGTGCTGGTCCTGACTTGTCAGGGGCGTAACGGCAGCACAACGCATCCCCGCTCACATGACAGACAACCTTGGAGAATCTCGTTGTGGTGCTCGACCGTTGAGGACCCGCCAGGGTGGAAGAGTGCCGGGCCCTGTGCCTCAAAGGGGTCCAACCAAAGCTACTGGTGGTCCCCGTGCCCCGTTTCGTGGTAGAGCCAGACGGCGGGTGTCTCGGGTAAAAGCGACTGGCTACGACAGGAGGGAGGTGGAGCCAAGGCCGTTGGAGATACTGCAGTGGAATGCTGAAGGAATTTCCAAGAAGAAGCTCCCCTTTGCTGAAAGACTTCACAAGGAGGACATTGATGTTGCTTGTGTCCAGGAGACCCACCTTACAGAGAACCTTTGTTTCACAGTAAGAGGCTACCAGACCTACCGTGTGGACAGGGAAGGGAGACACAAAGGTGGAATCCTCATCTTGGTGAAGAATCACATACCAGCGAAGCACATCACAGTGGACACTGAGGATCAGGCAGAAATCACTGGAGTGGAGATCACACTGCGGGAGAAGCAGATCAGGATATACAATGTATACTGCCCAACAGATCGGTAGCTCTCACTACATGCAATGGATGTTCACAGAATAGCTGCCTGGTTGTCGGCGACTTCAACAGCCACTCCACAAGCTGGGGATACAACGAAACAGACTCAAGAGGAGAGGAGGTAGAGGATTGGCAGACTGACCAGCAACTACATCTACTGAATCAAGCAGATGATCCCCCAACATTCTACTCACGCAGGTGGCTATCGTCAACAACACCAGACCTAGCCTTTGCCACTAACAATCTGCAGGCAAGCGCAAAAAGAACAGTATTGGACCAGCTGGCAGGCAGCGATCACAAACTTGTGAAACTTTCCTTCGACCTCAACCACCATCCTGAGGATTGCAGACCACTGCCCAGGTGGAACTACATGAAAGCTAAATGGGAAGATTTCTCCATCCTCACTGACGAGTATGCCGCCAACATCAATACTTGTCAGAAAGATGCGAACAACATGACCACAGCCGTCAATGCGGCAATACTGAAAGCAGCCATAGAAACTATCCCAAGAGGAGCCAGAAAGAACTACAGGCCCTACTGGACTGAAGAACTTCAACAGCTGGAAGATCAAGCGAACGAAGCAAGAGAAAAGGCAGAGAAGGAACCATCAACAGAAAACAACATCAACCTGAAGGAAAGAACTGCCTCGTACAAAAAGGCCTTCATCCAGGCAGCAAGAACCAACTGGAAGAGGAAAACAGAAATCTCAATTTGGAGAAGGATGGAGCAAGACTGTGGAAACTTACCAAAGCAATGAACGATGAAAGAACGTCAACTTCACCAATCGTTCTAGAAGACAACGGAGAGACCCTCACTGGAAAGCAGGCTGCAGACCACCTCATAAGCAGCTTTGAAAGGATCAGTAACATCAAAGTCCCAAAAGATAGAGAGAAGGAAGTGCTGGAACAACAGAAACACTACAAAGACATGGACACAGAGGAAGAAGTGATGAAAGAACTCTTCACAGAAAAAGAACTGAAGGAAGGGATAAAGCAGATGCAGAAAGAGAAATCACCAGGACCTGATGGCATTACAGATGAGATGCTACAACACCTGGGACCATCAGCAAAGAAAACCCTTCTCAATATCTTCAACGCCAGCTGGAAAAATGCGTCGGTACCTCAGGCATGGAGAGATGCTATCATGATCCCGATTTACAAGAAAAGAAAAGACAAGACCAAGGCAGACAGCTCCAGACCCATTAGTCTGACCAGCTGCGTAGGGAAGCTCATGGAAAGGCTAGTCAACAATAGGCTGACATGGTACCTGGAGAAGAAAGAGATCATCTCTGACAAGCAGGCAGGATTCAGGCAACACCGATCCACTGAAGACCAGGTCGCTTACATTGCGCAAGAAGTGGAGGATGCACTACAAGACAAGAAGCATACCATTACAGTCTGGATCGACCTGGGAAAGGCCTTTGATAAAGTGTGGAAGAATGGGCTGAAGCTGAAGATGCACCAGTACGGTATCTCAGGTCTCATGTTCAATTGGATCAGCCAATACCTGACCAACAGAAAAGCCCGGGTACAGAACAGAAAGCACCAAAGCAGACAGAAGACCATGAAGGAAGGCATTCCACAAGGTGGAGTTCTCTCCCCTACGCTTTTCATCATCTTCATGAACGACATCCTCGATGACATCCCTGCATGGATCCATGGTGCAATCTACGCAGACGATCTTGCCATTTGGTGCTCTGAGCAGTACATAACAACAGCCACTGTAAGGATCCAGGAAGCCCTGAGGAAGATCGAGACATGGACAAAAAAGTGGCTCGTAACCATCAATGCCAGAAAAACCACATACACCATCTTCAGCCTGGCTACAAAAGAGCAGAGAGTGCACGTCTCCAGGTGAATGGGCACGTCCTCCCACAGGATAAGTCACCCACTTACTTAGGAGTCACATTTGACCCCAGGATGACTTGGAGACACCAGATCAACAAGTGCACGGAAAGAGCCAGGCTACATCTGGCACTGATGAAGAAGTTATCAGGAACTTCCTGGGGAGCCGACCACAACATCCAGAAGAAACTGTACCTTGGACGAGTGAGACCTGTCCTAGAATATGGTACAGCTGCCTGGGGGACAGCAGCCAAGACCAACCTAGACAAAGTTGCCAAGGTCCAGAACCAGGCGTCCAGGATCATCACTGGCGCTCTCAAATCAACCCCGATCCAAGCCATGGAAACTCTGACAGGTCTTCAGAGCCTTGAAAGCAGGACAGATGCCATAGTCCTCACCCAGGCTGCCAAATTCAAGAGGATGAAGAATCACCCCATGAACAAAAGAATGTCAGAGCCAACCAAGTGCAGACTGAAGCGCAGCAGTTTTGTGCACAACGCTCGCAGACTCGAGAGGCAGGACCCTGAACTGCTACAGCAAGGGAACAAGCAGATCCCAGTAGAAAGAAACTCGTGGAGAGCGTGGCAGCAGCGAGTCCTCAGAAGAGAAGCCCCCTTCAAGCAAGTGTTTCGGCCCTTATCTCCTGACACTCTAGGGGGGTTGGGCCACACCCGGTTCATGACTCCGGATGTCCCTCTGCTGCCCCCTTTTTTTTTTTTTTTTTTTTTTTTCCCCCATCTTGGGACGAGCCATGGCTGGGATTCGAACCCATGACCCTCTGGACATGCTCATTTTCCACTTAATGACTCGCGCTTTAACCACTGAGCCACATGGACACCTGATATTTGTAGGGAAATTAAGCCTTATGAAGTTCACTTTTGTTCCTCCTTGACCAGATCCAGCTTGAACACCTCTCCGCCGCTTCTGCCATTGCTTTCAGGGCTCTGGTTTTTTCCTTCCCTGCAACTGAGAGCTGTTTCATGAGGCTGTATGCAGACGTTCCTACAAACCCCCTAGCTCCAATTTCTGCAGTGTGGACTTTGACCTGATAGCCTTCTCTCCTCAGGCTGTTTGCCAGATCAGCATACTT
>CM065726.1:7483920-7488920 GCA_033310375.1 Conus canariensis
AAGAAGAACTCTAGTGTTTGATTGTGAACTCATCGCTGTGCCACGAATGAGCTAGTCAGTCATTCCTTTCTCTGTGACATGGACCGTTATTTCTAACGCCAATTTCAGTTGCTTTTGTTTCGTTTCGTTTAGTGTTTTACTCATCAGAGCCCAGCAAACCACTCATAGCCTTTACAGAGCTTCCAAACCTATATAAGAGATATGCAGCACATACTGCAAAGGTCAGGTCATCAAAAATGGTTATGTCCTGGAAAAAAACACACACAAAGAGACACCAGCAAACCATGAGATGGTCACTAGTTATTATCATTATCATCGCTGATCTGACGAGGCTGTCCCACCAGCACCAGACATCTCCTTTGATTTGTCACTCCCAGATTTATAGACATCTGTGTCTATCTATCTATCTATCTATCTATCTATCTATCTATCTATCTATCTATCTATATGAAATAAGAAACTGATATAAAAAATATTAAAATGGTGCAAAAACATAACTATAATGGGCAATTAGACACAGCAAAATGGACAGCTAGTGCCCATTCTGAACAGTGTACAATTTTCACCATCTAAACACCAAATTATAACACACACACACACACACACACACACACACACACACACACACACACACACGCACGCACGCACGCACGCACGCATACACACACACACACACACACACACACACACACACACACACACACACACACACACACAAAGCACAGGGCATGTCAGAAATATCAGGGGTTAAAAGTATAAGACAAAAACGGGAGAATGGAATGGTCTACATGGGCAAAAACAGCAGACGACAGCAAACAAAGACAAAACTAAATGTTCAAAAAGGCAGAATCAAAAACTTACTTAGACTTAGATGCTCCCGCGTCTAGCGACACATGAGGCAGTCAAGGCGCTCCACTGTGCACGGTCCTCAGCCAGTTTGCTAGTGTCACTCCATCCTCTGTCAACGAGTCGGAGGTCTCTCTCCACTGTCTGTCGCCAGCTCATCCTGGGTCGTCCTCTTTTTCTCTGGCCTGCTGGGGTCCATTTAATGGCTTTGTTTGCAGGTCTTGAAGAGGGTAATCTTAAGACATGACTCAGCCAGTGGAGGCGCCGTCTGCAGACAATGGTTGACACGGGGAGCTGTTTGGACCTCTCCCTGACCTCTTCATTTGTTACAAAGTCTGACCATTTGATGACCAAGATCTTAAGTAGGCACTTAGTATCAAAAGCGTCGAGTTTCCTCTCCTGGGTGGCCTTCAGTTGCCAGGTTTCACATCCAGATAACAACGTTGAAATCACCCTGGAGTTATCAAATCAAAGAGAATGACAGAAAAGATGACACTATTCGCACAGACCTTTGGGAAGGAGGACAACTAGTCGTATTGGCAGAGTGTCAGAGCTCCAGGCATTCCCAGGGGGACCTAACGCTTCGTTGTTGTTTTTTAATGCTAAGGTAACGCTTGAATTAGCTTGTGTTGAGTTCATTGGTTCCTTACTCGTTTATGTATTCATTCATTTATACCTTTTTTCTGCAGACCTCTACAAGGAGGAATGTTGTTTGGTGCCTTTTTATGTCTATTACTTGTGACATCTGGAGAATACATATTTATCAACATTTCCTTGCCTGTTTGATATCGTATGTTAAACAAGCGGTACTTTGTTTTGTGTGTCACCAATCTTCCTTATTCATCCTTCTGCTTATCAACATGTAAGTAGACCGGAGTTAACACAGGGCGACTAACAAACTAACTGAATCACACACGCAAGTACTGATTGATTAATGATAATAATAATAATGTTAATTTATATAGCGCTTATTCTCTAAAAAAAAAATAGAGCTCTAACCGCTTTAAATTACCAACAACACAGAAACACAGACATACAGACAAACGCGCGCACGCGCGCGTGCGCGCACCCGCGCAGGAGCACGCGCGTACACGTGCTCACGCATGACCACACATCCATGCTCACAGACACCCGCACGCACGCACGCACGCACGCACGCACGCACGCACGCACGCACGCACATCAATACAGCCTGCACATACAAGCGACACAACCACCAGGCACTCACGCGTGCACGCAAAAACCCACTCAGACACTCGGAAGGTGGATTGGGAAGTTGGGGAGGGGTGGGGGGGGGGAGAAGGGAGTGGTTACGACTGATGAAAGAAATTTGTGTTAACGGCAGATTTGAAAGAAGAGGGTGAAGGTAGGTATCTGACACTGGGAAGTGTATTCCAGACAGTTGGTCCTTGGAAGGAGAGAGAACGTTGACCAAAAAGATTTTGTTCTGACAGAAGGAATGCGCAAGATGCGGCTGTCGGCAGAGGAACGAATTTGACGGGATGGGGTGTAGATGTGGGGGATGTCGGAAAGATATTTTGGTCCAGTACCAGAAGCAGAAGAGAAACAGATAGAAGCCAGCTTGTAGTCAATTCGACTCTGAATTGGAAGCCAGTGGAGGGACTGCAACAGAGGAGTGACATGTTGACGTTTAGACGCTTTGCAAACAAGCCTGGCAGCGCTATTCGGAACCTTCTGCAGTTTATTGTGTAGGTATTTTGGTGAGCCAGCCAAGAGACTGTTGCAGTAGTCCAGCCTTGAGAGAACTTGGGAACAAATCAGAGTTTTTGTGGCTTCAGTGGAAAGGAAGTATCTGATTGAACTGATCTTACGCATTTCCAGATATGCTGCCTTACAAACGTCAGAGAGACGTGGTGCTTGAAAGAAAGGGTGGAATCAAAAGTCACACCGAGGTTACGAGCTTGCGATGAGATTTGAATATCAGAACTTCCGATACTGATGGAAGAAGGAAGGGAGGGATGACCTTGGAGTTTGGGATGAGCAAGGAGAAGAACTTCAGTTTTGTCGTCATTCAGCTGCAACTTATTCAAAGTCATCCAATTCTTTAATTCTTGTGAACAGGTTTTAACATCACTGACAACGTCCTTGAGTTCAGAAACAGTGCTTGGCTTGTGCATCTGAGTGTCATCAGCAAAGCTCTCATGCAGCAATGAGTGCTGATCGATAATGTCTGACACAGGTCTGACATGCAGAACAAACAGAACCGGCCCAAGGACGGAACCTTGTGGAACCCCACAGGTTAGAGGTGTAGGAGATGAAGAAAGACCATTAACAACAATTGTCTGGGAACGATCACCGAGATCGGACCTCACCCACGCAAGAACGGTGCACTGAATGCCAAATGAAGTTTGGAGTCTAGAAAGGAGAATGTCATGATCGATGGTGTCAAATGCCGCGGAAAGATCTAAAAGAGAGAGAAGGGAGACTTTGTCATCATCAAGGCCAAGAAGGAGATCGTTTACAACTTTCAGGAGAGCGGTCTCTGTGCTATGGCCAGCCCTGTAAGCAGACTGGTGAGGGTCATTCAACTCATTCTGAGTAAGATGAGCTGAGAGCTGAGCAAGTACGATTTTCTCGAGGACCTTTGCAAGGAAGGGGAGATTCGAGACAGGTCTGTAATTTTTCAGTGAATTGGATCCAGGGAAGGCTTTTTGAGAAGGGGACGAACAACAGCAGATTTGTTTTCTTGGGGAAAAACACCAGACGAGAGGGAAGCATTTATGACATGGGTTATGAAGGGGAGCAAAACATCAATACAGTGGAACAGGAAGGATGCAGGCAATGGGTCAAGGTCACATGATTTTCTAGGTGAACTAACTTTCACTTTTCTTACATCATCCTCGGTCACAGAACTGAAAACAGTCAAACGTTGGCCTGAAAAAGAACGATCACTATCAAGAGGGGATCCAGTGACATTTGAACTGTTCAGATTGTCTCGGATTGTTTTGATTTGGGCATTGAAAAAGTCAGAGAAGAGGATGGGGAGTTCAGAGGGAGAGGAAACAGCGGGGAGCACAGCATTACTGTTCCTGCCTAACAAACTGTTTGTGAGCTGATACAGCTGAACAGACGTCTTACAATCTAGTATTTTCATTGAAAAGAAGGAAGACTGAGCATTAAACACAATTCTATCTACAAAATGTTTCTTCTTGTTGAAGACTTCTTTGTGAACATGAAGGCCAGATCTGTCCCACTGGCGTTTAGCTCTCCGTCGATCTGCCTTCCAAGCTTTGATCTGGTCGGCTGCAGCACTGTACCACGGGCAGGAGGGACGATAGCTATACAATTCATCAGCTCACCCATCAAGCCATTAATTCACTCTCTCGCTTATTGATTCTCCATTGGTTGATTGATTGATTGACCTATTAACCGTCGTAAGATGGATAGGGTGTCTAACAAATTACCTGTTAGGAAACTAGTGTAGCTTATCTGCCAGGACACTTTATCGGGTTACCTTTCAGAAAACTACAGAAGCTTATCCGCTACGGACCTGCATCGGGCTGCTCGTTAAGAAACGAGAAAGGCTTATTTAAGAGGAAACTTTTTCATCTTTTCTCATAGTAAACTATATTTGTTTATGTGCTCGGAAAGTATAGTACCTTACTTAGTTGATAGTTGATTAGTTTGGCCTATCAGCAAAAAAATACCTTCGGCCTATCTTTTTTTTAAAAAAAAGATTAGCTTACTTGCCGGGAACGTAGGAGCAAATAGAAACGTTGAAAATTTATCAACAAATCCCTTAGATTTGTCCACTTGTGAATTAATCCAAATTTTGGAAAAGTATATACATAAGCAGAATTTTAGTCAAAAAAGGGCTACTTTACGATCGTGCCCAAGACATATTGTTAGATTTATTCATAGATTAAGGCTGAATACTTGGAACACTAAATATTCTCATGGTATTACTTGTGTCTGCAGAGAAAACATTTCTGTGCATCATCTTTTGTCTGAATGCCCAGTGTTGATCTGGCTCTATCAGGAGAAAGGTATTGAGATGAATAACTTTGATAATGTCAGTACTGTCTTATATGGTTCATATATTCTGAAATTGCTATGGTAATTTCGCAGTCACAGGTTGCAAAATTTTTATAAACATTAACAGTTTTGTGTACCACTCGGGTATTTCACTCATG
>CM065726.1:7493920-7516420 GCA_033310375.1 Conus canariensis
AAAAAAAAATCAAAAGTAAAAACAAACAACTGTACAAAATAAGATCATGAAACAGCAATTACAGGATTGAGCCAACTGGGCTTAACATAAGAATTCGTACAAAATTTAAGAGAGACATGGTATCCTGGAATATGCACTTTGAAGCATCCTTTCTAAATTCTGACAAATCGGAATCAAAGTAGGGACAAAAGTATAGAACGTGTGTTGTTGTACAATTATCAAGGGCGCCGCAAGCACATCGAATATTCTTGACATATTTTGTTCTGAATGCATTTATTTTTAACCGAAATAATAAGGACAGAAGTTGTTTACTGTGTCTTGGATATAATCCTATGTTTGTATTACGGTTTACTGGGTTTACTGAGGAAGCCCTTTTTAAAAGATTACTTGCTCGAGAGTTCGTACAACAAAGTATAGAAGAGTCGGGTTTGTGTATTCGGGGAAGAACACTTTCTTTGTAGTATTCCTCAAATTTTTCAAAAGAGACTCTTTGTAAGAGAGAATATCCTTCATGTAAGCTCAAGGGAATATGAATAGTAGCCGTATTGTCAGAATTGTTTGCACCTGCTCGAGCAATCCCGTCAGCCCATTCATTTCCGGATAAGAAGCAATGGGAAGGAACCCAACAAAAATTAATTGTTATACCTCTTGACATAAGGTTGTGAATAAGTAGTTTAATTTCTGATATGATTTCAGCACGATTTTTTGAATTTGTAGATTCTAAAGCTTGAAGAACTGACTTAGAATCTACACAGAAGAGAATACCATAAAAGTCAAATGATAAATCATTTATGTACTCTACGGCCATTAATATTGCTATTAGTTCGGCTGTAAAAATAGACAAATTTGCCCCAAGATGAAAGGACTTCTCAATTTTTTAAAATGGAATGACAAAGCCACAACCAGCATTATTGTTTAATAGAGACCCATCAGTATAGACTTTTACGAAGTGACGATAACAATCATTGATATGTGATTTTGCTTCGCAAGCTAGAATATTAATGTTATCAGTTTTAGATATAGTAGTATAGTTATAATCAAATTTTGGTTTGAAGAGCTCCCAGTTTGGTACGGGACTTATGGGAAAACGCACAGCAAGCTTTTTATGATTGATACCTGAATTTGTCAACAAGTGAGAAGAATATGTGAGTATCGTTTTAGTGGCTCGAATGTTTTTAGCACGTTTAGGAAAGTCTACATCAGACCTCATATCCAGTTCCGTCTGGTTAGCACTTTGAATAGTTGAGCAGCGAGGAATGTACTTAGCGCAGGCTAGTTCACGATGGTCATCAACAGGTAAGACACCAGCTTCATGGTATGTTCCTAAAGCTGAAGCATGAAATGGAACACCAAGGGCTAATCTGAATGCCTTTGAGTCTATACACTGAAGCTTTTTTAATAAGTGCTTAGGAGCACTAAAAAAAAGACCTCTTGTGCATATGACAATTTGGATCTAACTAAAGCAGAAGAAAGATGTATTAAACTTTTTGTTTCCTGGCCCCAACTTTGTTTGCTTATAACTTTGAGCAGATTAAGAGATTTTCTCGCTTGATTTATTATATGTTCCAAGTGAAAATTCCAAGAAAGATTAGATATAAGATGTACACCAAGGAATTCAATCTCAGAAGTGTAGCTCAATGTAGTATTATGTACTTTGAAGTTAGGAGTATTGTGAGCAGACCCACCTGCATCAAATAACATCATACGGGATTTTTCAGCCGACAGGCATAAGCCATTATCGGACATGAAGTTCGCAGTGTTGTCTAACTCTTTTTGATATATTCTTCTAATGTAATTAACAGATCTTTTTGATGTGTTCTTTTTTAATGTGGCGTTCAACCATAAGCAGATATCATCCGCATATTGAATTAAGTTAAAGTTTTTTTTTAAATGTATTTAGGTAAATCATTAGTTAAAATATTAAAGAGAAGAGGGGCAATCACAGAGCCTTGAGGGATACCCATATCTAGTAATCTTTTGGATGAATAAGTATTACCAATTCTTGTCTAAATACTTCTGTTGGTTAGGAATGTTTTAACAAATTTATAAATATGACCAGAGAGACCTATAGTTTTTAATTTATATAAAAGCCTATCATGCCAAACTTGATCAAATGCCTTGTTGATATCGAAAAATGTGGCGAGAACGTTTTGTCTTCTAGCAAACTGGTGTTTTATTTGCGTAGTTAGCTTTACAAGATGATCAATAGTAGACCTGCCCTTTCTAAAACCAGCCTGGTTTGCGGGGATAATGCCACTTTTTTCACAATAGTATGTCAATCTGTTTAGAACAATTATCTCCATTAGTTTACAGACATGAGATGTAAGAGCTATAGGTCGATAGCTATTTGTGTTTGTCATTGATTTTCCATTCTTTAAAACGGGAACAATAATTGAGTCTCTCCATATGGAAGGTATGTTCCCTTCAATCCAACATTTATTAATAATTTCATGTAGGAGTAAAACAAAATTTTGTGGTATACGTTTTAACATTTCATTCGAAATGGCATCTAAACCAACAGACGTTTTCTTATTAGACAATGAAGAAATAGCAGAGTGTAATTCCTGAAAAGTAATATCAGCATTTAGATAATGATCATTATTTTCGTCAGGATCAGCGTACATTTCTTCGTTAGAATGGTTTTCCCTCATAGCTCTGCATTTGTCTGAAAAACTACAGAAGGAGCTGTTTTTGGAAAACATATCAGCAAATGATTCTGCTTTTTGATATGCCGAAGGAAATTTTTCAGCACCTATTATGATTGGATATGCAGGTAAATGGATTCCGTTTTCATTTCATGGATCTTTTTCCAAATTTTATTGATATCTTTATGTTCACTTATTTCATTAAAACAAAATGATGACCAGTACTCGCGTTTAGCATTTTCAATTACTTTATTCCTTTGATTCTTGGCAGTTCTAACTGGTATGCTCCCTTTTACCTTTTTTACTTTTGCGTACAGTTTAAACGTGCTTTTATTTTTATCAACAGCGTTTCTGCAAGATTCTGTCCACCACACTTTACCCGTGTGTTTGAGAGATTTTGATTGACTAAGAATCGGAATTGCCTCACCGGCTGCGTGCAGTAGTGAGGTAGTAAAATGACTGTACATAGATTCTATGTCAGATTTATCAAAAGAATTGACGTCATATGAAGATAGCACAGATTGAAATTTGGCCCAGTCAGCTCGCTTGTAATCAAACTTTGGGATTTTATCCTTACTGTCATCTTGGCTCACTACAAATCCTCTCAGAGAAATAACTATGGGAATATGATCACTCCCTAAGGTGTTATCATAAATCTGCCATGTACAGATCGGGACCATTGATGGGGAGATTAAAGACAAGTCAATTGCAGATGATCTGTGACTAGGGATATCAGGCAGTCTCGTGATACTTCCATCATTTAACAGGACGAGTGGAGAGTCTGATATGTTCTCCACTAAACGGTTTGAGCTGACTTTCGTGCAAGTTCTATCCCAGAAAGGAGCATGTTCATTAAAGTCCCCTGCAATTAACCATTTACTACTTTGAAAGTTTATATCATGTAGCCAGTCTGAATTGCTATCAATGACTCCTTTTGGGAAGTACACAGAGACAATGTTTAAGACTAGAGAATTTTCAAAGTGAACAGAAGCTGCACAAGAATACAAGTCTGAGGTGCCAGGAGGTATAGGTGACTGAAGGGGATGGTCAAATAACTGGTCATTTATATAAATGGCTGCAGAGACTTTCTCATTATCACCAGTTTCTTGTACCACAGGTGGGTAAAAGAAACGATCCAGCGGTGGCAAGTCGTTTTTAGACACATTTAGTGATTGAAGAATAAGGACCATGTAGGAGCTGGCTTCAAGATGTTGTTGAAGATTTACCAAATTCTTGTTAATCGACCGGCAGTTCCATTGTAGTATATTAATGTCAGTCTTCTTTGCCATCAAAATTTTACAATGGACATTCAAGGGAGGCACAATTGCAAAATGAAGATTATTCAAATGAAAGATAAAAAAAAAAAAAAAAAACGATTCCCCAACAATGAACTAATCAGTAAACAGTGACGCAATAGAGAAAACTTTTACAAAAGGCAAGGTCTAGAAGAGGAATAAGAAGGTAATGTGTAACGCACCAAAAAAAAAAAAAAAAAGGGGGGGGGGGTGGGGTGGGGGGGTGGGGGGTGTGGAATTGAGGAAACTATGCGATGTAGCAGGCTAGAAAAAAAAAATCAAAATGGCAACCAGGCAAATATATATCACAAAGACGATCAGATTATCGTTTCAGTCGCTAGACATTATAGCACAACTACTGACTTTTTTGACGGGGGAGTGTTGTTAAGTTTTATGAAGATCATTCACCAGTCTTGTAGAAAATCATAGAAGTTCCGCCAGGGCCCTGGTACAGGAGAAAAGGGTAGATCATGATATCTGTGTGACGAGAGGACTGGAGGGAGGTATCGTGTTCTCCATGAAGAGCGATGTAGACTGGAATTCCTGGACTTGCTGCCAGAGGGTTTCTTCCAGAAAAGCTGGTGAACGTGTCGCCCTAAGTTACCAGCAAGTACACTGGCTCCTTTCTGGTTCGGGTGGACTCCGTCTTTCAGTGTTCTGGGGCTGGCAAGGAGATTCTCATGGTTGATGACGGACACTTTGGGAACTTTGAACAGTTCAGAGTTTATAACCGCGTTGAACATTTCGCGGTTTATGTTTATTTCGGGGTTAGAAACAGGAGCCACTTTACTGATCACAATGCTGGCATGTGAATGCTCTTTAGCGATGGTTTTAATGGTGTCCGCAAAGAGTTTGCTAGAGGATGCAACGTCTTTTTGTTGAATATCATTGAGACCACAATGAATAACAATTGCATCAACTTCTGTATCCATTGACGACAAGGTTTGTCTCAGCGCTTCCTTGCGCTGAACCCTGCGAAGTGATCTGAAGCGATCAAAGCTAAGTGAATTTTCATTGTTTTATTCGTTAATGTCTCACCTGATGAAGACCTAAGAGGTCGAAACGCGTTGTGTTTCGTCTTGTGACTCGTTTGTCCACGTTCTCTGGGCGGTTCGCTAACATTTATTTAAGATTTGTTTAGATTTCCGCCTGCAGTCCTCTCGCTTTGCAACTAGATCAGCGTGGGCAGTAAGTCCTTTGTAGTGGAAGATTTTTTGGAAACGGTTTTGAAACCATAAGATCGACCAAGTCGGGGGCACTTCACACCGTTCAAAACAGAATCATGAAGGACGAGAACAGTTGGGAGATCTTCATTAGCCTTGTTCACTTTCCTTTCCAAGTTGTGTCTTTTCTTTGTTCGATTCTGAGCAGTCCGTGACGTGATGACGCTATTATTGGGATTGACGTCATGAGAAGTTGTCTTCTGTGCTCTAGATCGTTCTTTTGGCTTTACTTTTTTTTATCTTCTTCTTTTTCTTTCCTGTTTGAGGTTGGAACCGCGAGTTGTGCTGTCACCTGAGCGTAGGTAAGGTCGTGTTTCGCGCTCTCCTTTACCATTTTCTGTTCTGGATTAGTTCGAACAGATTTAGAACGTGGTTCTGAATTACACTGTACGGTTGTGAGCTGAGCAATCGTGGTGTTTTGCTCACGTACCGTATCTTCGAGGGATACTATTTTTTTGCACAATGTTTCAATTACTTTTCTCAACTCACCGATTTCTTCTGTCACTTCACTCATGGCATAAGAAGTGAAGGAGTTGAGGTTAAGAATGTCATCGGTGCTGTCCGTTCCAGTGCCAGCATTTGTCTGTTGACCGGTTCGCTTCAGATTTGCAAATTCTCGAAGCGCCGACTTGCTTGGTTTTGTCTTTCTTTCTTGACTTGCATTTCGTACTGGGCACGAAAGAAGACCTCCCTGGCTCCTAGTTTTGGTCATTTCTGAGACAGAGCCTGCAGAAATGCTATAAGCTAGCAGACCCGACGTTTAGCTTCTGATCGCTGTCGCCATCTTGTGTGTGTCAAGAAGTGTGTGTGTGTGTGTGTGTGTGTGTGAAAGAGAGAGATAGAGAGAGAGAAAGAGAGAGACAGACAGACAGACAGAGCAAGAGACACAGAAAGAAACGGAAACAAAGGAAGAGACAGACAGACAGACAGATAAATAGATAGATAGATAGATATCGATAGATAGATAGAGAGACAGAGACAAAAACAGAGATGGAGACAAATGCAGAGACAGAGACAAATGCAGAGACAGGGGCAGACAGAGGGATTAAGAGTGGCATAGAGACGGCGCGTTTCAGTTTTGTTTTTGCTTGTTATACAATTTTGTTTTGGTTATTTCGCATAGTAATCTGATTGAAGAGAAAAAAAAAGAGAAAGAGGGCAGGGAGAGAGAGAGAGAGAGAGAGAGAGAGAGAGAGAGAGAGAGAGAGGAGAGGAGGGAGGGAGGAGAGAGATAGAGAGAGAGAGTTAGAGGCACATAAAGGTACAGAAACAAAGGAAGAGATAGATAGGGATGGATGGGGGGGGGGGGGGGGGGAGAGAGAGAGAGAGAGACAGACAGACAGACAGACAGAGACAGAGAGAGATACAGGAGGACAGAGACAGAGATGGAGACAAAGTGAGAGAAAGACAGAGACAGAGACATGGAGACAGACAGAGACAGAAATAGAGAGAGAGAGAGACAGAGCGTCATCTCTTCCAAAAAAGGAGCTTCTTTTCTTTGAATGACAAAATATTAGAAGTCAAGGAAACCAAATATGACACAATATTGATGTTGAAAAAAATCCAAACCGGTATCATAATTCCATCCTTCGAACACCCTCCTCCCACCCTTTCCGTCCATCCCCTCTCCCCCCTCCATCTTTGACATCTCCTATTCGACTCCTCCGTGGCTCACCGCCCACTGTCCAAAAGTTTCATGTCCAGTTAAAGTTTTCTGGACAGTAATTACATTCCACCACCATGTGTACCCCCCACCCCTGCCTCTTCCTCTCTATCTTGCTCCTTCCTTCCTCCCTCACTTGTCTTTTTCTCTCTAACTCACATTATCAGAGAGAGAGAGAGAGAGAGAGAGAGAGAGAGAGAGAGAATGACAATGACAATGCTTTATTGACAATAGTTAACCAGCCCTTATGCCAAGGGTGTGCATGCGCAGTTTCTATTTTGTGTTGCCAAACTCTGCCAACAATAGAAATACGAGTCAAAAGAAGTGTACACACGGAAAACAGTTAAACAATACTAACAACTAGAAAATTGTGACGGACCGTTTCCCGTCCAGTCACAAATTTTTGTGCAACCGTGCTAACCGGAAGGTAGTCGTCCGGAAGCCGGTTGAAAAGTTTACCTGACTGCTGCTCACCTGCCCACTGTTAAAGCCGGGTGAGCTGAAACGGTTAGGCAGTCTCTGCAGTGATTCCGGTGTAACGTGATGAAACCGCCCCCTTCCCAGTTTAACTCCCGGGAGTCAGTATGGCACTGTCTCAGATTAACTCCCGGGAGTTAATCTGGGTCTGCATCAAAGCAGCCCCCCAACAGGTTCAGAACGCTCCCCCCCCCCCCCCCCCCATCTCTTTTTTTCTGTTTATTAGGCCTGTTTCAAAATGAACCCCTACCAGTCTCAAAATAACTCCCGGGAGTTGTTTTGAACCTAAAAATTTTGACTCTAAACTAACTCCCGGGAGTTCATATGGGGCAGTGCCAAATCAGCCCCCCAACCCCTTGGAGAGTTAAACTGGTGCTGTTCCAAACTAACTCCCGGGAGTTCTTCTGGGCCCAAACTTTTGACATCAAAATGACTCCCTGGGAGTTAAACTACCGCAAGTGGAGAGTCATTCCAGGACAGGCCTGGAAAGGCCCCCCCCCACCCCCACCCCCACCCCGGGAGTTAGACTGGCGCAGGCCCAGAATAGCCCCCCCCCCCCCAAACCCTCCCCTCTGCCTCAATTAATGAAAAAATGGCCAATAAGCGCTCCAGTGGAGAGTTAATCTAGCACCGGCCAAGAACAACCCACCAGGAGAGTTAAACTGGACCTGGCCCAGAACAGCCCCCCTTGTGGAGAGACTTTGCTTTAAACAAACATCATTCAACCAGGAACATTGTGCAGCGAACATCAGAACATGGAGCACAACAAGCGAAAGCTTTTTTGGGGAGTTAATCCGGCACCTGCCCAGAACTGACCCCCCCCCCCCCCCCCCCCCGAGAGTTATTAGCCCAAAACAGCCCCCAGTATAAAGAGTTAAACTGGACCTGGCCCAGAACATCCCCTCCACCTCCTCCTGGGGAGTTAATCTAGCACCGGCCCGGAACAGTCCCCTCTAGAGAGTTAAACTGGACCTGCCCCAAAACAGCCCCCTAGAGAGTTAAACTGGACCTGGCCAAAAGCAGCCTTCTTCCTGGGGATTAATCTAGTACTAGCCCAGAACAGCCCCCCTCCCCCCCCCCCCCCAGATTAACTCCCCTGGAGGGGGGTGTTCTGGGATAGGTGCAGTTTAACTCTCCAGAGGGGCTGTTCTGGGCTGGTGCCAGATTAACTCCCCAGTAGGGGGGGGGGGGAGGGGTGGTCTGTTTTGTGCCAGGGCCAGTTTACCCCCGAGGGAGGCCTGTACCAGGCTGGAGCCAGATTAACTCCCCAGGAGGGGGGGGGGGGGGTGCTGCTCTAGGCCAGGTGCAGTTTAACTCTCTAGAGGGGCTGTTTTGGGCCAGTGCCAGATTAACTCCCCAGGAGGGGGAGACGACTGTTCTGGGACTTGTCTAGTTTAACTCTCGGGGGATGGGGGGGGGGGGGGGGGTTGTTCCATAACGGTGCCAGATTAACTCCCCTAGAGGGGTGCTGTTCTAGGACAGGTCAAGTTTAACTCTCCAGGGGGGTGTTCTGGGCTGATGCCAGAGTAACTCCCCAGGAGGGGGGAGGTGGCGGGGGGGCCTATTTTATGCCTGGGCAAGTTTAACTCTCCAGGGAGGCCTGTACCAGGCGGGAGCCAGATTAACTCCCTAGGAGACAGGGGGAGGGGAGGGGGGTGTTCTAGGGCAGGTCTAGTTTAACACTCTAGGGAGGGGGGGGACTGTTTTGGGCCGGTGCCAGATTAACTCCCCAGGAGGGGGAGGGGGCTGTTCTGGGCCTTGTCTAGTTTAACTCTCGGGGGGGGGGGGGGGGGGGGAGGGGGGGCTGTTCCATGACGGTGCCAGATTAACTCCCCTGGAGGGGCTGTTCTGGGACAGGTGCTGTTTAACTCTCCGGAGGGGCTGTTCTAGGCTGGTGCCAGATTAACTCCCCAGGAGAGGGGGCCGGGGGGGGGGGGGAGCTGTTTTGTGCCAGGGCCAGTTTAACTCTCCAGGGGGGCCTGTACCAGGCCGGAGCCAGATTAACTTCCCAGGAGAGGGGGGGGGGGGGGGGGGGCGGCTGCTCTAGGCCAGGTCCAGTTTAACTCTCTAGGGGGGCTGTTTTGGGCCAGTGCCAGATTAACTCCCCAGAGGGGGGGAGGGGGGCTGTTCCATGACGGTGCCAGATTAACTCCCTGGAGGGGGGCTGTTCTAGGACAGGTGCAGTTTAACTCTCCAGAGGGGCTGTTCTGGGCTGGTGCCAGATTAACTCCCCAGGAGAGAGAGAGAGAGAGGGGGGGGGGGCTGTTTTGTGCCAGGGCCAGTTCAACTCTCCAGGGAGGCCTGTACCAGGCTGGAGCCAGATTAACTCCCCAGGAGAGAGAGAGAGAGAGAGAGAGAGAGAGAGGGCTGTTCTAGGCCAGATCCAGTTTAACTCTCTATGGGGGCTGTTTTGGGCCGGTGCCAGATTAACTCCCCAGGAGGTGGAGGGGGCTGTTCTGGGACTTGTCTAGTTTAACTCTCCTGGGGGGCTGTTCCATAACGGTGCCAGTTTAACTCCCCTGGAAGGACGCTGTTCTAGGACAGGTGTAGTTTAACTCTCCAGAGGGGCTGTTCTGGGCTGGTGCCAGATTAACTCCCCAGGAAAGGGGAGGGACGGGGGGGGGGGGGGAGGGGGGGCTGTTTTGTGCCAGGGCCAGTTTAACTCTCCAAGAGGGGGAGGGGGCTGTTCTGGCCCAGTTTAGTTCAACTGTCCAGTGGGTGGCTGTTCCAGTCCGGTGCCAGATTAATTCCCCAGATGTCTTAGGGGGCTGTTCTGGGCCAGGTCCAGTTTAACTCCTTAAGGGGAGGGGCTGGTTTGGGCCAATGCCAAATTAACTCGCTGGGGGGCTGTTCTAATCCTGCTGTGGGGCTGATTTGGCGCAAACCCAGATTAACTCCCGGGAGTTAATCTGGGACAGTGCGAGACTGACTCCCGGGAGTTAAACTGCGAAGGGGGCAGTTTCACCACGTTACACCGGCAACGCAACTACCCAGAAAGCCGAAGAGGGACTCCCATCAGTTTTTGGTGGCAGTCAGGTATTTATCATTCAATGTTTCTTTATTAGCAAACCGAAACCGTATTCCCGTTTACGAGCGACTGAAACTTCATCAGCGCACTGTGAAGGTTTTGTTTAGAAAAGAAAAGTATTTGTTGTGTTCTGTTATCCTATGACTTGATAGGGTAGCAAAACGAAATTATTTCGGAAAACATGAATAGATGAAGTGAGTGTTAAAAGAAGTGGTCTTCAGAAAAAAAAAGTTTTTGTTTATTCTGTGACTTAACTAGTTAGGAACTTCATAATGAAAAAAAGGTGTTTATTCCAATGTGGTTTGCGAGAAGAAGGAGAGTTTTGATGCTATGGATAATGAGCTCCCAGAGTGAGCGACAGAGACTTCATATATACTGGTTTTGATTTTGATGTGGATGAGTATTTAACTCACTCTTGATATGAATATTGAATACTTGTGTGTTGGTAAACAAGAGTGTGTGGAAATCTTCCCCTTACATATATTGAAGTAGATGAATCTTTTGGAAAAGATACCTTCTAAAATCTGGTGATTATATGAAATGAAATGAACATTCTTGTCGTGTTACAAGAAAAAGAAATGAGTATTTTGTCGTGACATTTATAGTTTAATGAAAAGTAATCATTAATTGTGTGTAATGAATTGTATTCATGGTTTATTGAAGAGGGTCTAGGTGGGAATCCTTTCATTTCCGATTTTGTTTTGATTAAATTGAGGTTATTTGTATTTGTTTCTGTCCGTCTGTGTGTTTGTCTTTTGATCTCCCTTGCATCTTTGGGTGGATCCTCAAGCGTAGGCTCAAAGATTTGTTGGCCTGCGCTTGTTTTTTTCCCCCACTATTAGATTGTTCGTCTATGTATTTGTCTGACTTTATTCAAGTTTAAAAGGCTGAGCCAGTCTTGAATAAAAGTTACTCTGTGTTAGGTTTTCTTATGGGAGCAAAAAATACCCCACTTGTTTACTGTTTATCGTTTACTGTTCCCTGCCTCATTTCATTTCCGATTTTGTTTTGATTAAATTGAGGTTATTTGTATTTGTTTCTGTCCGTCTGTGTGTTTGTCTTTTGATCTCCCTTGCATCTTTGGGTGGATCCTCAAGCGTAGGCTCAAAGATTTGTTGGCCTGCACTTGTTTTTTTCCCCCACTATTAGATTGTTCGTCTATGTATTTGTCTGACTTTATTCAAGTTTAAAAGGCTGTGCCAGTCTTGAATAAAAGTTACTCTGTGTTAGGTTTTCTTATGGGAGCAAAAAATACCCACTTGTTTACTGTTTATCGTTTACTGTTCCCTGCCTCATTTCATTTCCGATTTAGATTCTAAAAGGTTTATATTGAAATCCTTTCCTGTGTAGTGTTGTCATTCCGGAAAAGGGAATGTTGTAGTGTTATGATTCCGGAAAAGGGAATGTTGTAGTGTTGAAGAAAGAATATGCTGATGTTTGTCCCAAGTTCTAGTGGAATGTGATGTGGCTAATGAATATGAATGTAGTCGTGATTGTAATGAATAGTAGCTATGATAATCAAGGTAGTTAATCAGTTTCCCCCAGGTAGAAGTGTACCCTGGACTGAAGGGGACTGGCTGCCACTCTCTGAGGGTCGGGGCCGTAGCTGAGTTCTACCCCCTTGTTCTCCGCCCTGTGTCAGTGTTGAGAGGCCGGCCTGAGTGCCGACAACTACCCTACCTGCCACTGCGCCCGGGACCGACTACCCGCTGAGCCAGTTGGGCCGGAGACACCGCTGCTGCCAAGCCAGAGCGCCGCTGCCGAGATTTGAACCAGCGACCTGTTGGCTAGGCCGTCGCTGCGTTCTGTGTTTTTGTGTGGGAGCCACAGCTCCTGTGTGAGACTGTCGCCTTGTCGCCGGCAGAGACGCCGTGAGTGTGGTAGTGATTTTTGAGCCACAGCTCTGAAGTTCTATAAGTCCTGTGTCGGACTTGACGCTGTAGTCGTCGTCTTCATCGTCTTCGTCCTCTTCATCGTTTTCGACGTCGTCATCATCTTCGTCGTCGTTGGAACCAGCAGCGCTAGTAGATAGCCAGTTATATATAGATATATTTTGTGTGTACGCCTTATGGTTGGCGTGCCGACCTATTGATGTTCTTACATTTATTATATATGTTTGTCTGATGGCTCGGGCAGCATAAAACAAAAAAGTGTTGTTCTGTTGCCTGGCTGTCAATGTTCGGATGAGTGGGTGTGTGTATGTGCATTGGAAAAGTCGTGCATGCATCCGTAATTTCTGTGTGAGAGTCAGACAGTCAGACACCCGCAGACACGACCCATTCCATCCGTAACAAAAATAAAGAAAAAGAAAAAGACCATTCATCAAAACAATATTCTCATCACAATAAACCACTTATGGCATAATCATGATTTACAAACAAAGCCTACATATTAAGTTTTTCTCTCTAGATCGAAAAGCTTCCGCCACAAACTTAGCAAATGAGTTTACAATGTCTACATTTTCAGAGGATAAAATACCAACAAGGTTTTCAGTTTGGCCGAAAAAGGACTTAAAGGCAGAACAATCATTTCTAAAGAGAGAGAGAGAGAGAGAGAGAGAGAGAGAGAGAGAGAGAGAGAGAGAGAAGGAGACGGTAAAGGGGATGTCAAAATTTTTAAAACGTCTGCAGGCCTGTGCATCTTTGTTCATGCCTGTTCACAAAATATAATATCACCAATCCATTATGAATATATGTCTTTGCAAGACATTCAAATATCATAGAAACACCATTGTATTCTGAAAGGATATTCCTTTTTGTACTCCCAGTTCTGATAGAACAAGGAGAACAAGGAAACGAAGAAATGCTGTGTGTGTGTGTGTGTGGGTGTGGGTGTGTGTGTGTGTGTGTGTGTGTGTGTGTGTGTCCGTCCGTGGTCAAAATGTGTTCCACTCGCTGTAGACAAAACTGCTGGACCGGTCTTCTTGAAAATTAGTAGGTATGTTCATCATGGGTCACGGATGATGCCCGATGTTTTATCTTACCAGAATAGCCGTTTCTAACGGCTATACATGATAATTTTGTGATGTACAGTTTAAGCAATAATGCCTTATACACTTAAGTGTAACCAAATCTTGTAAGGCTTCGGTAGTATAGGGGATAGTGTCCCCGTCTGTCACGCGGGAGACCCGGGTTCATTTCCCCAGCAGCCTTTTTTTCTTTTCTCTTACATACAAAATTTACTTCTACCAAAAGGGGAGAGAGCGACTGATTTATATATATATATATTTTTTTTTTCTTTCTTTTTGTTGTACTACTACTTACTGGGAGTACGCTTATATGCTTTGCATCTTGTTTTTCTCCTGTGTTAAATTCTTCAGTTCTGTACTGCAACCTCAAAAAGTGTTGGGAAGAGAGCAGTTAAGACCAGCGCGGCACATGTTCTCTCATTAAAATTTTGGCTGCTGTCAATGTATTGTCTGGCAAGGGGATTGGGAGGCGAGAGGGGCAAAGCCCTTATCAACAGAACTCATTTTCTTTCTAACTCGTTCTGTGTTCACATCTTGTTGTTTGTTTGTTTGTGTGTGTGTGTTTGTTTTCTTCTTGTATATCAGTTATGTGCCTGTTTGTTTTTGTTTTCTTGTTGTTGATGCTTTTTCTTTCTTGAGGACGTCACGTGGTATGAAAACCTAATCGGTTATCCAGTCTACCATCACAGCTGCTACTACCACCACCACCACCATTTCTACTACTTCTACTGCTAACAACAACAATAACAACAACAACAACAATAATGATAATAATAATAATGATAATAATAATAATAATAACAATATTAATAATAATAATACAAATAATAATAATGATAACAATGATAATGATAATAATGATGATAATGATAATAATGCAAATAATACAAACAATAGTAACAACGATATGATAATAATAATATAATAATAATAATAATAATAGTGTAATGATGATGATGATGATGATGACGACGACGATAATAAAAATATACATTCGTATATCAGCCTTGAAAGCAAGCACACATTTTCATATGAATGAAGGCACAAGCGCACGCTAGCACACACACGCACACACTCACACACACACACACACACACACACACACACACACACACACACACACACACACACACTCGTCTAATATCACGTTATGTGGAAAGACGTTAAATTGAAGACAACAACAACAACAACAACAACAACAACAACAACAACACACACACACACACACACACACACACACACACACACACACCACACACACACACACACAAACAAAGCCGCGCGCTCGCGTCCGTGAGTGCTTAGGCAAGGACGCACGCACGCTTGAACGCACACACACACACACACACACACACACACACACACACACACACACACACACACACACACACACGCACGCACGCACGCACGCACGCACGCACGCACGCACGCACACACACACACACACACACACAAGCGCGCATGTACTCATACACGCATGCACAAACACACACACACACACACACACACACACACACACACACACACACACACGCACGCGCGCGCGCACTCTCTCTCTCTCTCTCTCTCTCTCTCTCTCTCTCTCTCTCTCTCTCTCTAACACACACGCGCGCGTGCACATGTGTTCTCTTTCTCTCTCACTTTCTCTCTCCCTCCCTCTCTCTCTCTCTGTCACACTCTCTTTCTTTCTCTCTCTCTCTCTCTCTCTCTCTCTCTCTCTCTCTCTCTCTCACACACACACACACACACACGCACATACGCACGCATGCATGCACGCACGCACGCACGTATGCACGCACACACACACACAGCCATCCTTCATTCATGTTTTGCTGAATTTCCCTACAGGCATACAGCCATCTGTCATTCCTCTTTGACCCTCCTCCTCTCCCAACCCACCCTATCCTCTCCCCATCCCCACTGTTAACATTGTGGTTTATTCCCCAGAACATTTGCAATGGTCACTCTTCTTCACGTACAAAACAAACAAACACACACACTAAAGACATTGAACGATTTTAGAAGGGAACAGCACGATCCATCACATACAAACAAGGCGTACCAGCATTGTTACAAACTACCTGTGAAACAAAACTGTACACATGTGATCAGATGTTTTCAAAACAGATTTCAAATGTTGGAAGAGGAAAACAAGACGCAGATCCAGAACGCTGGAACCATTCCTTGCACAAATGTAAACTGTTTTTCTCTCTTGTACATGTTTTTATTTGTCTTGGATTGGTTTTCCCTCTTTGGCTTATGACGATGATAATACTGTGAGCTCATTCTTTGCACCTCAGCCTCAGCCTCAGCATCTCTCTCTCTCTCTCTCTCTCTCTCTCTCTCTCTCTCTCTCTCTCTCTCTCTCTCTCTGTTGGAGAAGGGGTTAAGGAGGAACACCTTTTCCCGTTCTTAGTAAAGACCTTTCCATTAACTGTATAGTGTTCTTAGATGGTCTGATATTCAGATTTTTCTCTGCGTACGCAGGCTGATACTTCTGCGGACTCTCCCTATACAGAGAGGCAAGGATTAATCCCATCTACCCAACAAAGGGAGTGGAGTTTTGTGTGTATGGCCGTTTTCGTTTATCTCGCCATTGAGGCAGCCATACTCCAACTTCGGGGAAAGTACATGCTATGTGTAACGTGTCATCCATACCAAAGGCCAAACTGGCCCTCTCTTCCAAAAGTTGGTGATGGGATTGTACGTGTGTGCAAGATGTAATGCGTGCGTTCACACACGGAACCTCGGTTTATAGTTTCATTCGAAGGACTGTATGGGAAATGGAGTCAGAACCAATGTTAACTGCGAGGGAAAAATCCCCCTGTTCCGAAACAGGCCGGCGGAGATTCGAACCCGCAACCCCAGGATCACCAAGATTACGAGTCCGGGGCTGGGCTATTCCGAACCCCATAGAGATAGGGTTTTGAAAGTTAAAACAACGTGCCGAAAAGACCAGTTACAAATTTTTCAGTCTCAATGGTGGTTCTTCGACAGATTCTCTCTCTCTCTCTCTCTCTCTCTCTCTCTCTCTCTCTCTCTCTCTCTCTCTCTCTCTCTCTCTCTCTTGGCAGTTTGGCGATCACCTCGTCATCTGAAGTCAGGCATCAACGTTTGTGCACGACCTTGTGGTGTGCGTAGTGTACAGTGTATTGTAGTGTGGTGGTGTCAAGTATTTTCGCTTTGGATTTCTCTTCTTCAACTGCAATACAGTGTTGATGGATACCGCAACAGTAAACGTCATGTGATTTTTTGTTCCTTCAAGTCATGACGGTCCGGTGCTGTGAGTACTTTAGTGTGTGGCGTAGAATGTGTTCCTGTGTGTGTTAACATGGCCAGTTCCGTGTCTGAAAAAGACGAACAGGATGGGAATAAATTAAAGCCCACCATGGACAATTTTCAAAAACGATTTCACTGTAGCTCTAATGAACTTACCATATGGAGAAACTGCCTTCTGTTCCGCTATTCCGCGATCGACAATAACAGCGAAGTTTCTTTCCACTTCTCCGAATATGACCACCATGACTCGCCTTACGTTTCGTCGTCAGCTATTATCCCCTTCCCCCCGCCCCAAGCCCTTGCAAAATCCGTCTTCCGTATCTGCTGTGCATCAGCCAAGTCCATCACTCTGACTCTCTATTTCACTGTGCAGTCACATGGAACGCTACTCTGCCAAGGGATCGACTGCCCGGAATGGGATACTTCTGAATGCGAAATTTTAAAACAATTTATTTCCAACTTTTTGGTCAATAGCAATATTCAAAAGCTGTCTCAGTCTTTACTTGAAACACCACTAACCTTTATCGGTTCAATTTCTTATCCTGTGCCTCTAATTCAACCTGACATTGATCTGTCTCAAATGGAAATCGTAACTCAGTGCAGCAGCAATGACTCATCTCTTCCTGTGCGTTCTCATTTACTGTTGAACTCCAGCCCTGATGAGTCAACACATGATGGTGTCGTGATCTTCCCTCCTACTCCATCAGTGATTCAATCCGAGACACAGGAACTTAAACCAAAAGCAAAAAAAGGGAAGTCTCCGGTCAGCAGACGAACTCGTCTCCAATGTCAACGTTCTCTGTATAAGACTAGCCAAGGACAATCCAGTTCCACGCCATCTACCCATTTAAAACGGAGAATGACTCAGCTGGAACAGACTGTGAACTCCATGTCCGCTGTAGACCTCTCCCCTGAAGCTATCAATTCAGTGACTGAAGATATAAAAACTGCAGCTAAAAATGAACTACGTGCTAACATATGTGACAAGTTTAATTCTATCTGTGACAAATTAGATGATCTTAAGAATAAAATAATAAATTTAGAAACAACCAACAAACAACTGCTGAAAGAAAATAATTGTATCAAAACCCACCTAGGGTCACTGCAGTCTCAAATGAAAAAAGTGAAATCATACCAGAGAGAGTTTGTTACGACCGAAACACAAACAAGTTCAAGTTTGTCAAACGTTGATACCTCTTTCCACAATGTTGGAATACAAACAGAATCAAAATCTTTCTCACAACCCCAACACACCTCTGTCCACACTGTTGGAATGCAAACTGAAGCGTTACCACTCTTACAACCTAATTACAATGCTGTTGCTGAGGTCAGCGTCCTAGGGAACACCGTAACTAAAACCAACGCAGTGCCCATCACATCTTCCGAGATGACATCAGATGTTGAGTTACAGGCTTCTGATAGCCTTTCTAATCGACATGGCGAGGCAAACATTTCCACTTGTCTCCCTCCTCATCCACCCAACAACAACAAGACAGAATCCGTGCAATACGCTGTCCAGACTAGTAATCCCTTCACTCTTTTGTCAGACACAGATAACACAGATTCTGTAAATCCCAAATCCCCATCGTCAAAAAAAGAAGAATACGTTCATGTGAACCAGCCAGATGCTGTCTCCAAGTCGTCTCCTATCGACACGCTTTGTCGTATGTCCATTTCTAATGAAACGACTGTACTGCTCGTTGGTGACTCTATAATACGTTTCATTAATCCCAAACGTTTATTTCCTAGTTATGAAAGACCATTCAAGATTTGTGTTCCTGGAGCGTCCATTGAAGATATTCATTCATGGCTGTCTTCCCTGTCTGTTTGTCCAAATGTGAAAAATGTTATATTACATGTTGGCATTAATTCATGTCCATCAGGTCCAGTATCTGTCAGTGCATGGTCTAACATCATTATCTTATGCAAACACAAGTTTCCTTCTGCACGTGTGAGTCTTAGCTCCATCCTACCAGCCAGAGGCAAACATTCCTTCAACAACACCATTTTACCGTCAAATCGTAATCTAAAAGAAGCGTGTGACCAGCATGAAGTTACTTTTATTGATAATTTCCCTGCTTTTGCAGCTGATAAAACTTTGTATACTGATACAATTCACCCCAACATTCGAGGTACTGGAAGGCTTGCAAACAACTTGAAAAGCCTGTGGCGAAATGGACATCATGCTGAACATTTTCCTCCTGATCAGGTCAGTCATCCAAAAGCCTCTGCAAGAACTTCACAACGAAGGCAATTAAATTATACCCCATTGTCACTCTCCAACTCATCGTCATTCGATCACTCTAATTTTTCAAATGTCCCAAGCAGTCAGGAACGCACCAACTATCATTTAGCCTCTGAAGATTTTCCGCCAGCCTCTTCCCTTCAACATTTCCCCCCTTTACCTCAACGATCAGTTTCCAAGGGATTTCAAAGTGACCCCTTACCACCCAATCATATCCACTATCAACCCTTCCCAACACTTTCTACCCATGACCCCCGACCAGCCCATGATGTCCGCAACCCTCTCCCAATGCAAGCTGTCCATAGTAACCCCCTCCCTGCAGATAATGTTCACAACATTCCTTCACATTCTTTCTGTCATCAAAACCCCGCACGTAATCATCCACTCTCCCAACCAAACAGATCGCCTGGAATGACCAATTTCAGCACTCCAAACCCTGTTCACCCTTATGCTGAACAATTATTGAAAATGGCATCGCATCTTTTGTCTCAACAGCACTCTTTCTCTTCTTATCCTAATTAATCTGTAAAGTACATTATTTCAATGTCATCATGTTTTCTCATAACTTTTGCTGTAATGATGACTTAAAAATGTGTCATGAACTGTATATTTGTCGTTGAATGTTTTCTTTTTATTTCCCTGATGATTGTGATGTGACGAATTGTGTGCATATTCTTGTCCCTAAGTATAATGGGTAAGCGTACTTTAATAAGTGGCCACGCGCGAGTGTGTATATTTGTTAAGGGATGGGGGTTGGTGAGGGATTAGGTCCGTAATCGATGTTAGAATGAGCATGAATTGAATGGAGCACCCACAGACTTGCCGGACCAAGATGACTGTTCTTGGCTTTGTCATTGTAATTCGTACGATTGCTCCTGCTGATACGACAGTTGTCAGTTGTGTGTTTTTTGTTTGTTTTGTTTTTGTTTGTTTGTTTGTTTGTTTTTTGACTGCTTTCGGGATTTCTCTCTCTCTCTCTCTCTCTCTCTCTCTCTCTCTCTCTCTCTCTCTCTCTCTGTGTGTGTGTGTGTGTGTGTGTGTGTGTGTGTGTGTGTGTGTGTGTGTGTTTCTGTTGCTTACTTAACTGTAGACAGCTATTAGCCTTCATTGATCTTTTAATTTAAATAACTTCGCACATAATATACGTTCCATTTTCTTTTGTATTTTTGATTACGTGTCTGTTGATTTTTTGACTCATTGTTGACTTGTTACTAAATTGTTTGGTATTACAAAATCCCTTGTTGGTATTTGGTATTACTTTTTTCTTGCAATTTATATTCCTGCTTTGCTATTGCGTCAAGATGTTGCGAACGAAAGAAGTCTGGCCATCTGCAGATGGCCTTAAGGTTGGATTTCTGAATATTAACAGTTTGATTAATAAGTTATGCGACGTGTCTCGTGTTTTGTATAATCATGGTAATTGTTTCCATTTATTTGGTTTTGCGGAAACAAGATTAACACACCATATTTCTGACACAGAATTAATTTTACCTGATTATAACTTTGTTCGAAATGACCCTTCCAGACCAAGAGAAACAGGTTTACTTGTTTATGTTCACGAATCTATTAAATTTAATCGAGCCGCTTCGCTCGAAAAATATCATATAGAATCACTATGGATAGAGTTACAGTTTAAAACTTCCAAACCGATTCTCTTAGGCTTTATTTACAGAAACCCAGCAGAACATGTTGACTGGATAGATAACTTTACTCTAATGATGGAGGAGGCGTCCTTACTCTCAAACGAAATTATTCTACTGGGTGATTTTAACATTGATCTTTTGAAAGCGAACAAATCCTGGATTCAAACCTACACTTCTTTTAATCTGACTCAGTTAATCGATAAGCCAACACGAATCACTGCTACTTCCCAAACTCTCATTGACCATGTTTACACATCTTCTGTACGTACCATAATAGAAATATGTTCACCAGTTTTTGGATGCAGCGATCACTCCCCTGTCTGTTTTACTTGGTCTAAACGAGGCGTTAAAATCCCCCTAAATCATCACAAGTATATTACGTACAGGAACTTTTCAGGCTTTGATAAAGACTTGTTCCTTACCGATCTGATGAATTCCTCACTTTCCTCTGTGTATCAGTTCACAAATCCCGATGAAGCCTTAGAAGTTTGGTATCACACTTTTCTCAATGTTTACAATAAGCACGCTCCATTAAAAACAATTCGTGTCAAAAGTACCCCTAAAAAGCCTTGGATAACAAGTGATATAGAAAAATCCATGGATTTAAGAGACTCACTTCTAGCATCAGGTAATCGTATAGAATTTATGAAACAAAGAAATCTTGTTAACTATTTAAAACGCTCAGCCAAAAAGAAATATTTTAAAGATCTTATTTACTCTAAAACAGACAACCGATCAGTTTGGAAGGCTATCAATCAGCTTAGCAATAAAAATTCTAACGCTCGTGCTACAACACCGAAAGATGTATCAGTTGAAATGTTGAATACACACTTCTGCAATGTTGCCAATTTCACCATAAAAAGAAACAGATCCTCACAAAACGATTTAGATGTTCTGATGAAGTTTTGTCAATCCAAAAATATCACAACATGTCTAGATATTCCGTTGTTATGTGTACACGAAGTATGTAATGCTCTTACTCACTTAAAGCAAAGTAGTACTACTGGCCTTGATGGCATTGACGGAAAGATTCTCAAACTGTCAGCCCCTGTAATTGCTGAAACACTTACTTATATATACAATCTCTGCATTTCTAAAAATCAGTTCCCCAAGGCTTTTAAAATTGCTAGAGTAATGCCGATCTATAAAACAGGTGATCACACCGATCCGTCTAACTACAGGCCCATTTCTATTTTGTCTGTACTGTCTAAACCATTGGAAAACCATCTAAATAAACATATTCTCGATCACTTCAATTCTTTCAATTTATTTCATCAAGACCAATCCGGTTTTAGGGCTAATCACTCGTGCCAAACAGCACTGACAAACCTAGTTGATCAATGGCTTACTAATATAAATAACGACAAAATTACAGGTGTTCTCATGGTAGATTTTATGAAAGCCTTTGATGTTATTGACCGCAATCTTCTTCTTAAAAAGCTAAAGATATACAACTTATCAGAGAATTCGTTAGAACTCCTATCTTCATTTCTTTCCGACAGAAAGCAAATGGTCTCAGTAAATGAATCTGTATCTCCTACATTATCCATTAGTCATGGTGTGCCTCAAGGGTCAGTACTCGGACCTATCTTATTTTCCATATATATAAACGATTTACCTCTATTCATTGATAGTCTCTGTGAAATGTTCGCTGATGACACCACAATACACTGTAGTCATAAAAAAATTGAAAATATATTTGCAAGTTTACAAGAAAGTATAAACAAATTAATCATATGGTCTGAACTCAATCATATGTGTCTCCATCCTCAGAAAACGAAGTACTTGATAATAACCACCAGACAAAAGCGTCAAAATATTTCTTATGATTCCCTATCTCTTAGTATAAATAATGAAATAGTTGAAGAAGTTGACCATCATAAAGTCCTTGGTGTCATTGTAGACAATAATTTGTCATGGTCTTCTCATGTCACAATGCTTTGCAAACTTCTGTCTCAAAAGATTCACCAGCTTTCAAAACTAAAATATTTCTTAGACCAACATTGTCGTAAGCTGTTTTTTACTTCGTACATT
>CM065726.1:7526420-7537240 GCA_033310375.1 Conus canariensis
GTCGTTGCATAAAAACCAAAAAAAAAAAAAAAAAGATTATCCCTATTTTTAATGACAGTATGAAGGAACTTCACGATGTTGGCTGGATTTGTGCGTACCAAAAGAAATAAAGGTTTCGTGTTATGAGCGTTCAGTACTACGCCAGAAAATGGCCCACCCCCTTTTCCCTTAAAAGCTAGCAAAAGGTTTGGCTTTCATTCAACAATCATGGTGGAAAGAAAATGCATTATGGTGGAAGGGGGTGGGGGGGGGGGGAGAAGAAGGAGATCTTCTTCTTCTTCTTCTTCTTCTTCTCTCTGTATTGTTAGTTCTGCTGCTACTACTTCTACTACTACAACTGCTGCTAGGACTACGACTATTACTACTATTACTACTACTATTAGTGCCGCCACCCCAATCTCCACGACCATCATCACCACCACCATCCCACCACCACTACAAGCACTGCTGTTACTATTGCTACTACTAACTACTACTACTACTACTACTACTACTACTACTACTACTACTACTACTACCACTACTACTACCACTACTTTGACTACTTTCATTCTTTTCCTTTCTCTTCGTCTCCTTCGCCTTTTTTTCTTCTTCTTGTTATGTTCTACTTAACGGGACCATGGTTTTTGTGGAGACGTCTGGAGTTTGATAATGGGTTTCCCATCTCTGCTGTCTGTCATTAGGCTTTTGCTGAGTTCCCCATCAGAGAGAGAGAGAGAGAGAGAGAGAGAGAGAGAGAGAGAGAGAGAGAGAGAGAGAGAGAGAGAGAAGAAGAAGAAGAAGAAGAAGAAGAAGAAGAAGAAGAAGAAGAAGAAGACCACAAAATCAGTTGTGCTTGACTGGTGCGACTCGTATTTCATGTGAGCAGTGAGTGTCATTAAGCCCTCACAACTAGGAGAAGCCATCATACGCATGCACGCACACATCTAGGCATGAACACACACACACACACACACACACACACACACGCGCGCGCGCGCGCGCACGCACGCGCGCATGCACGCACTCACACACACACACACACACACACACACGCGCGCGCGCGCGCGCGCGCGCGCGCGCGCGCGATCGTACAATAGAAGTTGCTCAACGAGGCGTATAATGTGTAAAATATAACGTACAACTTGCTGAATGAGGTGTGTAATACATAATAGTAAAACGCATCATGCAGCAGAAGTTGCTGAAAAGCCGTGTAATATGTACTTGTAAAACATATGCAAGAGAAGTTGCTGACTGAGGCGTATAATATGTAACAGTAAAATTTATCATACAATAAAAGTTGCTGAATGAGGCGCGTCATGTGTAATTGTAAAACGTGTCATCATGAAACTAGCTGACTGAGGCGTGTAATATGTAACAGTAAAACGTATCATACATACAAGTTGCTGACTGAGGCATGTAATATGTAAAGACGGTAGCAGACGATAGTAGTGGTAGAAAGCGGCATGCATTAGGAAAGAAAAGGTGAAGTACGGCTGTGTTGGCTAACAGGCGACAGTGAAGAAAGACAAACAAGGGAGGGAATCAGAAAGAGTGAAGTACGGTTGTGTTGGCTAACTAACAGGCGACAGTGAAGAACGACAAACAAGGGAGGGAATCAGAGAGATGGCAGAAACTAACAGGCGACAGTGAAGAACGACAAACAAGGGAGGGAATCACAGAGATGGCAGAAACTAACAGGCGACAGTGAAGAACGACAAACAAGGGAGGGAATCAGAGAGATGGCAGAAACTAACAGGCGACAGTGAAGAACGACAAACAAGGGAGGGAATCACAGAGATGGCAGAAACTAACAGGCGACAGTGAAGAACGACAAACAAGGGAGGGAATCAGAGAGATGGCAGAAACTAACGGGCGACAGTGAAGAACGACAAACAAGGGAGGGAATCAGAGAGATGGCAGAAACTAACGGGCGACAGTGAAGAAAGACAAACAAGGGAGGGAATCAGAGAGATGGCAGAAACTAACAGGCGACAGTGAAGAACGACAAACAAGGGAGGGAATCAGAGAGATGGCAGAAACTAACAGGCGACAGTGAAGAAAGACAAACAAGGGAGGGAATCAGAGAGATGGCAGAAACTAACAGGCGACAGTGAAGAAAGACAAACAAGGGACGGAATCAGAGAGATGGCAGAAAAGCGGAAGCTACAAGCACACAAATTCCAGAAACAGGATAGTGAAGGGGGTGAGGGGAGGGGACTGTACGTACGGAAACAGCCACGGGGATATGCGATGCCTAAAAAAGACTGGCATATACACATCAAATTGTAAACAGCAGCGTGCAGTAAAAAGCTAACATATACACATCAAATTGTAAACAGCAGCGTGCAGTAAAAAGCTAACATATACACATCAAATTGTAAACAGCAGCGTGCAGTAAAAAGCTTAGCATATGCACATCAAATTGTAAACAACAGCGTGCAGTAAAAAGCTAACATATACACATCAAATTGTAAACAGCAGCGTGCAGTAAAAAGCTAACATATACACATCAAATTGTAAACAGCAGCGTGCAGTAAAAAGCTAACATATACACATCAAATTGTAAACAGCAGCGTGCAGTAAAAAGCTCAGCATATACACATCAAATTGTAAACAGCAGCGTGCAGTAAAAAGCTAACATATACACATCAAATTGTAAACAGCAGCGTGCAGTAAAAAGCTAACATATACACATCAAATTGTAAACAGCAGCGTGCAGTAAAAAGCTAACATATACACATCAAATTGTAAACAGCAGCGTGCAGTAAAAAGCTAACATATACACATCAAATTGTAAACAGCAGCGTGCAGTAAAAAGCTAACATATACACATCAAATTGTAAACAGCAGCGTGCAGTAAAAAGCTAACATATACACATCAAATTGTAAACAACAGCGTGCAGTAAAAAGCTAACATATACACATCAAATTGTAAACAGCAGCGTGCAGTAAAAAGCTAACATATACACATCAAATTGTAAACAGCAGCGTGCAGTAAAAAGCTAACATATACACATCAAATTGTAAACAGCAGCGTGCAGTAAAAAGCTAACATATACACATCAAATTGTAAACAGCAGCGTGCAGTAAAAAGCTCAGCATATACACATCAAATTGTAAACAGCAGCGTGCAGTAAAAAGCTAACATATGCACATCAAATTGTAAACAGCAGCGTGCAGTAAAAAGCTAACATATACACATCAAATTGTAAACAGCAGCGTGCAGTAAAAAGCTAACATATACACATCAAATTGTAAACAGCAGCGTGCAGTAAAAAGCTCAGCATATACACATCAAATTGTAAACAGCAGCGTGCAGTAAAAAGCTAACATATACACATCAAATTGTAAACAGCAGCGTGCAGTAAAAAGCTAACATACGCACATCAAATTGTAAACAGCAGCGTGCAGTAAAAAGCTAACATATACACATCAAATTGTAAACAGCAGCGTGCAGTAAAAAGCTCAGCATATACACATCAAATTGTAAACAGCAGCGTGCAGTAAAAAGCTCAGCATATACACATCAAATTGTAAACAGCAGCGTGCAGTAAAAAGCTAACATATACACATCAAATTGTAAACAGCAGCGTGCAGTAAAAAGCTAACATACGCACATCAAATTGTAAACAGCAGCGTGCAGTAAAAAGCTAACATATACACATCAAATTGTAAACAGCAGCGTGCAGTAAAAAGCTCAGCATATACACATCAAATTGTAAACAGCAGCGTGCAGTAAAAAGCTAACATATACACATCAAATTGTAAACAGCAGCGTGCAGTAAAAAGCTAACATATACACATCAAATTGTAAACAGCAGCGTGCAGTAAAAAGCTAACATATACACATCAAATTGTAAACAGCAGCGTGCAGTAAAAAGCTAACATATACACATCAAATTGTAAACAGCAGCGTGCAGTAAAAAGCTCAACATATACACATCAAATTGTAAACAGCAGCGTGCAGTAAAAAGCTAACATATACACATCAAATTGTAAACAGCAGCGTGCAGTAAAAAGCTAACATATACACATCAAATTGTAAACAGCAGCGTGCAGTAAAAAGCTAACATATACACATCAAATTGTAAACAGCAGCGTGCAGTAAAAAGCTCAGCATATACACATCAAATTGTAAACAGCAGCGTGCAGTAAAAAGCTCAGCATATACACATCAAATTGTAAACAGCAGCGTGCAGTAAAAAGCTAACATATACACATCAAATTGTAAACAGCAGCGTGCAGTAAAAAGCTAACATACGCACATCAAATTGTAAACAGCAGCGTGCAGTAAAAAGCTAACATATACACATCAAATTGTAAACAGCAGCGTGCAGTAAAAAGCTCAGCATATACACATCAAATTGTAAACAGCAGCGTGCAGTAAAAAGCTAACATATACACATCAAATTGTAAACAGCAGCGTGCAGTAAAAAGCTAACATATACACATCAAATTGTAAACAGCAGCGTGCAGTAAAAAGCTAACATATACACATCAAATTGTAAACAGCAGCGTGCAGTAAAAAGCTAACATATACACATCAAATGGTAAACAGCAGCGTGCAGTAAAAAGCTAACATATACACATCAAATTGTAAACAGCAGCGTGCAGTAAAAAGCTAACATATACACATCAAATTGTAAACAGCAGCGTGCAGTAAAAAGCTAACATATACACATCAAATTGTAAACAGCAGCGTGCAGTAAAAAGCTAACATATACACATCAAATTGTAAACAGCAGCGTGCAGTAAAAAGCTAACATATACACATCAAATTGTAAACAGCAGCGTGCAGTAAAAAGCTAACATATGCACATCAAATTGTAAACAGCAGCGTGCAGTAAAAAGCTAACATATACACATCAAATTGTAAACAGCAGCGTGCAGTAAAAAGCTAACATATGCACATCAAATTGTAAACAGCAGCGTGCAGTAAAAAGCTAACATATACACATCAAATTGTAAACAGCAGCGTGCAGTAAAAAGCTAACATATACACATCAAATTGTAAACAGCAGCGTGCAGTAAAAAGCTAACATATGCACATCAAATTGTAAACAGCAACGTGCAGTAAAAAGCTAACGTATACACATCAAATTGTAAACAGCAGCGTGCAGTAAAAAGCTAACATATACACATCAAATTGTAAACAGCAACGTGCAGTAAAAAGCTAACATATGCACATCAAATTGTAAACAGCAGCGTGCAGTAAAAAGCTTAGCATATACACATCAAATTGTAAACAGCAGCGTGCAGTAAAAAGCTAACATATACACATCAAATTGTAAACAGTAGTGTGCTGTAAAAAGCTTGGCATATACACATCAAATGGTAAACAACAGCGTGCTGTAAAAAGCTAACATATACACATCAAATGGTAAACAGCAGCGTGCTGTAAAACGCTAACATATACACATCAAATGGTAAACAGCAGCGTGCTGTAAAAAGCTAACATATACACATCAAATGGTAAACAGCAGCGTGCTGTAAAACGCTAGCATATACACATCAAATGGTAAACAACAGCGTGCTGTAAAAAGCTTGGCGTATACACATCAAATTGTAAACAGTAGCGTGCTGTAAAAAGCTTCGCATATACACATCAAATTGTAAACAGTAGCGTGCAGTAAAAAGCTTGGCGTATACACATCAAATTGTAAACAGTAGCGTGCTGTAAAAAGCTTGGCGTATACACATCAAATTGTAAACAGTAGCGTGCTGTAAAAAGCTTGGCGTATACACATAAAATTGTAAACAGTAGCGTGCAGTAAAAAGCTTGGCATATACACATCAAATTGTAAACAGCAGCGCGCAGTAAAACGCTTGGCGTATACACATCAAATTGTAACCAGAGAGCGTGCAGTAATGGTACTTAAATCAGACACACAAAAAACACTAAGTTAAAAACTTATAGATGGGAGAGGTGACTGAATGTAGCATATAATGTAAGAAGGACAGTAAACACCAACAGCAAAAGTGACTGAATCAGCTTCTACTGCATGAACGTGCAATGTCCTCTGGTCGCTCCAAGTCGTGGGAAGCTGCGGTAGATATTACAAAGCACATCGTGACAGTACGCTGGTCAACAGAGGCCTCGTGGTCAAACGGTCGGAGCGTTGGCCTGCACAGCTGACGATAGCGAGTTCGAACCACCTGTGTTTTTTTTCTTCGGCTTGAAAACCCTCTCTGTCCATCCGTAGTAAATGGGTACCTGTATTGGTTCAGGGAAGGCAGCGGAACTTGAGGGATCAGGCGTCGCCCTCCATCATGCCGTGCCCTCGACACGGTTAACCTCTGACAGTGCCAAGCAGCGATGGGAACTTTAACCTTTTTTAAACTTTTTTTTTTTAATAGCACGCATTAGAAGTGGTTGAATTGAAGTTGTTTTAAGGGAATACAGGTTAGGAAGGTCATATGTCCCCCCCCCCCCCCCCCCCCCCCCCCCCCCCCCCAGGACACGTTAAATGAAAACGTCCCCTGGTTGGCAGAAAGTTTTCACAGTATTATTGAACACCATGCCAGTTTTCATGACTGTTGTCAAGGACAACAGTTCATCACACCCCAGACGTGTCTCTCTGATTTCTGTTTACACGTGTTGCACGTGTGGCGCTGGCCCTCATCCGTTGGCCAACTGCTTGCGGCCAGCGCACTCTAGGCGTGGTGGATATTTGTCTCCGCTCAGCGAGGGAGGACGGAGGTGGCGAGTGTTACACACATGATCGAGAGAATTCGTTCCCCATTCTCCACACGGCACGTGCGCTGGTAAGTGGCCCGTCAAAACGTGATCCAGTTATTGCAGACACCTTTCACCCTTTGCAGTCTTCGCTCGCTTTTTGGTCTGTGGTCACGGAGAGTATTTACATTGTTTCCACCAACGGAACAAAGGATCTAGGTTCGTTTGCAATTACTCTCACAGGAAGATTCGACAGGCTATAAGATGTTGAACTTCTATCCACGGAAGACGAGACGATCCAGTGAAGATTTGGTTCTAACTTTCTTTATTTTTCTTCAGAAAAAAGCAAAGCAATGAACAAGACATGACAGTTTCGCACGTCGTCTTCATGATGACAGCAAGGAGAGTGCACACAACAAAAACTGAAAGACAACACACAAAGAAAAGGAATTAACGGCAAGAATTAACGAACAGCCAACACATCCTGATGTCAGCGTATTTACACTTAAACGCAGGATGAACCCCCCCCCCCCCTCTCTCTCTCTCTCTCTCTCTCTCTCTCTCTCTCTCTCTTGTACTTGAAATGGCATGTTATTCTGTTTAGTAAGTAGGTGTGTGTGTGTGTGTTGTTGTGTGTGTGTGTGTGCGCGTGTGTGTGTGTGTGCGCACGCGCGCGCGTGTGTGTGTGTGCATGCGTGTGTGTTTCCTACTACCTCCTGCACTCTTGTCTTTATGTCGTTATGCTTGTATTCTTATGCGACTCTCTCTCTCTCTCTCTCTCTCTCTCTCTCTCTCTCTCTCTCTCTCTCTCTCAAGTCTCTCTCTCTCTCTCTTTCTCTCTCTCTCATTTTACTTTTTCATCCGTCTCGTATTGTAGTTCTAGTCACTTTGTGCATGCTTCTTTTGTTGCCTTATCTTATTTTGCATTGTTGACCCTACTCAGGGCCAGGACTGGATGTAATTATTTTGCATTGTTGACCCTACTCAGGGCGAGGACTGGATGTAAAAAAGCACATCAGTGCTCATCTATTATCGTAGTAAATAAAGAATTTTGTCTTCTCTCTCTCTCTCTCTCTCTCTCTCTCTCTCTCTCTCTCTCTCTCTCACACACACACACACACACACACACACACACACACACACACACACACATACACAGACACACAATTTGCAGTTCGCTTACATATATTATGTGATGTTGACTTGCATACATAAACCTTAGCGTAGCACTGAACTGGAAAACTTTTCATGTGAAAATCTCTGTTTATAGGCTCGTTAATATGTAGGCTACATCTTTGTAACTTTCTATAACCCCCACAATATCTGTTTCGATATTTGATGATTATAACTTTAGTTGGCATTATCTTGTTCTGTATTGTCCTTCATAAAATTTGCAGATATTGGCAGATCATAATCAAGGAGACGTAGAAGAATGAACTGTTTTAAATGTCAGATCATAATCAAGGAGACGTAGAAGAATGAACTGTTTTAAATGTCAGATCATAATCAAGGAGACGTAGAAGAATGAACTGTTTTAAATGTCACATACAAATAATTGGATTACCCCTATGAGCATCCCCCCCCCCCCCCCCCCCCAAAAAAAAAAAAAAAAAAAAAAAAAATCCAACTTTTTTGTGCAAGGGGTGCTCAGTGTCAAAAAGTGAGTTATCATCCAGGAGACATTTACTAATAATAACGGAATATAGGAAGTACGTATGAACAAGACTGTGTTTCCAAGCCTAGATCCCTGCCATATGGGTTAGAACCATATGGGCTGTTGGGCATCTATCGAGAGCCTCATGAAACCGATAACACTATATTGTCACATGATAACATGGCTTTGAAGCCTAGCCACCCAGGAGGTGCAAGTTCAAATCCAGGCCGCGGAAAAAAAAAAGCGATTGCAGAAAGAAATCCAAGAAAGATAACCGGGCTTGAGAGTGGGAATGACAGTCAGCGGCTTTGTCTCTGAGGATCTCGTGCTGCCCAGCTCTCCCTAGTTTCTTTCTGCTGTGGTGGGAAGAATCGTGTCTTGGAATGTTTTTTTTTTTTCGGTAAAATTGCAATTAGATTCTATCAAACAGTTTTTGATGTTGACACCTGCATTCCCGCTTGTGCGGCTTTTGGTGAACAAGTTCACTACCCAGCTGATATTTTAGCAGAAAGTTGTATGTTAGATTTTATTTTGGGGTCAATGAATAAGAAACTGATATTTTAGCAGAAAGTTGTATGTTAGATTTTATTTTGGGGTCAATGAATAAGAAACTGATATTTTAGCAGAAAGTTGTATGTTAGATTTTATTTTGGGGTCGATGAATAAGAAACTGATATTTTAGCAGAAAGTTGTATGTTAGATTTTATTTTGGGGTCGATGAATAAGAAACTGATATTCTAGCAGAAAGTAGTATGTTAAATTTTATTTTGGGGTCAATGAATAAGAAACTAATACTTTAGCAGAAACTTGTATGTTAAATTTTATTTTGGGGTCAATGAATAAGAAAATAAAAACTGAAAGATCGTCAAGCATTGTGTACAGTTTTATGTTCAAATCATAGTTCCCCGACCAGTAAAAACGTACCTTCCTCCAAGCATTATGGAGTGACTGTTATAAGCTCTAACTCAAACAACCGTCGTTTAAAGTTCAAACAAAGCAACGAATGCAGCAATATATCCAGAACTGGTAGTACGTCGCCAGTACGATTTCTGTAAACGCTACAGAATGTTTAAAAAAAAATTAATATGGTACAGATCTAATAATATTTCCAGTTTATTGGCTCAAAGTATAATTATGGGGAATAGGAGAGAGACAGAGAGAGAGAGAGAGAGGGGGGAGGGAGAAGGGGGCGCGGTCAGATGATTAGAGAGTTGCCTGCGGAACGGACAGTTGTGAGTTCGACCCACTCGCGGGATGGGAATTTGCGGGTTGAAACCCTCCAGCAGTAACTGGGTACCTGATTCAGGCCAGGGAGCGTAAGTGTGGCGGAAGGAGTGATGGGCTCCACCTTCCATTATGCCGTGTCTCAGACACAATGAACAGTTCACCGCCTCTACGGCCATTAGGCTATATCATGACTGGTGCCATTTTAAATCTAACATCTAAGTTAAGGACTCTTAAACGGAGATTGTCCTTATAGACAGAACGAATGTGCAAGGAATTAATTGTACATGTAGAGTCTGTACAAAATGTAGTTCATTGTTTAAAGGATGTAGGTCACCGGAAGCCATACGACAACAGTTAAGCCCTACAGTTTATTTACACTGAAAATGGCAATGTTGAAGCCGGCTGAATTTGAAAGGATTGTTTACCTAGAGTAATTAACAGTGTGTGTGGGGTGTGTGTGTGTGTGTGTGTGTGTGTGTGTGTGTGTGTGTGTGTGTGTGTGAGAGAAAGAGAGAGAATGACAATGCTTTATTGACAATAGTTAAACAACCCTTATGCCAAGGGAGTGCATGCGCGATTTCCACTTAGTGTTGCCAAACTCTACCAACAATAGAAATGCGAGTGAAAAAGAAGCGTACACACCGAAAACAGTTGAACAGTACTAATAACTAGAAAATGAAGAAGAACATTCATCAAAGAATGTTCTCATCACAATAAACCACTTGTTGCATAATCATGATCCACAAACACAGCCTACATGTTAGGTTTTTTCTCTCTAAATCGAAAAGTTTCCGCCACAAACTTAGCAAATGAGTTTACAATGTCTACATTTTCAGAGGATAAGATACCAAAGAGGTTTTGAATTTGACCGAAAAAGGACTTTATGGAAGAACAATCATTTCTGAATTTATTATACTCTGGGTATGAGAGAGAGAGAGAGAGAGAGAGAGAGAGAGAGAGAGAGAGAGAGAGAGAGAGAGAGAGAGAGAAGAATATATACAAAGTATGCGCAGTTTCAGCACATACAGTGATAACAGATTTTTTTTTTTCTCTGTTGCATTGAAAATCAGCTAATGTTTAATTGATTCTATATATGACAGTTGCTGATCGTATTAACGTTTTGTATGTTTGTTATTATTTTGACTTTCTTTACTTTTTCCTTGGTGGGGAGGATGGAAATAAGGAGGGAGTGGAAGTGGGGGTGAGGGAAGAGGCATATCCCAGGGGTGTTTTCTTTTACTTCTGTTTTCTCTTTTCTTTTCTTTTTTTTTTTTAACCAAA
>CM065726.1:7537340-7557340 GCA_033310375.1 Conus canariensis
AGAGAGAAGAGAAGATCGGGGAGGTTTAAATCATTTAATATACATGAAATGGTGTTAGAACTGTACTGCATTTGTTTTTCTTATATTGCACTATGATGTGATGTATTATATAACGTAGTAAAGCACGCATGGTACCATTAGCATCGAAACAGGTAAATTAATTGTCCTCGTCCTCATTGCTGAAGTAGTAGCAGCTGCAGCAGCTGCAAACATCACCTTTAGAAGCAGCGTCAGGAAGGTTAGAGGGGAACAGGGATAGCAGCTAATCCGTTTAACAAATTTTGGTGCTCCCGTTGCTAAAAATTAACAGGGAACCTAATGTTAGCCCGACACCCTGCCCTCGTTCCTGGCTGAATCGATCGATTGTTTATGGAGGGACCCGATGGAAATTCACTCATCGGTCTAGAACATTCTTACTGACGCAAAGTCCGCAATAAATTAAACCCACAGACCGAACAATAAACATTCACGGCTGGCGCACTGAAAGATAAGATCAGGACAAGTTTCCGAGAATAGTGGTCCGTTAGCAAACAAAGAACAAACAAAGAAAGAATGAATGAAAGAAAGAAAGAAGGAAAGAAGAAAGAAACAAGCAAACATATTCTGTTTATTGTTGCCGTATTTCGCCCCCCTAAATCCCATGGCCAGGTAATTAAAATCCTAAATACCAGGACAGGTAATTAAACATTTTTCAGAAAGATTCTTTATTTCAGTTTGTAATAATACGTAAAGGTGGACTTTACTTTCCGAAAGCGAGAAACGGACCACATTTCCTGTTTTCGTTAGAGCATTGTTTGATCAAGAAGTTCCATGATGTAATGTAGCTAGGTTCTGAAAAGGAGGTGGCTTCTTTTTCGCATTTTTTGGCTATTGCCATTTAATACGCCAGGCACTTTTCTTGTTGAGGGGGAGGGGAGAGTTTCGATCGAGAATGTATTGCTTTATACTTTTTTCTTCTTTTTATAGAAATATATTTCTTTGAAGTCAAAAATACTACAATAAACCACATCGACGAACGCATACGTTGGTTCCAGGATGTTTTGCCCTCAAGTGGTCGTCGTTTACAGTGTAAGTTCACGCCCTTGCCCGAATACGTTGGCAGGGAGTTGGACATACACCGACGGTACCGATTACTGCAATGACTGCTAAGCTGTCTCTGTAACAGAACATGTGACTAGCGTCCTCAAATGAGGGCCAACCGCCGGGGCCAGATCACAAGGGAGGCCAGCATTAATATGTAAGCGCATCCTGTCTGTCCCTGGGATCTCGACGGGAAGTTCACTTTGGTGGCGTACACTTAGGCGTGGAGAATGGTCAGCTGCTTTAAAGTACGCCAACGCACGGCTAACAGCAACATCAAGCAATGGGTGGACAACGTGCCAATGGGAGAAAAAGGATAAGAGGAACAGATCACAGGGATAAACACGACGACACATTAACTCAACAACAGCCTCTGTCTTACCCCCGAATGTGTTCAAGTAGACCGTCTTGTCCAAAAATTAGTACGAACCAACTTTTATCCAGCAAACAAGACTTCATCCAATGCTTTTTAGCGGATAACAACAAATAAGAAGATGGGATGGAAGATGGAAACTTGACTAAAGAACAAAAATATGCGAATGAAGAGAGAAGACAAGAAAAAGGGAGAAGCAATGTTAAAGAGAAACAGTATAAAAAAAAAAAACAGATGTGGACACACATATTAATCTGTCTCTTAGATTTTATCAAGATTTAATTTTGTATGAATTATTGCCGTGAAATAATGGTAGTTAAAGTACGAGAAGAAAGAAAGAAAGAAGAAAGAACTCAGCCAGGGGACAGGGAGCAACATTATCAACAGAAGGTCCAAAACACAATGCTACCACTACGTTTGAATATATTTTGACAATTGTATTAAAATATATACCTGTACAACATGATGAAATACTTGGCGAACTGTTTTGTTTTAAGGCTTAAATTTGGAATTCTTTCTTTTTACAAACATCTGAAAGAAACAAGACAAATAGACGCAGGTGAAACATAAGGTAAGACGAAGAAATGGATAAGCATACAGACGATAAAAAGGTAACCACCACGCACACCACCACCACCGCCCTCCAAACCACCACCACCACCAAGCAACAACAACAACGACAACAACAACAACAAGAATGACCCACAAAGAATGCAGACATTGACACAACATTACGCACGTAAAACTTGAGGTCCTGTGACAAATCTCATCAGGCCATCTGGAGACGTCCTGTGACAAATCGCATCAGGCCAGCTAGGAGACTGTTTATCAGGTCCTTGTGACAATCTCATCTGGCCAGCTGGAGACTGTTTATCATGTCCTTGTGACAAATCTCATCTGGCCAGCTGGAGACTGTTTATCAGGTCCGTTGTGACAAAGTCTCATCTGGGCCAGCTGGAGACTGTTTATCTGAGAGCTCTGAACCAGGACATTAATGTTTGGCTAATTTCTAATTTACGTGAGCCTTCCTTATGAAGAAGCTGAGAATGTGATCATTTATCTTTTTCATGCGAAGGAATGTGTCGCCGCCGACGGTCTCTTCCAACGGAAATGTATCCCTACTGTAATGGACACATGGCCAAGATAAATCAATGGGCGCTTTTCATTGTGGGAGCGAAATGTTTATGGACGTGTATTTTCTATTTGATGATATGCGTCCTTCGCCTGTGTGAAGATTAGGGCTATTCGGTTTCGCCTAGTAATATGATTGGAAGAGAAGAGAGAGAGAAGAGAGAGAGAGAGAGAGAGAGAGAGAGAGAGAGAGAGAGAGAATAGAAAGGTAAAGGGAAAGAAGGGAAAAGATGTGTGTGTGTGTGTGTGTGTGTGTGTGTGTTGTGTGTGGTGTGTGTTGTGTGTGTTGTTGTTGTTTGTTGTTGTTTGTTGTTGTCTTCAATTTAAGTCGTCTTTCACTAAATGTATATTAGACAAGGTTGTGTGTGTGTGTGTGTGTGTGTGGTGTGTGTGTGTGTGTGTGGTGTGTGTGTGTGTGTGGTTTTGAGTGTGTGGCGTGCCAGCGGCGTACGTGTGGTGCGCGCACCGCGTGCGTGCGTGTGCGTGTGTGCGTGGAGTGTGATGAGGAAAACTCTAAGTAAGAATTAAAACTGTAAAAAAAACCGAAAAAAAAAACAAAAGTAAAAACAAACAACTGTACAAAAATAAGATCAAGAAACAGCAATTAACAGATTGAGCCACGGGGCGTAACATAAGAATTCGTACAAAATTTTAAGAGAGACATGGAAATCCTGGAATATGAACTTTAAAGCATCCTTTCTAAATCTGACAAATGGGAATAAAAGTGGGGAAAAAAGTATAGAACGTGTGTTTTTGTACAAAAAAATCAAGGGCGCCGCAGCACATGAATATTCTTGACATATTTTGTTCGAGCTTTTATTTTAAACCGAATAATAAGGACAGAAGTTTTTTTTCTGTGTTTTGGGTATAATCTGTTGTATTGGGTTTACTGGATTTACTGAGGAACCCCTTTAAAAAAAAAGATTACTTGCTCGAGATTCGTACAACAAAGAAGAAAGTGGGGTTTGTGTATTGGGGAGAACATTTTTCTTTGTAGTTTTCCTCAAATTTTTCAAAAGAACTTTTGGGAAGAGAGAATACCCTTCATGTAAGCTCAAGGGAAATAATATAGCCGTTTGTCAGAATTGTTTGCACCTGCTCGAGCAATCCCGTCCCCCCCATTCATTTCCGATAAAAGCAATGGAAGGAACCCAACAAAAATTAATTGTTATACCTCTTGACAAAAGTTGTGAATAAGTTTTTAAATTTTGATATGTTTTAGCACGTTTTTTTAAATTTGTAGTTCAAAAGCTTGAAGACTGACTTAAATCTAAAACGAAGAGAATACATAAAAGTCAAATGAAAAAAATTTAAATTACCTAGGCCTTTAATATTGCTTTTTTTTTCGGCTGTAAAAATAGACAATTTTCCCCAAGATGAAAGACTTCCCAATTTTTTAATGGAATGACAAAGCACAACCAGCATTATTGTTTAATAGAGACCCTCAGTAAAAAAAACTTTTACGAAGTGACGAAACAATCATTGATATGTGTTTTTTGCTTCGCAAGCTAGAATATTAAGTTATCATTTTTTAGATTAGTAGTATTTTTATAATCAAATTTTGGTTTAAAGAGCTCCCATTTTGGGGTACGGGACTTATGGGAAAAAGGGCCCAGCAGCTTTTATGATTGATACCTGAATTTGTCAACAAGTGAGAAGAAATATGTGAGTATCGTTTTAAATGGCTCGAATGTTTTTTTGACGTTTAGGAAAGTTCTACATCAAGGGCCTCATATCCAGTTCCGTCTGGTTAGCCTTTTTAATATTTTAGGGGACGAAGAATGTATTAGCGCAGGCTAGTTCACATGTCACAAGAGGTAAACACCCCGCTTCATGGTATGTTCCTAAAGCTGAAGCAAGAATGGAACACCCGGGCTAATCTGAAAAGCCTTTGAGTCTATACACTGAAGCTTTTTTAATAAGTGTTAGAGCACTAAAAAAAAAACCTCTTGGGGCATATACAATTTTTGGGTCTAACTAAAGCAAAGAAAGATGTATTAAACTTTTTTTTTCCTGGCCCAACTTTGTTGCTTTAACTTTTAGCGATTAAAAGATTTTTTTCGCTTGATTTTTTATATGTTTTCCCAAAATAAAAATTTCCCAAAAAAGATTAGATATAAGATTCACACCAAGGAATTCAATTCCCGAAGTGTAGCCAATGTAGTATTATGTACTTTTAAGTAGGAGTATTGTGACAAACCCCCCTGCATCAAATAACACATACGGGATTTTTTTAGCCGACAAAGGGATAAGCCATTATCGGACAAGAGTTTTGCATGTTGTCTAAATCTTTTTGATAAAATTCTTTAATGTAATTAACAGATCTTTTTGATGTGTTCTTTTTTAATGTGGGGTTTTAACCCTAAGCAGATATCCTCGCATTTGAATTAAGTTAAAAATTTTTTAAAAGGGATTTAGGTAAATCATTTGTTAAAATATTAAAGAGAGAGGGCAATCCCAGAGCCTGAGGGATACCCAATCTAGTAATCTTTTGGATGAAAAAGTATTACCAATTTTGGGCTAAATACTTCTGTTGGGTTTGGAATGTTTTAACAAATTTATAAATATGACCAGAAAAGAACTATAGTTTTTTAAATTTTTAAAGCCATCATGCCCCAAAATTGTCAAATGCCTTGTTGATATCGAAAAAAGTGGCGAGAACGTTTTGTTCTAGCAAAAGGTGTTTTTTTTTGCGTAGTTAGTTTAAAAAGATATCAATAGTAAAAACCTGCCCTTTTAAAACCAGCCTGGTTTGCGGGATATGCATTTTTTCCAAAAGTAGTCAATTGTTTAGAAACAATTATCTCCATTTTACAGACTAGATGTAAGAGCTAAGGTCGATAGCTATTTGTGTTTGTCATTGATTTCCATTCTTTAAAACGGGAACAATAATTGAGTCTCCCATATGGAAGTATGTTTCCCTTTTAATCCACATTTATTAATAATTTCATGAGGAGTAAAACAAAAATTTTTTGGTATAGTTTAAAAAATTTCATTCGAAATGGCATCTAAAACCAACAGACGTTTTTTTATACCCAAAGGAAGATATAGCAGAGTGTAATTCCTTTAAAAGAAATTAAACATTTTTGATAATATCTTATTTTCGTCCATCACGTACATTTCTTCGTTAGAATGGTTTTCCCTCATAGCTCCCGCAAATTTGTCTGAAAAACTACAAGGAGCTGTTTTGGAAACATATCAGCAAATGTTTCTGCTTTTTGAAATGCCAAAGGGAAATTTTTAAACACCTATTAGATTGGATATCCCAGGTAAATGGATTCCGTTTTCATTTCATGGATCTTTTTCAAATTTTATTGATATCTTTATTTTCACTTATTTCATTAAAACAAAATGTTTACCATTACTCGCGTTTAGCTTTTTCAATTATTTTTATTCCTTTGATTCTTGGCAGTTCTAACGGGTATGCCCCTTTTTACCTTTTTTTACTTTTGCGTACAGTTTAACGTCCCTTTTATTTTTATCACAGCGTTTCTTTTCTGCAAGAATTTCTGTCCACCACACTTTACCGTGTTTGGGAATTTTGATTGACTAAGAATCGGAATTGCCCCCCGGGCTGCGTGCAGTAGTGAGGTAGTAAATGACGGTACATAGATTCTATGTCAGTTTTAATCAAAAAAAATTGACGTCATAAAAAGATAGCCCCAGATTAAATTTTTGGGCCCAGTCAGCTCGCTTGTAATAAAAACTTTGGGTTTTTAAATCCTTACTGTCATCTGGGCTCACTACAATCCTCTCAGAGAAATAACTAGGGGAAATTTATGACCCCACCCCCCCTAAGGTGTTATCATAAATCTGCCATGTACAGCTCGGGACCATTGATGGGGAGAATTAAAGACAAGTCAATTGCAGAGGATCTTGACTAGGGATATCAGGCAGTCTCGTGATACTTCCACCCATTTAACGGGACGAGGGGAGAGTCTGATATGTTTCTCCACTAAAGGGTTTGAGCTGACTTTCTTTGCAAGTTCAAACCCAGAAAGGAGCAGGGTTCTTTAAAAGTCCCCTCCCAATTAACCATTTACTACTTTGAAATTTATATCATGTACCCAGTCTGAATTGCTATCAATGATTTCCTTTTGGGAAGTACACAGAACAATGTTTAAGACTAGAGAATTTTCAAAGTGAACAGAAGCTGCACAAGAATACAAGTCTGAGGTGCAGAGGTATAGGTGACTGAAGGGGATGGTAAAATAACTGGTCATTTATAAAAATGGCTGCAGAGACTTTTCTCATTATCACCAGTTTTTTGGGTACCACAGGTGGGTAAAAGAAACGATCCAGCGGTGGCAAGTCGTTTTTAGACACATTTAGTGATTGAAGAATAAGGACCATGTAGGAGCTGGCTTCAAAGATGTTTGTTGAAGATTTACCAAATTCTTGTTAATCGACCGCAGTTCCATTGTAGTATATTAATGTCAGTCTTCTTTGCCATCAAAATTTTACAATGGACCCTTCAAGGAGGCACAATTGCAAAATGAAGATTATTCAAATAAAGATAAAAAAAAAAAAAACGATTCCCCAACAATGAACTAATCAGTAAACAGTGACGCAATAGAGAACACTTTTACAAAAGGCAAGGTCTAGAAGAGGAATAAGAAGGTAATTGTAACGCACCAAAAAAAAAAAAAAAAAAAAGGGGGGGGGGGGGTGTGGGGGGGGTGGGGGGGGGGTGGAATTGAGGAAACTATGCGATGTAGCAGGCTAGAAAAAAAAAAAATCAAATGGCAACCAGGCAAATATATATCACAAAGACGATCAGATTTATCGTTTCAGTCGCTAGACATTATAGCACAACTACTGACTTTTTTGACGGGGATGTTGTTAAGTTTTATGAAGATCATTCAACCCGTCTTGTAGAACACATAGAAGTTCCGCCAGGGCCCTGGTACAGGAGAAAAGGGTAGATCATGATATCTGTGTGACGAGAGGACTGGAGGGAGGTATCGTGTTCTCCATGAAGAGCGATGTAGACTGGAATTCCTGACTTGCTGCAGAGGGTTTCTTCCAGAAAAGCTGGTGAACGTGTCGCCCTAAGTTAACAGCAAGTACAACTGGCTCCTTTCTGGTTCGGGTGGGACTCCTCTTTCAGTGTTCTGGGGCTGGCAAGGAGATTCTCATGGTTGATGACGGTCACTTTGGAACTTTGAACAGTTCAGAGTTTATAACCGCGTTGAACATTTCGCGGTTTATGTTTATTTCGGGGTTAAAAAACAGGAGCCACTTTACTGATCACAATGCTGGCAGTGAATGCTCTTTAGCGATGGTTTTAATGGTGTCCGCAAAGAGTTTGCTAGAGGATGCAACGTCTTTTTGTTGAATATCATTGAGACCACAATGAATAACAATTGCATCAACCTTCTGTATCCATTGACGACAAGGTTTGTCTCAGCGCTTCCTTGCGCTAAACCCTGCGAAGTGATCTGAAGCGATCAAAGCTAAGTGAATTTTCATTGTTTTATTCGTTAATGTCTCACCTGATGAAGACCTAAGAGGTCGAAACGCGTTGTGTTTCGTCTTGTGACTCGTTTGTCCACTTTCTCTGGGCGGTTCGCTAACATTTATTTAAGATTTGTTTAGATTTCCGCCTGCAGTCCTCTCGCTTTGCAACTAGATCAGCGTGGGCAGTAAGTCCTTTGTAGTGGAAGATTTTTTGGAAACGGTTTTTGAAAACATAAGATCGACCAAGTCGGGCACTTCACAACCGTTCAACAGAATCATGAAGGACGAGAACAGTTGGAGATCTTCATTAGCCTTGTTCACTTCCTTTCCAAGTTGTGTCTTTTCTTTGTTCGATTCTGAGCAGTCCGTGACGTGATGACGCTATCATTGGGATTGACGTCATGAAAAAGTTGTCTTCTGTGCTCTAGATCGTTCTTTTGGCTTTACTTTTTTTTTATTCTTCTTCTTTTTCTTTCCTGTTTGAGGTTGGAACCGCGAGTTGTGCTGTCCCCTGAGCGTAGGTAAGGTCGTGTTTCGCGCTCCTCCTTTACCATTTTCTGTTTCTGGATTAGTTCGAAACAGATTTAGAACGTGGTTCTGAATTACACTGTACGGTTGTGAGCTGAGCAATCGTGTGTTTTTGCTCACGTACCGTATCTTCGAGGGATACTATTTTTTTGCACAATGTTTCAATTACTTTTCTCAACTCACCGATTTCTTCTGTCACATTCACTCATGGCATAAGAAGTGAAGGAGTTGAGGGTTAAGAATGTCATCGGTGCTGTCCGTTCCAGTGCCAGCATTTGTCTGTTGACCGTTCGCTTCAGATTTGCAAATTCTCGAAGCGCTGACTTGCTTGGTTTTGTCTTTCTTTCTTGACTTGCATTTCGTACTGGGCACGAAAGAAGACCTCCCTGGCTCCTAGTTTTGGTCATTTCTGAGACAGAGCCTGCAGAAATGCTATAAGCTAGCAGACCCGACGTTTAGCTTCTGATCGCTGGTCGCACCATCTTGTGTGTGTCAAGAAGTGTGTGTGTGTGTGTGTGTGTGTGTGTGAAAGAGAGAGATAGAGAGAGAGAAAGAGAGAGACAGACAGACAGACAGAGCAAGAGACACAGAACAGAAACGGAAACAAAGGAAGAGACACGACAGATATAAATAGTATAGATAGATAGATATCGATAGATAGATAGAGAGACAGAGACAAAAACAGAGATGGAGACAAATGCAGAGACAGAGACAAATGCAGAGACAGAGACAGACAGAGGGATTAAGAGTGGCATAGAGACGGCGCATATTCAGTTTTTGTTTTTGCTTGTTATACAATTTTGTTTTGGTTATTTCGCATAGTAATCTGATTGAAGAGAAAAAAAAAGAGAAAGAGGGCAGGGAGAGAGAGAGAGAGAGAGAGAGAGAGACGAGAGAAGGAGGGAGGGAGGGAGGGAGTGAGAGAGATAGAGAGAGAGAGTTTAGAGGCACATAAAGGTACAGAAACAAAGGAAGAGATAGATAGGGATGGATGGGGGGGGGGGGAGGAGAGAGAGAGAGAGAGACAGACAGACAGACAGAGACAGAGAGAGATACAGGAGGACAGAGACAGAGATGGAGACAAAGTGAGAGAAAGACAGAGACAGAGACATGGAGACAGACAGAGACAGAAATAGAGAGAGAGAGAGACAGAGCGTCATCTCTTCCGAAAAAAAAGAGCTTCTTTTCTTTGAATGACAAAATATTAGAAGTCAAGGAAACCAAATATGACACAATATGATGTTGAAAAAAATCCAAACCGGTATCATAATTCCATCCTTCGAACACCCTCCTCCCACCCTTTCCGTCATCCCCTCTCCCCCCTCCATCTTTGACATCTCCTATTCGACTCCTCCGTGGCTCACCGCCCACTGTCCAAAAGTTTCATGTCAGTTAAAGTTTCTGGACAGTATTACATTCCATCACCATGTGTACCCCCCACCCCTGCCTCTTCCTCTCTATCTTGCTCCTTCCTTCCTCCCTCACTTGTCTTTTTCTCTCTAACTCACATTATCAGAGAGAGAGAGAGAGAGAGAGAGAGAGAGAGAGAGAAGAATGACAATGACAATGCTTTATTGACAATAGTTAACCAGCCCTTATGCCAAGGGTGTGCATGCGCAGTTTCTATTTTGTGTTGCCAAACTCTGCCAACAATAGAAATACGAGTCAAAAGAAGTGTACACACGGAAAACAGTTAAACAATACTAACAACTAGAAAATTGTGACGGACCGTTTCCGTCCAGTCACAAATTTTTGTGCAACGTGCTAACCGGAAGGAGTCGCCGGAAGCCGGTTGAAAAGTTTACCTGACTGCTGCTGACCTCCCACTGTTAACCGGTGAGCTGAAACGGTTAGGCAGTCTCTGCAGTGATTCCGGTGTAACGTGATGAAACCGCCCCCCTTCCCAGTTTAACTCCCGGGAGTCAGTATGGCACTGTCTCAGATTAACTCCCGGGAGTTAATCTGGGTCTGCATCAAAGCAGCCCCCCAACAAGGTTCAGAACGCTCCCCCCCCCCCCCCCCTCTCTTTTTTTCTGTTTATTAGGCCTGTTTCAAAATGAACCCCTACCAGTCTCAAAATAACTCCCGGAGTTGTTTTGAACCTAAAATTTTGACTCTAAACTAACTCCCGGGAGTTCATATGGGGCAGTGCCAAATCAGCCCCCCAACCCCTTGGAGAGTTAAACTGGTGCTGTTCCAAAATAACTCCCGGAGTTCTTCTGGGCCCAAACTTTTGACATCAAAATGACTCCCTGGGAGTTAAACTACCGCAAGTGGAGAGTCATTCCAGGACAGGCCTGGATAAGGCCCCCCCCCCCCCCCACCCTCGCCCACACCGGGAGTTAGACTGGCAGCAGGCCCCCTCTGCCTCAATTAATGAAAAATGGCCAATAAGCCTCCAGTGGAGAGTTAATCTAGCACCGGCCAAGAACAACCCACCAGGAGAGTTAAACTGGACCTGGCCCAGAACAGCCCCCCTTGTGGAGAGAGACTTTGCTTTAAACAAACATCATTCAACCAGGAACATTGTGCAGCGAACATCAGAACATGGAGCACAACAAGCGAAAGCTTTTTTCGGAGTTAATCCGGCACCTGCCCAGAACTGATCCCCCCCCCCCCCCCCCCCCCCGAGAGTTATTAGCCCAAAACAAGCCCCCAGTATAAAGAGTTAAACTGGACCTGGCCCAGAACATCCCCTCACCTCCTCCTGGGGAGTTAATCTAGCACCGGCCCGGAACAGTCCCCTCTAGAGAGTTAAACTGGACCTGCCCAAAACAGCCCCCTAGAGAGTTAAACTGGACCTGGCCAAAAGCAGCCTCTTCCTGGGGAATTAATCTAGTACTAGCCCAGAACAGCCCCCCTCCACCCCCCCCCCCCCAGATTAACTCCCCTGGAGGGGGGTGTTCTGGGATAGGTGCAGTTTAACTCTCCAGAGGGGCTGTTCTGGGCTGGTGCCAGATTAACTCCCCAGTAGGGGGGGGAGGGGGTGGTTCTGTTTTGTGCCAGGGGCCAGTTTACCCCCGAGGGAGGCCTGTACCAGGCTGGAGCCAGATTAACTCCCCAGGACGGGGGGGGGGGGGGGGGGGTGCTGCTCTAGGCCAGGTGCAGTTTAACTCTCTAGGGGGGCTGTTTTGGGCCAGTGCCAGATTAACTCCCAGGAGGGGAGACGACTGTTCTGGGCCTTGTCTAGTTTTAACTCTCGGGGGATGGGGGGGGGGGGGGGGGAGGGGGTTGTTCCATAACGGTGCCAGATTAACTCCCCTAAGGGGTGCTGTTCTAGGACAGGTCAAGTTTTAACTCTCCAGGGGGGTGTTCTGGGCTGATGCCAGAGTAACTCCCCAGGAGGGGGGAGGTGGCGGGGGGCCTATTTTATGCCTGGGCAAGTTTAACTCTCCAGGGAGCATGTACCAGGCGGGAGCCAGATTAACTCCCTAGGAGACAGGGGGAGGGGGGGGTTGTTCTAGGGCAGGTCTAGTTTAACACTCTAGGGAGGGGGGGGGGGGGACTGTTTTGGGCCGGTGCCAGATTAACTCCCCAGGAGGGGGAGGGGCTGTTCTGGGCCTTGTCTAGTTTAACTCTCGGGGGGGGGGGGGGGGGGGGGGGGGGGGGCTGTTCCATGACGGTGCCAGATTAACTCCCCTGGAGGGCTGTTCTGGACAGGTGCTGTTTAACTCTCCGGAGGGGCTGTTTCTAGGCTGGTGCCAGATTAACTCCCCAGGAGAGGGGGCCGTGGGGGGGGGGAGCTGTTTTTGTGCAGGGCCAGTTTAACTCTCCAGGGGGGCCTGTACCAGGCCGGAGCCAGATTAAACTTCCCAGAGAGAGGGGGGGGGGGGGGGGGCGGGGGCGGTGCTCTAGGCCAGGTCCAGTTTAACTCTCTAGGGGGGCTGTTTTGGGCCAGTGCCAGATTAACTCCCCAGAGGGGGGGAGGGGGGCTGTTCCATGACGGTGCCAGATTAACTCCCCTGGAGGGGGCTGTTCTAGACAGTGCAGTTTAACTCTCCAGAGGGGCTGTTCTGGGCTGGTGCCAGACTATACTCCCCAGGAGGAGAGAGAGAGAAGGGGGGGGGGGCTGTTTTGTGCCAGGGCCAGTTCACTCTCCAGGGAGGCCTGTACCAGGCTGGAGCCAGATTAACTCCCCAGGAGAGAGAGAGAGAGAGAGAGAGAGAGAGAGAGAGAGAGAGAGGGCTGTTCTAGGCCAGATCCAGTTTAACTCTCTATGGGGGCTGTTTTGGGCCGGTGCCAGATTAACTCCCCAGGAGGTGGAGGGGCTGTGTCTGGGACTTGTCCTAGTTTAACTCTCCTGGGGGGCTGTTCCATAACGGTGCCAGTTTAACTCCCTGGAAGGACGCTGTTCTAGGACAGGTGTATTTTAACTCTCCAGAGGGGCTGTTCTGGGCTGGTGCCAGATTAACTCCCAGGAAAGGGGAGGACGGGGGGGGGGGGGGGAGGGGGGGGGGCTGTTTTGTGCCAGGGCCAGTTTTAACTCTCCAAGAGGGAGAGGGGGCTGTTCTGGCCCAGTTTAGTTCAACTGTCCAGTGGGTGGCTGTTCCATCCGGTGCCAGATTAATTCCCCAGATGTCTTAGGGGGCTGTCTGGGCCAGTCCAGTTTAACTCCTTAAGGGGAGGGCTGGTTTGGGCCAATGCCAAATTAACTCGCTGGGGGCTGTTCTAATCCTGCTGTGGGGCTGATTTGGCGCAAACCCAGATTAACTCCCGGGAGTTAATCTGGGACAGTGCGAGACTGACTCCCGGGAGTTAAACTGCGAAGGGGCAGTTTCACCACGTTACACCGGCAACGCAACTACCCAGAAAGCCGAAGAGGGGCTCCCATCAGTTTTTGGTGGCAGTCAGGTATTTATCATTCAATGTTTTCTTTATTAGCAAACCGAAACCGTATTCCCGTTTACGAGCGACTGAAACTTCCTCAGCGCACTGTGAAGGTTTTGTTTAGAAAAGAAAGTATTTGTTGTGTTTCTGTTATCCTATGACTTGATAGGGTAGCAAAACGAAATTATTTCGGAAAACATGAATAGATGAAGTGAGTGTTTAAAAGAAGTGGTCTTCAGAAAAAAAAAGTTTTTGTTTATTCTGTGACTTAACTAGTTAGGAACTTCATAATGAAAAAAAGGTGTTTATTCCAATGTGGTTTGCGAGAAGGAGAGTTTTGATGCTATGGATGAGCTCCCAGAGTGAGCGACAGAGACTTCATATATACTGGTTTTGATTTTGATGTGGATGAGTATTTAACTCACTCTTGATATGAATATTGAATACTTGTGTGTTGGTAAACAAGAGTGTGTGGAAATCTTCCCCTTACATATATTGAAGTAGATGAATCTTTTGGAAAAAGATACCTTCTAAAATCTGGTGATTATATGAAATGAAATGAACATTCTTGTCGTGTTACAAGAAAAAGAAATGAGTATTTTGTCGTGACATTTATAGTTTAATGAAAAGTAATCATTAATTGTGTGTAATGAATTGTATTCATGGTTTATTGAAGAGGGTCTAGGTGGGAATCCTTTCATTTCCGATTTTGTTTTGATTAAATTGAGGTTATTTGTATTTGTTTCTGTCCGTCTGTGTGTTTGTCTTTTGATCTCCCTTGCATCTTTGGGTGGATCCTCAAGCGTAGGCTCAAAGATTTGTTGGCCTGCGCTTGTTTTTTTCCCCCACTATTAGATTGTTCGTCTATGTATTTGTCTGACTTTATTCAAGTTTAAAAGGCTGTGCCAGTCTTGAATAAAAGTTACTCTGTGTTAGGTTTTCTTATGGGAGCAAAAAATACCCCACTTGTTTACTGTTTATCGTTTACTGTTCCCTGCCTCATTTCATTTCCGATTTTGTTTTGATTAAATTGAGGTTATTTGTATTTGTTTCTGTCCGTCTGTGTGTTTGTCTTTTGATCTCCCTTGCATCTTTGGGTGGATCCTCAAGCGTAGGCTCAAAGATTTGTTGGCCTGCACTTGTTTTTTTCCCCCACTATTAGATTGTTCGTCTATGTATTTGTCTGACTTTATTCAAGTTTAAAAGGCTGTGCCAGTCTTGAATAAAAGTTACTCTGTGTTAGGTTTTCTTATGAGAGCAAAAAATACCCCACTTGTTTACTGTTTATCGTTTACTGTTCCCTGCCTCATTTCATTTCCGATTTAGATTCTAAAAGGTTTATATTGAAATCCTTTCCTGTGTAGTGTTGTCATTCCGGAAAAGGGAATGTTGTAGTGTTATGATTCCGGAAAAGGGATGTTGTAGTGTTGAAGAAAGAATATGCTGATGTTTGTCCCAAGTTCTAGTGGAATGTGATGTGGCTAATGAATATGAATGTAGTCGTGATTGTAATGAATAGTAGCTATGATAATCAAGGTAGTTAATCAGTTTCCCCCAGGTAGAAGTGTACCCTGGACTGAAGGGGACTGGCTGCCACTCTCTGAGGGTCGGGGCCGTAGCTGAGTTCTACCCCCTTGTTCTCCGCCCTGTGTCAGTGTCGAGAGGCCGGCCTGAGTGCCGACAACTACCCTACCTGCCACTGCGCCCGGGACCGACTACCCGCTGAGCCAGTTGGGCCGGAGACACCGCTGCTGCCAAGCCAGAGCGCCGCTGCCGAGATTTGAACCAGCGACCTGTTGGCTAGGCCGTCGCTGCGTTCTGTGTTTTTGTGTGGGAGCCACAGCTCCTGTGTGAGACTGTCGCCTTGTCGCCGGCAGAGACGCCGTGAGTGTGGTAGTGATTTTTGAGCCACAGCTCTGAAGTTCTATAAGTCCTGTGTCGGACTTGACGCTGTGGTCGTCGTCTTCATCGTCTTCATCGTCTTCGTCCTCTTCATCGTTTTCGACGTCGTCATCATCTTCGTCGTCGTTGGAACCAGCAGCGCTAGTAGATAGCCAGTTATATATAGATATATTTTGTGTGTACGCCTTATGGTTGGCGTGCCGACCTATTGATGTTCTTGCATTTATTATATATGTGTCACGGTCGCTAAGCCGGACGGCCCTACCACCCTTACCCACGCCTATCACACGCTAGGTCAGACAACACAGCACACTAACACAGTTTTACAATCACGCACGCTTCTTTATTTCACACACTCCATGGCGCCACCACTCACGCACATCCACAACTGCACACAAGTGTCCTAATTCCCGCTGACTCACCCTACTCTACGATAATGACACGGAAGACCCTAACCTAACCTAAAACACCAGTTGCGGTATATCACTGTGACCTGGGGACACAGCGATAGCCCGCACACGTGGTGACTAACTACTAGGGACAAGGATTTACCAAAGGGACTCTAATCTCTTAACTACTGCTACCACCCACACCTCTCCCCAGGACTCACCCTTCTCTTTTGCCCCGGGACCACTACCAAACTGGTCGCTGCGTCCTTAAGGGAGGCAACAACAAGTACCCTACACTGTGCCGGCCACTACGTCCTAAAAGGAGGCAGTAGCTAACACCCCTAACCCTACTGCCTAACGCTACACCCCTTCTACCACAAACATGGGACAACCCATCCCGGCCCGGAAAGCTCCAGTCCTCGGCGCTGTACGTGGCCCCTCACAGGCTGCCACCTCCCCGGAAGACTCTGCACCCCGGCGCTGACCGTGGCTCCTCCGCGGGCCGACACCCTCCCCGAAGACTCTGCGCCCCGGCGCTGACCGTGGCTTCCCGCAGTCTGACTCCTCCCCGCGATGGGCACGACACCCAAAGCACACACACCAGACGCCCTCTCGACGGGTCCGGGGCTCGTAGGACGCCTCCTCCTCTGAAGGCCCCGCCGGACACCAAGGGTGGAAAAAAAGGCCTGGTGCAGCGCCCTCTCACAGGACGCCTAAACCGGGACGAGGAACCAGTGCCGGAGAACTCCCGGAAGAGCACCGGTAGCTGGAGGAGAGCTGCCCCACAGAAGGCAGACGGCCTGGGTGGTCTCCCTCTCCCGGGAAAACAACAGGTACTGGAAAGCGCCGCTCACCTGCCGGCACGCGGCAGTAGACTGCGGTGATCTGGCCCCAGCCTCAGGACGGAGCAGGATACCTGCTGACACAACTGTAGGCCCCTACTGTAATGTTGCTACTACCCGAGTCATCAAGGCACATAGGCTACTTGGTAAAGCTTTAACTCTCCATCTCCCTTGCCTACTTCCCACTCGGGTATGAGAGTGACCCCTTGAATTTCGAACACATCCCCCAACCCATTACTCACTTTGGGGTTATCAGATCCATTTCCTGCCAACCCTTACAACAGCGGTAAAACAATATTCTCCCTGAGCCCATCCACGCTATTACATATGAAATTATGAATCACACCCAAATCTCGGAGAAATAAACCAATCTAAGCGATCCAACACGGACTCCATGGGCCCCCTTAGGACATACTAAATAATCGAGGAAATGGCCAATTTCACAAGGAAATGTCTCCACACAATAACCAGTAGTAATACACATCTCTCAGGAAAAAAAACTTATCAATTTTTAGCGGTTCACAGTTCCAGCATGTTCACACAAGAGAATCGGCTCGCAGCCACAATCCTTCACATTATTACCCCTCTTTGCACTGTCAATTATAATCATATATCAAAAACAACATGATTTGTTCGCCAAAATTTCCATCCAGCACCTCACTCTCATGTCATCTCTTGTCAGATAACCCAGTGGTTAATCTTTGTTATGCCAACACAACCACACTTCATACAATATTACATGCTGCACATCATCCGTTTTTATCCTATCGACTGCTAAGCTACTCGCCTTAAACTTTACCTTTCCCTTCTTTCCGACTACTAAAATTCATAATGGGACTGTCTCCCCACCACCTAAGACATCTTTCTCCAACCCCGTTCTGTCACAAACACATACATTCCTGCATGTGTGACGACTCACTTGTATTACAAAAACTTCTACCCTATGGACTCACTATCCTGTACCAAATGCGAACGTCACAGATACAGTCCGCACGCGCACGACACCCGCGTCGAGAACCCTGACTCGTAACGAAAGTGAAAAGACACCAATATAAGTTGAATGGTTACGACCGTACCCCAGTATAAACCACTCGACCACAAATTGGCCTTGGCTTTACGACACAGTTAACCGATTCCAATGCTGTGCAGGTCAACTCCGAAATCGTTAATCAATTTCAACGAACTCCTACTATTTACAATTGAGATTGAGCACAATCATCAAACCCCTCTATGATTCACGCAGACACATCTGCACCTGACTCATATTATGATCCTCAACCAAATGCAACCTCGTACTACCCTCTTATTGAACCCACTGACATTAACACGAACTAACCACAAACAATATCTACATCACCGTCCATCAACGGTCATTATATTGAACCCACATTGTCTAGCCAAACTGTCCTGAGAAAATCGAACTCAGGAACCACTATGTACATTACTTACAAAAATATACAGGAAAGAGGTGACAACTCAAACCGGCTGACAACAAATTTCAATCGCGGAACCAAGACGACATCATACCAGACAACCAGTATACCCAACGAACATAATACAACTAATCCCAACATGAGACAACTACAGTACAACTCGCCATAATGCAAGACAACACGACGAACTACAACACAACGAACTAACAGATCACCAACCTGGACATACAGATGATCAACCACACCAGTTCTGCAACTGGCTGACAGTGGCTGCCAACAAGGACGACACCGACTCAGCACAGGCCAAGGGCACCCAAACCCGACGAGGACCTGGCACTAACTATGACTCGAAGTCACTCTTCAAAAACTAACGGCGCTGCCGCCGCACCTACAAGGAGTACGTCCACTCCGACGAACACCAGGGACCGAAGTGAAGCTACCCCAACGCATTCCGCCCTGGTCGGAATCAAGCGAACTCTACTCATCACACAAAACAACGATTGGTCAGAGCAGTGTATCCCTCCGCAGAGCTGACACGCCTGACCAACGGACTAGTTATTGCTCGTGCAACAACACGACAATTTACCACAACAACTCACAGACGTGACAAACAACAACAGCTGATATCCTGCCCCGCCTTCTCTGGTGTAGAACCAAAGTAACAAAAGGGTAACAATCGGGAACGAAACCAACTTCCTCCTACCACTCCCTCAATAAATGAAGACTGGAAGGCAAAAATACTGTATGTCCTACTTCACCTGCCCCCCTACCTAGCCTAACCTTACTACCTAGCCCCGAGGAACTTAACCTAACTCTAGCTAACTAAACCCCAACCTCACATACGCGCGAGCGCGCGCGCACACACACACACACACACACACACACACACACACACACACACACACACACACACACACACACACACACACACACGCATACGCGCACACGCTCTCTATCTTGAACCACCACTACTCTTAAACACATGGACATACTGATTTAGTACCGCCGATCGGTGACAATATGTTTGTCTGATGGCTCGGGCAGCATAAAACAAAAAAGTGTTGTTCTGTTGCCTGGCTGTCAATGTTCGGGTGAGTGTGTGTGTGTATGTGCATTGGAAAAGTCGTGCATGCATCCGTAATTTCTGTGTGAGAGTCAGACAGTCAGACACCCGCAGACACGACCCATTCCATCCGTAACAAAAATAAAGAAAAAGAAAAAGACCATTCATCAAAACAATATTCTCATCACAATAAACCACTTATGGCATAATCATGATTTACAAACACAGCCTACATATTAAGTTTTTCTCTCTAGATCGAAAAGCTTCCGCCACAAACTTAGCAAATGAGTTTACAATGTCTACATTTTCAGAGGATAAAATACCAACAAGGTTTTCAGTTTGGCCGAAAAAGGACTTAAAGGCAGAACAATCATTTCGAGAGAGAGAGAGAGAGAGAGAGAGAGAGAGAGAGAGAGAAGGAGACGGTAAAGGGGATGTCAAAATTTTTAAAACGTCTGCAGGCCTGTGCATCTTTGTTCATGCCTGTTCACAAAATATAATATCACCAATCCATTATGAATATATGTCTTTGCAAGGCATTCAAATATCATAGAAACACCATTGTATTCTGAAAGGATATTCCTTTTGTGTACTCCCAGTTCTGATAGAACAAGGAGAACAAGGAAACGAAGAAATGCTGTGTGTGTGTGTGTGTGTGTGTGTGTGTGTGTGTGTGTGTGTGTGTGTGTGTGTGTCCGTCCGTGGTCAAAATGTGTTCCACTCGCTGTAGACAAAACTGCTGGACCGGTCTTCTTGAAAATTAGTAGGTATGTTCATCATGGGTCACGGATGATGCCCGATGTTTTATCTTACCAGAATAGCCGTTTCTAACGGCTATACATGATAATTTTGTGATGTACAGTTTAAGCAATAATGCCTTATACACTTAAGTGTAACCAAATCTTGTAAGGCTTCGGTAGTATAGGGGATAGTGTCCCCGTCTGTCACGCGGGAGACCCGGGTTCATTTCCC
>CM065726.1:7562340-7564840 GCA_033310375.1 Conus canariensis
TTCTGTTGACATTGGTCCACACAACGACGACCCGAACTCATCAAATGAACAGGTGTCTTCTGTTGACATTGGTCCACACAACGACCTGAACACATCAAATGAACAGGTGTCTTCTGTTGACGCTGGTCCACACAAACGACCTGAACATATCAAATGAACAGGTGTCTTCTGTTGACGTTGGTCCACCACGACTGAACTCATCAAAAGAACAGGTGTCTTCTGTTGACATTGGTCCACACAACGACCTGAACATATCAAATGAACAAGGGTTTTTCCTTTAAAAAAAAACCCCCCCCCAAACCCCCCCCAAACCAAAAAAAAAATTTTGTTTTTTCCCCAAAAATTTCCCCCGGGGAAAAAAAAAAAAAAAAAAAAATTTTCCTTTTCCCCCCCAAAAAAAAAAAAAAAGGGGGGGGGGGGGGGGGGCCCCCGGGGGGGAAAAAAAAAAAAATTTTTTGGGGGGGGGCCCCAAAAAAAATAAAAAAACCCGGGTTTTTTGAAACCCCCCCCCCCCCCCCCCCCAAAAAAAATTTTTGGAAAAAATTAAAAAAAAAAAACCCCAAAAAAAAAAAAAAGGGCCCCAAAAAAACCCCCCAAAAAAACCAAAAAAAAAACCAAAAAAAAACCAAAAATTTAAAAAAAAACGGGTTTTTAAAAAAAAAACCCAAAAAAAAAAAAAAATTTTTTTTTGGGGGCCCAAAAATTAAAAAAAAAAAAATTTTTTCCCTTAAACCAAAAAAAAAAAAAAAAAAAAAAAAAAAAATTTTTTTACGAAACGAAACAAAAAAAAAAGGGGGCCCCCGGGGAAAAAAAAAAAAAAAAAGGGGGGGGGGAAAAAAAAAAAAAACAAAAAAAAAATTTTTTAAAAAATTTTTTTTGGGGTTTAAAGAAAAGTTTAAAAAAAAAAACCCGCGAATTAAAAAAAAAAAAAAAAAAAAAAAGGGAAAAAAAAAAAATTGGGGGAAAAAGGGGACCCCAAACCCCCCAAAACCCCCCAAAAATTTTTTTGGGGGGGAAAATTTCCCCCCCTTTTTTTTTGGGAAAAAAATTTTTCCCCAAAAAAAACCATTCTTTTTTTTTAAAAAAAATTTTTAAAAAGTTTTTTTTGGGGGGGAAAAAAAAATTTCCCCCCCCCCCTTTTTGGGGGCCAAAAAAACCCAAAAAAAAAAAATTAAACCCCCCAAAAAAAAATTTTAAAAAATTCCTTTTTTTTTTTTAAAAAAAAAAACCCAATTTTTTAAAAAACCAAGGGGTTTTTTTTTAAAAAAACCCCCAAAAAAAAAAATTTTCAAAATTTAAAAAAGGGGGAAAAAAAAAAAAAAAACCTTTTTAAAAAAAAAAAAAATTTAAAAACCCCCCCAAAAAAACCCCCCCAAAAAAAAAAAAAAAAAAAAAAAAAAACCCCCCCCAAAACCCCCCCCCCTTTTTTCCCCCCCCCCAAAAAACCCCCCCCGGAAAAAAATTTTTCCCCCAAAAAAAAAGGGGGGGGGGGCCCCCAAAAAAAAAAAAAGGGGCCCCCCCTTTTTCCCCCGCCCCTTTCTTCTTTTTTTTTCCCCCCCCCTTTTTTTTCCCCTCCCCCCCCCCCCCCCCCCCCGGGGGCCCCCCCCCTTTCCCCCCCCCCCCCCCCCCAAAAATTTTTTTTTCCCCCCCCCCTTTTTTTTTTTCCCCCCCCCCCCCCCCCCCCTTTTTTTTTTTTTCCCGGGCCTGAAAAAAATTTTTTTTTGGGTTTGTTTTTTTTTTTAAAAAAATTTTTTTTTTCCCTTTTTTTTTTTTTGGGGGTTTTTTTTTTTTCCCCCCCCCTTTTTGGGTTTTCCCAAAACCCCCCAAAAAAAAACCCCCCCCAAAAATTTTGGGGGGGGGGGAAAAAAAAAAAAAAAAAAAAAATTTTTAACCCCCAAAAACCCCCCCCCAACCCCCCCCCACCCCCCCCCCCAAAAAAAAACCCCCCCGGGGCCTTTTTTTTTCCCCCCCGGGGGGTTTTTAAAAAAAAACCCCCAAAAAAAACCCCCGGCCCAAAATTTTTTGGGGAAATAGTTCCAAAAAATTTAAACCCGGCCCAAAATTTTTTCCTTTTTAAAAAAATTTTCCAAAAAAACCCCCCAACCCCCCCCCCCCCCCAAAAAAACCAAAATTAAAAACCCCCCCCAAACAAAAACCCCCCAAAAAAAACACACAAAAAACACCCAAAAACCCCCCCCCCCTTTTTTCCCAAAACAAAACACACAAAAAAACGCCCCCCCCCCCCAAAAAAAAAAAAAAAAAAATTTTAAAAAAAAAACAAAAAAAAAATCCCAAAAAAAAAAAAACCCCCAAAAAAAACCTAAAAAAAAAACCCCCCCCCAAAAAAAAAAATTTTTTTTTCCCCCTTTCCCTTTTTTTTTTTAAAAAAAAACCCCCGGAAAAAAAAAAAGGGGCCCCCCCCCCACCCCCCCAAAAAACCCCAAAAACCCCAAAAAAAAAAAAAAACCCCCCCACAAAAAAACCCCCACACAAACCAAAA
>CM065726.1:7569840-7589840 GCA_033310375.1 Conus canariensis
TTTTAAAGGGGGGGAAAAAAAAAAGGCCCCCCCCAAAAAAAAAAAAAAAGGGGAAAAAAAAAAAAAAAAAAACCCCCCAAAAAAAAAAACCCCCAAAAAAAAAACCCCAAAAAACCAACAAAAAAAAAAAAAAAAACCCCCCAAAAAAAAAGTTAAAAAAAAAAATTTGGGGGGGGAAAAAAAAAAACCCCCAAAAAGGGGGGAAAAAAAAAAAAAAAAACCCCCAAAAAAAACCCCCGGGGGGAAAAAAAAAAAAGGGGGGCCCGGGAAAAACCAAAATAAAAAAAAAAAACCCCGGAAAAAAAAAAAATTTAAAATTAAAACCCTTTTGGGGGGGGAAAAAAAAAAAAAAAAAAAAAAAAAAAAGGGGGGGAAAAAAAAAACCCCAATAAAACTTTTTTTGGGGGGCCAAAAAAAAAATTCAAAATTTTTAAAAATTTAAGAAAAAAAATTAAAAAAAAAATTTTAAAAAAAATTTTTTTAAAAAAAAAAACCCCAATTTTTTTTAAAAACCCCAAAAAAAAAACCCCAAACTAAAAAAAAAACCAGTAAAAAAAATCCCAAACCAAAAAAAAAAACCCGGGAAAAAAAAAAAAATTAAAAAACCCCAAATTTTCCCCCCAAACCAAAAAAAAAGGGGGGGGGGGAAAAAAAAAAGGCCAAAAATTTAAAAGGGCCAAAAAAAAAAACAAAAAAAAAAAAACGGGGAAAAAAATTAACCCCAAAAAAAATTTGAAAAAAAACCAAAAAAGGGGGGAAAAAAAAAGGGGGGAAAAAAACCAAAAAACCAAAAAAAAAAAAAAGGGGGCCCACCGGGTGGGGGAAAAAAAAACCCCCAAAAAAAAAAACCCAAAAAAAAACCCAAAACAAAAAAAAAAAAAGGGGGAAAAAAAAAAAAACCCCCCAAAAAAAAAAAAAAGAAAAAAAAAAAAAAAGGGAAACAGGGGGGGAAAAAGAAAAAAAAAAGAAAAAAAAAAAAGGGGGGAAATAAAAAATTGAAAAAACCCCCAAAAAAAAAAAAAAAAAAAAAAAAAGGGCAGAAAATTTAAAAAAAAAAAGGGGTAAAAAAAACCCAAAAAAAATGAAAAGGGGGGAGAAAAATTAATTTTTTTAAAAAAAAAAAAAAAAAGGGGGGAAAAGGGAAAAAAGGGGAAAAAAAGGGAAAAAAAAAAAAACCCAAAAAAAAAATTAAAAGGGGGGGGAAAAAAAAAAACCCAAAAAAAAAAAGGGTTAAAAAAAATAAAAAAAAGAAAAAAAAAAAAAAAAAAAAAAAAAATTTTTAAACAGGGGGAAAAAAAAAAACATAAAAAGGGAAAAAGGGGAAAAAAAAAAAAAAAACCTTTTTGGTAAAAAAAAGGCCCCCCCCCCTAAAAATTTTTAAAAAAAAAAAAACCCTTAAAAAAAAAAAAAATTTTTTAAAAAAAAGGGAAAAAAAAAAAAAATTAAAAAAATTCTAAAAAAACCAAAAAAAAAAAAAGAAAAAGGGGAAAAAAAAAAAAAACCCAGAAAAAAAAAAAACCGGGAAAAAAAAAAAAATAAAAAATTTTAAAAACCGGGGGAAAAAAAAAAATTTTCCCAAAAAAAAAAAAAAATTTTTTAAAAAAACCCTTCCTTTCCCAAAAAAAAAACCCCCCAAAAATTTTTAAAACAATTAAAATTTTTAAAAAAAAACCCCAAAAAAAAAAAACCAAAAAAAATAAAAAAAACCCCTTAAAAAAAAATTTTTTCCCCTTTTTTTTTAAAAAAAAAAAAAAATTTTTAAAAAAAAAAAAGGGGGGGAAAAAAAAAAAAAATTTTTTTTTTTTTTGGGGGGGGAAAAAAAAAAAAAAATTTAAAAAAAGGGGGTTTTTTTTTTTTTTTTAAATTTTTTGGGAAAAAAAAAAAACCCCCAAAAAAAAAAAAACCCCAAAAAAAAGAAAAAAAAATTTAAAAATTGGAATTTTTTTAAAAAAGGAAAATTTAAACCAAAAAAAAAAAAAAATTTTAAAAATTTTTTTTTTGGGCCCCAAAAAAAAAAAAAAAAATTTTTTAAAAATTTTAAAAAAAAAATTTTAAAAAAAAAAAAGGGGCTAAAACCTTTTAAACAAAAGGGGGAAAAAACTTCCCAAAAAAAAATTTTTAAAAAAAAAAAGGGGGGGGAAAAAAATTGAAAAAATTTTTTTGGAAATTAAAAAATTTTTAAAAAAAACCCAAAAATTTTAAAAAAAAAAGGGGCAAAAACAAAAAAACCCCAAAAAAAAAAAAAAATTTTTAAAAAAAGGGGGTTTTAAAAATTAAAAAAAAAAAAACCCCCCCAAAAAAGGGATGAAAAATTTTAAAAAAAAATTTTTTTCCCCCTTTTTTAAAACGGGGAAAAAAAAAAAAAGGGGGCCCCTTTCCCCCTTTTTTTGGGGGGGGGCCCCAAAAAAAAAACCCCCTTTTTTTTTTGGGGGGGTTTTTTTTTAAAAAAAGGGCCCCCTTTTTTAAAAAGGGGAAAAAAAAAAAACCCCCCCCCCGGAAAAAAAGGGGCCCCCCCCAAAAAAAGGGGAAAAATTTTTTAAAAAAAAACCTTTTTTTTAAACCCCCCAAAAAAAAGGGGGTTTAAAAAATTTTTTTTGGGGTTTTTGGGGGAAAGGGCCCCCCCCCCCCCCCCCCCCCCCCAAAAAAAATTAAAAGGGGGGGGGAAAAAAAGTTTTTTTAAAAAAAACCAAATTTTCAAAATTTTGCCCTTTTTTTCCCATAACCCCCAAAACCTTTTTTTTGGGGGGCCCTTTTTAAAAACCCCGGGGGGAATTTTGGGAAAAGGGGCCCCGGGCCCGGGGGGTTTTTTTCCCCCCCACCCGGGGAAAAGGGGGGGCCCAGGTTTTTTTTTTTTTTTCCCCCCCCCCCCCCGGGGGGGGGGGCCCCCCGGGGGGGGGCCCCCCCCTTTTTTCCCCCTTCCCCCCCTTTGGGGGTTTTTTTTTTTGGGGGAAAAAATTTTTTTTTTTTTTAAAAAAAAAAAGGGGGGGTTTGAATTTTTTTGGGGGAAAAGGGGGGGGGGTTTTTTTTCCCCCCCCCCCCCCCCCCCCCCCCCCAAAAAACCCCCCCCCCAACCCCCCCCCCCCCCCCCCCCCCCCCCCCCCCCCCCCGGGGAAAAAAAAAAAAATTTTTTGGGGGCCCAAAAAAAAAAAACCCCATTTTTTAAAAAGGTTGCCCCCCCCCCCCCCCCTTTTTTTTCCCCCCCCCCCTTTTTTTTTTGGGGTTGGGTTTTTTTTTGGGGGGGGGGGGTTTTTTTTTTTTTTTTGGGGCCCGGGGGGGGGGGGGGGCGGGTTTTTTTGGGGGGGGGGTTTTTTCCCCCACCTCCCCCCTTTTTTTTCCCTTAAAAAAAAAAAAAAAAAATTTTTTCCCCCTTTTCCCTTCCCCCCCTTTTTTTTTTTTTTTCTTTTTTTCCCCCCCCCGGTTTTTTCCCCTTTTTTTTAAATTTTTTTTTGGGTTTTTTTTTCCCCTTTTTGCCAAATTTTTTTTTGGGTTTTTTTTTTTTTTTAAAAAAAAAAAAAGGGGGGCCCCCCGGGGGGGGAAAAAAAGGGGGGGGCCCCCAAAAAAAATTTTAAAAAAAAAAAAATTTTTTACCCCCAAATTAAAGGCCCTTTGGGCCCTTTTTTCCCTTTTTCCCCCAAAAAACCCCCCCCCCCCCCCCCCCCCCCCAAAAAAAATTTTCCCCCCCTTTTTAAAATTTTTTTTTTTTTTTATTGGGGGGGTTTTTTGGGGGGGGGTTTTTTTGGGGGTTTTTGGGGGGTTTTTTTGGGGGGGTTTTTTTTTTTTAAAACCCCCCTTTTTTTTTTTTTTTTGGGTTTTTTTTTGGGCCCTTTCCCCCCCTTTTTTTTTTTTTAAAAAAAATTTTTTCCCCAAACCCCCCTTTTTTTTTTTTTTTTCCCGTTCTTTTTTAAAAAAAAATTTTTTAAAAAAAATTTTTTTTTTTAAAAAAAAAAGGGCCGGGGGTTTTTTTTAAAATTTTTTGGGGGGGAAAAAAAAACCCCCCCAAAGGGTTTTTTGGGCCTTTTTTCCCTTCTCCTTCCCCCCCTTCCCCCCCTTTTTTAAACCCCCCCCAAAAAAACAAAAAAAAACACAAAAAAAACCCCCCTTTTTTTTTTTGGGGGGGGGAAAATTTTTTTTTTTAAAAAAAAAAAAATTTTTTAAAAATTTAAATTTAAAACAAAAATTTAAAAACTTTTTGGCCCCCCAAAAAAAATTTTTTAAATTTTGGGTTTTTTTTTGGAAAAATTTTTTTTTGGGTTTTTTTTAAAAAAAGGGAAAATTTAAAACCAAAAAAGGGAAAAAAAAAATAATTTTTAAAAAGTTTTTTTAAAATTTTAAAAAAATTTTTTTAAAAACCCAAAAAAAAAGGGGGTTTCGAAAAAACTGTTTTAAATTTAAAAAAAAATTTGGAAAACCCCCCCCCCCCCCCCCCAAAAAAAAAAAAAACCCCCCCCTTTTTTTTGGGGGGGGGGTTTTTCAAAATTTTTTGGGGGGGGGGGTTTTTAAAAAAGGGGGTTTGGGCTTTAATTTTTTTTTAAAATTTTTAAAAGGGGGGGGGGTTTGGGGTGGGGGAAAAAAAATTTTAAAACCAAAATTTTTGGGGTTTTTTTAAAAAAAGGGGGGGTTTTTTTTTTTTTTTTTTTTTTTGGGGGGGGGAAAAAAAAAAAAGGGAAAAAGGAAAAAAAAAAAAATTTTGGGGGAAATTTTGGGTTTTTTTTTTTTTTTGGGGGGGGGGGTTTTTTTTTTTTTTAAAATTGGGGGGGTTTTTTTTGGGAAATGTTTTTTTTTGAAAAAGGGGGTTTTTTTTTTTTAAAATTTTTTTTTTTAAAAATTTTTTTTTGGGGGAAAAAAATTTTTTTTGGGGTTTTAAAAAAAATTTTTTTAAAAAAAATTTTTTTTTAAAAAAAAAAGGGGTTTTAAAAAAAATTTTAAAAAAAAAAAAAAAGGGTTTTTAAAAAAAAAAAAATTTTTTTTTTTTGGGGTTTAAAAAAATTTAAATTTTAGTTGGGTTTTTTTTTTTTTTTTTGGGGGAAAAAAGGGGGCCCAAAATTTTTAAAATTTTTTAAAAATTTTTTTAAAAAAAAAAAAAAAATTTTTAAAAAAAAAATTTTTTTGGGGAAAAAAAAAAATTTAAAAAAAAATTTTTTAAAAAAAAATTTTTTTTTTTTCCCCCCAAAAAAAGGGTTTTAAAAAAAGGGGGGGGGGGGAAAAAAACCCCCAAATTTAAAAAAAAAGGGGTTTTTCCCCCCGGGGGGGGGGTTTTTTTTTTCCCCCAAAATTTTAAAAAAAAAAAAGGGGGGTTTTTTAAAAATTTTTCCCCCAAAAAAGGGGGGGGGGAAAAAAAAACCCCCAAAAAGGGGGGGGGGGGGGTTTGATTAAATTAAAAATTCCTTTTTTTAAAAAGGGGAAAACCCCGGGGAAAAAAAATTTTGCAAAAAAACCCCGGGGCAAAAAAATTTTTTGGGGGGAAAAAGGGGGGGGGGGGTTTTTTTTTTTTTTAAAAAAAAAAATTTTTTCCCCCGGTTTTTTTTCCTTTTTTTTTTTTTTTTTTTTTGGGGGTTTTTTTTTTTTGGGGGGTGGGGAAAAAAGGGGGGGAAAAAATTTTTTTAAAAAATTTTTTTTTTAAAAAATGGGGGGGGGTTTTTTTTCCCCCCCTTTTTTTTTTCCCCAAAAAAAGGGGGGAAAAAAACCCCGGGGCCCCAAAAAAAAATTTTTAAAAAAAAAGGGGTTTTTTTTTTTTTTTTTTTTTTTGGGGGAAAAAAAGGGGGGAAAAATTTTTTTTCCCCCCAAAAAAAACCCCCCCAAAAAATTTGGGGTTTCCTTTTTTTTTAAAAAAAAAAAAGGGGGGGGAAAAAAAGGGGAAAAAAAAAAATTTTTTTAAAAAAAATTTTTAAAAAAAAGAAAAAAAGGGGGGAAAAAAAAAAAAAAAAAGAAAAAAAAAAAAAAGGGGTTTTTTTCCCCAAATTTTTTTTTTTTTTTAAAAAAATTTGGAAAAGAATTTTTAAGGGTTTTTAAAAGGGTTTTTTTTTTTTTTTTTTAAAAAAATTTTTTTTTTTTTTAAAAAAAAAAGGGGGGGGGGGAAAAAAGGGGGGGGAAAAGGGGGAAAAAATTTTTTTTTTTGGGGGGGTTTTTTTTTTTTTTTTTTTGAATTTAAATTAAAAATTTTTTTTTTTCCCCCTTTAAAACCCCCCTTTTTTTTTTTTTTTGGGATTTTTTGGGGGGGTTTTTTTTGGGGAAAAATTTTTTTTTTTTTTTTGGGGGGGGAAAAAAACCCCCCGGGAAGGGGGGGGGCCCCCCTTTTCCCCCCCAAACCCTTTTTTTTTTTTTTTTTTTTTTCCCTTTTTTTTTCGGGTGCCCCCCCCCCCCCCTTTTTTTTCCCCCCCCGGGCCCGGGGGGCCCCGGGCCTTTTTTTTTTTTTTTTGGGGGGGGAATTTTTTTTTTTTTTGGGTTTTTTTTTGTTTTTTTTCCCCCCCTTTTTTTCCCCCAAATAAATTTTTGGGAAATTTTGGGGGGGTTTTAAGGAAAAACCCTTTTTTTTTCCCTTTTTTGTTTTTTTTTTTAAAAATTTTTTTTCCCGGGGTTTTTTTTGGGGTTTTTTTTTTTTTAAAACCCCCTTTCTCTCTTTTTTTTTTTTTCCCCCCCCCCCCCTTTTTTTTCCCTCCCCCCCCCCCTCTCTCTCCCCTTTCCCCCCCCCTTTTTTAAAAAAGGGGGAAAAAAAGGGGGTTTGGGAAAAGGGGAAAACCCCTTTTTCCTTTTTTTTTTTTTTAATTTTTTTTCCAAAAAACCCCTTTTTTTCCCCCGGGGTTTTTTTTTTTTTTTTTCCCTTTTTTTTCCCCCCCCTTTTCCCCCTTTTTCCCCCTTTTTTCCCCCCCTCCCCCCCTTTTTTCCCCCTTTCTCTCTCTCTCCCCCCTTTTTTTGGGGGGGTTCCCCTTTTTTTTAAAATTTTTTTTTTTTTTTTCCCCGGGGGGAAAGGGGGGGAAAAATTTTTTTTTTTTCCTTTTCCTTTGGGGGGCCCTTTTTTTTCCCTTTTTTTTTGGCCCTTTTTCCCCCCCCCCTTTTTTTTTTTTTTTTCCCCCCTTTTCTAACCCCTTTTTTCCCCCCCCGGGGGGGGGGGGTTTTTTTTTTTTTTTTTTTTGGGGGGGGGGGGGGGGGGGGGGGGGGGGGGGGGGGGGGGGGGGGGGGGGGGTTTTGGGGGGGGGGGGGGGGGGTGGGGGGGGGGGGGGGGGGGGGGGGGGGGGGGGGGGGGGGGGGCCCTTTTTGGGCCTTGGGGCAACTTAAAAAAACCCCCCGGGGGGGGGCCCCCCCCAGGCCCGGGCCCCCCCGGGGTTTTTTTTTTTGGGGGGGGGGGGGGGGGGGGGGGGGCCCCCCCCTTTTTCCCCCCCCCAAAAAAAAGGGGGGGAAAAATTTTTTTCCCGGGCCCTTTTGGGGGAAAAAACCCGGGTTTGGAAGAAAAAAAACCCTTTTTCCCAAAATTTTTTAAAAAATGGGAGGGGGGGGTTTTTTTAAAAAAAAACCCCTTTTAAACCCCGGGGGGAAAGGGCCCCTTTTTCCCCCGGGTTTTTTTTTTTTTTTTGGGGGCCCCTTTGGGCCCCGCTTTTTTCCCTCAAAACCCCCCTTTTCCCCTTTTTTTTTTTTTTTGGGGTTTTTTTTTTTTTTTTTTTTTTTTTTCCCCCCCCCCCCCCCCCCCCCCCCCCCCCCCTTTTTTTTTTTTTTTTTTTTTTGGGTCTTTTCCTCTCTCTTCCTTTCTTTCTTTCCCCCTTTCTCCCCCGGCCCGGTTTTTTGGTCTCTCCCTCTTCCCCTTTTTTTTTTTTTTCCCCCCTTTTTTTTCCCTTTTAGTTTTTTTTTTTTTTCCCCCCTTTTTTGGGTTTTTTTTTTTGGGGTTTTTTTACCCTGAATTTTCTGCAAACACTGTCGTCTTACATCATGCCATTGGCACCGCTGGCCTTCAGGTCGACCTGTGGCTCTTTGGGTCCGCGTTTACACCGACTTCTTGTTGAAGCGAGCCAGGGAAAAAGACAGCCTTGAACATCGCCATGCTAACTTCGAGAACTCGTACGGACGGTGTAGCCCTTGGCCGGCTGCTCACGCTGATTTTTTTTTTTTTTTTTTGGGGGGGGGGGGGGGGGGGGGGGGGGGCTTTTGTTGCGCTGCCGCGACGTGGGGCAGAACTCGGGACCCAGCCAGGGCGGACGGCTTGAAGCAGACCCGGCTGGGCAGTGCAGGAGGACGAGTGGCAGTGTGGACAAGGCTGGCGCTTCAGCGAACGACGGACAGACAATCCCTTTTTCTCCGCAAACAGCCATCGCACGCCGACATCATGGGTTATGTTGACCTCGGTGACCTGTTCTTTGAAGGAAATGAACCGCGGTTTCAACGACATGGAGAAGAGCATAAGGGACTCAGTGAGCAGTTTACGACCTGTGTAGTGGTGTAAAGGATTTACATGAGGAGGTGGGGGTCTTAGGAAAGAAAACGCTGATCTTACAATTCAGAACTCTGAACTGATGGCTACAGTGGGCCAGCTAGAACAAGAACTCTCTCTTTCTCTCTCTCGCTCTCTCTCTCTTTCTCGTCTCTTTCTGTCTCTCTCTCGCTCTCTCGCTTTCTCGTCTCTCTCTGTCTCTCTCTCTGTCTCTCTCTGTCTCTCTCTTCTGTCTCTGTCTCTCTCTCTCGCTCTCTCTCTTCTCTCTCTTCTCTCTCTCTCTCGCTCGCTCGCTCTCGTCTCTCTCTCTCTCTCTCTCTCTCTCTCTCTCTGTCGTCTCTCTCTCTCTCTGTCACTCTGTCTATTCTATGTCCCTGTCTCTCTGTGTTCTGCTTCTCTCTGTCTCTCCCTCTGTCACAAACTTATGACGTGCATGTTTTGAAGACGTCATTTTCTTTCAGAATATTACGTGGTCTAGTTTGTTTGCGCGCTCTCCGCGCTATAAAATAAGTCGTACCTATTTTCTTTCCGGGACGCAATGCCGTGTTTATACCACCATATAAAATATAATGTTGGATATTTCAAATACTACTACTTTATTATTTTATAGACCGCAGTGCCCCGCTAAAGTCTCTGTTATAGTTGTTAGGTTGCCGGGGAGATAAAACAACACTAGGTAATGATATCTAACAGTCCTCCATAATAGTTTGTGGGAGCAAGACGTTATTTCAATGCTGCTGCAAAAATATTCTGTCACTAGTTTCAGGACATCGCAGGATATTTGGGCTTTAGTTTTCGTCTTTTGCCCATGCTATTATTATGATACATGTATTTTACTTATTGATCAACTTCCTCTCTTCTTTATTCACACGGTCTGCAACTTAGTATCTTCAACTGACAGACATCAAATTCAAGCGAGAAAATATTAGTATCAGAGTTTTGTGTCATTCTAGTTCTTTTTATGGATTTACTTTGTTGAAGCCGCACGATCGTGTGTGAATTTAGTCCACGACATCACCACGCTGACACAGAGTGGAAACCTTTTTACTTATTGTATTCATGGATTTACGTCAAGTTATCACGTCTCGGCTACAGCACACTAGTTTGATTTTGAGTATTGTGCAACAGATCCTCTTCGCGTCCTGCATCGAATGGTCGTCGTATGCATCTGGCGAGGGAGCCTGGCTGGGTTTTGTTGTGGTGCGAGACTGTTTTATCCACGCTTTGTTCTTGGTGTAGGTATCTGTGCTGTTCTGGATTTGTGCTGGGCTGTCAGTGGTGTTGAATTCTTCAGGGTTTGTTGTGCCGTGTCTTCAGGTTTTGCGCTGGGACATTGTTTTGGGACGGTCTGTGTTCTATGTTGTGCCGTTATCTTCAGGATCTGCGTACCATCGTTTCAGCGCTTGTGAACATTGTGGTCATCGTCTGCGGCGTCGTGAGTCTTGTGACGCTTTGGCCTATATATTATATGCTTGTATGTGTGGTGTCTAGTCCCCGTGCTGTGTGTTGTTTCATCCATCATCATCCTCATCATCATCACAAATATTCTTTGACTCAATTATAATTTTGGTTTCCTTATTCACTCTTGTTTTATTTCTTTGGGAAGAAAAGCTGGAGAGTGGGGAATGGTGGCTGGTGTCCAAAGAACATCATAACAACACAGTCGCAAAATATAATGGCCCGTAGACAATAAACGGAGCCATTGCACTATACCATCCACAGTGCCGTAACGTTGCGACACTCTCCTTCCTTCCTCCCGCCCCCTCTCTCTCTCTCTCTCTCTCTTACATTCCCCTCTCCCTACTCTCTCTCGCTCTGTCTCCCTCCCTCACTTCCTCTCTCTCTCTCCTCTCTCTCTATCTCTCTTTATCTATGTCTGTGTCTGTCTGTCTCTGTCTCTCTCTCTCTCTCTCTCTCTCTCTCTCTCTCTCTCTCTCTCTCTCTCTCTCTCTCCCATCAGCTTTAAATCATGCTAGTTTCAAAAGGAGGCGACTTCAGGCGGAGATTGAAACAAACTTAAAAGAAAAATAACTGTTCCGCCGAACGAAAGCGAGAAACAAATTACAAGACAAAACACCACGCGTTTTGACCTCTTTGGTCTTCTTCAGGCAAGACAGACAACATTCAAAACAATGAAAACGAAGAACGTACAGTCACTCATCTTCTGAACTTAGGCGGACATGGATGTGGAATGGAGACGAGGCCGTTGCTAAGGAAACAATGCGAGTTAAAATATCAATGATAATAATGATAGTAGTGACGATGAGATAAAAGATAAAACAAATAATAGAGAGAGGATTATTACCTATTTTAACGACAATAATATAATGATGGTAGTTGTACTATAATAGTAGCTATCAGGACCGAAGGGGAGACAGGAGAAGAGTTGGGAGATAGTCGAGCAGCATGATTATAGTGACAACAGTGGAGGAGGAGGAGGAGGAAGAAGAGGAGAAGGAGAAGGAGGAGGAGGAGGATAATGATGACGATGATGATGATGGTGATGGTGGTGATGATGATGATGATGATGATGGTGATGATGATGATGTGATGATGATGATGATGATTAAACATAATGCAGGCCACCCAATTCTTCTCTCACACCCAATGCCAGCTTTCGCCAGTCCATTCATTGTCTACCACCCATCGTCCAACCATTGTCACTAGGATACGCTAAAACAGCTCCAGAAAACGATGCCAGCATTCCATCTCAGCTTTCTAAAACAATGCCTGCCTTACACTGCGTATCACCCTCGCGGCTTGTCACTTTCTCACACCCCATCCAACTTCCATGATTCCATTCTCACCACTACCACTACAAAGATTGTTTTTTCAAGCCAGCCGTAAACTCATGTTGGCACGTATTTAAAAACACTCAATTCATCCCTGGAATCTCTATCCCGTCTTCTTCAACATTTCAAACAACAAACCACAGTCATCATGCCCATAACCACTGCTTCAAGACTCACAGCTCATCCATACACGCAACCAACACAATCACAACCACTGCAACCAAATCAAGGAAGGCAAAGTACTAAAACTGCAGAACAAATAGAAGACAAACCTCCTAGACCAGCCGGACTCCCCCACCCCCACCCCACACACACACACAACACTTATCCAACTACATCTCTGAACAACACTCTGATCTTGTCTACTGTATCCCTGATAATCCCAGCCTCACCAACGATGAAAGATCAGTCGTGGCAAAAGACCTCAAATCTATTCCCATTCAAACTTCCACCAACAAATACCAAAACCACCTTGATGTTGAAAGATTCTTCAGAAAATTACGATGGATGGCTGCACTTGGAAATATACCCCTTCCCCCACTACCAGAGAACTCAGACATGTTCACCCACTTTTTTCCCAAAAATTAGTGATCAGTCATCCACCTCTCGAGAAATCCAATGAAGTCGAAGTTATATTTTTTTTTTAAATGCAGAAAAGAAATGACCAAAATGAAATCTAAACCTGTCTACCATTCGAACGTCTCACGGGAAGAAGAATAGCCCTTGGATCACTGAGACAAGGACAAGATGTTGTCATTAAGCCATCAGAGAAGAGTGGCGCGGTGATATTCTGTAACAAACAGCTGTACATCATAAAGGAAACACAAACCAACTGTCGGACATAGATTTCTACACACCACTCACAGTTCATCCCTCCCTCAACACCAAACACTCATCTCAACCACAGTCGAGCGGGAAATCAGACATAACCACTTACCAAAGACAGCCAGACTCCTCATAATTACAGACACCAGACCTCTACCTGTTCCGTCAAATAACAAAACCATCACAGTTCTTTCCACGGAATACGAATTTTTCTTCTAAGTTTGTTCAAATCATGCGCAGTGTGGTCTCCTAACTTAGCGGTTGTGGTGTAGCGTATATGGGCAAGTCCGCACGCAGGGATACCTCCTTCAAACCGAAACTGTCTGCCGGTCAGTCCGTCCGTCCGTCTGTCTACCTGTTTCTGTCTACCTGTCTGTCTGTCTATCTATTTGTCTGTCTGTCTGTCTCTCTCTGTATCTGTCTCTCTCTGTATCTCTCTCTCTCTCTCTCTCTCTCTCTCTCTCTGTGTGTGTGTGTGTGTGTGTGTGTGTGTGTGTGTGTCTCCCCCTCCCTCACTCCCTTCTCTCTCTCTCCCTCCCTCCATTCTCTCTCACCCTCTCTCTCTCTCTCTCTCTCTCTCTTCTCTCTCTCTCTCTCTCTGTGTCTCTCTGTCTCTCTCTCTCTCCTCTCTCACACACACATCGGTAACAGAAGGGATTCTTCAGGACACGAATCGAAGGCAAATCTTAGGCCCAGGCTTGCTGTATGTCTTTTTGGTTGATCACGTCAGTTTGGGGATATTGATTTCTGTACAGCAGCTTGTGTCGTTAAGGGCTGTCCTACATACCTTTGCTTTCCTCTTTCTTTTCCCTGTCCCTGTGTCTAACTCTGTCACTGTCTTTGTCTGTCTGTCTGTCTCTTTTTCTTTCTCTGTCTCAATCTCTCTGTCTCTCTGTTTCTCCGTCTCTCTGTTTCTCTCTGTCTGTCTGTCTGTTTGTTGGACTGTCCCTTTCTTTCTCTGTTTCTGTCTCTCTGTCTCTGTCGGTATGTCTTTCACTCTCTCTTTCTCTGTCTGTCTCTCTGCCTGCCTGACTGTCTGTCTGTCTGTCTGTCTGTCTGTCTCTCTCTCTCTCTCTCTCTCTCTCTCTCTCTCTCTCTCTCTCTCTCTCTCTCTCTCTCTCTCTCCCTGTTTATATATGTGAGTGTCTGTCCATCTCTAGATATCTCTAGATATGCACGTCTCTCTCTCTCTCTCTCTCTCTCTCTCTCTGCGTGCGTGCGTGCGTGCGTGTGTGTGTGTGTGTGTGTGTGTGTGTGTGTGTGTGTGTGTGTGTGTGTGCATGCCTGAAAGTTTTCTTCTTTTTATTGAAACGTACATTTTGTATTAGAAGAAGGGTGAGCTTGTCTAGCGGTCGGCACGCCTAAAAATCAATGAACGTAACAGAAACTCCATTGGTCATGTCTGACTAATTAGTCTGGCCATGAATTAGTCTACACTCGCCAGGCTATGTCTGCTTGAATTAATTAAGGTTTGGTCCCCACTGATGCAATTTAGAACAGTCATGATTTTGAATATAAATGCTTTTGAAAACTTCTGCTGCTTGATTAGGGTCAACTAGAAAATATTCAAATACCTAGTGAACAAAAAGGTCAGAGGAAAAACGGAGATATTCAAATACTTAAAACAAGAACTCAGTTATAGGAAGTATAAATTCAGATACCTGAAAAACAACTTGGTAAAAGGACGTATGGACAATATTCGAAAGCTTAGAGAAGCAAATCGGCCATAGGAAGTATGAAAAATATCCAAATGTCTTGAAAAAAAGTCGATCCTAGGGATAGAGATAATATATACCTAAAGAACAGCTCTATCACAGGAAAGATGGGCAGTATCAAGGTACGTAGCGATAATGAACTCGGGCGGCAGAAGTATAGAAAGTAATAAGCAAATACACAGAGAACACCTCTTCGTAGAAAATGTGGAAAACTATTCAGTTACCTGAAGAACAGATTTCGTCAAAGTCAGGCGGAAGCAGTCACGTGGGAAGAAGGATACAAAAGGACATTATTTCCCTCTTTTTTTTTTAGTTCATTGGTTTTTTGGTTTATTGGGTAACAATGATATAAACCCACACAATTCAGCCCCGTCTGGTATTGCCATGCTTTACACTGGTCGGGGGTGTTGGTATCCTTGAAATCTTTCTCTATTGCTTCTCTTTTTTTTTTTTTTTTTAGTTTTTAATGAAACAATTCTATTATTATAATTTTAGCAGCAGCAGCAGCAGCAGCAGTAGTATTAGTAGTAGTAGTGGTGGTGGTGGTGGTAGTAGCATTAATAGTAGTAGTAGTAGTAGTAGTAGCAGTAGAAGTAGTAGTAGTAATAGTAGCAGAAGCAGCAGTAGTAGTAATAGTAGTAGTAGTCGCAGGAGGAGGAGGAGGAGGAGGGAGGAGAAGGAGTGGTAGTAGTGAAGGTAGTAGTAGTTGTAGGTGTGGGTGTATTGGTGGTAGTAGTAGTAGTCCATGCGAGTCTCTTTCGAAATCTGTCATTTATGCATTCACTTTTTTTTTATCTAGTTGTTACTTCTACGTACTCTAGTCTCAAAGTCTAGCGGGATGGGACTGTGAGATATAAGTAATTAAACCGTTTCTTTTCGTTTATGACGATTCCCCGGTCTTACAAGATTTAAAGATCAAATGACAAAGGAGAAATTTGACTAGAAGTACTTTGGACTAATTCAGCCCAAACCCTCTTTGCTCAGTAACACTCTTAAGAGTGGACCCCTTCTCTTGTGAAGTGATGTTTTCTGCCAGCGATCCCTTCAGTTGATAAAGCAGGACATTCGTGTATTAAATATTGATTTTGATGCCTGCCTCTGTTCGTGCGTGCGTGCGTGCGTGCGTGCGTGCGCTCTCGTGCGTTGTTCTTTTAAACTCCTAAAACCTCTCACAAAATAATATCTTGTTTTGTTTCCAGTTTTACATCTTCCTTTTACACAACAATATCTTGTTTTGTTGCCAGTTTTACATCTTCCTCTTACACAATAATATCTTGTTTTGTTTCCAGTTTTACATCTTCCTTTTACACAACAATATCTTGTTTTGTTTCCAGTTTTTTCACCTTATCAATACTATTGATATGAGAAGCGGCCGCAATGGTGCCAGAACCTAGCGTCGCAGACCTGTAGAGGTCGTGAGTACCATTCCCATCAGAGGCACCTGTTTGTTTGACACGTGTCGGTCCCAGGTCGGCTTCTAGCCACAGCTGAGTATGCCATGGCCTCCAGATTGCCACGACACAGTTAAGTTTTATCCCACTGATGGACGAGCCTCTAAGAGCGATGCTCAATTTCATCCCACTGATGGACGTGTCTCTAAGAGTGATGCTCACTTTTATCCCACTGATAGACGTGCCTCTAAGAGTGATGCTCAATTTTATCCCACTGATGGACGTGCCTCTAAGAGTGATGCTCAATTTTATCCCACTGATGGACGTGCCTCTAAGAGCGATGCTCAATTTTATTCCACTGATGGACGTGCCTCTAAGAGTGATACTCAATTTTATCCCACTGATGGACGTGCCTCTAAGAGTGATGCTCAATTTTATCCCACTGACGGACGTGCCTCTAAGAGTGATCCTCAGTTTTATCCCACTGATGGACGTGCCTCTAAGAGTGATGCTCAATTTTTCCCACTGATGGATGTGCCTCTAAGAGTGATGCTCAATTTGATCCCACTGATGGACGTGTCTCTAAGAGCGATGCTCAATTTTATCCCACTGATGGACGTGCCTCTCAGAATTATGCTCAGTTTTATCCCACTGATGGACGTGCCTCTAAGAGTGATGCTCAGTTTTATCCCACTGATGGACGTGCCTCTAAGAGTGATGCTCAATTTTATCCCACTGATGGACGTGCCTCTAAGAGTGATGCTCAATTTTATCCCACTGATGGACGTGCCTCTAAGAGTGATGCTCAATTTTATCCTACTGATGGACGTGCCTCTTCATCGATCGTTAGGGAAAAAAAGTATCGAATTCTGTACCACATTACGCTTTGCTTTTCTAGATACTTAAGTTTTGATATCTTTCCCAATACTATGCCCGTTGCGAGTGCATGCCAAAGTGGTCGGTATGGATAACTTCATGGGCACTTAGGGACGCTCGTTCATCCTGGCTCCGCGAATGAACAATCACTGCTGTCTTTCAGGGATTGGTAAACGTTGGCTGGCGGATGATGGATCAGAAGGCGCACCACTGAATGCCGCCGACGCACCTGGGTGGCAGTGCGAGGTCTCTTCTATTGAGTTGCCTTGATACTACTGGATATTAATAGCTGCCCGAAGACATGACAAACCTGGGTGTTGATGCGTATCGGGGAGCTGGATCTATCTACCTATCTCTATCTATCTATCTATCTATCTATCTATCTATCTATCTATCTATCTATCTATCTGTCTGTCTGTCTGTCTGTCTATCTATCTATCTATCTATCTGTCTGTCTGTCTGTCTGTCTGTCTATCTATGATGATGCTAGCTGACGATGTCATATATTGAATAACTTATTTTCGTTTTTTTTTTAATCAACAGTTCAAACCCTTGTTCACGAATGATGTGATCTAAGAAAAAAAGATAGCGTCCTTTAGCGGCTTGTTGTCCTTTAGATTCCAACATGACATCTTCGGTATATGTGTCTTGTGAGGACACAAGGTTATACTGTCTTTTTTTTCTTTTTTTTATTTTAGTGTTTTAATGTCGTTTCATTCTTTTTCTGTTTCCCGAAATCTTTCCCTCCTTGCAACTTACTATCCGTCTAGAAATTTGGAATTTTAAAAAGAGGCATGAGATTAAAAAAAAAAAAGAAAAGAAAAATGTATTTTTAAGAATAACCTATTTTAGTCAGTCTATCAACAAAGTATTATCTCACAATGCTTGATCATTGATTATTGACCATTGATCATTAGCAAAATGGTGCATCATTCCACAAACAAAGTATTTAACATTGATTGACCGCATTATACCACAGGGACAAGAAGTGGTCACAACATCTCCAGTCGGAAAACAAACAGCAGAAAACAGGAAACCCAAGAAACTCCGTTCCTAAAGCTCATCCATCATTCCTTGATGTAGACGATAACGATGTTGTGTTTTTGCCTGTAACGTTTTTTGTCTTTTGATTATCTGATGTAATGTCAGTGCGGCACGCGCGTACAGGAAGAAAGACCATCAGAAACCCCGGAAAAGAGAAGTGAACAGCAGTGCATACGAAGGGTAAATGTATTCTGTTGGCTGTTGGTGTACTACACGGACACGTGGACCAGACAGTCTAATGTGGATATGGTGTATCTGGTCTTGTGCCGCTTGCACACAGGCCACTCATTTGATACCCATTCTTATCTTTTAAAAGGTGAAGAAGCTCCGTGGTGCATTCCATGTCATGTTCCACTCACAGTGAAACACATTCTTTTAGATTGTTGGGACTTGCACGATGTGAGACATAAACACTTTACAGCAGACTCCACGAAAACCCTGTTCAGAGATGTCCCACCTGACGTGATCTTTGAGTTTCTGAAAGAGATCAACATTTTTCATCTGATCTAGGATTTTACGGAAGAAAGATTTTTAACGAAGTTTCTGGTACGCTTTTAGATGTATTTTAAAGAGATGTGTGAAAGCTTTTTTTTGTTGTTGATGACTTGTGAGTTGATTTTAACGTGGTGACAGCCCTGATATGGCCCTTTGCGGTCGGCTGGGCTATAAGCAACATTACCTTACCTTACCTTATCTAAACAGATGCCTGTACCGGTTATTCTGCTATCCTGATTATGGACAAAAATGGACACGTGTACTTTTGATTATTCCAGTACGGTTAGAACGGATGTAAAGGGATACGTGTATTCAAGAGAAGCTGGAATTCTGATAGAGTTATAGTAAATCTAAACAAATATATGTACCGTTCATGCTAATGTGTATATGTGCGGTTGGTTCTAAAATGGGTGTACCAGAACAAAACGAATCCACATGCACCTGTTATTCTGGCATTGGACCGAACGATTATTCTGACCGCATTATAATGCAACAAAACGGACACGCGATCCTGCTGTTCTGGTACAATGGTAGTGGACCACAAAGGATACACGCACCAGTTATTCCTATATAGTTGTGGTGATGTGTTTGAGCTATAAAAAAAAAGGAACAGAAACGAAAGACAGAAACAAAGATCTTTTACACACAACACACACACACACACACCACACACACACACACACACACACACACACACACATAAGAGAAAAGAGAGAGAGAGAGAGAGAGAGAGAGGAGAGAGAGGAGAGAGAGAGAGAGAGAGAGAGAGAGAGAAGTGAAAACTTAAAAATGAAAATAAAGAAGTCGCTTCGTGTCCTGCATGCAACTGAGGCGGTTAAATCTGCTGCAGCGTTTTTGTGGCTCGTCTGTCTGTTAGAGCGCTCCTGCAACCCATCTGCCTCAGGACGACTTCAATGCTTATTATTACTCCTGCAACCTATCTGCCTCAGGACGACTTCAATGCTTATTATTACTCCTGCAACCCATCTGCCTCAGGACGACTTCAATGCTTATTATTACTCCTGCAACCTATCTGCCTCAGGACGACTTCAATGCTTATTATTACTCCTGCAACCTATCTGCCTCAGGACGACTTCAATGCTTATTATTACTCCTGCAACCTATCTGCCTCAGGACGACTTCAATGCTTATTATTACTCCTGCAACCCATCTGCCTCAGGACGACTTCAATGCTTAGTATTACTCCTGCAACCTATCAGCCTCAGGACGACTTCAATGCTTATTATTACTCCTGCAACCTATCAGCCTCAGGACGACTTCAATGCTTAGTATTACTCCTGCAACCCATCTGCCTCAGGACGACTTCAATGCTTAGTATTACTCCTGCACCCATCTGCCTCAGGACGACTTCAATGCTTATTATTACTCCTGCAACCCATCTGCCTCAGGACGACTTCAATGCTTATTATTACTCCTGCAACCTATCAGCCTCAGGACGACTTCAATGCTTATTATTACTCCTGCAACCTATCTGCCTCAGGACGACTTCAATGCTTATTATTACTCCTGCAACCTATCAGCCTCAGGACAACTTTAATGCTTAGTATTACTCCTGCAACCTATCAGCCTCAGGACAACTTTAATGCTTAGTATTACTCCTGCAACCTATCAGCCTCAGGACGACTTCAATGCTTATTATTACTCCTGCAACCTATCAGCCTCAGGACAACTTTAATGCTTATGTATTACTCCTGCAACCTGTCAGCCTCAGGACAACTTTAATGCTTAGTATTACTCCTGCAACCTGTCAGCCTCAGGACGATTTTAATGCTTAGTATTACTCCTGCAACCTATCTGCCTCAGGACGATTTTAATGCTTAGTATCACTCCTGCAACCTATCAGCCGCAGGACGATTTTAATGCTTAGTATTACTCCTGCAACCTATCAGCCTCAGGACGATTTTAATGCTTAGTATTACTCCTGCAACCTATCAGCCTCAGGACGACTTCAATGCTTAGTATTACGCATACATGAGCTTCATGAGCTTCCATTTACTCTCCATCGTGCTCCGTTTCTCGTTACTTTCAAAACCAGGCATAAAATTCGTTTGTATTTAAACTGCTTTTCTTGTTCCCTTCACCGACGCAGCTCTAGTATGCTTGCTTCTATATTTCATGCATTGCCTAGTTCGCCTGACGCATTGTGAGACTAGGTGACGTGCTGATGTACTCTCTCTCTCTCTCTCTCTCTCTCTCTCTCCCTCTCTCTCTCTCTCTCTCTCTCTTCTGTGTAGTTAATGAGAAGAGCTGGGACGGTGAGGTGAGAGAGAATGGACAATTTTGCTATGCATGTTCAGAGGGAATGAACGCAGGCGGGGATTTGAACGTTGGATTCTTATTCTGTTTTCCGTTTCTTTTTCAAGTGCCCTGAGAACAGCAAGAATGACACGCAGATTTTGTTTAATGAATCCTATTGTATTACAAA
>CM065726.1:7612340-7619840 GCA_033310375.1 Conus canariensis
TTGTCTTTGCATTAGTCATTAATTTGCCACGTTCTATTTCTGTTTAAGCTTGTGTTATTTTGGATCTTTCTACTTATTTTTAAGCTTGTCTAAACAGGACAGCTCTGTTTCATCCACTCAGAAACCTCTGTCAGAATCAAATATGCCTTTTTTTCCCGTGTTTGTGTACACAGATTAACATTGACCCGATGTGATTTCCCCCTTGGCGAGATCTTGTTTCAAATAATTCCCTATGCCCACAGCAAACTCTTTATGCCGAGCGTTCACTGTCTTGCTTTGTGTAATGATGGTTCACAAAACTTCCTCTGCCATTTGCAAATCGATTACTTTTTTCGATATAGCTGTTAGAACCCAACACTTGTGCCTCTGCCTGTTTTTTTTTCTTCCATCCCGAAGATCGAGTTTTGCGGTCGCATTTTTTTTGTTCTCTGACATCAGAGAAAGTTCTCAAACATGTTCTTCTTCTTCGACCTTATCAGGGGAATTTTCGGACGTACATCTTCCTTCTTTGATCTAACTGGATACATTTCATGCTAAAATGTTTATAGAAACAGTAATATATATGAGGAAAATAGGCAATCTGAATATAGTATTGAACACCATGTCTCTTGTTTATTGTCTTGTATGACTGTCCTTTTTTCAGGCACATTTGCCTTTGCAGGGTCTTCAACTTTGGTGAACAAAACAAACGGGCTGATTAAATATCTTGCAAGCTTAAAATTGTAAACATGAATTAGGAAATTAAACAAGACCTACGTTAGGAGGTTGCAGTTTAACTGAAATTATTACGAACCTATTGTGAAGGAAGGAAAAGTTACGTTGAGTACTGGCGCGCACAGCGTTGCAGGCAAATTTCAGAGCTATATGGCCACTAGACTTACGCCATTAGGGAGGGAGAGTAAAATTGATTATTACCACGAACACTAATTAGGAGGGATGTAACTTTTCCTTCCTCCACATTAGGCTCGTAATAATGTCAGTTAAACTGCAACCTCCTAGCGTAGGTCTAGTTTAATTTTCTAATTATCACTCGTCTATTGCTCCCGGAAGGGAAACTACGTTGAGACTTTACAGAAAGTAAGGATAGTGGCCAACATAAACAACATCATAGGCCAGACATGTAATGGCATACATTCATTCACAATGATCCTTCATTTCATTCACAGTTCACATAGCATCAAGTACCTTCTGGCTGAAACTGGCACTGCTTTGTCTCTTACAGTATTTAGAGAATGTCTTTTCATTTGTCCAGCCCGCTGCGTTCAGTATCGTTTTCAATGGGACTTCGGTTGGGCGGCTGCACTGCAGCTTGCAGCCCTGATTGAGTATGCTGTGTACTGGTTAGTGTCATCTGCTGCTGTGTTTTCCTTAGCCTGAATATAAGCTGCACTCAACCATACATGATTTCAATGCACCAGTTCCATATCATCTGTGTCATCAAATTACAAGAATCAGAATGGCTTGTTCCCATATGATTGATACATGCGACAACAGTTGTGTGTCTATCATGATACAGAGATGTCGTCCACAAACCTGATTTAGGAAACATTTCAAAGCAAAACATGCTGCCTTAAGTTCAAAATAGCTGATGTAAAATTCTTCTTCTTCTGGCAGCCATTCTCACCCAGATTTTGACTGTTCACATGCACAACCCCATCCAGTTTTTGACGTATCCGAGGTCAGGGTTTGGTGAATGACATTATAAGCAGTCTCAATGTTGTTGATCCACCAATTCAGTTCTCTTTCGGCAAGAGGTAACAATGTCATGTGTCTGTCAAAATTCCCTGCATTCAGCAACAGTGCTGTCTTTTTCTCTTTCTCCAGCTGTCTATAATGAAGTGGCCCATACATCACTGCTGGAAAGGAAGCCACTATCTTCCCAATCACTCTCGCCACTTCCCTGATACTCACTGTATCTTTCTTGACAGCTGACAGGCAAGAAGAAACCATGTCTGCTACTCTCTCAGGTGTTAAAACTACTGTCACTGACTCAGAGTCAATGATAACTCCCAGATACTGAATGCGACGTGTGGGTTCTAGCACTGATTTTGAGGATGGATGATAAATCCCAGAGACCTCAGAAGTTTCACTGTGTTAAATACATTAGAGGCGCATGACACTTCTCGTCTCTGCAAGCAAAAGTGAATCATCCAAAAATACTGAGGAAAGACGGCCTTCCCCTCACAAGGTGGCAAACACAGGTTTTAACAGCTTGGTGAATTTACGTGGTGCAAGTGCCAGTCTATTAGGCAGACAGTTAAACTGCCGAAGCTGGCCATCCCACTCAAATCTGAAAAAAAAATCTCCTGTGTTCCTCTTTGACTGATACTGAGTAGTATGCATCTTTCATGTCAGTTGAAGCCATGAAGCAATTTGGAGTCACTAGTTTTAGTGCAGTACGCAAGGTTTCCATTTTGAAATGATAATAAACGATACCTTCGTTTAGTTTCCTAAGTTCAGAATCATTCTATGGGTTCCACCTTTTTTTTAAGAACAAAAACCAGTGACACAAACTGCTCTGCTTCAGCCTGACACTTTTAAATCACACCTGTTTGGCTACGTTTCTTTATTTCTTTGTCAATACATTTCTTTTCTGACGCATTTAACTGAGGCTGGAAAGTGTAATCTTGTCTGATTTGGCCACTGTCACAATCAGGTTGAAGGCTCACACCTTGTACTGTTTCTAAAATTTCAGGGTCTTTTGTCAAATTTTGCCATTTATCAACATATTGTGTAAGCCTGCCACCTTGAAAAAGTAAAGCCTCCTGTCTCATTCCATCCAGCAGATGAGGAGGGACAGTGTGTCTCACCTGGCCATCCAAAAGTGATACAGACTCTAGAATTTCTTCTGATAGAACTCTCTTGCGTTTCTGTTCCCCTGGAACTTCTTTTGATGGCCGTAGAGTTGTTGTCTCTGGCCTAAAAAAGGACGCTTTTCTTTGTTGTTGGCTTTCTGCCAAGGTCTGTTGCATTGTCTGATAACAACTAGGTCCTGCGCCACGTGACAGTCTGTCCAGCTCTTTGATCTCCTTGATGGAAGCAGTCAGATTGTCTCCAAAGAGCTGACCTGTAATGGGGACACTCTAACTGCACAATCCTGTCAGCTGTCTGGGGAGATGAGGGCGCAGGACCTGTCTGCGTTTTACTGACAGCTCGTGACATGCATGACCCAACAAGGCCCGAGCATCAGCGTTCTGATCAGTGACAGAGGCTTTGATGTCTGCATCAGTCAACTTTTTCTTGCTATATGCTGTGAGTATAGCCTGAGTGCTCTGTGCCAGTGCCGCTGTGGCTTTGACAATGGCTCTCTGCAATGAAGCCATCTTAACATCAGCCTGTTTGACAGTGGCTGGCAAATCCTTCCAGATTTCTGTATTCACTTTGGGCACCCGAAGCTTGGGGCAGTTGTTTGGGCGTTGGTATTTATCAAGCCTTTCTTTAAATTTTGATTCAGAAAGCCACTGTGCAAATCTTTTATTAATGATCTCAGCCATTGAGTCAGCCACTTTGTCAGCTGTTTTCTCGTTGTTGTCCAAGGCTTGTTCTTACTCCCTCAACAAGTCATCATCTTGACATTCAAGGAAAATAGTATCTTCAGCATCATCATAGATTTGTCCATCTGATGATGAATCAGAATCCTAATCGCTCAGAGTGGCATTAGCATTTTTCTTCATCGGCTGTTTACCTTTCGTGCGCCTGTACTGGTCGCAGTCAGACCCTGACCGAGTGTCCTCTCCCTCCTCATCAGAGAGAGAATGGCGTCGTCTCTTAGTGCCACGCGATGCCTGGGATATGGCCAGGTCTTTGTCCGAGTGTTTGGCGGTCAACAGCTCGTGAATAGCCTTTTCCAGTCTAGAAAATCTGTCATCAATTTGACTGATGCGTGCATCAAGTCTCTCAACTTTATCCTCCTTATGAATAGTTGTGACATCCTCTTGGTCCTGTTCCCCATAATGATTGGCCCTGATCAGCAAGGGTACCGCACACAGGCGGAATGGCACTGCCAAATCGCACACAGGCGAACAGGATAGTTGTATATCGCACACAGGCGAACAGGATAGTTGCATATCGCACACAGGCGTACAGGATAGTTGTATATCGCACACAGGCGAACAGGATAGTTGTGTATCGCACACAGGCGAATTCAAGTGCAGTCGCACACAGGCGGTAAGATAAGATAATGTTGCTTATAGCCCAGCCGACCACAAAGGGCCACACCAGAGGGCTGTCACCACGTTGAAATCAACTCACAAGTCATTCACTGACACAATTCTTTAAAATACATCGAAAAACCCATCCGAAAATTTGTTAAAATCTTTCCACTGTAAAATCTCAGATCCGATGAAAAATGTTAATCTAAGAACTCAAAGATCGCGTCAGTACGTTCTTGACAGTTTTCTGTTCTATTTTCAAGGCAGCTTAGAAATAAAAACAAGTGAAAGCCCAGCAATGAACTATAGTGATGAAAGACAAGAAGAAGAAAGACCAGCAATGAACTATAGTGATGAAAGACAAGAAGAAGAAAGACCAGCAATGAACTATAGTGATGAAAGACAAGAAAAAGAAAGACCAGCAATGAACTATAGTGATGAAAGACAAGAAGAAGAAAGTCCAGCAATGAACTGTAGTGATGAAAGACAAGAAGAAGAAAGACCAGCAACCACGAAGGAATAGGTTTCATTCGAATCGTCTGCGTCCACAATTCTGTGTCTGTTTTTTTCATTGGTCAGGCTGATGCACTCTGTTAATCATCTCTCTCTCTCTCTCTCTCTCTCTCTCTCTCTCTCTCTCTCTCTCTCTCTCCTTCTGTCCCGTCTCTCTCTTCTCGTCTCCTCTCCACACACACACACACACACACACACACACACACACACACACACACACATATACACGCACGCACGCACACCCACACACCCACACCCACACACACGCACGCGCGCGCACACACACACACACTCACACACACACACACACACACACACACACACACACACACACACACACACACACACACACACACACACACACACAAGTTCCGCCATTCAAAGCTAAATTATTTAAGTTGCAATCATTTCTTCTATGATGAAATACTTTTCCGAATAAAGTGTTTGCGAGCAGTTGCATGGGTGCTAAGACGATTGTACTTAACTTGCAACCCCTTCATCAGGGGCGATGACCTAAAAAAAAAAAAACCGAATAAATCATCTTGAGTCTTGAATTCCTACATAAGTATTGACAGTCAGATTTTAAAACGAGTCTACAAGGGTTTTGGCCCAGGACATACAAATAGCATTATTTGTGCCAGTTCTCCCATTGATTTAAGTGTTCTGAATTCCGCAACCACTAACAATATTCACTGCATCGCATACAGCTGTAACCGTCCTAACAGTCGGCTTCATTTCAGGGGTTTGACATCCTTGGTTTTGACCATACAAAACTTTTCTCTCTTTTTTTGCCTTGTTTTCTTTTCTCCCTTCCATCTCATAGTCAGTTCTACTTTGGTGGCATTACTACCTCACTGTTTGTTCCAGAACCCGCCGTACACAGCCCTCCCCTCACTCGTTTTGCTGTATTTCTAGCGTCAGAGTCCACCGGGGACGAGGGCTGATGAGTGACTTGGGTTCTGTTTAGTGGAAATACTTTTATTAAGTGAGGCAGTTTTATGGAAAAAGGAAACCCAATAAACTCTACTTCTAAAGCTCGCATATCATTCGTTGATGTAAAGGATAACAAATGTATATTTTTGTGAGGCTTAGTTTTTCTTTTGCGAATTACACCTGCTCATCTAACAGACAGTCAGTGCGATGCACATTTACAAGCTCAATGAAATGGAACTCAAGTAACAACAACGCTTGTGAAAAGTGATTGTTTTGTCGGCTGTTGGTGGGAGAAATGGACATGTGGGCCAGTTACACTGCTATGGACGTAATTGATACAGACAAATACTTACACTTAATGCTCTGATATTATTATAATGGACCTAATTTAAAAATAATAATGAAATAATAATATTGATTAATAATAATCATGGTATTTATATGGCGCAAAATCTTGATGAAATCAACTCTAAGCGCACGAAAAAAAAAAATCAGCACACACACACACACACACACACACACACACACACACACACACACACACACACACACACACACACTCACGCAGACACACCCACACAAAATGTACACGTGTTATGGCTCTAAACAAAGGAATAGAAAAGGAGAATCATGTACAGAATGAACATTAACACACACACACACACACACACACACACACCACACACACACACACACACGCTGTGGGCCATATGGCTCTAAACACAACTAATTTAAAAAGAAGAAGCATTATGTACAAATATTGCTGTGACACACACACACACACACACACACACACACACACACACACACACACACACACACACACGCACGCACGCACGCACGCACGCACACACACACACACACACACACACACACACACACACACACCTACATGCATGTCCTATGGCTAACCAAAACAATCAAAAGAGAGAGGGGGGGGGGGGGGGGGAAGCAGCTACATGTATCAGTTAAAAATATGGATGTAATGAACCTAAACAAGTAATCGAAAAATTATTCTGTTATATCCTGATATTATTGTAATGGACCTAAGAGACACACGCACCAATTAAGTAATGCTGTTTTAATAAACCTTACCAAAAAGGAAAATTGACAGTTGTACTGATATGACCAAAATAGACTCTAACTGATACACCTATTGGTTAAATCACATGGTTTTAAAGAATCTAAACAAAACATCTGACAGTTGCTCTAATATAATACTGTTCAAAAAAAGTTAAGGACCAACATTTCACTGACTTATAAAAAAGAAAATTGGAAAGTGATCAATCTCCAAGTGTAACATGAATTTATTGAATATGTGAAAAGTGTGTAAAGACAATGACAAGTCCGAGGAATCACCAAACTGGAATCGAGCGCAGTACAAACACCCCCACGCCCAAATTTGAAAGTCACAGGAGGAGTGTTTGTTCAATGTCATGGTTAATAACGTGTGTGTCCCCCATTATTGGCAAGGCATTCAAGACAGCGTTGTCGCATGGAGTTCACCAGTGTGCGCAGAAAGGCCTGGGGGACAGCAACCCACTCCTGCTGGAGTGACTCAAACAGCTGACCCAGGTTAGCAGGAGGAGGACGACGCTGCTGCAGTCTCCGGCCCAGCTCATCCCAAAGATGTTCGATGGGGTTCATGTCTGGGCTGTTTGCGGGCCACTGCATTCTGTTGACACCAGCAGCTTGGAGAAACGTGTTTACTGCTCTGGTGCGATGGGGCCGTGCATTGTCGTCTTAAAAGACTGGCTGAGGTCCAAGCTGTTGAAGGCTGGCAGCACCAGGGGTTGCAAAATCTCTGTTTGGTAGCGAACACCATTCAAGTTCCCTGCCACATTGTAGAGAACCGTTCTGTAGCGTGTGCTTATGCCGCCCCAAATCATAACGGATCCCCCAC
>CM065726.1:7624840-7644840 GCA_033310375.1 Conus canariensis
GGATATGCCTTTGAAAGGGATTACGATGGTTCCCTCATGCAGCTAGTGAAGAGTTTTCATATCTATAATATATTTTCTTCATTTCATGTTCCTAGTCTCTCCATCTTCACCCCCCCCCCCCCTCCTCCCCTTAGGTCCAAATCTTTGCCAAGTCATTAATATGAAGACAATTGAGTTGTTGGGCTGCGCTTGTTTCCCCCCCCCCCCCCCCCCCCCCCCCCCCCCCCAACGATTAGATTGTTTCGTCTTTGTATTTGTCTGACTTTATTCAAGTTTAAAAGGCTGTGCCAGTCTTGAATAAAAGTTACTCTGTGTTAGGTTTTCTTATGGGAGCAAAAGTTACCCTACTTGTTTCTGTCAAATAAACAAAGCTTAGCGAAGAACCCACTATGTAAATCTACCGATACAAATATAACATAACAGGAGAATAATTCTTGTTACCATTGAGAGGCAGTTAACGTCCATAACTCCAAACAAATGCTGCTTATAGTGCATATTCACCTAGTTCAAATGGAGACATGAAGCACACAAACACGGAAACATACCATAATTAAAACTCGTTGTATTTTTTAGGTGTTCAGCCTCTAAACAATCAAAACGTCATTTTTTTTTCCCCAATAAGTTATTTGAACATTCTCAAGGGCAGCTTATTACTACTTGTATCAACAACAACTACTAAATCAATGATTTCACCAGTTTCTTTTACAGAGCGTTCTAAACGTACTATTTATAGTGTATATCCTCATTAATGTGTTCTGTGATTTGCTGTTGCCTGCGTTATGATGATGTTGTTTGTTCACACATTTTCATATCGGAGTTTGGTATTGATGAATGAATTCTAAAATTCATTCTCTCTCTCTCTCTCTCTCTCTCTCTCTCTCTCTCTTTAGCTCATCCATAGTTGCAAGACGAAGACAAATGCTTGTGGAAATCTCTCTCTCTCTCTCTCTCTCTCCTCTCTCTCTCCCCGACGACGACGACGACGACGAACACTTTCTGTTCCACTGTACTGCTTATAATGAAATGCGGACAAATTGTTCATTTTTCCAGTTAGATCTAGCGAAAAGACAAAATATCGCTGTCGTGTTATCATCAGATGGTGAACTTGTAGTTTTAAATCAGTTGCGAAATTCATCGCGGAGGCATTGAAAATGAGACAGATGAAGGATAGTGGAATTTAAGATAATGCAATATAAGAGATATATGAACAAATAATATCATTCATCGCACGTGGAAGAGATCAGTAAGATACAATGTCCCTTGATATCTTAATGGAGAGTCCTGCGCGTGCCTGTACCCATCGTCAACACAGCGCAGGCCTCCAAGGGTGGTACAGGACTGCTCCAAAGGCAGGTGAAGACAGTGCTTCTCTGGGTCCTCCCCAGCACCTTCGGGTGTTTCTTTTCTTCTTCATCATTTGATTGAGCGGATGGTCGAGTCAGTCATACGATTTTTTTTTTAACCTTACCGCATCACTCCCGTGCGTGAGGACATAAGGAAATGGACAAACGAATCACAAGACAAAACACGACGCGTTTCGACCTCTTAGGTCTTATTCAGACAAGATACAAAACAATAAGGACAACGAAAATGAACGAGCAATCACTTATCTTCATTCACTTCAGTGCAAGATAGGCGTTGAATCTATCGCCTATCTTGCGCTGAAGTGATTGAAGATAAGTGATTGCTCGTTCATTTTCGTTGTCCTATTTGTTTGTATCTTGCCTGAAGAAGACCTAAGAGGTCGAAACGCGTCGTGTTTTGTCTTGTAATTCGTTTGTCCACGGTGTTTTTCTTCTTTTTTTTCTTCTTTTTTTTTCGGTTCGCTAATATTTATTTAAGATGATATTTTTTTTTTTTTTAGATTTCCGCCTGCAGTCGTCTCATTTTGCAACTAGATCTTATTCTTTTTACTTTTGATGCTCTTGGTCAAGATCTGGTCATTATACTGCTGATAATTTCCACGAGGAGCTGTTGAACACAGTCCAGCAGTAGCTGCACTGCAGCGTTTCCTACATGGATGTCCATGTGTAAGGAAACAAATATTCAAATCCCATTTCTGACACCATCTGATATTCTTCGTCAAGATCAGATCATAAGTATATCGACGTTGCTTATTTTTTTTTCCATGAGAAGCCGTTGCCTACCGTCCTGTGGTAGCTGCGTATCATCTTTCTTAAATTAAAGTGTTACGGCTTGCCTTGAAAACAGCCAAGTGGAGGTCATAAAACAATCCAGACAGGCTACAGCAGGATCATGCTTTCCTGCAAATGTGCAAAAATGAAAACATGAAAAACTGCAAACAATACATACATTTCCACACACACACACACACACACACACACATGGGAGAAAAAGAACGGCAGTGGAATGCCTGGAGGGCTGGCTGCCTTTCTGGGGTTGGTAGGAGACGACGCTGTCGTCACGTGCTCTCCTGATAAGTCTTGGCCAAACTGGGCGTTCATCAGTTGTGTCTGCCTGATACTCGTGTGTTAGCAAGACGCTGCAAAAGTTAAACAGATCGACAAATGCTTTACATACCATATGTTGGTCATGGTTGGACCGAAACGTGGGCAGTGCAAAACACAGGGTGTTTTTCCCCTTCAAGGAAATGGAGACGTGGAGAGGATCGGCTTTGAGAAACATGATCTCTGTCTCCGCCGCCTCCTCTCCATCTCTCTCCTAGAGTTTCGGCGATTTTTGCTTCTCCTCTGAAGAACTCAGCTTCAGTGATACCCATAATCTGCTGATGATGCCTAGGCTGGGCAACAATAAACTCTTTTTACCTGCAACTGTTAGGTCTAAAGGATGTTCCTGTCTATGTTTGATAGGTCTAAAGGATGTTCCTGTCTATGTTTGATGGGGGAAAGGTATAATGGCGGTGCCAAATTAAAAACAAAATCTTACCCGACCATGAGTCCCCACAGGCAATATTTGTCTCCCGTGTTATGGAGGTAAGAGGGATTTTAAATGGACAGACGCTAAATAAGAGACGACGTTGTTTAAACCTTGTCTTTGCACAGGTCATTCATTTGCCACTTTCTTTCGATTTCTGTGTAAGCTTGTGTTACTGTGAATCTTTCAACATACTGGCAGCTCCGGTTTATCAACCCCAAGACCTCCACCACTGTTAAACATGCCTCTTTTCTCTCCATGTCTGTGCACACAGATCATATTGACTCGATGTGATCTTCGCCCTCGGCGAGATTAAACCATTCCTTTCGCTGCTGGCAAACTCTTTATATTAAAACATTTACTTTCTCCCTTGGTGAAATGTTGGTTCAGATCACTTCTTTTGTCCTTAGCAAGCCGATGACTTTTTTTTCCTGTCATAGTTGTCAATATGTGTCTCTGCCTGATCACATGAACATTGTTTTTTTCTTCTGAAGTCTTACAGAACATTTTTTTTTCTTTCAAGATTTTGTGTGTGCCCTCATCAGAAAAGTGAACCTGGTCGTGCCTTTTTTCTCCGCCTTGCACAGAGGAATTTAAGCACGCTTGCGTTCCTTGTCTGTCATTACTCTCTAGGCAGGCGCGGAGCCCGTAATTCATCTGAATGGAAATGTTCGTAGTTGGGAAAATCATGTCCTCCGATTAGTTTAGTTTGATGCAATCGCCCATTGAGGTCTGGCATTTTTCAGCCATATGTTTACTTTTGCTCAGAATTTGCCAGCAACAAAAGAAACAGGTCATTTGAATACCTTGCAGGGTTAGTACGATAGACGTAAAGCAGGTGCCCTTTGTCATCGCGCAAGGGACCTTTTTGCATGATGTCTCCAAAGGCTTGGGTTTTCAGTTAAAATTTGATGATTATTTTTGTGAGGAGGTAGATCTATGGAGATGAATAAGCAACACTGTACATACATATGAGCAATTTTGCACGTCAATGGTTGGATATCCTGTCCACGACTTTCCTGATCAGGCGTTTGCCTCGATCAGAATTAAAAAAAAAAAAAGATGCAAAGCATATACACGTACTCCCAGTTTAGATCTATCTTGAACACATGTGTTAAAAAAAAAGTCACAATCAAACATGCGTCGTAATAGAAAACGTCACAATCAAACACGCGTCATAATGTATTTCGTCACCGAGATAAGAAATCGGCGAAGTACGTTCAGAGATATTCCATTAAGAAGAAAACCCGTTTTGGGCCGTTATAGCCGTTAGTAACGACACCCATAATGAACATATCCACAATTTTTCAGATAGATCGGCCGAGAAGTTTTGTCTGGAGCGAGTGGAACACGTTTTGACCACGGACACACAGACAGCATTTCTTTGTTCCCATTGTAAAGTACTCCCTGTTCTATAAGAACTGGGAGTACAAAAACGGACTTTGGGAGAAAATATTTTATTTCTTTTTGCAGTCTGAGACACACTTGATATTGATGAGAAATAGACTATTTCTATAAAAGAAAAGAATTTTAAAAGAATGTTCTTTTGTTCTTCAGTCCATTGGACTTGAGTCTTTAAACGAAGTATTCCAGTGGACTGAAAGACCGAAGATAATTCTTGTAAACATTTTAGATATATACCAAGAAGAGTAAAGAGAAGAGAAAAATCACTCTCTCTTAGATATCGTCTACAATCACATGGTCTGGTCGATGTGCTCATACTCTTGTGCTCAGCTACAAAGGTTCGCATTCCACTTGGACCGATAATGTGCTCCAGTTTTTCTCTCTGTTTATGGCAATTTATGGCAAAGAAAGAAAGATAGAAAAAGACCAACAAGCCAACAGGAATAGGTTCAATTTGATTCGCGTGTCTCCAGGTCCGTGGGTTTATAATTTCATTTTCTTTTCGTTTTCTTTCCCCATCTCTTCATTTCTTGTCGGCCTAATGGCTTTTGTTAATCTCTCTCTCTCTCTCTCTCTCTCTCTCTCTCTCTCTCTCAAACACACACACACACACACACACACACACACACACACACACACACACACACACACACACACACACAAGACATTGCAGATTTAAAAAGATCTTGAAGGGCTTTGACCATAAGTCATTTAAAAACAAAATAATTTGTGCTAGCTCTCCATTTCCTTTTGATGCTTGGATTCCGCAGCCACTGACAAGATTCACTGTGTTGTATAAATCTTCCGTGCTTCTCAAAGCTGTTCTTTTTTTTTTTTTTCTTTTTTTTTTTTTTTTTCTTTTTTTTTCTTTTTCTTTTTGCTTAAAAAATGTCCTTTTGTGTTTCAGTTTGTTTTCTTTAAAGTTTTTCTCAGTTGTGTTTAGTCATTTTTCTGTTGGTTTTTTGTTTTTGTTTGTTTGTTTGCTTCTTTCGTTTTTTTTTTTTTTTAAATCTTCTTCCATTTATCTTCCATGTCATCTCAGCAGCATTGCCATCACACTACTCATTCCGGTTCCAGCTGTACGCAATCACACGCCTCCCCATCCTGTTGTAGTCCCAGCAGAACATTTCCACAAGAAGCTAACAGCATGATGTCGACAAAGGACAGCCCACCAAAGCAGACACTGCGCTGCTGCTAAGTTATGGTTGTAGTTTTCATCGGTGCCTGCTCCTTCATATGCAGGGAACAACATATTAACCCCCTCACAAATGCCAGTAACTGATTTGTCACAGATCCAGATATGAGAGAATGTGTCCCCTTCAGAGTAGGGATTAAAGGAAGAATCCGAAAGTGATGGGATGGGGTTGGGGAGTTAAGGAGTGCGTGAGTAGTGCGTGCGTGTGTGCGCGCACAAGTTTATGCACTTGCACACGCTTTCAGACACAATTTATCAGAAGAGAGAGAGAGAAAACACACACACAAAAAACCCAGGATAGACAGGATAGGGAAAATTGAGCAGGCAGATCCGCGAGCATGTACTTGTCTCTGCTTTTGACAATAGTTTTCTACCATTGGTGTTCACAGCCACCGTGTAATAACTGATGGTGTTGAGAGGGAGGGGGAAGTGATGTGGCGCTCACAGATCGCTGCCTATGGCCTGTCCACATGATTGATACGCCATAGCACCGCCAGGGCGCGGGATGGTAGTGATGGTCCCGTCGTTTTCTGGACTATCGCCACCCCCACCCCACCCTGTCTCACCTCATTCTCCTCCCGTCCTCCTCTTCTCTCTCATTCTTTCCTCCCCATGCTTGTTGCTTCTTGCTTTCATTACATCTTTCCTCTCAAAGCTTAGGTCGCCTTGTTGCAGTTGAATTGTGGGACTCTGTCTCTACCGTCTGCAAACCCTTTACCTCTCTTCTGCATCTGTCTCTACCGTCTGCAAACCCTTTACCTCTCTTCTGCATCTGTCTCTACCGTCTGCAAACCCTTTACCTCTCTTCTGCATCCTGTCTCCTTTTCACTTCACTCTGCTTTCATTCGCTCTCCCATTCAAGACTTTCAATGTTTCCAGGAAAATGATTTCAGGATAACAGGATAACAATTTTATTTGTCCAAAAGATGGAAGATTATTTTTCGACAGCACAGTAACCATATACCAGGACAATACACAAACACAGAAAGAAAAAAGGCGTAAACTTCCTGTGTAAGAATCAATAGTAAATCAGTCCCATCAGTAAAATATCTTCATGCAAGCACAAACACTCTTCCCACACACACCCGCCCACACACACACACACACACACACACACACACACACACACACACACACACACACACACACACATACACACAGCACGCACACATGCACGCACGCACGCACACACGCACGCACGCACGCACGCACGCACGCACACACTCACACACACACACACACACACACACACACACACACACACACACACACACACACACACACACACACACACATCAAACGAAGCATAGAAAACAGGAGGATCTAAGCTGTAGAGTTGAGAAGTTATAGATGAGTGGTAGTAAGCTCTTTTTTTTTTTTTTTAGCCAAACAGAAACGATGTACCAGCCCTCCTCGTTGTTGTTTCACTTCACCACAGAGAAGAAAAGACAGCTGAAGAGGTGTGGACATGAGTTATGACCAATCGGACTCACTGAGAATCCTCCGAGGGTATACATGACAGACAGAAAAAGAGGTGGACAAAGAACGTTGCTGAGTAGCTCGGGAAGAGCTGTGCCACCATTCAGACACTTGCCCCATCGCTACAAGAGGGCATGGATGCAGCGTTCATCCTGGCAGTGCACCTTGTCAGGCCTTGGTGGACTCTGGACCAACGATTTATGTCATGAATAATGAAAAGAAGATGGATGGATCCTAGGTAAATGAACTTTTTAACACTGGGATCCATCATCAACGGTGGAAACTCTAACTAAAAATCCTATCAAGGGCAGCAAAGACTGTCCAGATTAGCACATGTTTGGAAGGACAAGAATCTCCATGAAACTCAAGAACAGGCTCCAGTACTGAGTGGCGTATTTATTCATTTCATTCCTTGGGTTCTGATGTTTCCGCCAGTAGTGAATACACGGCGAGCTAGGCAACATAAAAGCTGCAATAGAAAGCACTTTCGGCAGTTTCAGCCTCCCGATGCCCGATATGTCTGGAGCACCGTGGTGACTTTGCAGCCCAGAGTGCTGATATAGATAAAACACTGTTGGCTCCAAGTGGTATGTTCCTGAATTCTGGAGAGATCCACAAACGGTAACAATATTCTTTCACAACAAAATACATATGACCTTTCTGAATCATATACATTTCTCATACAATCTATTCATGAACATCTGACCGAGTCAACTACTCATGAGACCCTGGTTAATTTTGTACCAATGTCCTTGATGGCATTTATGATAAGACAGGACCTATGGAGCCCCCCCCCCCCCCCCCCAAAAAAAAAAAAAAAAAAAAAAAAAATCAATACAAAAGGTAACACTTTGCCCAATGACTAATGAGGGTGGTTATGTGAACGGTTATCTTCTGAAGCAAAACCTAAAGATTGATATCGAAACTATCGAGTGGGGATCCATTCATATACATACACTGTACCGTACTCTCTGCAGTTTGTCACTTGTGACTAAATAGAACTTGTTACGTGAACAAGAATATCCCAATGTGTGGTATGACGTCTGCAGTTATGAAACACCATGACTAGAGAGGAGTGCAGTTATGAAGCACCATGACCAGAGAGGATTGCAGTTATGAAACACCATGACCAGAGAGGATTGCAGTTATGAAACACCGTGACCAGAGAGGATTGCAGTTATGAAACACCATGACCAGAGAGGATTGCAGTTATGAAACACCATGACCAGAGAGGATTCGTTATTGGACTGAAGCTTCATCACGCACAATATTAATGTTATATCTCTATTTGTCTTACATTAATTTAATGTTCCTACTGGTCTTACATTAATCTAATGTCCCTATTGGTCTTACATTAATCTAATGTCCCTATTTGTCTTACATTAATCTAATGTCCCTATTGGTCTTACATTAATCTAATGTCCCTATTTGTCTTACATTAATCTAATGTCCCTATTGGTCTTACATTAATCTAATGTCCCTATTTGTCTTACATTAATCTAATGTCCCTATTTGTCTTATATTAATCTAATGTCCCTATTGGTCTTACAGCTATGTCCCTATTGGTCTTACATTAATCTAATGTCCCTATCTGTCTTACAGCCATGTCCATATCTGTCTTACAGCCATGTCCCTATCTGTCTTACAGCCATGTCCCTATCTGTCTTATAACCATGTCCCTATCTGTCTTACAGCCATGTCCCTATTGGTCTTACAACCATGTCCTGTTGGTGTTACAACCATGTCCCTTTTGGGTGTTACAACCATGTCCCTATTGGTGTTACAGCCATGTCCCTATCTGTCTTACAGCCATGTCCCTATCTGTCTTATGACCATGTCCCTATTGGTCTTACAGCCATGTCCCTATCTGTCTTACAGCCATGTCCCTATCTGTCTTACAACCATGTCCCTATTGGTGTTACAGCCATGTCCCTATCTGTCTTATAACCATGTCCCTATCTGTCTTACAGCCATGTCCCTGTTGTCTTACAGCCATGTCCCTATCTGTCTTACAGCCATTCCCTATTGGTGTTACAGCCATGACCCTATCTGTCTTACAGCCATGTCCCTATTGGTCTTACAGCCATGTCCCTATCTGTCTTACAGCCATGTCCCTATTGGTGTTACAGCCATGTCCCTATCTGTCTTACAGCCATGTCCCTATCTGTCTTACAGCCATGTCCCTATTTGTCTTACAGCCATGTCCCTATCTGTCTTACAGCCATGTCCCTATTGGTGTTACAGCCATGACCCTATCTGTCTTACAGCCATGTCCCTGTTGGTCTTACAGCCATGTCCCTATCTGTCTTACAGCCATGTCCCTATTGGTCTCACAGTCATGTCCCTATTGGTCTTACAGCCATGTCCCTATCTGTCTTACAGCCATGTCCCTATTGGTGTTACAGCCATGTCCCTATCTGTCTTACAGCCATGTCCCTATTGGTGTTACAGCCATGTCCCTATCTGTCTTACAGCCATGTCCCTATCTGTCTTACAGCCATGTCCCTATTTGTCTTACAGCCATGTCCCTATCTGTCTTACAGCCATGTCCCTATCTGTCTACAGCCATGTCCCTATCTGTCTTACAGCCATGTCCCTATTGGTCTTACAGCCATGTCCCTATTGGTCTTACAGCCATGTCCCTATCTGTCTTACAGCCATGTCCCTAAATGTTTTACAGCCATGCCCCTATCTGTTTTACAGCCATGTCCCTATTGGTGTTACAGCCATGTCCCTAACTGTCTTACAGCCATGTCCCTATTGGTCTTACAGCCATGTCCCTATCTGTCTTACAGCCAAGCATAGCGTTTTTATGAAGTAAATTTGATTACAATCATCAATTAGACTCGGTAGAAAAATCATCAAAATGATTCTAAACGCATCAAACTTGGAGGCTTTTCCCCCAAAAATCCGTTTCAAGTATCACGTCATATTATTTCCTTACACCGAATTCAAAATGTGATGGCACAATCTTGATGTGCCCTTGACTTTCATATAAAAGTTCAAACGACCGGATTTTGGATAGCCGCTCATTGATGCCAACAGAACAAATGCTGCCTTCAAAGGCATTAGAGAGAGAGAAACCTTTTCCTATGATGCACTGCTCTTCTGTCTGTCTGTCTGTCTGTCTGTCTGTCTGTCTGTCTGTCTGTCTGTCTCTCTCTCTCTCTCTCTCTCTCTCTCTCTCTCTCTCTCCCTCTCTCTCTCTCTCTCTCTCTCTCTCTCAAATACGCAATAAGCACAAATACAGTTTCACCAAGACATTTTACGCCCTGTTCTCAGAGTTTAACATCGAACAAATCTCAGTCACCGCGCGCGCACGCGCGTGTGTGTGTGTATGTGTGTGTGTGTGTGTGTGTGTGTGTGTGTGTGTGTGTGTGTGTGTGTGTGTTGTGTGTGTGTGTGTGTGTGTGTGTGTGTGTGTGTGTGTGTGTGTGTGGTGTGTGTGTGTGTGTGTGTGTGTTAGGTCTTCAATTTAACGTCTATACACATTATGTGATATTAGACAAACCTAATCTATAAGAATAACATTAACAGCAACAGCAAAAAATGGATAACTAACTATAAAACATCGAAGAATAACCGGTCATAACAAGGACGTTACTAAAACACCAGTTTCCATTTTACAAAACAGTGTGTGTGTGTGGTGTGTTGTGTGTGTGTGTGTGTGTGTGTGTGTGTGTGTGTGTGTGTGTGTGTGCGCGCACGCGTTGGCTACATTGAACAAATCTGTTATTCACGTCATTCTGTGTGTGTGTGTGTGTGTGTGTGTGTGTGTGTGTGTGTGTGTGTGTGTGTGTGTGTGTGTGTGTGTGTGTGATCGCGTGCATGTGATGAGTAAAGTGCCATACTTTCTCGCTTGTCTACCTGCGATATTGAGAGTTCTCCCCTACCCACGCTCTTCCTCCCTCGGCACCCTCACCCTCATACCCCCCCCCCCCCCCCCCCCCCCCGCTCCATCATCCTCCATTCCCCCTTCTACCTTCCATATCGACCAGTAAAGAGCGCAGCGAACAGATAAGCACACACTCGATGAAAGATGCATAGGGCACAGGCAGAATGGCCGTGGACTTGGCCCAACGAGCTCAGAGTACGGCGGACGGGGCAGCTGGAGCACCGTGGCCACAGACCATCCTGAATGATTCCGAGGGAGCAGATTTAGAGGGGCATTAAACATTAACTATTCAATATCTCACACTGTGTCTGTCTACGAAGGGCACTAATGGCTCCCCATTGAGGTTTGGCCTCGCAGTTTGATAGAGAGAGAGAGAAGAGAGAGAGAGAGAGAGAGAGAGAGAGAGAGAGAGAGAAGAGAGAGAGAGAGAAGAGAAAGAGAGAGAGAGAGAGAGAGAGAGAGAGGAGAGAGAGAGAGAGGCAGACAGACAGATAGACAGAGAGAACGCGATCGGTCAGAGGGACAGAAGACAGAAATTTGCCTGCAACTAAATTTACAGAAGACATGGATAACTTCATACCGCACCTACCCCCAACTCTCTATATCATCCCACCTCCTGTGTTAAAAGCGAGGATTCTCCAGAGTAAAGACAGGCTACTGAGCCACAAAATCAGAAACACAATGGAAGACAATTCTAAAAAAAAAAGAAAAAAAGGCAGCACCGAAGAGAGTGAAAGGAGAGAGGAAAATACATGCATAGAATTGTAAAAATCCCAGGATACAATTCACACTGGGAAAAAAACAACAACAAACAAAACAAACTTTACCACCCGCTGCAACCCATGGCACTCCCATGGGGGGCGAGGGATGGGGAGGGAAGGGTCATTGAGAGATTAATACTGGCAGAAATGCATCCAACGAAAGAAGAACACGACTGAAGTAGAATTTATCATAAAATACACACAGAGAAAAAACATTTTTAAATTTTAAATACCCTATCTCCAATTAGCTCCTCTTGTTTGAAATTCACCGTATACTCTATAAAAAAAATAAACAATTTTATTCTCAAACAGTAAACAAGTTGGGTATTTTTTGCTCCCATAAGAAAACCTAACACAGAGTAACTTTTATTCAAGACTGGCACAGCCTTTTAAACTTGAATAAAGTCAGACAAATACATAGACGAACAATCTAATAGTGGGGGGAAAAAAACAAGCGCAGGCCAACAACTGAACTATCTTCATAGTAATGACTTGGCAAAGATTTGGACTTAAGGAGGAGGGGGGGGGGGGGGGGGGATTTGAAGATGGAGAAACTGGGAACATGAAATTAAGAAAATATGTTACAGATATGAAAACTCTTCACTAGCTGCATAAGGGAACCATTGCAATCCCTCTTGAAGGCAGATATATTTGTATTGCCTGCTCCGAGGCCTTTCGTCCGCTGGGTCGGACTCATCAGGGAGACACGGCTAGTTGTGTCTGCGCTCCTGGCGTCAAATAGAGACACACCACAGTCCATAATACTGTGGTGTTCTCACCAGCAAGGGTGCAAAAAAGAATCCAATAGCACCCCCAAAGCAGCCAGCGAAGAGTAGTAAATGAAACCGAACGAAAGTGTGGGGAGGAAAAAAGTTGCTGAAAAACTAAAGACATTATGCAAATAGTATAAAATGTAGGGGACAATCTTTGAGCCTACGCTTGAGGATCCACCCAAAGATGCAAGGGAGATCAAAAGACAAACACACAGAAGGACAGAAACAAATACAAATAACCTCAATGTAATCAAAACAAAATCGGAAATGAAATGAGGCAGGGAACAATAAATGATAAACAGTAAACAAGTTGGGTATTTTTTGCTCCCATAAGAAAACCTAACACAGAGTAACTTTTATTCAAGACTGGCACAGCCTTTTAAACTTGAATAAAGTCAGACAAATACATAGACGAACAATCTAATAGTGGGGGGAAAAAAACAAGCGCAGGCCAACAACTGAACTATCTTCATAGTAATGACTTGGCAAAGATTTGGACTTCAGGAGGAGGAGGGGGGGGGGGGGGGATTGGATTTAGATGGAGAAACTGGGAACATGAAATTAAGAAAATATGTTACAGATATGAAAACTCTTCACTAGCTGCATAAGGGAACCATTGCAATCCCTCTTGAAGGCAGATATATTTGTATTGCCTGCTCCGAGGCCTTTCGTTCGCTGGGTCGGACTCATCAGGGAGACACGGCTAGTTGTGTCTGCGCTCCTGGCGTCAAATAGAGACACACCACAGTCCATAATACTGTGGTGTTCTCACCAGCAAGGGTGCAAAAAAGAATCCAATAGCACCCCCAAAGCAGCCAGCGAAGAGTAGTAAATGAAACCGAACGAAAGTGTGGGGAGGAAAAAAGTTGCTGAAAAACTAAAGACATTATGCAAATAGTATAAAATGTAGGGGACAATCTTTGAGCCTACGCTTGAGGATCCACCCAAAGATGCAAGGGAGATCAAAAGACAAACACACAGAAGGACAGAAACAAATACAAATAACCTCAATGTAATCAAAACAAAATCGGAAATGAAATGAGGCAGGGAACAGTAAATGATAAACAGTAAACAAGTTGGTATTTTTTGCTCCCATAAGAAAACCTAACACAGAGTAACTTTTATTCAAGACTGGCACAGCCTTTTAAACTTGAATAAAGTCAGACAAATACATAGACGAACAATCTAATAGTGGGGGGAAAAAAACAAGCGCAGGCCAACAACTGAACTATCTTCATAGTAATGACTTGGCAAAGATTTGGACTTAAGGAGGAGGGGGGGGGGGGGGGGGGGGGGGGGGGGAAGATGGAGAAACTGGGAACATGAAATTAAGAAAATATGTTACAGATATGAAAACTCTTCACTAGCTGCATAAGGGAACCATTGCAATCCCTCTTGAAGGCAGATATATTTGTATTGCCTGCTCCGAGGCCTTTCGTCCGCTGGGTCGGACTCATCAGGGAGACACGGCTAGTTGTGTCTGCGCTCCTGGCGTCAAATAGAGACACACCACAGTCCATAATACTGTGGTGTTCTCACCAGCAAGGGTGCAAAAAAGAATCCAATAGCACCCCCAAAGCAGCCAGCGAAGAGTAGTAAATGAAACCGAACGAAAGTGTGGGGAGGAAAAAAGTTGCTGAAAAACTAAAGACATTATGCAAATAGTATAAAATGTAGGGACAATCTTTGAGCCTACGCTTGAGGATCCACCCAAAGATGCAAGGAGATCAAAAGACAAACACACAGAAGGACAGAAACAATACAAATAACCTCAATGTAATCAAAACAAAATCGGAAATGAAATGAGGCAGGAACAATAAATGATAAACAGTAAACAAGTTGGGTATTTTTTGCTCCCATAAGAAAACCTAACACAGAGTAACTTTTATTCAAGACTGGCACAGCCTTTTAAACTTGAATAAAGTCAGACAAATACATAGTCGAACAATCTAATAGTGGGGGAAAAAAAACAAGCGCAGGCCAACAACTGAACTATCTTCATAGTAATGACTTGGCAAAGATTTGGACTTAAGGAGGATTCTTTTTTGCACCCTTGGTGGTGAGAACACCACAGTATTATGACTGTGTGTGTCTCTATTGACGCAGGAGCGCAGACACAACTAGCCGTGTCTCCCTGATGAGTCCGACCCAGCGGACGAAAGGCCTCGGAGCAGGCAATACAAATATATCTGCCTTCAAGAGGGATTGCAATGGTTCCCTTATGCAGCTAGTGAAGAGTTTTCATATCTGTAATATATTTTCTTAATTTCATGTTCCCAGTTTCTCCATCTTCAAATCCCCCCCCCCCCCCCCCCTCCTCCTTAAGTCCAAATCTTTGCCAAGTCATTACTATGAAGATAGTTCAGTTGTTGGCCTGCGCTTGTTTTTTTCCCCCCACTATTAGATTGTTCGTCTATGTATTTGTCTGACTTTATTCAAGTTTAAAAGGCTGTGCCAGTCTTGAATAAAAGTTACTCTGTGTTAGGTTTTCTTATGGGAGCAAAAAATACCCAACTTGTTTACTGTTTATCATTTACTGTTCCCTGCCTCATTTCATTTCCAATTTTATTCTCGCTGTTCTATTTTTTTCCACAGCAGAGCTACAAGCAAGTTAAACACCGAACTATGTACAAAATCATATTTCCAAAATAAGATACACAGTGGGTCAGTCAAGAGAAATGTTGACTTTAAGGACTGCAGGTCAGATAGGAGGCATTTTCTAATCATGTGCCGCCATTTTCTTCTCCCTGCTCCATATTCAGTAACGTCGTCTGATTGGTCCTTTCACACGTGGCTGCACACCAAAAATTAATGCACCAAGACCTTGCTTAAAGAGTCGAGTACTTACACACTGGCGCAATTAGATCGTTTTGAGAATCTTTTGTTGTCTGAAAGTTGATTTTCCTCCATTTCTTTCATATGGCGATCAAGGTGGAAGCCAGGTGGCTTGAAGCAGACAGATTAAAGTCAAAGGAATGGGGCTATTTGGGGGAAGGAAAAGGGAGACCACTTGGAGCAAAGATAGGGTCACGGGTGAGTGCGAGGGCCTGAATTGTGACATCACTGAGAGGGAAGGACAGATATTTGAAGACTGTGAATGATGTCATCAGTGAAAATCAAATAAACAAGAAAACACTATAAAAGAGTGAGATGATTGGGGGTGGGGGATGTTCTTTTGGTAAACCATCAGTTAAATATCAAATGTGGGCTCAGACATATGCTTGGACTCAAAACGCTTACATGGATTATATAGTGATTTGGTGGCGTGTGGTCTGTACGTCATTCATAGTCTCGTGTCCTACGCGTGATTGCGGCATCTCACCAGCACTGGCTGGTGGTCCACTACCATAGCGTGATCAGCGGCCCGTCCCCCGATCTTGACCCGCCCACTGGCGCCAGCCGGTACTGTCACTGACCGCGTGCAACCGTTTAGAACCCGACACCGAGACTGCTCAGAATTGATGATCCGTACTCCTGTATTTCCTGAGCCTTTGAAACAGCCTGGGATTGTGTGCATCGCATGCAATAGTGTGTGGCATTGTGTGTGTGTGTGTGTGTGTGTGTGTGTGTGTGCGTGTGCGTGTGGTGTGTGTGTGTGTGTGTGTGTGTGTGTGTGTTTTGCGGGCGGAAGGAAGTGATTGTAAAGTCATGGAGAGATGATGGGGAAAGAGTTGGTGGAGATGAAGAGGGCGTGGATGCATATCTGATCACATTCTCTCTCTCTCTCTCTCTCTCTCTCTCTCTCTCTCTTCTCTCTCTCTCTCTCTCTCTCATTTTTTCCATCATCTCTGTCTTTGCGTCTGCATCTGTCGGTTTGTCTGTCTGTCTGACTAAATGTCTGTCTTCTCTCTGTCTGTCTGTCTCCGTCCCTGTCTCTGTCTCTCTCTGTCTGTCTGTCTCTCTCACATACACGTGCGCGCACACATATGCGCACGCGTGCACACACACACACACACACACACACACACACACACACACACACACACACACCCTCATACACACTACTCTCTCTCTCTCTCTCTCTCTTCTCTCTTCTCTCTCTCTCTCTCTCTCTCTCTCTCTCTCTCCTCTCTCTCTCTCTCTCTCTCTCTCCTCCCTTGTAGCCTACCGTACCTGTTTTATGACAAATAATAAAGTTGGTGGTGACACCTGTATCTTGTGCGAGAATGCTCTATCTCAAAATTATGTATTATTTGCCCTCGTGTGGATGAGAGAATCATTTGCATTTTGTTGATAATATTTCACCATATTTTACGTATTTCTTGTTTTTTTTTATTACATATAAATGTTGAAAACCAACAACAATCCAGCAGCAGTTCGTGTTGTTTGTTTTTTATTTAAATATCTTATCATTTATTTCTGAATTTGAATATGTCTGTGCAGAAAATGTTCTCAGATTTTGGTTGCCAATATCTTGTAGCCCTTTTGAAAAGCAAGACCTGGGGGCGGGGGAGGGGGGGGAGAGAGAGAGACAGAGACAGAGAGAGACAGAGAGATGCCCTTGTCTCAAATGTTACCTTTAAGAATGAAGAGTATTCTACCTATCATTGTCATCATCATCTCTCACATAAGCAACATTTCCATGAAGCAACATGTGCACTCCACAAGATACAATTTTCTAAGAAGTGAAGGGACAGGCTGTGGGGCGGGTGAGTGGACAGGTAGGTGTAATGTAGTTTGGATTGGAGACTGGGGGCAGGGGAGGTGGGGAGGGGGGGGGGGGGTCTGAAACTGCTCATTAGGAAACAGAGCCGCTAAGGACAGAACGAGTCAGACACAGGATGTCAGACAAAAGGCATCGTTACCTCTTGGATCTCTTCCCAGCCCTTCTCCAGCACAGCCAGATTTTTTCCAAAAGAGAGAGAGAGAGAGAGAGAGAGAGAGAGAGAGAGAGAGAGAGAGAGAGAGAGAGAGGTTAGGGTAGGAAGAGGATGGCAAGGGGGTGGAACTACTTGAAATTAAGCCCAGACTATCTGGATCGATGGATGGTTTTAGTAATGGTCCAGAGCGAAAAACCACGTCCACGGCGGAATTGGAGTGATAGTGATACCCTGCCTCTCTCCGCGTCCTGCACCGTCCGATCGACAACTCCGCCCCACCTGTCCACCTTTCCCACCCATACGTCCCCACCTCCACACACTAGTTCAATGGCACGGACCAAATCGTTAACTGCTCGTGCAGTCTGCCCGTGGCTGGATCATCGCCCAGTGAACTAGGTTGTGGTTTAAGCTGGAGGGCTGTCTGTTGTTTTTGTCCCTACAACTTGCTGATTTACCCGGTCATCGCTCGCAAGCGAAAATCACGTTGTGGACTGGGTGCGACCTTCTCTCTGTCTGTCTGTCTATCTGTCTCTTTCCGAGTGTGTGTGTGTGTGTGTTTGTGTGTGTGTGTGTGTGTGTGTGTGTGTGTGTGTGTGTGTGAGAGAGAGAGAGAGAGAGAGAGAGAGAGAGTGTGTGTGTGTGTGTGTGTGTGTGTGTGTGTGTGTGTCTGTCTGTCTGTCTGTATATCAGTTGATCTGTCTGTCCATGTCCATTTTTGTTTCTTTGTGTCTAGTCTGTCTCTGTGTGTCTGTCTATCTGTCTCTGTTGTTCCTCTGTGTATGTAGATCCTGTTCATTGTGAACAAGCAGTCTAACCTGGCTTCACTTGGTCTATGAGCTCCTCATCACATCCCTCTTTCCTTTCCCCCTCGACCTCTTAGTCTGTGTGTCTCTATCCTTCGACCTCTTAGTCTGTGTGTCTCTATCCTTCGACCTCTTAGTCTGTGTGTCTCTATCCGCAGCACTGCCAAAGACCATGCTGAAGAAGAGAGGAAAGACAGGGGGAATGAGTGGTAGGGTACCCCATGACCAAAACACATCTAAAATGACACTGTGCCGAGATCAGAGGAGGAGAGAGGGAGGAGAAGAGAAGAGTGAGACAGAGAGAGAGAGAGAGAGAGATGAGAACGAGGAGAGAGAGGAGAATCATATTTTCTGGAATGAACATCTTATGTTAACCCATGTTTCAGTGACAGGAAGGGCAATGTGGGTGGTGGTGTATTAACCCCGACTGTAAACCTGACGTGGCATTGAGCCAGCAGACGAGTTCTGAAATCCCCCTTCATGAATTAAAAATGGTGCAGTGTGAAAGTGGCCTTTGCTGACCATCAATGTTTCCACAGTAGGACCGTGGCTCGACGCAATCAATTAAGATTAAGTTCTCTACTTTTGAGAATACACATATTTGAAAATTTCAAGGCTGACCTGACCTGGTATAATTAACACATGTACGGAATTGTAGGTTGATGTGCGCAGCCGTTTTGACATCATGCTGTCCCAAAGTCTCCATATATAAACAAGATGACATTTGTGTATAAGATTTCGTCGCTGTATAACATGTTCACACACACACACACACACACACACACACACACACACACACACACACACACACACACACACACACACACACACACACACACATGTGCTCACTGAGTAAAAGTTTCATTCCTTGTTGCTCGTCTACCTCCGATTACGAGCACTCACCCCTACCCATACTCATTAACCCCCCCCCCCCCTCCCCACTTCCCCTTCCATCTGCCTTCCATATTGATCAGAGTGGAACGCAGCGAAAAGATAAGCACACAGACGATGAAAGATGCATAGGGCACAGACAGAATGACCGCAGACTTGGCCCAACAAGCTCAACGTCAGACGGGCAGGGCAGCTGGAGCATAATGGCCACGGACCATCCTGAATGGTTTTGGGAGTGGGCTGTGCGGATTTAGAGGGGCATTAAACATTAACAATTCACTGCCTCCCTCGGTGTCTGCCTGTGGACACTAATGACTCCCCCTTGAGGATTTGCCTCGCAATTTGGAGAGAGAGAGAGAGAGAGAGAGAGAGAGAGAGAGAGAGAGAGAAGAGAGAGACAGAGAGAGAGAGAGAGAGAGAGAGAGAGAGAGAGAGAGAGGAGAGAGAGAGAGAGAGAACACAAGTAGGCAAAGTGGCAGAAACGAGGAAATCACGGCACCTTAGTTTAAAAGATAGGATATTCTGAAAGACTCCCTCCTCCACTGACACCCCCACCCCCAAGCCTCTAAGATACCCACCCCACCCACACAAGTCAAATAAAAAAAGTATTCCCAAGACTAAGGCAGTGGACAGAGACACAGAAACAGACAGACAATGGACGACAGTTAAAAAAAAGGTAAAGTCAAAGAGAGTCGAAGAAAATAGGAAATAGCACGGAATTAAAAAACTCAAGGATACAATTTACTCTGAAACTTAAAAACCAAAACACCCCTCCCAAAAAAACAACAACAACAAAAAACAAAAACAAAACAGGAAAACACCCACACCTGTGGCATTTCCAAGAAGGGAGAGGGTAGGGGAGGGAGGGGTCATTTAGAGATCAATATTGACGGAACCGCCTCCAATGAACGAAGTGCACAACTCAAATGAAATACAGTGCAATACAATACTCTACGATACATGACACAATAGCAGACCCGTAGTGGCAGAAGCCAGCACAATGCAACGCACTGCAGTGTAAACCGATACACAAATATAAAGAAAAATGCGCTCGGGAGAGTGAAGGCCTCCATGGTGAAACGAA
>CM065726.1:7667340-7692340 GCA_033310375.1 Conus canariensis
GCCTTAGTCAACCAATTCTGGAATCTACTGCCTTTTTCTATCTACTACAGCTTTTCTCTCCCTGCCCCAAAATCGAGTTTCAAACCTGATCTTTTTCCAGGCCAGCTTTCAGATAGCCTAGCTCCCAATTCATTTTCTGTTTCTGCCCTTTGTATATGTCTGTGTGCGTGTACGCGTGTATTCGTTTGGGACCAGTGTGTGTGTGTGTGTTTGTGTCTGTGTATGTGAGTGTGCGTGCGTGCGTGTGCGTGTGCGTGCGTGTGTGTGTGTGTGTGTGTGTGTGTGTGTGTTGTGTGTGTGTGTGTGTGTGTGCGTGCATGTGTGGGTGTGTTTGTGCGGGTGTGAACGAGAGAATTTTAGAAAAGGTAAAGTGTATGTGCGCGTGCGTGCGTGTGCGCGCGCACGTGCATGTGTGTGTGCGTGTGTGTGTGTGTGTGTGTGTGTGTGTGTGTGTGTGTGCGCGTGAGTGCGTGTGTGTGTGTGTGTGTGTGTGTGTGTGTGTGTGTGTGTGTGTGTATGCATGAATATGCAATACTAGTCTGTGCGGGTAGTTCACGCATTTCAATATGGTTTCATGTATTAAATGATTAAAATATATTGCTGGCTCTTAAATTTATTGTAAGCTGTATGATCTTCTATGTAACATGTCTGTAGTATTTGTTCGTTTTTGTTTGTTTGTTTTGTTTTTTGGTGTTTTATTTTATGTTTTTGTATCTATTGTAAAAGGCTTTGGGCTTAAGAAAGCACTATACATATGTCCATCATCATCATCATCATCATCATCATCACCACCACCACCACTACCACCACCATCATCATCATCATCATCATCATCATTATTATTATTATTATTATTACTATCATTACTATTATTATTATACTATTATTATTTTATTACTATTATCATTATCATTATTATCATTATCCACTTTATTACCATTATCATAGCTATTTTCATTATATCTTCCTACTAAGTAAATGGATGACCGATATGTTTTCCGCACATAAAATTCAGTAATTGTGAATTGATCGTAGTGTCTTACGATCACACAAGTTTCGTAAGAATTCAGCGGTAGCTCCTCTGGTGGGTTGCCCAGAGTGACCTGGTGTTGATCAGATTCCTGTGGGTTGCCCGGAGTGACCTGGTGTTGATCAGATTCCTGTGGGTTGCCCAGAGTGACCTGGTGTTGATCAGATTCCTGTGGGTTGCCCAGACTGACCTGGTATTGGTCTGTTTCCTGTAGGTGGCCCAGACTGACCTGGTATTGATCAGTTTCCTGTGCGCTGCCCAGACTGACCTGGTATTGATCAGTTTCCTGTGGGTTGCCCAGAGTGACCTGGTATTGATCAGTTTCCTGTGCGCTGCCCAGACTGACCTGGTATTGATCAGTTTCCTGTGGGTTGCCCAGAGTGACCTGGTATTGATCAGTTTCCTGTGCGCTGCCCAGACTGACCTGGTATTGATCAGTTTCCTGTGGGTTGCCCAGAGTGACCTGGTATTGATCAGTTTCCTGTGGGTTGCCCAGAGTGACCTGGTATTGATCAGTTTCCTGTGGGTTGCCCAGAGTGACCTGGTATTGATCAGTTTCCTGTGGGTTGCCCAGACTGACCTGGTGTTGATCAGTTTCCTGTGGGTTGCCCAGAGTGACCTGGTATTGATCCGTTTCCTGTGGGCTGCCGGTGTAACGAGCTGAAAACATTCACATGCCCAAAATCACTCCCCGGAGGGTGAAACAGACCGGGCCTTCTCTTTGCTCCAAAACCACTCTCCTCCTTCAAAATTCTGACAATGACAGCACTAGCAGACGCAGTGGTGGTGGTTATGCAACAACGGCAGTAAGAGCAGCAGCAGCAGCAGCAGTAGTAGTAGTAGTAGTGGTGGTGGTGGTGGTGGTGGTGGCGACAGCAGCAGCAGCAGAAGCAGCAGCATATAGCAGTGTGGTAGAAGAAAACAATAGTAGTAGAAGTCGTAGTGGTAATAGTAATGGAAGTGATAGCAGCCGTGGTAATGGTGATGGAACTACCAGTAGACGTAGTCCTAGACCTGGCTATTCAAAGGATAAGTCTGGCGACAGTTTTACGTCCCCGAACTATCATTAGTTTACTGTCATCGATCTGTTTGGCTGCTTCTGCATACGGATGGCTTTGGTAGTCATCCAATCCAAACAGAAAATATTCAAACGTTCTGTTTCACCTCTATCGACATTTGTGCTTGTGTCGGAGCCGTTCTTCATTTCAACACAAAGTAGTTTCATTTTTTTGGTCCTCATACAAATATTTCCATGTTCTATATAAACAAACATTGTTCGCTAACATTCTTGTCAAAAATCCTCTGGTTGCTATCGATAGTTGTCTTACCTAGCCAGCCATCTTAAAGACAGCAGGTAAAATGGATCATTAATCTCTTTCGGGCGCGCGCGCGCGCGCGCGTGTGTTTGTGTGTGTGTGTGTGTGTGTGTGTGTGTGTGTGTGTGTGTGTGTTGAAATCTACTCTAGAGAAAGTGCTCGGGTTAAAAATGGGCATGCTTATTTTTTCACACATAGTAAACCTTTTTTTTAAGGTATGGACTGCAAAGTTGAAATATAATACATCTGTACCTTTCCCCACACACACACACACACACACACACACACACACCACACACACACACACAACCTCTCTCTCTCTCTCTCTCTCTCTATATATATATATATATATATATAGAGAGAGAGAGAGAGAGAGAGAGAGAGAGAGAGAGAGAGAGAGAGAGATAATGGTAGTAAGTACCAGCAGAGATTTAAAAAAAAAAAGTGCTCAACCGTACTGGGAGCAACATTTGTTAAAAGGTAAGGTTTAAAATTCTATCTACAGCGCTGTTTCATGCGGTTGCAATCGTCAGGATGTGATGGGTCTGTGCTGCCGGTGTTTTATAACTGCTTGTGTTGTCTGTCATCACGTGCTGTCTGTGTTTTTCGTGTGTTTCTGATTCTTGTTCACTGATAGGAATTTCCACTTGTGCCTGCAGTTGTTAACCATTTCTATCCTAGTATTTAAAGTTGCCAGTTGTGGTTTGCATAGTATTATGTACTTTTCTGTTGAGCATAGGTTACATCTTTTTGAAATATTGTTGTATGGTGCTGCTCTTTTTATGATTTTCCAGGATATATTGTAGTCTATTTTTTCTCTTTAAGCTTCCAGATGTATTTACTCAATTCTGTTTGGTTTTTGTATCTTTCTTTGTTAAATGACTGTTTGTGGTTTGCATATCTAGTTTTAAACTGGTTTTCAGTAATACCTATATATGTTTCTTCTGCGTTCTCTGATGTTACAGTGGCTTGGTACACAATACCCAGAGGCATAAATAAGAGAATATCTAACCTGTCATGTAATGAAACAGCATTCAATAACGCTGCAGCTGAATATCAAGAAGCGTTACACAAAAGTGGCTACAACTACAAACTATAATATGACCCAGATAATGACATGAGCAGACACAAGAAGAACAGGAAAAGGAAGATCATATGGTACAACCCCCATATGACGGAAGAGTAAAAACAAATGTAGGGAAAGAATTCTTTAGAATTCTAACATCATCATTCCCAAAAGAGCACAAATTATCCAAGATATTTAACAAAGGCAACATCAAATTATCATACTCATGTACGCCCAACCTTAAAAACATCATTGATTAGGGTTACACACAAGTTAAAAACAGCAATCTATACAGATGACAATCGCTCGACTTAAATTCAAAATGAAATCAAGTTCTATGTGGTTTTTCTCACCAAACAGCAAGTTTTAAGCAAAATGGGGAAACAGATCTGATAGTAAAAAACAGACGACTAGACACTTAACAGCGAAACTCAGAAAGGAGCACGTGACATACATCTCTCAATAAATCAAAAATGCATGTAATTACTTCACTGAGCCGCGGTCCTGCGCGTGTTTCGTAGGCCAGTGATTTCTCCAGGGGAGAGTTACCTCGAATTAAGCGGGACCGGTCGGTCCGATCGATGGCGCCACCGAGGCCTGGCAAAATGGCGCCCAACAGCGGTGACATGACTAGGGAGAACCACTGGCTGCTGACTGCTCGGGCGACTGACTCGTCCAACCGGGCCGCTCAATCAGCGCGAGATTTGATCATTGAGCGTGCCTCAATTGTGTTAACACACAATAAGAATCGGGCCGAGATTGCCTCGTCCGCCAAAATGGGATCACACCAGTCTATGGCAACTCACAATCTTCAAAACCGTAGAATCGCCATATTCATGATAAAAACAATAATTTTCGAGGAAACGATGCCGGTTACAATTTACACATGGAAGCTGTCATTACCAATAGTGAAACTGCCTCATAATTACTCTTTCCTCCCCCCCTCCCCCACCAGCTGCTTTTCAGCCTGGGATGGTCAAATGTGGTCAGCATGAAAATTGGAATATTGACCTGTGAGAACCGCAAATCATGATGAATGGAAACTAGTAAATGTGATTCCTGTGCATGTGAGATGAGATCATTGGTGGCACTGGGCAGACTGTAACACTTGCTTGGCTAGGGCGCAGGATGCCAGAAGCCAAAAAAGAACTGGCACAATTAATCCTTTTCAGTGAACACGGTTTACGTGGGTCATAATATTGTTTTCTTCCGTGTGATTCATTATGGGATGTTTTGTTGCAGCGTGCGAAACAATAATTGCTCATGAATGTGTGTGTGTGTGTGTGTGTGTGTGTGTGTGTGTGTGTGTGTGTGTGTGTGTGTGTGTGTGTGTGTGTACTGTTTTCCTTTGCAAAGAGCAGCTGTCACGTGGGAAGGGGGTGGGGGTATTATTGATTTCGTCAGCATAAATAGTTTCGCCGCTTTCTGGAAGTTCCATGCTGGTAACTTCCTCTTTTCAGTCTCTCTCTCTCTCTCTCTCTCTCTCTCTCTCTCTCTCTCTCCTCTGTCTCTGCCTCTGTGTGTGTGTGTGTGTGTGTGTGTGTGTGTGTGTGTGTGTGTGTGTGTGTGTGTGTGTGTTTCTTCACTGCCATTCACGGTTTTTCTGCCTCTGTGGACCCTGTTCCTGTTTTTATTCTTACAGCCAGTTTACACCTTTTCTGGTCTCTATTAATGACATACTGTGGACCTTGTTCCTGTCTTTGTTCTTACAGCCGGATTACACCGTGTCTGTTCACTATTAATGGCATACTGTGGACCCTGTTCCTGTCTTTGTTCTTAAAGCCGGTTTACACCTTGTCTGGTCACTATTAATGGCATACTGTGGACCCTGTTCCTGTCTTTGTTCTTAAAGTCGGTTTACACCTTGTCTGGTCACTATTAATGGCATACTGTGGACCCTGTTCCTGTCTTTGTTCTTAAAGCCGGTTTACACCTTGTCTGGTCACTATTAATGGCATACTGTGGACCCTGTTCCTGTCTTTGTTCTTAAAGCCGGTTTACACCTTGTCTGGTCACTATTAATGGCATACTGTGGACCCTGTTCCTGTCTTTGTTCTTAAAGCCGGTTTACACCTTGTCTGGTCACTATTAATGGCATACTGTGGACCCTGTTCCTGTCTTTGTTCTTAAAGCCGGTTTACACCTTGTCTGGTCACTATTAATGGCATACTGTGGACCCTGTTCCTGTCTTTGTTCTTAAAGCCGGTTTACACCTTGTCTGGTCACTATTAATGGCATACTCGCTTTTTGAGTTGTATGGGACGGGAGGCACACGGGTGGAGAAGGGACAACAGCTCTCGAACCTGCGGCGATTGCTAGCTCTTTGTGTGTGTGTGTGTGTGTGTGTGTGTGTGTGTGTGTGTGTGTGTGTGTGTGTGTGTGTGTGGTGAGTGTGTGAGAGAGAGAGAGAGATCTTCTGACCACCACTGCAGGTGCCTGTAATTCTTGGACCAGGTTAACTGTGGGCTATGGTATGAAAGGGACCGTCGAATACAGTCCTGTAATGCAGTCCCAGGCCAGCATTGTGCTGCTCCATAGCAATTCACTTTACAATCCTTTATCTCATTACAAAAAAAAAAATGTTAAACTTTCCACCCCTTCTTACTCTGCTGTCGAGGTGACCTCAGTTTTGTTTCAGTGACAGTTTCATCAAGGAGGCGTCACTGCGTGCGGACTAGTCCATATACGCTACACCACATCCACTAAGTTTTGAGACCACACTACGCATGACTGTAAACTGATGGATAAATGAATTAACAACTAAGATGAGGGAACTGAAGAAGAGGGTCTCGTGGCTACGACTCAGCGGATGTCTGACCTATGCATTAGCTCAACGCGCTGGTCAGTTTTGAGTTCGTCTCACCGTTCACGGCTACGGTGAACTTGTCGCAGCTTTGTCGGTGGCGGAAAGATCAAGGGGATCGTTGTTGGACGGACGTGGTAGCGCTGCTGAGAGGGGATGCTCTGCCACGCAGGCTGCGCGACAAAGCAATCATCATTGTTACTACGAAGGGGAGGGGGATGAGCAGGGGGTTGTAGGAGGTGTCGGCAGAGGGGACAAGACAAAAAGGTGTTGTTATTTGTGTCTTGTCAAACAGACCTTGGGCAAAACGTGACAAAATACAGATGTTTGATGGAGAGTGCGCGAAAGTGGTCTAACATCACTGGTTGATGTGGACGTGATGGCTGATGTCGTATCAGGGTTGGCTTGGATCGTTATGTTGAGAACGGTTACCAGTGTGTTCTTAAACCTGATGTTCACGTTGGTTTGAGTCAGTGGATGTCGCAGAGCATTGTACCCAAGTATGAGTATTTGCGACACACAGTGTGTGTGGTGTGTGTGTGTGTGTGTGTGTGTGTGTGTGTGTGTGTGTGTGTGTGTGTGTGTGGCGTACGTGCGTGCGTGTGTGTGTGTGTGTGTGTGTGTGTGTGTGTGTGTGCATGTGTAAGAGAGAGGGAGGGAGGGAGAGGGAGAGAGGATAGGCAGTGGGCAGAGCAAGGGAAGGTGGGGAGGGGGAGGCAGAAGAAAGAAAGAGACAGACTAAAGCACTCTCTCCAATCTGCACCCTTCCCTTCCCTCTACACACACCACACACACACACACACACACACACACACACACACACACACACACACACACGGGCATAGGACGGTAGGGGTGAATAGGGGTAGGCACAAGCAGGTGTAGAGTCAGACAGAGTGGTAGCTCAGGTTATGTTTCCAATCAAACCTGCCAACGCTGCCAGGAATCAATGCGTGTTATATGCAGAAGAGTTTCGATGGCTGTGGGGCTCTTCCCACTCACTGGTGTTTGGACTTCCCAGGTAATACAAAGCAATGTAATCACACCCTGATGACCCGGCCTACAGGCACTGACTGCCCCCATCTAGTCTCTTATGTCCCATTCAGTGCCCTTAAGCTACAGCAGGTCAATAGCGCCAGTGTGATAAATGATGAATGTCGAAAAGCGCGATTACGGCTTTTTTTCAGAACAAGCTGCAGATTTCAGTCCTTCGAATGAGACCATAAACCGAGGTTCCGTGTGTGAACGCATGCATATCTTGCACACACGTAAATCATCACCAACTTTCGGAAGACTAGGCCAGTTTGGCCGTTGGTATGGATGACACGTTACACATAGCATGCACACTGCGTGAGAAATGAAAAGAATGAAGGAAGTAAGGAAAATGAGTGAACGATATTGACTGGATGACATGGGAAACGACTGAATGAAGCGGCAGCTGGCAGCTCTTCAGTCGGCACTACCCAGGTAGGCAGCCCGTTGTGTAAACAAGAGTGGATTGTAAAGCGCTAAGAACTTTGTCTCTAGCCGAGAATAGGCTCTATATAAGTATTCATTATTATTATTATTATTTCATCTATTACTGCAGAAGAACCAACACGTCAAACATCCTTTGATTACTTCTTCGCGTCAAGTTGAGCATAAAGAGAATACTAGAGATTACTAGTTTTATTTCATTATTTTTATTGTTCACCCCTTTTAAACTACACATATAATTAATTCAAAAGATTGATGAATTATAGATGGCATTCATGTGAAAAAAAGAACGAAAGAAAGAAGTAACATCAGGAAACCGGTTAAGTCGAGCGAAAATGCACTCAAAATGCCAGGTAGGCTCTCTCTCTCTCTCTTTCTCTCTGTGTCTGTCGCTCTCTGTCTCTCTGTCTCTGTCTCTGTCTCTGTCTCTGTCCTCTCTCTCTCTCTCTCTCTCTCTCTCTCTCTCTCTCTCTCTCTCTCTTGCGGTGATGAGCAGCAGCAAGACCAGAGGTGTGGCCATTGGATCGTGTAGGTTTAGGAGTGGGATCGGCAAGTTCGAAATGAACGGAGACAAGCAAATTTCACAAGAAATCATGTTTTTTATCTCTAGTCTATATCGTAGCACTCCAGTATAACACTTTGAATAATTGATGGGTTTCTGCTTCCGATTTTACTTTGATTTGATGAGCAAAAGTCAGCTTCCGAGATTTATGACGTGTGTATCTTTGAAAAAATCCTGTCTCCAGCCTGATGACGTTTCTAATCAAGAACAGAATTTTCCACATAGACCTAAACGAAAATGTAAAGCTGTGCATTAACTTGTTTTTCTGAACAATTTAGTAGTGGGGAAAAACAAGTGTAAGCTAACAATTCTTCAGTTATTACATGGAATGACTTGGCAAAGATTTCAATAAAAGGAAAAACGTGGAGAAAGAGGAGGGAGAGGAAGAAAATGAGAACCTGAATTAGGGAAATAGTTTTGTAAAAATTGAACCCTATTTGTTGGTTTACGAAGTTTTGTCCTTCCAAGTGCACTTGGAGTGGTGGGAGGGGGCGGGGGGCTGGAGAGAGAGAGAGAGAGAGAGAGAGAGAGAGAGAGAGAGAGAGAGAGAGAGAGAAGGTAAGGAAATGTTGCTTATAGCCCAGCCGACCGCAAAGGGCCATATCAGGGCTGTCAACACGTTGGAGTCAACTCGCAAGTTATAACAACAAAAAAGACACAAAATGAAAAAACCCACCATACACATATCTCTTTAAAATACACTAAAAGCTCACCAGAAACTTCGTTAAAATTCTTTCTTCCGTAAAATCTTAGATCAGGTAAACAAAATGTTAATCTCTTTCAGAAATTCAAAGATCACGTCAGGTGGGACATCTCTGAACAAAGTTTTCATGGAGTTTGCTGTAAGTCGTGCAAGTGCAAACATTCTAAAAGATATGTCTCACTGTGGGTGGAACATGACACGGAATGCACCACGGAGCTTCTTCACCTTTTAAAAGATAAGAATGGGTGTAAAACGAGTGGCCTGTATGCAGACGGCACAAGACTGTTTCGTCTTTACGTCTGCTTTGGGAACACGATAAAAACCCTTTCAGATTTGAACGGATTTTGTACAGTTTGTTATCCTTCTGCGAGTTCTATTCCTCTTGCCAGAGGTCTTTGACATAAGCCTGTGTTTTCGGTTTCAGATCAGTGTGAGGGATAGACAACCTGCTCAACTTTTCCTTCGTGGCACTCTTGCTAAGTTGATCAACACCTCATTGCCTCGAATGCCCACATGGCTGGGAACCCAAGCAAAAACTATGTTGTATCCATCTAATTTTAGGGAGGTGTACAGTTCGAAAACTTTCAGCAGCTGAGGGTGCTTAAGATTACGGCCGGCAATGGCCTCCAAAGCAGAAAGGGAGTCTGATAAAATGAGGAAATCTTTATGTTTGGATTTACAGACCATTTTAAGAGCCAGGACCAAGGCTGTCTGCTCAGCAGTGTGGATGGAGCTCTCGGTGGGAATGTGTTTAATAGATCTTTGAGGGGGATCCACGGCACCAAACACAGCAGAGACAACTCCCTCCTCAGCTTTGGAACCGTCAGTGAAAATTCTTTTGAAGGATGGAAACTTTGAACACAGTTCAGCAAAAAGGGACTTGTATGCCAAGGAACTAGTGGAATCTTTCCAGTACGAGGCTAAATCAAACCGGATCTCTGGAGTGAAGAAAGTCCAAGGAGGGTCAGCAGGAAACTAGGATAATCACAAACTACTCCAAGGCCTATATCTGCTTTGTTCAATTGGGGAAGAATACGAATTCCCAAGGGTGGAGTGGAACTGGGGTGGTCATCGAATTTCTTTTGGAACTTGGGGGCAAAAACACAGTCATATGCACGGTTTTGTGGTTCAGAAGAGATTCAGACAATAGTTCAAAGTAATTATCAATCGACGATTTGAGAGTTATGGTTGTCCTGCCTCAGCATACAGGCTATAAACAGGGGGGGGGGGGGGGTGCGCAATGCACCCAGACACAATCGAAGCCCTTGATGGTGGATAGGGTCTAGACTTTTCAGGTAGGAAGGTCCGGCCGAGCCGTACACTACACACCCATAGTCCAGCTTGGAGTGGATCAGGGTCCTGTAAAGATGGAGGAGAGTTTTCTTGTCAGCGCCCCAATCTGTGTGCGCCACAACTCGCAGAAAGTTCAGTGCTTTCTGACATGCAGTTTTAAAGTGTTGAATAGGACTTCTAAAGTTCAGTTTTTGATTGAAAAAAATAATACCCACAAATCTGGCTTGTTTCACAGCTGGAATGGTGGACCTTTCAGACGAATTATAGGATCAGCTAAAAACTGACGAAAATTGTGAAAATGGATTGACTGAGTTTTGGTGGCTGAGAAGGTAAATCCGTTTTCCTCGGCCCACTGTTGAATCTTATTAACACAAAGTTGGAGTCGACGCTGTACGCTGGCATAAGACGCTCCAACTGCGTACATTACGAAGTCATCAACAAACAGAGAGGACTCAGAGCCCCCCCCCCCCCCCCCCCCCCCCCCCCCCTGCCCTGGTTTACCGATTTGACAATGTCGTTAATTTTAACGCTGAAGAGAGCAGGAGAAAGAATGCTCCCTTGAGGTACGATGTCAGACGATGTCAGACAGTGTGGTGCCAGTACGGACTCGGAACTGCCGATCAGCCAGAAAGTTTTGAATAAATAGATGCAGATGACCATGAAAACCAAGTTTATGAAGATCTTGTTTGGCTCGGAGTTTCTCATTGGCTCGAGCGTTTGGGGCTGAAGGTCTTCAGAATACCCGACGCAGAGCCCGTTTGCGTACTTTTGAGAATTGTTGGCAGTCAGAATTAAATCAAGGTGTTCTAAGCAGTTGGAGTTTTTCGCAAGACATTGGAATACAGGTTTTTACACACTTAATCAAAGTATTAGAGATTCTGCTGGGTTTTGACTTTGAAGAATGACAGTTTCCTGGAGCTCCTTTGAAATATTTACAGCAAAAAGATTCCAGTTGGCCTTCCTATAATAAAGATGTTCTGGAACAGAGGCGTTTTCAGTTGTTATTGATTTTGCTAGAACCGGAAAATGATCACTTCCATGCAGATCATTATGGGCAGACCAGTGATGGGTCACATATCGTCAAATCTAAACTCGAAAGTGTACTTGTAGAAGAGTGGAGGTAAGTTGGAGATCCACCATTCAGACAACACAAACCGAACTCTGAAAAGACATCTTCGACAAGCAGACCTATGGATGACGAATTCACACTACCCCAAAGAGGATTGTGTCCATTGAAATCACCCAACAGCAAAACAGGTCGGCGAAGTTTTTCAATCAGACTGACAAGGTCCTGATGACAAACCGGGACAGAAGGTGGTAGATATAACGAGCAAATTGTAACGGTTTTATGGAGAGTGACTCTCGCAGCTACTGCCTGAAGAGGGGTAGCCAGAGCGACAGGGCTAACCAGCAAAGTTTTGTGGATAAGAAGGGAAACACCGCCCGTTAGTCCCAGTGCAGAAGGTTGTGCAGCGTTAGTCCCAGTGCAGAAGGTTGTGCAGCGTTAGTCCCAGTGCAGAAGGTTGTGCAGGTTTGGAAAGAATAGTGAAGCCAGAAAGAGAGAGAGAGAACAGGCTTGCAAATAATGTATTATTAAGCAGCTCATACATAATGTAGTATGAAGCAGTTCATACATAATGTGGTATTAAGCCCATACATAATGTAGTATTAAGCACGTCATACATAGTGTAGTATGAAGCAATTTATATTTGATATATGCATACATATTATTCATATCATGAGGCAATTTTGCAGCACTGTATCCCTGCACACGGAATGATATAAGGCAATTGTAAAACGTGCAGGTCACTACATAATGTGAAATTTTCTGAAAGTTTTGGAACACAATAGGCTTCCACGCCATGACCTATTCTAAAGCGGTTTCATATATACAGGCCTATCAATAATGGATTATGAGACAGTTTCTCACCTATAAGTCTTCAGCAATGTATTATGAGCCAGTTTCTTCCTGTCTTAGGGCCTGCAGTCATAGTGTTGTTTGACAGTTTGTATCTCTAAGTCTACACATAACGAATACAAGACACCTTGTTACCTATAGGATTTAACATATTGTTTTGCGTGGTACTTTGTGGATTACAGGCCCACACATAATGTAATATGAGATAATGACTTACCTGTGGATCTACATGCAATTATTGTGAGACAGTTTCTTACCTATCGACCTTCACATAAAGTATTGTTGACAGTTTTATACCCTTAGTTTTACACCTTCTCTTGATGGATTGTGAGACAGTTTCTCACCTTTAGGCCTTCACATAATCTATTGTTAGACAACTGATTACCTGTAAGTCTTCACATAGTGTATTGTTTCATGTAGTGGAGAATTACACGTCACTTTCCAATATAATGCTGTTCGCATGGAACAATATCGCACGCAACTAAGCACTACAGTGGTGTTCGAAAAGAAAAATCCATACCGCTCATCAACATTGAGGTGTTCTTAGTGGGACAGGACTGCACGGCACACAGCGATTTAGTGGTGTTCCAATGGAGAAGATTGTATGCTACTTAGTACTATCGCATTGCTCCAGGGGACAGAAAATCAACCACCAGATCAAATGGGCTCCTGGAAGCGAAACTGAAGTACCCACTTCGCAATTCAATGGTGTCTCAAGGGAAAAGATCACACAACTTACCAATGTAGTGGTGTTTCTGGAAGTTTCAGTTTCAGTTTCAGTGCGTGCGGACTAGTCCAAATACGCTACACCACATCCGCTAAGTTTTGAGACCACATTACGCATGATTTGAAGCTGATGGATAAATGAATTAACAACTAAGATGAGACAATAGAAGAAGAGGATCTCGTGGCTACGACTAAGCGGATGTCTGACCTACGCATTAGCCCAACATGCTGGTCAGACCTTGAGTGCCTACCTACTATGTTTTTTTTTTTTGTTTGTTTGTTTTTGGTTAATCCTAAATAGAAAAAAAATAAAAGTCTTCAGTTCCAATTTAAACATACTCAACTGTACTTAGCCAACCAGCGCTGAAGACAGAGCAGCAGTAAAAAAAAAATCACTATGTCAAACTGATATCGCCTGAAACACTACAGGTCCAGAGAAAAAGCCCTGGTGCACATGTCACTGTATAATTATATCATGTGGCAGAACACACCAACATCCTGCTGATCTTACGTTTGTGGAAGAGAAACTTGCACCTGCTTAGCTTTATGGTGGTGTTCCCAAGGAAGACAAACTTCAACTGACCAGTTCTATAGTCCCTTGAAACATCAAGGAAAACGAGTCACACCACTTAAAATGTTTTGATAATCCATGTCGAAAAATAAAACACTGGGCTTAGATATTGAACGGTGTTCACAGGGGAAAAAATTTGTACATCACTTTGGTGTATGAAGTGTTCCAGAGAGAGGCATGCACGCCATTTAGCCATATGTGGGCCACGCAGAGCAGGAGCAATGCACGCCATTAGCCATAAGTGGTGTCCAGAGAGCAGGGCATGCACGCCATTTAGCCATAGTGGTGTCCCAGAGAGCAGGGCACTGCACGCCATTTAGCCATAGAGTGGTGTCCCAGAGAGCAGGGCATCGCACGCCATTTAGCCATAGAGTGGTGTCCCAGAGCAGGGCATTGACGCCTTTAGCCATAGATGGTGTCCCAAGAGCAGGCATCGCACGCCATTTAGCCATAGAGTGGTGTCCCAGAGAGCAGGGCATCGCACGCCATTTAGCCATAGAGTGGTGTCCCAGAGAGCAGGGCATCGCACGCCATTTAGCCATAGAGTGGTGTCCCAGAGAGCAGGGCATCGCACGCCATTTAGCCATAGAGTGGTGTCCCAGAGAGCAGGGCATCGCACGCCATTTAGCCATAGAGTGGTGTCCCAGAGAGCAGGGCATGCACGCCATTTAGCCATAGAGTGGTGTCCCAGAGAGCAGGGCATCGCACGCCATTTAGCCATAGAGTGGTGTCAGAGCGGCATGCACGCATACCCAGAGTGGGCATCAGAGCAGCATGCACCCATTTAGCCATAGAGTGGTGTCCCAGAGAGCAGGGCATCGCACGCCATTTAGCCATAGAGTGGTGTCCCAGAGAGCAGGGCATCGCACGCCATTTAGCCATAGAGTGGTGTCTCAGAGAGCAGGGCATCGCACGCCATTTAGCCATAGAGTGGTGTCCCAGAGAGCAGGGCATTGCACGCCATTTAGCCATAGAGTGGTGTCTCAGAGAGCAGGGCATTGCACGCCATTTAGCCATAGAGTGGTGTCTCAGAGAGCAGGGCACTGCACGCCATTTAGCCATAGAGTGGTGTCCCAGAGAGCAGGGCACTGCACGCCATTTAGCCATAGAGTGGTGTCCCAGAGAGCAGGGCACTGCACGCCATTTAGCCATAGAGTGGTGTCCCAGCTGAGAAAACGACCAGCTGGCGATGAACAACATGAACTGAAAAGCTGAGAAAACTGCAAAATCACTTAGCTACGTTATAGTGTTCCAGAGAAGAAACTGCACACTACTGAACAGTACAGAGGTGTATCAGGTGAAAAAATTGTACACGATCTAGCATCATAGTGGTGTCCCGAGTAAAACAAAAACACAACGATATTACTTCACAATATAGAGGTCACATGGGTGAGAAAATCGATCAGTTTAATAGTTTATTTACTGAGATAATTTCACGCCACCAAATCGTATGGTGGTGTTCCAGGCGAAGAAATAACACATCATTTAACAATACATTACGTGTCACAGGTGAGATATTTCGCGCCATTTAACGATTTGATGGTGAATCAAGTGGAAAAAGAATTCACACACTTATCAGCGTAGTGGTGTCCTTGGTGAGAAATGTGACATCTTTGAACATCTAAGTGGTGTTTGCATGTGATAAAAATGTTTAACAACGTAACAAATTAAAGCGATATCAAGCGAAAAAATCTCAATGCTTCCCACACACTCCTATCCATCCACTGATCCCCCTCCGCATCGCCTGGCTGATCCCTTTTGACAACGAAGTGGTGGTACAGACACGAAAATTACATAGTTATGTCTCCGAGTAAAAAACATTTTACACAACTTAGAAATGTGGTGGGGTCCCAGGTTAAAAAATTGACAACACTTTTGATATACCTGTGTACCAGATGTGAAAATCATTCGCTACGTAGCGATAAAATGATCTTTCTAGGTGAGAAAATATGATACCATTTAGTGATGTTAAACTCTGGGAGGTGAGAAAATAGCATGGCACTCAGCAGGTTAGAGATGTCCTGGGTGGGAAAACTGTACATCACTTAGCAATGTGGTGTGCCTCCAAATGAGACAATTTCTCACTGCATAGCCGCATGATTGCGCCCAAGGTGAGAAACTCTTACACCAATTAGCAATAGAGTGGTGTCATAAGTGAGAACATTACTCATCACTCAGCGATAATATCTTGTCAAGAAAATCTCACACAACAGCAATATACTTGTGCCCCACACGAGAACATTCACAGCAGTTAGCAGTGCCCCAGCCAAGTGATAAGATTTCCACACCACTTCAAAATATAGCACTGTCCCAAGTAAGAACATGCCACACCTCTTAGTGATTTAGCCGTGTTTCCAGGTGATATAATTCACACCACTCAACAATGTCAACAATATGATTCACACCACTCAACAATGTCAACAATATGATTCACACCACTCAACAATGTCAACAATCTGATTCACACCACTCAACAAGTGAAACGTGTTCAAACTACGTGGAAATAATAGCGCTATCCCAGTTGAAGGATTGCACACCACATATCAATACAATTTTGTTTCCAAAGGAGAAAATCACTCAGCACTTGGCAAAGTAGTAGTATGCCCAGCGGAAAAACCACACACTCAGACTCGGACTTAAGTGGTCACAAGAACCGCTAGCGCAGTAATTGTGCGTATTATTTCAAAAAAGTTCATGATTCATGCTTGAAGCGTTATTTATGTGGGCCGTACACGTTGCCATTATTGTCTTCATATCAATGCAATTAGGGAGGTATTGTGCAATATAGATTATAGGTAGTCGTTGCAGAATTTGCGCTTGTGGTTTGTTATTGTTGTTTAAAGTTCGGGTCTGGTGCATCTTCAAACAGCTGTTCTGATAATATGAATCCAATTCAGAGAGCTGTTACGTGATGCAAATGTTCGGAAAATGAGTTCCGTTGTTGAAAGCGCCATATGCTGTGCATTTTCTGTCCTCTCTTGTTGAAGATCATTTTGGAATACAGTTTTGATCGGAGCAGAGAAAATCAATAACAATCTAACGTCATGCTGCTGACTACGAAGAACTTTGTAAGCGTGATGTGAACCATGAGTTTATTTTCGTTGTATGAAACAATTATTACATGACGTGAAACTGAATTTGTCGAAAGTGGAGCGGTGGTATGTTACTTACTTTCAACAGTTATAAAAGATGAATTAGGATTATTCTGAACTGGAGTAGTGGAATTCCACTATGCATAGGTGAATTAGAATTAGTCAGAACTGGAATAGTGGTATACCACTCTTCTCTGAGAGTTACAGAATTGAATTAGGATTAGTCAAAAATGATCTAATTGTGTACAATTCTGCACTGACACAACACCATTGTCTTGGGATCTTTTACAGCTGCTGTAGTGATATAGCACATAGAGATCAACACTTATAAATCAAAACTGGAGTGGTGAACTAGTCGCAGTAGAATTTTGAAGATTTTAAGTTAACAGAAGCAATATATTCATTGTCTCTTATTTCTGTGTTTGAAGATCTAATGGCATCAATCACGGAAAGAGGTTGAATGTGCATTAAATCCACAGGCTGCACATAAGACCATATGAAGATCTATTGGCATCAGTCAGGGAAAGACAATTACGTCGGTAAAGGCCATGTAACAAGATCCAATGGACTTGATCAAACAATCCTCCCAGGAATCGTTGAAGGGGGGAGACGGAGGGGAAGGTTAAAAGAAAACGATGAAATTCCAACAATACAGAGCGTACAGAAACAACATTTGCAACCTGTCAGAACTGGAAGAACCTGGTGAACTGATCTCAAGTGTGATGCCCCAGAGATTCTTCTCGAACTGAAATAGGAAGAAGAAGAAGAAGAAGAAGAAGAAGAAGAAGAAGAAGAAGAAGAAGAAGAAGAAGAAGAAATATATTCAACTGAGGCATGCCTTCCTTTAGTTAACATTTATGAACAGAGCAATCTGAAAACAACAGAATGAAATCTAGTATTTCATGTAACCTAAAATTAGTATCGTTTCCAAAACGTGCAAGCTTTCCATTCAGGAGAAAGATGTTATGCTGTTACACACATCTTTTATTTCCTGCTCGGCTTGTTTATTAAAGCATCCACATGTAAGTATCTCCAGGACATGTGTTTCTTGCTATCCTTACGCATGCAGAAAGTACATCTGTCATAAGATTTAATGCCTGTACATGTAACACAGCCACGCCTGTAGATGAGATTTCATGTATTAGTCGACCTGAAACCATTTCAGTTTTGTTTTCTGACTTTGTTGAGACTTTTTCAAACTTTTGCACGTTAATCTCTGAATTCATCCTATTGTCGCATTTATGACAGCATTTTGCCATTGTACTCTCTTCAGCCTTGTATAATCGCGCGTCCCTTTGTAACTGAGCATAAAAGATAAATGGTTTTAGAATTGTTTGCGGTTTTGTCCCTTAATCTTCTAAAAGAACGTGTGGTGCATTGACACGAACGTTTGCCTTTATAATAATCACAGCACAGCTAGCTTAAAACTTGTCCCCCCCCCTCCCCGCTAGGTTTATAAGTAAATTCAGTTTATGAGAAATAGTGCCATCTCCCTTGCATGATTTTCTAATGTAGCATACATTTGTGCTAATTCAGCATTTTTATTTATTTGATGAGATGCTTTTGAAATTGTTTATGGTATTGAAAAGAAAGGCTCTTCCAGTTACTCGGAAGAGCTGATTTTACCATAAGAAAAAACTCATATGCTTCAAACGATTCTTTCCAAAACACATTGTGTTGGCCTTAATGAAACGGAGGCGTCGATCTGAGTTTATCTAGATTTTCAATATGTGGTCGAAACAATATTACATTTATTCCCCTCCTCATTTATGATTTATAGTTCTGAACTTCAGCTATCCTCATTTTAAAGCTTGTATGAATAAGTTTAAATTAGGAAATCTAATCCATCCCCACCCCCTTCTTGCACATTATTCCACATATTCCCTGCAGCCTTTCTACCGATCCGGTGATGTTTTCATTCCGTACAAGTCTGAAACAACGAACTTTCAATGCCTGCGAAAATCCTCTGGTGAGTCAGATAAGCGTTCAAAATATACTGTTGTAGAGCTCTGAGGACTTCAGAACTGCTGTTAGTATTCTTTTTACCCAAACACTTTGCAACTCTTTCCCATCTGTGAACATTTCAGTATAGTTTATCTCTGCACAGTTTGTAAATACTGCGGTAGACCATATCCCAAATGTACACAAATTTTGGGGAGATTCCATTCTATTCTGAAATACAGCATATACTCCTTTACTAACTTCCGTTCTCACCCTTAGTAGATTGCTGATGTTTTTCACAGTTCATGTTCAAATCTGAATTAATTCTAAATTTATCTTAGAATTTTATATTTGCCCTAAAAGATAACTGATCTCCAATTCGTCAAGACGGTACGTCATTAGCGAACTGAGCAATTTATGTTCAACGTGATGTACACTTTTTTTTGTCAATCTATCACCACATTCGCCAAAACGTCGACACATAAAACGAACAAATAAAGTGAGATGGAAATGGTTTGTCCGCATCCTCGATTCATTTGATTTGATGTAGACGCTTTTCCGTTAACTGTTACGGTGCCTTTACTGTTTGTATGAAAATTGTCTATTCAGTTACAAATAACATCCCCATATCCAAAAGCTGTAAGTATTCATAATAAAGGCGCAGTCAATTTTGTCAATGCCTTTTCGAAATAGACACATAACAGCAGCCCTGCCAAATTTGCTTTGTTTAATAAAATATTAAATCGCATGTAATGTCTAACATTCTCTTTAATGTATCTCACGGATGTAAATTTGTATTTTTGTTACCTTCGTTGATATTGATGTTGGTCCATACACAACAGTTTAAAGAGAAGGTATTCTCCGGAATTGTAGGGTTTGGGGATACAGATGATAATTTGCATCCATTTTGTGTCCAGAAGAACAGTTCACCGGTGACTCCATCACTTCCAGTGCTGTTTTACCCCTCTCAGGTGTGGTTTAGTGCAGTGGTTGCTTCCTCTCAAGTCATTTTCTCTTACAAAGTGTCTGAAACTTCACGAGTTAGTTTTGGAAGATCTCTAACTACATCGTTGATTATGTGCTCTTTCAATTGTAATTTTTCACACAACCATTTATATTTTGTGACTTCATATGTTTTGAATGTCAGATCATTTCAATGTCTAGCTAGCATTATATCATTTGTTTAATCACATTCTTTTGCTCTCCTTATGTTTAAAAGTAATCCGTAATTTTTTCACATTGAAAGTCCACCTAGCTCTTGATTTTCACATCACACAAATCTCTTTTCTCTAAATGGCTTATAATTTTTCGTTCTTTAATGTGTTGTTTACAGTTGTCTGAGGACTTTTTATTGCAATATATTTATTTATTTATAAGCATTTCTCCCATTTCTTCTGCTAGTTTATCTTGAAAAGTGAAAAAATGGTAGTTTTTGGACCTGATTTTTAGTAGTGTAGCATCAAGAAATAGTCGACTTTACATGGTAATTTTACCTGATCAAAGTATGTTTGAACAAGTTTACCATTTTCATTGTCTACCAATGCATATTCTTCGAGTAATATCAGCAACATACTTCGAATCCTTTACAATGAACAGTAAAATTTCCACAACGTGCATCGTTTGTTTTCAGTAAGGATCTTAAACTTTAAGATTACCACTGACTGATTTGTACTAGCTTTGTACTAATCTCACAATCTACGATGTCGGACATCATTTACTCAAATATTCAGAAAGAAGTCTAATCTACCTTGTTGTTTAGCCAATGATCTTTTCCAAGTAAGGCGTCTAGTGTTTTGATAGTGCTCCTGGTATATGTCTTTAAGATCTGAATTCTGTTTCATATCATTTACAGTTTCATTACGTTTTGAATTGTGACTGTAATCATAATCATCATTATCAATATCAAAGCTTAACATTAAATTCCAGTCTCTTTCTAGAATTAAGGGTGAGTTTCTAAATTCTTATTATGCGCTTCTTAATCCCTAGGTAGAAGTCTGGATTGTTTCTATTGGGATCGTAAATATTTATGTTCAAAACACATGTTTATGAAGTTAAACAAATACACAAGTTAAGTGCACTTTCACACATCAATTTTACTTGTTTATACAAGAGTGAAATATTCAAATCAATTTCACTGTTTCAGTTCCGGCTGACTTGTTTTTCCCACTTCTTTTGTCATCATCAAGAGAGGGAAAGTTCTAGATTAGTTGAGTTGGAGTCCACTTGGAATATCAGAACTTATCTGATGTTGGAGAGGATTGTTGATCTCTCTCAAGTTGCTGGTGACTGGTCCACCTTCTTTTTAGACAGGCTGATCTTGGCGTGCTGTCTCAGCTGGGCCGCTAACATGCACACTCGGGGTAGGTATGAACCCAGGCTCTCATAAAAAAAGCAGAACCTGGCCTATAATTAAGTAGCTGACAGTCCGGCTTGTCGAGTTCTCACACTTGCCCTCAGGCTTTCAGCAAATGTGTGTGATCTCAGCCGACAAAGTATTCCACTAGCATAAATATATTCGGCCATAATTTTCAGTATCCTCTTTCATTCAGATTTTGAATGGAGTTCAACAAAGGGTAGGAGACAGTAATACAATGTTAAACAATAGAAGTCAAGCAACTCCTCAGTTTTTCTTATAAATCAAGTTAAAGTAACTTGAATTACACTTAGCCCAAGTACACATGTTACACTCACAGTCACACACTGAAAACATTTTTAAAAAAATCAGCAGTATTCATATATTAACTTAACAGTTTTAATCATACTGTTTTTCCTGTCAGAAGGTAACATTCAGTTATCATCTTAACAGATACCATTATTAAATACTGACAAAAAATCATGCTATTAACAAAGAATGTTAATCAAGCATCTTGACTGGTATTACCAAGTTGTGGCAAACTATTACAATAAAATACTCATTCCTAATTTTGCTAGATGTCACCAAGTATTGACATCAAGTTACACTGTCAAAACATATGGCATACATACAAGCAATGCATAATCTCAAAATTTAGAAACATAGTTTCAACTTACAGGTTTTCTGGGTTTTGATAATCAGTCAAAATTTTAAACAGGTTTGTCGGAGCGGGAGAGGATCTTTACCTTTTCTGATCTGCACATGTTTTTCTTGTTTCACTGGTGGTGATCAGTCTGACAACCTCTGTTAGAACAGTGAGTGTTGACAGTAAATTTCCCTTTTTTGTGGGCTAAACTACACGTTCAGGTTTCTGTGCTGGTTTGCTTTGTGTCACAAAGACTTAGAAAAGGGGAGGGGGGGGTGATCATCCCCCACCACCTACAGGGTGAGAGTTGGGGAAGAAGATTTGAGAACGCTCTATCATGGAGAGGTTGACCGCCAGTTCGGTGGTTCAACGTGTGTTTTTTTTCTCTTGTGTGGGTGTTCCCTGGAGGACTCCACGATCTGCATCCGTGAGTGGCCTTGCTTACTGTGTGAAGACTGTGACTTGGGCTGGACCCAAGTACATGACCTGTCTGTTAGGATACTGCTTACTGTGTGAAGACTGTGACTTGGGCTGGACCCAAGTATATGAACTGTCTGTTAGGATACTGCTGGAGGTGCCAGCGAAGTCCGCACCGGGAAAAAAAATATGTTAAATTTGTCAGTTTAGAGAGCGACGGTTTAAAGCTCCTTGTGTTGTTGCATGCTCTTACTGGTGGTGGCATGTGTTGATACTTTTTTGTGCCTGTTTATTTATATCATGGTGATATGTGTCTGTAGTGTTTGGATGGTTCAGGCAGCATGAAAAAGGATGAAACTTAACTTGCACGCATCCAAACTTTTGAAAGTGAGTCAGACAGAAAAACACGCACTACCACACCATCTGTAACATAACCCTTTCAAACGTTGTAGCGAAAGTGGGGGTGGGAGTGAGGATGCTGGTGTGGACATGATTAATTTTCAAACTTAAATTTAATCTTAAGTAAACAGGAATCAAGAATCGAACCACTTGCTCTCTGTTTCTTGCGATGTTATACCCTGCCTGGAAGTGGTTTGCTGACATTATGATTTGTCGGTTGTATTGCCTCTTTTGTACGAAGTATCCGTACAATGATTATGGGCCTAAACTTCTCATTGGAAGCAATTATCCTCACGAGTTTTGTAACAAATTAATTGGACATAATCAAAATTTCTCGCGTTTGTGTGCATGCTGTGCATTTCATCATGATCATTCCGTCAGCCCATGCAGAAATAAAGGACGAGGGACTGTATGTCCGAAGAGCAATACATTATTATTAAACACGTAGCCTCGCAGGAACACGTGAACGGGAATCGCTGAAGCCAGATTCTTTGGAACAGACAAGAATGTGGCGTTCTTCAGAAGCTACGTGTCGCAGAACAGTGTGATATTCTACGTTTGAGTCTAGCTGTCATCAGAAGCTACGTGTCGCAGAACAGTGTGGTATTCTACGTTTGAGTCTAGTTGTCATTAGAAGCTACGTGTCGCAGAACAGTGTGATATTCTACGTTTGAGTCTAGCTGTCATAATGGAAAAAGAATCCAACGAAATAACGCGTTTTTTTCACTCTTGTCAAATGAAACAGGAATGGATCTGGAGGGGTGAAGACATGAAGGTCAGAGTTGGTGTAGGTGGAGAAGGGGCAGTGGGCAAGAAAATGGGATGATACATGTGTAATGTGACGTGTGTGCGCGTGCGTGTGTGCGTATGTGCGCGCGCGCATGTGAGTGTGTGTGTGTGTGTGTGTGTGTGTGTGTGTGTGTGTGTGCGCGCGCGCGCGTGCGCGCGCGCGACTTGTGTGATGGAGGGAGGGGGTAGAGGATAGGAGGGTGTGGAAGAACAGGGGAAGGGAGAGGGCTGGTGGTGGTGGAGGGGATGGAGGGGAGGTTAGAGGAGGGAGGTTGTAGTGGGGTCCCCAGTGCAATGGGTTTCCCTCCTTTCTCCATTCATCGATCCCTTTCTCCAGCAACATCACCGAGGTCTCCTCTTCCTTGTCCTCCTCCTCTTCCTCCTCCCCCTCCTCGCCTGCTTGCCCGGAGTCTGGCATCCCGCGGGTCTTTACCCCCTTCTCCCTCACCGCTTCCCCCATTACCTCACCCCAAACTACAACTCCCTCTCACCACCACCCCCCTCACTCCGACATCCTTCACCCATCCCCCTCCTGTCTTCCTGTGTCCCAACAGTTATCCTTCCCCTCTAACCTAACCCCCCCCCCCTCTCTCTCTCTCTCTCTCTCTCATTACTCTCCCAGTCCCTGTCTTTCCTCGGCCAGGGAGGGATGTCTGTGAAAGATTCCTGATATCCACCCCCCACCCCCCTCCCGCTCCTGTCACCGTCACCCCCTCCCACTTTCTCCTCCCTGTCCACCCACCCTCTCTTAGCCCGTGCGCTTTTTTCTTCCTGCCGCGCGTCGGCGAGGGTTTGGGCGGGCGAGTTTGCGGCCCGTGCATTAAAGAGAGAGAGAGAGAGAGAGAGAGAAAGAGTAACGTCTGGCACACAGCCCTGGAGCCGCCTGGCGGACACTGGACTCTGGCTTTCCGTTCCCGGCTTGGCGGGCTGCCTCTATCTAGCCTGGTCAGTCGTCAGTCACTCCCTCCACCCCTTGTTCTCACTCCCTCTTCCCCCCACCACCCACCACCCTTCCCTCGGCCCCTCCCAAAGCTTGTCCCCCGTCCGTGTCGCTGCGGGGAGGGAGGACGGAGGAGGAGGAGGAGGAGGGGGAGGAAGGAGGAGGGACGAAGCTGGCTGCCGCTAGCGCGACCTGCCGCATGCCGACCGCGGTGCTGGCCCGATGCTGGCCCGGTGGTAGCGGCAAGCCGGCTCTTGGAGGAGAATTGATGGCCCGCCAGCAAGCCAGCTCGTCCGCTAACGTGGCTTTATATCGGCAGATGGGAGTGATGGACAGCATTACCCTAATAAATAAATAAATACACAATAACGAAGGAGTGCTTTCTGGAGTCTGGATGTAGGTTGCCTTCTGAAATCAGGAATGTTGTGAGATTTTTTTTCCTGCATCCTTTTTCGACTGGCTGAGTTGATGGCGTTGTGTGGTTGTGGTGGATAAAGCTTCTTTTTTTTTTAACTAAGCAGTGCTAGCGATTTTCATTTGTGTATGTGGTTTTCTTATTTTTATCTTTGATATTATTTTGTGATGAGTTGTTGTTGTTATTACTGGTGATTGACAATTGTGTATGTACATAATTGTTTAAAGGCCGAGTTTTAACAGAGAAAAAAGGGGAAATCTTTAATGATAGGAAAAAAAGAAAAGAAAAAGAAAAACCAAGGAAATTGTGTTCTCTCCACGAGATAACCTTTGTTAGCATTTGGAGCTAAGGCAACTAAATCCATCTCCCCATTTCCGCGTTGATAACCTGTTTTCTAAGAGAGGTCTTTTCCACCCACCGGATAATATCGATCCACGCTATTCCGGGTCCGTGTTTTCTTAGGAGGATGCGGTGAAAGACTGTCAGTGCAGGCACCAACCACCGTGATCATGTGTCTGTCTGTGTCTATGTAAGAGTGTGTGTC
>CM065726.1:7704840-7707340 GCA_033310375.1 Conus canariensis
ACTCCCAAACACTTGTGCCAGTTTGTGTGTGTGTGTGTGTGTGTGTGTGTGTGTGTGTGTGTGTGTGTGTGTGTGTGTGTTTGTGTGTGTGTATGTGTGTATGTGTGTGTTTGTGTGTGTGTGTGTGTGTGTGTGTGTGTGTGTGTGTGTGTGTGTGTGTGTGTGTATGTATGTCAGAGAGAGAGAGAGAGAGAGAGAGAGAGAGAGAGAGAGAGAGATCTTATTTTTTTTAAGAAACAATAATGAACAGCGCAGAAACATATCTACACACTGGAGCAATGTAACGAGCGGTCCCTTGTAGCACAGAAAATATGTGATAGATCTTTGCCTACTTGCTGTTCTTCAGTCACATGGCAGGCCCTTGACAACACAAATAAGAGAAAGGAGGGAAAGAGGGCGAGAAAAGGAACCCACCAGGTCATATTTCAAATGTGTGATGTGTCTGTTATCGATTTTCCTCCTGTATTTAGTACCGTTTCACTTAGAAGCCCACTTATTTGAAAATGTAGATATTGACCAGCATCGTGTGACAAGTGTTTGATTTCTTTGCGAACTATTTTCCTTCCGAATTTTTGTAGGTTTTCACGAAAACGCCCATGTGCTAAATCGTCTGTATATGCAAGCTTTACAAACAACGCTGTACAATTCGATGAAGGCATTGATGAAGTTTTCGAGTAATCTCTCTCTCTCTCTCTCTCTCTCTCTCTCTCTCTCTCTCTCTCTCTCTCTCTCTTCTCTCTCTCTCTCTCTCAAAGTGTGCACAGGACGAACTCATTAACGTTTGGTTTGGATCCTAATCACAATATTTATTATAATATATTCCGGATCCGTACGGAAACAATATGATAGATTTTCACTGACTGTGAACATTGTAAATAAACTGCTTACAGACTGACTACTGTTCTGAGTATTGTATTTGGATAATATGTAGCGTTGCAAATGTTGATGTTTGTATTTACCATGTTCTAGTTTTAAAAAAAAAAACACGTCGGAAGCAATTCTTTCACTCCATATCAATTACGTCGTCCTTCTTGCGAAAAAAAAAGGTGTGTGTGTGGGGGGGGGGGGGGGGGGGGGGGGGAGGGGGGGGGCAAATCGGGAACTGCCGGACTTTGGCTCACCCAATTGCCCTCCTCAATCATTCCAGGCATGAGATGCAAAGAAGTTGTCATATGCACTGTTGAAGTGCCAGACATGAAGCCGCCAACAACATCACACGGGAATGACGGACCATAGAACACAGTGGAACCACGCGTCGGTCTGATCCGAGTGAGGATACAGGATCTTAAAGGAATTTTTGGTTTGAGTCAACGTCACAGTTGTTGTCACAGAGCCTGGTAGAACAGAAATAGCGGAAGGAAGGGAACACAAATATGAGAGAGAGGAGAGGTGTTACGCCTTTTTGTGTCAATATAAACTGGTTGTTGCACTGTTTTCTGTTGTGTGTATTTACCAACTGGACTGCAGTGTATCAGTTCACGTCGACCCAACAGGATCGCATTTTAAATGTTTGAATCGTTTGCGAACAGCTTTTTCCCAAATCTTTCTTTTTATTATCTGTAGATGATGACTTTGCAACAATAATATGCAGTTTGATGGGACATTCTCTCCTGTTTTTGAAACGATTTCACACACACACACACACACACACACACACACACACACACACACACATTTGCAACACATTTTAAAGTGGCCCAAGGCCGAATGTTTATCTCATGCTGTGGAAATGGATCCACACATTTATTCTCCAATGCGTTCGGCAAGAATATCTTAAAATTTCCACATTTCTGAAAAGTCATACGTTTTATTTAAAAAAAAAAAATTTGTAAGCAACATAGCATTGTAATTTCGTTTTACCTTCTGCATTTTGAAATAACAACAACAAAAATAAATGCTAAGTAACTCTTTCAATTTTGATCATGCATTTACTTCCCTTGGCAAAGAAAAACCTTCCAAGATCATTTTCATCTTGGCAGGGAGCTGCAGTTTCCTGGGTGTCTTTCTAGTTATTCCTAGAAGGAGACGTGATGAAGATCTGCGGTTTCCTGGGTGTCTTTCTAGTTATTTCTAGAAGGAGACGTATGAAGATCTGTAGTTTCCTGGGTTGTTTACTATTCTCCAGTTATTCCTAGAAGGAGACGTATGAAGATCTGGGTGTCTTTCCAGTTATTCCTAGAAGGAAACGCGATGAAACAGGTGCAGTGCAGACAGGAAGCTGCCATCAGCGTCACGCGGGACTGACAGGCAGACAGACAGACAATTGGGAACACTCCAAGGAGCTTTGGGTGTGGTCCGATAGAGGAGGGAAGCTCAACAAAGCAGGTCAGCATGATGATAAGACCGACCATGTGATCCATAGAAAGTATTGAGTATTCATGTTTCACTTTTTTTTCAGGTGACTTCAAATTCACAGTTCGAAGGATAGGGGGAGAGGTAGAGGAGGGGGACAGGGATGGAGGTGTAGGGAGGAGTAAAGAGGAAGCAAGGAGGGAGATCG
>CM065726.1:7714840-7737340 GCA_033310375.1 Conus canariensis
ACAGTAAAGTCCTTACGGATAAGAACCCGGAAGGGGACTCGTGTCTTGCGCATGCTCAGATCATTCCTCTTTTCTCGGCAGCCATTTTTGCCCCACTAGCCTCGTGCACTCCGAGGAGCTCAGTATATTTTACTTTTTCTCGTGCACTCCGAGGAGCTCAGTATATTTTACTTTTTCTCGTGCACTCCGAGGAGCTCAGTATATTTTACTTTTTCTCGTGCACTCCGAGGAGCTCAGTATATTTTACTTTTTCTCGTGCACTCCGAGGAGCTCAGTATATTTTACTTTTTCTCGCGAGGAGCTAAGTATATTTTACTTTTTCTCGCGAGGAGCTAAGTTATTTACTTTTTACTTTTTTCTCTCGCGAGGAGCTCAGTATATTTTACTTTTTCTCGCGAGGAGCTCAGTATATTTTACTTTTTCTCGCGAGGAGCTCAGTATATTTTACTTTTTCTCCGGCAGTAATTACCCCCAGATATATTTTACTTTTTCTCGCGAGGAGCTCATATTTTACTTTTCTCCGAGAGCTCAGATATTTTACTTTTTCTCGCGAGGAGCTCAGTATATTTACTTTCTCACGGAATAGTATTTTACTTTTCTCGCGAGGAGCTAGTATATTTTACTTTTTCTCGCGAGGAGCTAAGTATATTTTACTTTTTCTCGCGAGGAGCTCAGTATATTTTACTTTTTCTCGCGAGGAGCTAAGTATATTTTACTTTTTCTCGCGAGGAGCTAAGTATATTTTACTTTTTCTCGCGAGGAGCTAAGTAATTTATTTTTCACGGAGCTAGTTATTTACTTTTCTCCGAGGAGCTAAGTATATTTTACTTTTTCTCGCGAGGAGCTAAGTATATTTTACTTTTTCTCGCGAGGAGCTAGTATATTTTACTTTTTCTCGCGAGGAGCTAGTATATTTTACTTTTTCTCGCGAGGAGCTAAGTATATTTTACTTTTTCTCCGAGGAGCTCAGTATATTTTACTTTTTCTCGCGAGGAGCTAAGTATATTTTACTTTTTCTCGCGAGGAGCTAAGTATATTTTACTTTTTCTCGCGAGGAGCTAGTATATTTTACTTTTTCTCGCGAGGAGCTAGTATATTTTACTTTTTCTCGCGAGGAGCTAAGTATATTTTACTTTTTCTCGCGAGGAGCTAAGTATATTTTACTTTTTTTCTCGCGAGGAGCTAAGTATATTTTACTTTTTCTCGCGAGGAGCTAAGTATATTTTACTTTTTCTCGCGAGGAGCTCAGTATATTTTACTTTTTCTCGCGAGGAGCTAAGTATATTTTACTTTTTCTCGCGAGGAGCTAGTATATTTTACTTTTTCTCGCGAGGAGCTAAGTATATTTTACTTTTTCTCGCGAGGAGCTAAGTATATTTTACTTTTTCTCGCGAGGAGCTAGTATATTTTACTTTTTCTCGCGAGGAGCTAAGTATATTTTACTTTTTCTCGCGAGGAGCTCAGTATATTTTACTTTTTCTCGCGAGGAGCTCAGTATATTTTACTTTTTCTCGCGAGGAGCTAAGTATATTTTACTTTTTCTCGCGAGGAGCTAAGTATATTTTACTTTTTCTCGCGAGGAGCTAAGTATATTTTACTTTTTCTCGCGAGGAGCTCAGTATATTTTACTTTTTCTCACGAGGAGCTAAGTATATTTTACTTTTTCTCGCGAGGAGCTAAGTATATTTTACTTTTTCTCGCGAGGAGCTAAGTATATTTTACTTTTTCCTCGCGGAGGAGCTCAGTATATTTTACTTTTTCTCGCGAGGAGCTAAGTATATTTTACTTTTTCTCGCGAGGAGCTAAGTATATTTTACTTTTTCTCGCGAGGAGCTAAGTATATTTTACTTTTTCTCTGCGAGAGAGCTAAGTATATTTTACTTTTTCTCACGAGGAGCTCAGTATATTTTACTTTTTCTCGCGAGGAGCTAGTATATTTTACTTTTTCTCGCGAGGAGCTCAGTATATTTTACTTTTTCTCGCGAGGAGCTAAGTATATTTTACTTTTTCTCGCGAGGAGCTAAGTATATTTTACTTTTTTCTCGCGAGGAGCTAAGTATATTTTACTTTTTCTCGCGAGGAGCTAAGTATATTTTACTTTTTCTCGCGAGGAGCTAAGTATATTTTTACTTTTTCTCGTGCACTCCGAGGAGCTAAGTATATTTTACTTTTTCTCGCGAGGAGCTAAGTATATTTTACTTTTTCTCGCGCGAGGAGCTAAGTATATTTTACTTTTTTCTCGCGAGGAGCTAAGTATATTTTACTTTTTCTCGCGAGGAGCTCAGTATATTTTACTTTTTTCTCGCGAGGAGCTAAGTATATTTTACTTTTTCTCGCGAGGAGCTAAGTATATTTTACTTTTTCTCGCGAGGAGCTCAGTATATTTTACTTTTTCTCGCGAGGAGCTCAGTATATTTTACTTTTTTTCTCCGCGAGGAGCTCAGTATATTTTACTTTTTCTCTCGCGAGGAGCTCAGTATATTTTACTTTTTCCTCGCGAGGAGCTCAGTATATTTTACTTTTTCTCGCGAGGAGCTAAGTATATTTTACTTTTTCTCGCGAGGAGCTCAGTATATTTTACTTTTTCTCTCGCGAGGAGCTCAGTATATTTTACTTTTTCTCGCGAGGAGCTCAAGTATATATTTACTTTTTCTTGCGAGGAGCTCAGTATATTTTACTTTTTCTCGCGAGGAGCTAAGTATATTTTACGTTTTCTCGCGAGGAGCTAAGTATATTTTACTTTTTCTCGCGAGGAGCTCAGTATATTTTACTTTTTTCTCGCGAGGAGCTCAGTATATTTTACTTTTTCTCGCGAGGAGCTAAGTATATTTTACTTTTTTCTCGCGAGGAGCTAAGTATATTTTACTTTTTCCTCGCGAGGAGCTAAGTATATTTTTACTTTTTCTCGCGAGGAGCTAAGTATATTTTACTTTTTCTCGCGAGGAGCTCAGTATATTTTACTTTTTCTCTCGCGAGGAGCTCAGTATATTTTACTTTTTCTCGCGAGGAGCTAAGTATATTTTACTTTTTTCTCGCGAGGAGCTAAGTATATTTTACTTTTTCTCGCGAGGAGCTAAGTATATTTTACTTTTTTCTCGCGAGGAGCTCAGTATATTTTACTTTTTCTCGCGAGGAGCTCAGTATATTTTACTTTTTCTCGCGAGGAGCTAAGTATATTTTATCTTTTTCTCGCGAGGAGCTCAGTATATTTTACTTTTTTCTCGCGAGGAGCTCAGTATATTTTACTTTTTCTCGCGAGGAGCTACAGTATATTTTTACTTTTTCTCGCGAGGAGCTAAGTATATTTTACTTTTTCTCGCGAGGAGCTCAGTATATTTTACTTTTTCTCGCGAGGTGCTCAGTATATTTTACTTTTTCTCGCGAGGAGCTCAGTATATTTTACTTTTTCTCGCGAGGAGCTCAGTATATTTTACTTTTTCTCGCGAGGAGCTAAGTATATTTTACTTTTTCTCGCGAGGAGCTAAGTATATTTTACTTTTTCTCGCGAGGAGCTCAGTATATTTTACTTTTTCTCGCGAGGAGCTAAGTATATTTTACTTTTTCTCGCGAGGAGCTAAGTATATTTTACTTTTTCTCGCAGGAGCTAAGTATATTTTGCTTTTTCTCGCAAGGAGCTAGTATATTTTACTTTTTCTCGCGAGGAGCTAAGTATATTTTACTTTTTCTCGCGAGGAGATATTATATTTTACTTTTTCTCGCGAGGAGCTAAGTTATATTTTACTTTTTCTCGCGAGGAGCTAAGTATATTTTACTTTTTCTCGCGAGGAGCTAAGTATATTTTACTTTTTCTCGCGAGGAGCTAAGTATATTTTACTTTTTCTCGCGAGGAGCTAAGTATATTTTACTTTTTCTCGCAATCGATTGATTGTTCCTGCTGATTTTGTTGTTCTTGAATTTGCTTTCGCTTAAGGGAGAAACGTACGTGAGGCGTTTGGGTGGCAAAGCCAGGGTTCGGAAGATATCGTCCGTCCATCCCTCCCACTCACAGACTAGCACTTTTTCTGGCGTACCGAAGCCCTCTCTCTCTTCAACGCTCTCTCTCCCTTCTTTCCTCAACTCAGCTGCGGTTCTGTTGAGGTGACAGCAAGCCCGTGCGCACCGCGCACCCCCCCCCCCCCCCCCCCCCCCCTCATATTCTCATAGTGATCAACTCCGCTGCAGTTCTGTCGATCCCATGCGGGGGGGTCCCCTCAACTCAGCTACGGTTCTGTTGAGGCGACGGCAAGCCCTTGCTCACCCCCCTCACATTGTCATGGTGATCAACTCAGCTGTGGTTCTGTCGATCCCGTCCCTGCATCCTCATCCCCCTTACATTCTCATGGTGATCAACTCAGCTGTGGTTCTGCTGCAGGGGGCTCGCCCCTCTGGGTCCCCCTATGCCAGCTTGGGCCAGCAGGCAGAGCTTCAGCCCCCCTCTGTGGTAGGGCAGAACCCTCAGCCTTGGGCGCCATGGGCCCATCTCTCTGCCGTGGGACTTCCTCAGCCCCCTGCTCAGTGGTTTCCCTGGTGGCCCGGCTTTATCCCCAGCACTCCAGCGGCAAAGGCCTCTCCTTCGCCTGCCTCCCCGGCCAGCCCAGTGGCAGACCCCTCCCCAGGGGCTCCAGTGGGGTCAGTCCACCCAGGACCATCGGGTTTACCCCCACGCTCGTCTACACCGTGGTCGGTCACCTCCTCTGCTTGCAGTTCTGAGCAGGCATACTCTAAGTCAGAGGATGAGGACCCGATACACTCTTCCTTCTCCTTCAATGACTCTGTGGATCTCCTGGCTTCCTACGTGCCCGAAGCCGTGTCCACCTCTCAAGATGCCCAGGTTCCCTGCCCTTCGGCAGCCAAGCTCACCTTCGGTGCACTGTGGAAGACACAAAAGAAGAAAGATGAAAAGACTGGTTCATTGCAAACAACGTATGGACATATCTCAGAAAGTACATGAACTAAAGGTAAACTAGTTCTGCAAATGAACATTTGCACTGCTATAAAATGGACACACAAATAAACCACCCAAGCATCTCCAATCAAAAGAACAGTTCAAGAGCCTTCCCAAATGCTAGTTCAAGTTATATTATTCTCAATGTTCCAAATAAATTATATGAATTAAAATTTGACTGACAAAAGGGAGTGGTGTGTTCTGGGCACCAGTGCATTTCGTAATACCTTAGGAGATTCTAGAATAAAATGAAATGAATCGCCCACTACAACCCGTGCCACGTCATTGACAAATTCTGCCTACCCTGTCTTCTCTCTCTCTCCTATCCAGCACAATTTGTAACCCGTGCTGCTACAACGAAATTTTGATTAGTGGGCATTTGCACATTTCCGGATGCCCATAACTGCGCTTTCTCCCGGCAAAAGTAATGTTTTATACTTCTGTAAAAAGGAACATCTATTGCCTTCCTATACTGAACGTTGCCATAGCAAGTAAGTAACATTATTACAAGCTGTATATTATGATGTTCCTACCACATAATTCCCTTGAACCTACGGACGTCGGACGCATGGGGAGCCTTGGAGGGGGTGGGGTGGTTTGGGGAGAAGATGGGGAATGAGAACGCGGTGGTTAGGGTAGGATGGGGGTATTTGAGGGACAGGAAGAGACTCGCAGAGGGGTGGGGATGGGGGTGGGGTGGATGTTGAATGTGCCAAAGTCCTTCCGGCGCAGGCTGCCGCCTTTCAGCGCTGCCGCCAGCCTCTCCGGGCCTGTCCGTGGTGGGTGTGATGCGGTGCCAGATCCTCTGTCCCCTGAGGGCTTGTCTCGGCAACGGTCTTGGACGGTGCGTCATGACGTGGCTCGTTACGTAGCCCGCTGACACGTCGCTTTCTCCTCTTCTGTTGTTGCCTAGAGGGTTCGTGTTCAATTATCTAGCAGCAGCAGCAGAAGAAGAAGAAGAAGAAGAAGAGAAAAACAAACAACAACAACAACAACAACCACAACAACAACAACATCAAGAACAACATCATCATCATTACACGAATCAACAACAACAACAAAGAGTAGAGGAAAGAGAAGCAGAAAGGAAAGAGTAAGAAGAAAGAAGAGGGAAGAAGAGAAGAAGGAGAAAAGTAGAAATCTTACATGTAAAGGACTAAAAAAAAAAAACCATCAGGAAGCGGAGGGAGAAGAGAAGGAGATGAAGAAAAGTGTAAAAAAAAAAAAAAAAAAAAAAAAAAAAAAAAAAAAAAACGGGCGTGGAAGATCTAAAACAGCAAAAAAAAGTAGAAGAGTGAAGAGAAGTGACAGAAGGGGAGAGGGGGAAGAGGAGAAGGAGAAGAAGCAGGAGGACGACAAAAAAAAAGAGGAGGAGGAGGAGGAGGAGGAGGACAAAGAAGAGAAGCGGACTAAGAGAAGGAGAAGAACAACAAAGATATGAAAGAGAAAGAGGAGCAGACGAAAAAAGAACGACGAGATAAAAAGACAAAAAGCAAAGAAGAAGAAGAAGAAGAAGAAGAAGAAGAAGAAGACGAAATGCGAGAAAGAGGAGTAGTAGATGATGCCGATGTTTATAATCATGGCGTAGAATGAGTTATGCTGGTTTGGGGTTGTGTGAATCGTTGTAGATTTACATCACCGTCAACTTTTTTTTTTTTGTCTTTCAGTTTAAGCAACAGCTTACACCACCATCTGACGATTGCTATGTCCGGACTCCTGCCCTCCTGCATGGCAAAATAAACGATAAAAGAAAAGAATCTATCAAGAGAAAAGACAGAGACAGACAGATCGCACTTGAGGGAAGAAAAAAATACCTCAAAGTCTAATACAAATGGAAAAATTGATTAGTCGGTCAGTAAGCCTTGTCTATCCGTCTGTCTATCGCCCGTCCGTCTGTCTATGCATCCGTCCATCCGTCCGTCAGTCGGTCCTTCAGTCCGTCTGTCTGTAGGTCATTCTGTTGGTCAGTCATGTAATTTCTTAGCTTGCTAGCTAGCTAAACACAGGTTTAATAACGGCAACAACCAACATTCTTAGAGTAGACAGGAGATACCAACCAGAAGAGGGTGGGAGGCGGATAGAGAACACAGCAAAACACTGACACCTCCAGAACGACAACTCTTTGTCAAGACAGGCAGCAAAAGCGTCTCTCTCTCTCTCTCTCTCTCTCTCTCTCTCTCTCTCTCTCTCTCTCTCTCTCTCTCTCTCTCTCTCTCTCCCCCCTCGCTCTCTCTGTTTTTAATAAGAAGAGCCAGGGGACTGGAACCTGCAACATGTAACTGTGAACTCGGAACTGTACTACAGGCCAACATGATTGCTCTCCGTATCATTGCACTTCTACAGATCTACTCGGGTCTCGTTGGCTGAGGCAGGTGATGCAACGACCACCGCTCCTTCCACATTGACCTCTGCTACTAAGCTTCTGCTACTGCTATTGCTACCACTATTACCTTTACTATTATTGATACTGTTGCATGCAGCTCCTAATATTACAGCTCAGACTAATGACGATGATGAGGAGGAGGAGGAGGCGGAAGAGGAGGAGGAGGAGGAAGAAGAGGAGGAGGAGGATGCTAGCAGTCTCTTGCGTATAGTGATTACAACAGATACTACTGGACTGAAATGATTCAACGGCAATGCAGTGTCACCTCTAGTGGGTTGCCTTTTGATGACCTTATATTAGCAGATTTTCCCTTTATTACCACAGGCACTGTGACCGCCACCAGTACTTCCTGTATGTGATAGTGTGTGAAGAAACTGATGTCACACGCTTAGAATACTGCCCGGCTAGAAACACTACCATAGCGCTTGCGGCTGACGCTCTCAGCACTACCGTAATGTTTGTCTCGTACGCTGTACAGTCAGTGTTTACGCTGTATGAACCCTCACGAACAGGTTATTTAGCTACCTAAGCAAAGTAGAATAACCCTCACTTTTCCAAGCAATTCACATGACACTGGCATTCCCCACAAATTTCGACAAATTAATTCTTGTTGTCGTCACATTTGTTCATTCTAAAATGCTTTAATCAGAGTTCCGTCTGATTTTAATTGGGAAAAATGTGAAGCACTTTAATCCAGAATGATCAAGCCAGCGTGACGAAGGGACAACCTTAATATACCCGAGGAGTCTCATACATCAACGACGTACCCCGATACACTGAGAGGTATGCCATGTAAACACATTTCAGGGGGGTGGCCAGACCCTTCGCTGTCAGGACCGGTGTTCTCCTACCGTCACCATAGACAAAAAAGGAGGAAAAAAGAGAAAAAAAAAAAGGACGTTGGCATGAATGGGAAGTTTGTAGCTCCAAGGTGCTGTGATCCGCGTGTGTTGAAATGGTGGTACCTTGCCAACACAGTTGGTGTCTTTTTGGCCTTCACCCCAGGCACGGAAGTACTTTTCCACGTGTGAGCCGCACAACGCCATATGAAGTAGAGTAGCTTTCCCTGAGAGGAGAGAGTCAGACGTGTAGCAGCGCGATCAGCGAGGTGGGATGAATGCCACTTAGAGGCCACGAAGATGAGACGGACACAACAGTTAGACAGAAGGAGAAAAGAGGCGAAGGAGCGAGTGAAGGGGTAGAGGCAAACGAGGGCAGTGAGAGATGTTGGGGTGGAGGAAGTTAGGGCTGCTGGCCGCGGGAACAGTGGCAGGCATAATTAGTTTAGAAAGGGTCTGTGTTATGGACCGGTTGGGCTGACACATCGTAGGTGTCTTGTGAGAAGTCAATGGCCTGGTGGGGGATGACGGAAAGGGGGAGGGGGGGGGGGGACAGTGTGTGTGTGTGTGTGTGTGTGTGTGTGTGTGTGTGTGTGTGTGTGTGTGTGTTGTTCCTTTGTTTCCTTTTTCATTAGAAAAAAATGCCCTCAATCTGCGGAGTATTTGAACAAAGTTACGTTGTCTCGCAACTGTTTATGTGCTAAGGTCAATTACATTGGTCAGTTGCAGATAAGTATTTATTTTGGTTTTGTATATAGACATTATTTTTGTTCCTGTAACTAAGGGCGTTCATAAGACCCAGATGCCATGTCAGCACACGTAAATCTTATCAATACATAGTCCAGGACCCGCTTCGATTTCCAGCTATTTGAAAGAAAAACTCGCGAAAAAAAAAAAAAAAAAAATCTTCAAAACGCATGTCTAACTGACCAAAATTAAGCTAAAAAGTAACAATTAAATCATACTGAAGACTTGACAATTGAAATGACATGAAAGACCTAACGATTGAAATGACATTAACGACCTGACAATTAAAATGACATTAAAGACCTAACGAGTAAAATGACATTAAAGCCCTATCAATTAAAATGACACTAAAGACCTGACATGTAAGATAAGACTTAAGACCTGATAATTTTAATGATACTTAAGACCTGACAATTAAAATGACAGTAACGACCTGACAACTGAAATGACACTAAAGATCTGCAATGGAAATGACATCAAAGATTTGACAATGAAAATAACATTAAAAACTACTCATTTGCAAAGAAACCGAAGACCGGACAATTAAAATGAGACTAAACACCGAAGAATTAAGATGACAATATAGACCTGACAAATAAATGGCAATAAAGACCCAACAATGAATATGACACCAGGAACCTGATTTGAGAATAGCACTAACGATCTGACAATTAAAATGACACTCACGACCTGACAGTTAAAATGACACTAACGATCTGACAAGTAAAATGACACTAACGAGCACAGTTAAAATGACACTAACGATCTGACAGTTAAAATGACACTAACGACCTGACAGTTAAAATGAACTCACGGTCTGACAGTTAAAATGACACTAACGACCTGACAGTTAAAATGACACTAACGACCTGACAGTTAAAATGACACTAACGACCTGACAGTTAAAATGACACTAAGAGACCAGACGCTGTGTGCGTGAATCCCAATTCTCCTATCTGCTTATTAGACCGTTGTTCAGTCCTGAGTTCAGAATCCAGAGTTTTAAAATGGAATTTTGTTTTCACTTTCAAACAGTTCAGCTGACATGCCATGACAGCGACAGTGGCAATAAACGATGCATGTTCAAGGGTATTAAGAATGTCCAGCCTCTGTTCCTCATGATACTGCATAAAAGGATCAGGAATCAGGGCTACAACAGACATAGCTTCAAGATGATAAGCAGAACACCCTATGTTTGGGGTTCTAGATTTTTTAATCGATAGATATATCGGCCTGATGATAAAATTTGGTCGCAATCAGGATTAACATCCACCCCGACCCCCCAATGACAGGGGCTAGCAGGGCCAACGGTGGGAGGGTGAGTGGAAGGGAGGGGGGGGGAGGGTACCTACCACTGCAGTGAAGCCACAGAACATCAAGGAGTTAAGGTGCGTAGCAAATGTGTGTGTGTGTGTGTGTGTGTGTGTGTGTGTGTGTGTGTGTGTGTGTGTGTGTGTGTGTGTGTGTGCGTTTTTGTTTTTTTTTTTTACGGGGAGACACCAGCCAGATTTGAACTCGCGATGTTCGACTGCGAGGGGGGTGGGTGCGTTACGAAGCCAACTAGGCACTCACACGCCCACCCACCCCACCCCCCACCCACTCCGCCTCCTCCCTTCCCGTTCTCATTCCACAATAAAGCAGAAATAGTGTTTCAAATATAGGAGAACCGCCAGAAAAAAAAAAGAAAAAAAAACGGATCACGAAAAACACACTGCAAGTCACGTCATGTTGGTTATAGCCCAGCGGACCGGAAGTCACGTCATGTTGGTTATAGCCCAGCGGACCGGAAGTCACGTCATGTTGGTTATAGCCCAGCGGACCGGAAGTCACGTCATGTTGGTTATAGCCCGGCGGACCAAGAAGGCCAGTTCAGAGCTGCAGGCGAGTTAATGTCAGAACTGTGCGCACGTTGGAATGCCACATCTTTATTTAAAAAACAAACAAACAAACAAACAAAAACTAACCCAAACCATGTCCCAAGACTAAACAGACTTGTCTAAGGCTGAGTAAGTTCCCAGCCGTGTTGCCGTTCGATCGAGTAAATTTGTTTGAAGATGTATCTGTGTTCAAAGTCATACATGCAAAAATGCACAAGGAAAGATGAAGAAGCAAGAAAGCCAGCAGAGGTCAAAAGTGCGTAGTCGATCGGTCATAATTATGATACAAATTTACATACTGAAGAAGACGTGTAAAATGTAGATGACAGAGTCACACATACACACACGCGCGCGCACGCGTGCACGCACACACACACACACACACACAACACACACACACACACACACACCCCACCACACACACAGATAGGCGCACACACAACACACATACACTGAGAGAGAGAGAGAGAGAGAGAGAGAGAGAGAGAGAGAGAGAGAAGAGAGACAGACAGACAGACAGACAGACAGACAGACAGACAGAGACAAGAGACAAGAGACAGAGACAGACAGATAGACAGACCGACAGACGACAGACAGACAGACGGTCGGACGGACAGACAAACAGACAGACAGACAGAGAGGGAGAATGACAATGACGATGACAACAACGTTTAATTACAACAGCTTTACGGCACTTACGTCATGGGATTGGTACACTGTTTCCTACAAATTATGAAGAAACTAATTGGATTGATGATTGTGAATCAGCAAATAAATGAAGCGAACTTTCATTCATCTGTCTGTATTCATTTACCGAAAAACAAACAAACATGAAACAAGTGCTCACTGTCCCCTATATGAAGCTAGGATGCTGCTGAGTGGAAACTACCATACCAATTGCCACCCAAAGCGCGTCAGAGGTCTGCTAAGCATAGCCCTAGACAATACACACATGAAAAACATCATTCTTGAAGCCGAATTTTACATTTCATGATTTGATATGATTCAGCAATCAACTTACCTAGAGATGCTGTGAGTTCCTCATTGTTAAGTGATAACATCTCGGATTCTCTTTGACTGCTTGAAATAGGCACTTGAAATAACTTACATTTCTTGTGGACGCCGTCATAGGCTTTCCATTTATTGTACAGACCTTACATGTCCTTTCAGTTTCTGATCCAGGTATAAACCGAACTATTGGACCTATGGTTCTTGTTCTATCTCTAGCTAGCATATCTCTATGCCATTTGTGTATTATAACCGATAAACATTTTTTTCTGGATACTATTTTTTTTTTTAACCGATCATACGTCTTTCCTTCCATATTCGAATGGCAGTTTTGTTAAAATATACATATTGATCTATTTTGTTGTTCGGAGACAAATTATCACCTTGTTCTTCCTAGCTCAACCAAACTATGGTAAACTCGTTTTCTATATGAAATATCTTATTCTTTTGTCAGACAGCTGCACTTCCCTGTTTTATGTTATTGTAATAACATCACATTTATAGCTGATCAATGTAACCTAGTCAATGGTAGTTTTAGCAGCCCTAGCCAATATCTCATGCGCTTTACTTGTGTCATTATATAGAGTGTGTATCTGCCTGACTCTCCCTATACCATTTCGTTTGAAGAATGCAACAGCGTTAAACTGCAGTTGTACGAACTTTTCGCCCAGACGTCTGACACATGTATCAGCACAGGTTTGAATTGTTAGTCAAAATGTTTCCAGAGTATAGATCGTTCAATTGAATTTAATTTCCTTAGCGATCTTAGTGTCTGTATGAAACTTTTCTTTCTCATTTTGAAGAATTCTGACCATCCCATAGTAAAACTTGATTTAGTTGTAAATATAATTCCTAAATATTTATAATTATTTGTTACTCTTACTTCTATTCTTTCCTTTAACCATTTCATGTCTGTAAAGATGACACCCCCACCTCCTACCCCCATTTTGAAAACCATGACATTTTTTTTCAAGAGTAATGGTTCCAATCTTTCCTTATTCAGAACGTAAAGTTTTTTTGAAGACCACAAGCAGATATGTCAGAATGGGGAATGAAATCATAAGCGAATAACATAAAGCAAACCCATAGGATATTTCGGCAAAATCAGAAGATTCTTGAAGTCCGCAAAAACGAAATAAAGTTAGTGTTTTGAAGGAGCTCTTTTTGCACCAACATGTATAACGACAAAATATTATCGACTGCACTGTACTGTACAGCCCAAAACACAGCACAGTCAGACAGAATGTCGCACAGTGTCACATCCATCGTGCACTCCTTGTCCTTTGAGTTTGAATACGGACATGACCCAAATTTCATGGCTTTCACTGAGGCACAAAAAGACTGGTTCGGTCTCTGTACTGACTTTGGTCTTTTATATTTTCATGACACGTACAAGACAGAAACGTATGTGAATCACCTAGTACAGAGTCACCTAGTACAGAGGATTGTGACGGATCGTTTTCTTACGGTCCCAAATTGTGAGGACAGTTTTGAGATGGCGCAAGTTTACCTGTTCACTTGTTAACCTGTTTACCTGACAGCTACTCACCCACGTTTTGTTGTCAGTCAGGGGAGCGAGTATTTTAGTCTCTGTAGATTTGCCGGCCTGGAAACAATCCCCAAGGTGCCGATGAGGGACTCCCAGCTTGATTTGGGTGGTAATCAGGCAGGTGTGACTAGTCAAATGGAAGTTAGGGTTAATGCTAATGGTTTTCCCTACAGGGGATGGTCGTGAAATTGCCAATTCTTAGTGAAGGCCTAAAATATTTAATTGTTCCCTTAATGGATGTTGTGGTTGACAAGACTTGACGAGACATAGGGTGACTGTAGGAAGCTGTGGTTAGTGAATGTGTGAGTCGAGAGGTGGATGAGAAGAATGGAGTGAGTGGATGGATAGAGAGAACAGGTATATTATATACGATCAGGGAAAGGTGATCAAATCAAATCAATGTATTAATGAATTAAAAAAACGTTGTTTATCTTTTCCCTAAAGTATTATAACGGCGTGAGCTATGAGTGTTGATGAGCTCTGGAAGTGAGGAATGAAAATTATTGTGTATAAATTGTTGGAAAATGTGTTCTGATCCCTGTTGTGGTCACGCCAAGTGATGGTAGTGTTGAAAATAAAAACATTCTTTTCGTCTAATGGTCGATCATCACCGTGATGAAAAGGGACAAGTGGAAATCATTCCATTATCTGTAATAATTGTATTCTTGGTACTTCTAAGAGGGTTACGTGAGGAAATCTTTGTTGTATTCTTCAATGTAATCACTTACCGCGCTAATCGATGAATTTTTCTATTGTAATGCACACATTGTATTGAAACTTAGTAGATTATTATGGGTATTTTCCCCCAAACTCTAGTGAAATGTGTTATGTGAAGAGTGACTGCTAGTGACAAGACAAAGATGATAAATATGTAGGTAGTAGGCTAAGTAACCAATGTAGTTATACAGTTCCCCAGGTGTCGATGAGGCCCCTGAATCCGGCCTGGCAGGAGCTGATTACCATCGGGTCTGGGGTACAGCCCGTGCCCCAGCCGCTGTCTCCGTCTTGCTGGCGTGGAGAGGCTGACCGCCAGGTCAGTAGTGTAGTTGTATAGTAAAGGGCCTCAGGATTTTTCCGTCATGATGGCGCGGAGAAGCTGACCGCCATGTCGGTAGTCCAACATGATTTTTCTCTGTGTGGGTGTGCCGTGTGGGACACCACTTGGGACTGTGTTCCTGTAGCGGTTCTGCTGGCCGTGGGAGTACCCTGGTTGGTGCTATAGACTGTGACTTGGGCTCGGTGCAGCCAAGTGTGTGAACTGTGTCTGTTAGGACACTGCTGACGGTGCCAGCGAGACATGTGCCAGGAAAAAATATTTCCTGTGACAGTTTTTGTGAATGTTGTGTCGCTGAGGGCGACTGTTAAAACTCCCGCTGGAAGACGAGGTCATTGACCTTTCTGGCATATTTATACATAGTTATTTGCTCTGGTTTTAAAGTCACATTTGTGTCGGCGGATTGTGATTATTACATACCTTTGCTGATGTGAAATGTTGATTGGCGCGCTGTGTGGTGGCGTGCATTGACTTTGTGCCTGCTGATTTATGTTAATGATTTCTGGTGACATGTGTTTATAATGTCTTGATGGTTCAGTCAGCATATAAAAGAAAAGAAACGTTGTGTGTTGCCTGGCCGTCCATGTTCGTGTGGTGTGGGTGTGTGTAGGGAGTAATCGATACATCCAAACTTTTGAAAGTGAGAGTCAGACATTAACACACGCACCACCACACCATACATAGCATGGATCCGTGATGTATTCAATGTTTCGGTCTATACCAGCAAATAACGATAGAGCTTTCACGAACGCGTGACCCCACAGAGAGAGAGAGAGAGAGAGAGAGAGAGAGAGAGAGAGAGAGAGAGAGAGAGAGAGAAGAATGAATGAATGAATGAAATAATTAATTATTGAGATAAGCTTACAAAGCCTATTCTCAAGGGGAGTATTTAGAACACAACAACGCGATGAGGAAACCAGATCACGGAAGATACTAATTTGAATGTGACTGTCAACTTAGCTACGCATCTATCCACAATCATTACGACTTCTGTCGTTGACAGCTTTGGTGTCGCCAGAAGCCATTTTCACTTCTTCTCTCGTAGTAAAGTGAAAGCTGTCCACCTTTCTGGTCATTTCCTGCAAATATACCATTGTGTCACTGATGGTAGCGTTGTCAGAATGAACATCCTGCGGTGGACCGACCTGAGAAAAGTCTTCGGGATCATCTCTCTACTCTGAATCATGATCGTCCTCCGTTCCCATCTCTTCCTCTTTGTCGTTTTGTGTGGAAGTAATCGGCGGCCTGTCATGTTCCAGATCATGTCATGGAATTCCTCAACACAGACTTCATTACCACTCGGCTCAACCGACACAATACCCAACATGAAATCTTCATCGTGTGCGATTGTCACAGCATGTTTGTCACGCTGTCCTATGCTGTTTTGCTCTTGAGTGTCACTGTTCCGTGTATCACGTGCAGGCTGTGGTGGGGATGGAGGAGAACTGCTGTCACAATGAAAAATGTCACCACAAGCAGTACAGCTGTTGCCGGTTCTATCAATACTGTGCATTACGCTAGGCGGCGTCGGCAAAAACAAATCAGACGGTTAAAAAAAACCTTTACTTGCCTTTTTGTGCGATTAAATCTGTGTACCTCAGCCCTGCGCTTGTCTCTGTTTACCTGTGACGGGCATTTTTCGTCGGTACAGAGCACTGTGGCTTTGGGTCTTTGTTGCAGGGGCTGGTCGGTATTCGTATTAAAGCGTAGGATCACAACTGTTATTTTCCCTCTGCCTTCGATTTTAAAAGACGACAGTGACAGTTCCTGTAGCGCAGCATTGAGAGCCGCTTGCAAGTAGATGGGAGACTTTCAGCTGGCGTAGTGGGCAATCTACAGACACTGCAGGTAGAAATTTATCAGAGCAGCTAAAACAACGTCTTGTTGGTCGCCGGTCAAGCGAAGCCACAAGAGAGAGAGAGAGAGAGAGAGAGAGAGAGAGAGAGAGAGAGAGAGAATTGATCTCATTTGATAGAAAACAATAGGAAACTAGAGGAGCACTTTGGAAAGTGCCAAGGTCCAACATATATCCTGGATCCCCTTTGATTCAGGTTTGGTACCATGGATCCACGCCAAAAAAATAAGATATTATGACTTCGTTTGTGGCCACTTTCCACATTTAGGTGATGTTTCTTTAAAACGGTTGAGTTGGGCTTTCTTTTTGTGTGATCTTGCTGTACGGAACGGACATCAGATCTGTTGGACAGATCCGCAAGAATGGATTGGCACTACAGACACGAACCACATCTGCAACACAGAGCTGTACCACATATACTCACTACAGATCCGCCCCTCAGATCTTCACTACGGATCTGCCACCACAGATCTTTACTACAGATCCACACCACAGATCTTTAGTACAGGTACGCACCTCAGATCTTCACTACGGATCTGCCACCGCAGATTTTCACTACAGATCCACACCTCAGATCTTCACTACAGATCCATACCTCAGATCTTCACTACAGATCCACACCTCAGATCTTCACTACAGATCCATACCTCAGATCTTCACTACAGATCCACACCTCAGATCTTCACTACAGATCCGCACCACAGATCTTTAGTACAGATCCGCACCACAGATCTTTACTACAGATCCACACCACAGATCTTCACTACAGATCCGCACCACAGATCTTTAGTACAGGTACGCACCTCAGATCTTTACTACAGATCCACACCACAGATCTTCACTACAGATCCGCACAACAGATCTTTAGTGCACCTCAGATCTTTACTACAGATCCACACCACAGATCTTCACTACAGATCCGCACCACAGATCTTTACTACAGATCCGCACCTCAGATCTTTACTACAGATCGCACCACAGATCTTTACTACAGATCCGCACCACAAATCTTTACTACAGATCTGCACCACAGATCTTTAGTACAGTACGCACCTCAGATTTTTACTACAGATTGACACCTCAGATCTTCACTACAGATCCACACCTCAGATCTTCAGTACAGATCTTCTCTACAGATCCGCACCACAGATCTTTAGTACAGATCCGCACCTCAGATCTTTACTACAGATCCGCACCACAGATCTTTACTACAGATCCGCATCACAGATCTTTAGTACAGGTACGCACCTCAGATCTTACTACAGATCCGCACCACAGACCTTTACTACAGATCCACACCACAGATCTTTACTACAGATCCACACCTCAGATCTTTACTACAGATCCACACCTCAGATCTTCACTACAGATCCACATCTCAGATCTTCATTGCAGATTCGCACCATATATCTTCATTATAGATTTGTGTCACAGATCCTCACCACAGATCCGCCCCTTATGTCCGCGTCACAAATCCACACCGCAGGTCCACACCATTATATTTACACCACAGATCCTTTCTTTCTTTCTTTCTGCGTACGCAGGCTGATACTCCTGCAGACACTGTCTGTATAGACAGGCAGTGGAGCTTTGTGTGTATGACCGTTTTTTTTATCCCGCCATTAAGGCAGCCATACTCCATCTTCGGGAAGGTGCATGCTCCGTGTAACGTGTCATCCATACCAACAGCCAAACTGGCTTCTCTTCCGAAAGTTGGTGATGGGATTTTACGTGTGTGCAAGATGCTGTGCTTGCGTTCACACACGGAACCTCGGTTTATAGTCTCATTCAAAGGACTGTATGGGGAATGGAGTCAGAACCAATGTTAACTCCGAGGGATAAATCTCCCTGTACCAAAATTCGAACCCGCAACCCCAGGATCACGAGTCCGGCGCTCTACGAACTGAGCTATTCCGGCCCCCACACCACAGATCCGAACCTCAATCTTCACTACAGATTGCCACCATAGATTCTCACCACAGATCCGCTGGACAGATGTGCATTACAGTTCCACTCCTCAGGCCTTCTTTCACAGATCCACGCTAAGATATACTGGCCTCTTTCTTGGTGCCACGTTCTGTGTTTCTACTAGGTTTTGTTCGAATCGGTGGAGAGCAGTTTTCACGCAACTTTCCAACAGACATACGAATGAACAAACTAGCAGACACGAGTATAAACCTTATCCTCTGGCGGAGGTAAAACCCCCATCAGGTGGAACATCTTGGCACAAGTCTTCATGGAGTGAACCGGCAGTAAAATACTCGTGCTGACTATCGACCCCAGGCTAGTACAAGAGATGTAGGGGAGGAAAGAGATGGTTGTGTCCTGGAAATTGGGTGAATTCAAAGCCAGCAGACAGGACAGACATATGTACACAGACACGCAGGCGCGTGCGCACAGAGAGAGAGAGAGAGAGAGAGAGAGAGAGAGAGAGAGAGAGAGAGAGAGAGAGAGAGAGAGAGAGAGAGAGAGAGAGAGAGTAACAAAATGAGCGAAATAAGGATACTGTATAGGTCTCGGCATCTCATTGGAAACTCTCTCTCTCTCTCTCTCTCTCTCTCTCTCTCTCTCTCTCTCTCTCTCTCTCTCTCTCTCTCCGATGCACTGATGTACTGTTCCATTTGCAGCCTGAAAGACTGACGCACGTGCGTTACCCAATTGGGAAGTAGGTGATGGGGGAGAGAAGGGAGATTTAAAGAAAGAAAGGAGACAGCAGAGGTGGCAAGTGAGGGACGGGGGTGGGGGTAAGTAATGACGTGTGTGCTTTATTGGGAATCTCATTGCTCTAAATTCCTAGGAATTCTTATCTGTCTGTCTGTCTGTCTCTGTCTCTGTCTCTGTCTCTGTCTCTCTCTCTCTCTCTCTCTCTCTCTCTCTCTCTCTCTATGTAGTGAAATGTTCTGCTCTCATGATAAATAATACATTTTTTTTGTTTATTACAGGCTTTATATGAAATACTTTCATGCGATATCAAGATGCCTTCTTCAACAGAACAACACAGATTTTGTACAGGGCTTTTTGTGGATACTGATCAAAATACTGACAGAGAGGAAATCTTTTTCTTCTTTCAAAACTTACTGCGCATGGAGGCCATGCTGACCGGTGAGGTCATTCCAGTGTGCCGCACTGTGTTTACTGATCGTCGTGTTGTACTGGCTATCGCTAACGTGTGACAGATTGTGTTGATGTTGAGACAAAGCCGGTGTAACGATCCGTTTTAACTCCCCTCCACTTTTTAACTCCCCGGGAGTTAGAATTATGTGTTAGTCACGATATGAGAAATAAACATTTAATATACACCCCCTCCCTCCCTCCCTCCCTCCCCCTCTCTCTGTCTGTCTGCCTGTCTGTCTCCCTCCCCCCCCTCTCTCTCCCTCTCCCTTTCTCCCTCTCTCTCTCTGTTTGTCTATCTGGTGGTCTTGTGTGGCTGTCTGTCCGGTTGTCTCCGTCTCTGTCTGTGTGCCCCCCCCCCCCCCCCCCCCCCCCCCCCCGGGCGTAGAGTTAAAATACGCACGTGCCTAAACTAACTCCCGGGAGTTACTTTCGATCAAGAAAGGTTGATCCAGATTGACTCCCAGGGAGTTAAAAAATAGAAGGGGGGGGGGGGGAGTCATTCTGGCCTTATGCCAGGACCCCCCCCCCCCCCCACACACACACACACACATACACACTGCAGAGAGACACTTGACACATGACCGTTGAAAACTTAACTTGACAAGGATAAAGATCTTAGGCCAACATAAAAGCCTATTAATCCAATCTGTCTTTGATAAGCACTAATAATAGTAAACAAAGCTGACGAGAAGCATGCAGAGAGAGAGAGAGAGAGAGAGAGAGAGAGAGAGAGAGAGAGAGAGAGAGAGAGAGAAGGAGAGAGAGAGAGAGAGAGAGAGAGGGAGAGAGAGAGGGAGAGAGAGCGAGAGAAGGGGGGAGTAAAAGAAAGAAAGAAAAACAGACAGACAGACAGACAGAGGGGGAGTGGGGGGAGACACAAGAGACAGAGACACTGAGATAGATAAACAAGTAGACAGGCAAACAGAGAGACAAGCAAAGAGAGAGGGAGAGAGATTAAGAGAGACAAACAGACAGACAAGCAAAAAGGCAGACAAGCAAGGAGAGTGAGAGCGTGAGCGAGAGACTGAAAGAAAGTTGGGGGGGGGGAGAGGGAGGGAGACAGACAGACAGACAGGCAGACAGACAGAGAGAAGGGGAGGGAGGGAGGGCGGGAAGGGGGTGTATATTAAATGTTTATTTCTCATATCATGACTAACACATAAAACTGAATGTTTTGGGGTGGGGGAGTTAATCTAAAACAGGGGGGGAGGGGGGGGGGTCATTCTGGCGTGGTTTGTTTTAACTCCCGGGGAGTTGAAATTGGCACGTGCTAATTCTAACTCCTGGGGAGTTAAAAAGTGGAGGGGAGTTAAAATGGATCGTTACACCGGGACCTGGAAATAGCTCATGTAACCAATACTTTGTGATGATCCAGGACACGATCGAGAAATATTTCTCCCATATTATGTATTCCTTTCAACGCCAGGAATTAAATATTTCAACTAAATTGGAGAAATACTTCAACGGACTTGATCGAGTACAACGTTAATTGCAATCTGACATAAAGACTACTGAAAAACGTTCAAAGGGGGGAAACGGATATCAGCAGTCTACTATTCGACCGTGACAGCATGCTTTCCCAACTTGATGCGCTCACCAATAGAGCTCTAACTTAGATCAATAGACTCTCAGATTCACATAGAGGAATGCAACAATCTACTAGGGTTCATGCACGTGTGTTGCGTCGTCAAAACCCAGCCGGTTACTTCAGGATAATCTTAGTTTACATCGGATCACATAAGAAGATACATAAAACATGTGGTAGATTCTATCGACAACGTCCTCAATCATCCAAAGTAGACAAACAATCCAAATTATCCTTATGGAAATGAAAATTACCATCGGGTACCCCACACCGGCACAGAGCAAAACCAGGCTGCCCATTGCCGCCATAAATACCAGTCATACCCTTCTGTGACATAATCTAGAAGTATGTTTGTAGTTTAGGTCTTGTGTATATCTCCCGTCAACAGAAAATACTTTTGTGAGTCTTTATTCTTGGTGTGTGTGTGTGTGTGTGTGTGTGTGTGTGTGTGGTGTGCGTGCGTGCGTGCGTGCGTGCGTGCGTGCGTGCGTGCGTGCGCGCGCGCGCGCGCGTGTGTGTGTGTGTGTGTGTGTGTGTGTGAACATTTTAAAAGGCAGAATGCTCATATAAAATTTATACGGATAGATCTGTATGGTATATTTAATGCGCAGGAAGCACAGTGAGGCAGACGCTGGCCTTTAAGACCAAACATAATTATGATTATTAACAAGAATAGCTCTTTCCCGAATGATGGAGCCTATCTGTGTAAGTTGTATGGGAGCATGTGTGTGTGGTGTGTGTGTGTGTGTGTGTGTGTGTGTGTGTGTGTGTGTGTGTGTGTGTGTGTGGAGAGAGAGAGAGAGAGAGAGAGAGAGAGAGAGAGAGAGAGAGAGAAGAGAATGTGAATGTGAATGTTTATTCAGATGTAAGGCCAAGGCCCTATTCTCAAGGGGCATACATACGATCAAACAAAACAAAGTAAGGCACACGTTAAAAAAAATGTAAAGAAATTTCGCGACAATAATTAAACTACATCATTCATTGGGATATTAGGCAGCCGCACGTAGTGTTTTCTGTGCTTCATAAATATACACAGCCAAATTTGAGAGGAAGTATTCGTTTCTTGTCGACAACAGTGATATTACCTTGAAATGACATGGTTCAGTAAAATGCTTTGGCTGGATAAATTTCGTTCTGAGATTATGTAATACAGGACTACTTAACAAAAAAAATGAACATCTTCCCTTGCTGAACCACATAAACGGCATATCAATTCAACGTCGGCAGGGTTGGAATATCTTAAACGATGGCATGCAATGTTAGATGCAACAAATATAAATTTAGCCGATGTGCTCATAATATATCTAGTCATTTTTATATTGATGGTTCTAACTCAAGAGTAGTCTTAAAACATCTGTACTGTATGAATCTATCACTGTGATGGACATGATCATTCCAATCCTGCCATCTGCAGTCAATAATCATTTCTTTAAAACAATTCAAAAACCCAAATGCATTCTGAACACCCTGGGTATCCCAAACAAATCCAAACCCATAAGAATTTAAACACTGTCGTACCCTGGAAGCCCATGTCTTCTTACCGT
>CM065726.1:7742340-7752340 GCA_033310375.1 Conus canariensis
AATCACCGTCTTCATTTCTCGCGTCTTGGGACCAGTTTGTATGGACCGATGGATCTTGCTGCATAGGTAAGGTAAGGTAAGGTAAGGTAAGGTAAGGTAAGGTAAGGTAAGGTAAGGTAATGTTGCTTATAGTCCAGCCGACCGCAAAGGGACATATCAGGGCTGCCACCGCGTTGAAGTCAACTCACAAGTCATTCATTCACACAACTCTCTTCAAAATACATCTTCCAAAAACGCAACCAAATCTTGTTAAAAAAAATTTTCCACTATAAGATCTCAGATCCGATGAAAAATGTTGATCTCTTTCGAGAATTCAAAGATCGTATCAGGTGGAACATCTCTGATCTTGCTGCATTTTTCATCCCTGACTTGCAGACTTCAAAGAACGACTTGTACTCGTAGTGCAACCAAAGTGAACATTCGTGGCGGTCTTTTTTTTTTTTTTTTTCATTGCTTTATTGGGATGCAGCACAGACGTATTTTTCCGTTTGGTTTTAAAACAACGAAGGCGAGTCTTGGTTGTTCTCTCTCTCTCTCTCTCTCTCTCTCTCTCTCTCTCTCTCTCTCTCTCTCTCTCTCTCTCTCTGAAAAAACCATGTGTTTGCTTATCTGCTACCCTTGGAAATAAAGCTTATCATCATCATCATCATCATCATCATCATCATCATCTCTCTCTCTCAGTATATATATATACTTTACGTCTTACGTTATATATATATATATATATATATATATATATATATATATATATATATACTGTAGTGTGTGTGTGTGTGTGTGTGTGTGTGTGTGTGTGTGTGTGTGTGTGTTGTGTGTGTGTGTGTGTGTGTGTGTGTGTGTGTGTGTGTTGTGTGTGTGTGTGTGTGTGTGTGTGTGTGTGTGTGTGTGCCTGCGTGTGTGTATGTGTGTGTGTGTGTGTGTGTGTGTGTGTGTGTGTGTGTGTGAGTGTGCATGTGTGTGTGTGTGTGTGTGTGTGTGTGTGTGTGTGTGTGTGTGTGTGTGTGCCTGCGTGTGTGTATGTGTGTGTGTGTGTGTGTGTGTGCATGTGTGTGTGTGTGTGTGTGTGTGTGTGTGTGTGTGTGTGTGTGTGTGTGTGTGTGTGTGTGTGTGTGTGACATAAGCCTCAGAAGCTCTATACGGTCTGTTAATCTTTTTGTCTGCTCTGAAGCGAGAGCAAATGTGTTGCAAATGTCTCTTCCAATGCTATTAGGACATAACTGAACCGCTCGCACAAATCCCCGAAGCATCGTACAGTCTTTTGATGTTTTTTGTTTGTTTCTGTTCTTTACTTTGAAGTGGGCCGTAATTTTTTTGTGTAAAACTCTGTCCTTAAGTGCATGTGTTGAGCTCTTATATGCGTTGTGTAGCTCCATAGAACATTGGAATTTATGCATTGTGTTGAACAGAATATTACACGACCTGTCCACAGGAGGACGACCAATGTTCGGTACGGAAACTATCTTACATTGTCTATGTATCAATGTTCCCTTTCTATGACTGAATACTGATTTGCTTGGTGCAATTTACATACTGCCTTAAAGAACAAGAAGGCTCTTGACTACATGCGATCCGAATGTTTATTTACATAGGGGACGAAGTTGCGTCAACCATGACCAAAAGCCTGAAGTAAAGGTGCTTTGCAGGGGGCCGGAATAGCTCAGTTGGTAGAGCGCCGGACTCGTAATCCCTCGGAGTTAACATTACTTCTGACTCCATTTCCCATATACAGTCCTTCGAATGAGACTATAAACCGAGGTTCCGTGGGTGAACGCACGCATAACATCTTGCACACATGTAAAATCCCATCGCCAACTTTCGGAAGAGAAGGCCAGTTTGGCCGTTGGTATGGATGACACGTTACACATAGCATGCACCTTCCAGTATGGCTGCCTTAATGGCTGGATAAAAAACAAAAACAAACAAACAAACAAACAAACGGTAATGCACACAAAACTCTACTCCCTTTGTTGGGTAGATGGGATTAATACTTGCCTGTCCATATAGGGAGTGTCCGCAGGAATATCAGCCTGCGTACGCAGAAGAAGAAGAAGAAGGTGCTTTGCGGTCGTTCAGATTTGTTCCAGCGCCCTGATCAAGAGCTCGTTAAAAGAATACTTATGGTTTCTTTGCCCAGCTTTACATTGAACACAGAGAGATTCAATATCCTGTAATATTAAAGAACATTTTTGCAAGAATAACTTCATGAGAATTTTTTTTATCTCAGGTGTGTGCATGTGCGGAGAGGGATGGGGGAGGGTGAGAGGGATGGGGGAGGGTGAGAGGTGATGGTGGGTGGGTATGAGGTGTTAGTGATGATCTGAGTTCTTGTGTGTAGGTGTGTGTCTGTCTATTGGGGCACGTGTGTGTGTGTGTTGTGTGTGTGTGTGTGTGTGTGTGTGTGTGTGTGTGTGTGTGTGTGTGTGTGTGAGCGAAAGAGAGAGGGGGAGTAGAGAGAGAGAGAGAGAGAGACAGTCAGAGAGAGAGACAGATGACAGACAGGCAAACAGACAGACAGACAAGTAGCGAGTCAGCCGGCCAGCCAGAGAGAAAGAGAGACAGACAGACAGACAGACAGACAGACAGACAGACCAGACAGACGAGATAGAGAGACAGACAGACAGACAGACAGACAGACAGACAAACAGACTGACAGATACAGACACAGAGACAGAAAGAGACAGAGACACGGCGAGAGATTCACCGGATTACCAACTTCCAAGCCATCTCCGCCTTTCTCTCCCTTTCAGCCAAACAGACCTGCTCCCCTCGTCTCTCTCCTAATTCTCCCCTATAAATCGTCGGCTTTGGGGTCAGACACTGAATAATGGATGAAACGGGGTGTTCACCCTTCGATCTCCCCCAGTAACAAAGGTGCACAAACTGTATGGAAGAGAGGCCGTTTACTGGGAAAGAACCTTAGACAAAGATGCTGAAACTGAGCTGATGATGCAGGGCTATTCGACCCATTTCACCCCCCAAAAAGGAAAGTACTATGAATTATCTGTGTGTTGTATATACGAAAACCGGGGACAGCAAGAAACTGATAAAAGTTTGGTAGCCTAGTTTGTTTGTTTTGTTTTTTTTAATTTGCATTCAGTAATATGAAACATGTAACATAAAAACGAAAGAAAAGTTACGTTACATTAAGTAACAATTTGAAAAATCATTAGTTTAACCAGAGAGAGAGAGAGAGAGAGAGAGAGAGAGAGAGAGAGAGAGAGAGAGAGAGAGCGAGAGAATGTCATAATGATGTTTTCATTCCATCGTCTACAGAATCAAACAATTCAGAATGGCCCCCAGTGTCATCAACAAGGTAAACAACGTGCGCACAGTAAAAGTACACGATTTTAGGTGTCACATGAGCAGAATGATATATTGAACCCTGGCCTACTCATTTCAAAATCGTAAAAGTATCAATCATGAAAAGATATATGTAAGTGTCAGCAAATAATGGTTTATACACGGGCCATTTCATTGAAAAATCTGAATGGTTCTATTTTAAGCAAGTATTGTACTCTTCAATTTCATATTGACACTCTTCTTGTGCCCCCCCCCCCCCCAAAAAAAAAAAAAAAAGACTTACTGTTACTTGTTAGTGGCCTCCGTTCAATTTCCATAAATGTATGTGGTACTTTGCAACTAACAGAGTGAATTAGAAAATAGTCTCTCAAAATTGTGGTGTACAGGTCTCTGTATTGCAGATGTCTATCCAAGTACAGCTTATGAACTGCTCTCTCTCTTTCTCGCTCTCTCTCTCTCTCTCTCTGTCTGTCTGTCTGTCTGTCTGTCTGTCTGTCTCTCTCTCTCTGTCTCTCTCTCTCTCTCTCTCTCTCTCTCTCTCTCTCTCTCTCTTTATTTTCTTCGTTTTTGGTCTGGAACTACGACGTTCTCCCTTAGTGATATCTTTTGCATATGTGGTCATTCGGAAATCCCATAGTTGAGTTATCCCCATTCCGTCTTCGGGGAAGATGTCTCAGCACAACACCAGTCTGCGTATGTTTAATTGTCGTGCCATCCATCCCGCCTACTCATAGCAGCTTGCTCTTCTTCGAAAGGTGGAATGGAATTTCACGTGGATGCGCTATTTTCATGCATTCGTTCAAGCACAGGATCTCAGTTTGAAGTCTCATTCCAGGGACTAGAAAAGGAAATCGACGCAGAAGTTAACTGAGAAGAGAGAACCGTTTTGCAGCATGGCTGTCTCCTCACTTTCCTTTCCTTTACTGCCGTATCCCCTCAGTAGGCGGGAGGACCACGCGGCTTATTCTGCTCTCTCCATACACAGCTGTGCCCGGATTGTTCCGCACAATCCCAGAAACAGCAGTCCCACAGGGAGCAGTCGTGGCCAGGTCTTCATGATGCTACCCTCCAGCGAAAATCTACACTGATGTCATATCATTTGTACGGGTTTCATCAGTGCCTGTACTGATCCGGCATGCGAAGGGCTGTACATGCTATGCCCCATGATGACAACCGCTCAGGTGATGAACCTGTGCTAGTGACAGTGAGTGTGTCCCCTGCTTAAAGCGCAGCTTTGTCCGTCCATCCAGTGACAATCCCTACCGACCTACCGACACTCATGACTGTGAAAGTAACTCACTACACGCACGAACACGAAGAGGAATCCAAACCGAGGTCATCACGAGAGCAGGGCATGACGCGCCACAGAATTTGACTCTGTTGTGTAATGATCAACGAACATAAGGATGATTAGGACAATGCTTTGGAATTCCATTCTGGTCACAGACTACATGACAGGGCTGTCCTCTGTAATTACTTTTATAATACATCCAGACATCAACCAGGCCCGAGAGATGCCGACATCTGCAATGTTGGATATGAAATGTAAGCGGCACACAAGCCGCCGTAGAGCAATAGATAACGTTGCGGATTCCAGGCTATTTATTTATTGGAATTGTTCTGCCCCGACCGGTTCCTATCCAGAGTTACGTTTGTTAGGGGGTCAGATGGGAAGACTGGAACCACATAAACGAGTTTCATCTTCTTACTGGATGCGTCTCTTAGAGTGCTGCTCAAATTTCTGGACAATCATTTTAGGTGACTGTATCTCTCGGGTCTGATCGACACCAGGATCTATTTGAGGGTAATATTCCTGTCATGCAATCTCAAACCGACATGAAAATCTCTAGCACCATCTTTATCATCCTCATCGTCATCGATCAGCATAAAAGAAAAGTCTCTGCCGTCATGATGACTTCAGTTTCGATCTTTTCTCTGCATCTATGCTCTTGGTTAGTTCTTGTCCAGATTGCGTTGATATTGTCAAATTCATAGAACATTGTTGGATGGATGCGGTGGCGCACTCCTGAAAGGGGGGGAGGGGGGGGGGGGGCTCTCACACGCTGGCTCTGCGACTAAGCAATGATTGTCATCCCTAGGGGCTCTCGGGTCCTGCACAAGTTGGATCAGAACACGTACTTCTGGACAACTCTGAAATGAGTCGTCGGCAGCACACTATCTCCTTTGGAGGGCTGTCTGATGATGACTTGACACTGACTGCTCCCAGTAGATTGCCGGTGCCGGGCGACTTGACGTTGACTGCTCCCAGTAGATTGCCGGTGCCGGGCGGTGTCGGGACAAGCCAGGGTGTAGTTGTGGAAGGTAAGCTGCTATGAGCGGCCAGGGAAGACAGGACAGAAAACAAAGAAAATTAGGTAACACTCCCAGAGATTCTTACATTATGAGGATGAAATTCAGCTGTGCATTTTCGTTCCTCCCAGTGGAGCCCTTAATGCAGGGTACCTCTCACAGGAATCGAACCCACTCCTTCCCCCAGTTCACATGGCCAACCACTGCACCATCACGGCTGGACTCAAACTCTGTTCCTAGCTGCCATCTCAACCTTTCCTCTTCTTACGTCAGCTAGACAGCTTTCACTCCTCTCCTTAACTCCGGCCAACGAATCGTCGACTTCAGGGTCAGAAGTGAAATAATGAACAGAACTACCTCTTGACGACGAAGAAAAAGAAATGGTGTGTGTGTCTTTGACATTCTTGAAAAGACAAGCAAAGTTTGAAAGATGTTTATGTTTCTGGCGAAGAACAGTTTTCTTTCGGCTTTTATTGTCCAGTCTTTCTTACCAGTTAGTGGCATTACAGCCGCGGTGCTCATCCTGACTTGAGTAGACAGTCCAAGGGAGCAAACAATATTAGTCATAGGGTAACCCGCTAGAAAACGCACTGCTCTGCTTCCGTGGGACTTCGGTGGCGATGAATGGTGTCTGTTTTGATCCAGTATAGATAGAACACAATCACAATTGTAACAGTCATGGAGTCACCATTGAGTGAACGTCTACCATGCGAGAGTGGTGCCACGTTCATCCGGATACACCATTATAAATTTGCCAATACCGACAGCTTTTGACACAAGAGTAGATACTCTGATGCATGGGAGACTGACCCTGTGATTACCATGAAAACAGAGAATGAAAGGCTGCAGAATGTAATACATCTTTTAGCGCTGATCAGTGAAAATGAGCATGATGCGATGGCATGAGACTACGTGACAGGGCTGCACACAATACTCACCACCTTTCGGTAGAAAGAAACTCGTGGAGAGCGTGGCAGCAGAGAGTCCTCAGAAGAGAAGCCCCCTTCAAGCAAGTGTTTCGGCCCTTATCTCCTGACACTCTAGGGGGGTTGGGCCACACCCGGTTCATGACTCCGGATGTCCCTCTGCTGCCCCTTTTTTTCCCATCTTGGGACGAGCCATGGCTGGGATTCGAACCCATGACCCTCTGGACATGCTCATTTTCCACTTAATGACTCGCGCTTTAACCACTGAGCCACAGGGACACCTGATATTTGTAGGGAAATTAGGCCTTATGAAGTTCACTTTTGTTCCTCCTTGACCAGATCCAGCTTGAACACCTCTCTGCCGCTTCTGCCATTGCTTTCAGGGCTCTGGTTTTTTCTTTCCCTGCAACTGAGAGCTGTTTCATGAGGCTGTATGCAGACGTTCCTACAAACCCCCTAGCTCCAATTTCTGCAGTGAGGACTTTGACCTGATAGCCTTCTCTCTTCAGGCTGTTTGCCAGATCAGCATACTTTTCAGTCTTGTAGATTTGAGCTGCCTCCATTCTGTTCTCATATGGCACCGTGAGCTCGATCATGATCAGCTGCTTGGTTGACTTAGAGTGGACTACTATGTCTGGTCTCATGCCACTCTTGCTGATGATCTCTGGGTGACTCTTCCATTCTGGGAGGTCTGCAGTGCACTCCCAGTCATCTGCCCCGTCCAGCAGACTCTGCCTGCATGTTCCGAGTGGCACTGTTGTTCTTGGCCATGATTTGCTGCCTCCTGCCGTGAAGAATGTTGCGGGTGCTTTTGGAGTCCTGATTTTCCCTTTTGTGGTGTTGGTACTAGCCCAGACTACTTGTACAATTTCTTTGAGCACTTGGTTGTGCCTCCATGTGTACCTTCCTTGAGCCAGGGCTACTTTACATGAGCTTAGGACATGCTCCACTGTTTGTTTTTCATGGCAGAGGGGGCATGCAGGATCGTCTGTTTTCCCCCACTTCACCAGGTTTGCATTTGAGGGCAGAAGGTCATATGCAGATCTGAGAATGAAGCTCCCACGTTGTCCATTGCCCTTGCTGGCTCTGCTGGACTGCTTTTTGGAGTCTTTTTTGGTCTTCTTCTTTTCTCATCTCCTGAATCATCATGTCTCTTTTGGCTTTTCCTTTGGCCTTTGACCACCATTCAGTTTTGGTCACCCCCAGTCCCTGTCTGTTGGTCTGTGTGTGTCCTGTTATTTCTCTGATCTTGAGACTTTCTTTTGCAGAATCCATCGCCTCTTGAACTTTCCATTTTCTGCCTGTCTTCAGCTGGGGCTTAATTGCTTCTACCACCTTGTCTCCTGAGTCCTCCAGCATGCTTTGAAGTCTGATCTTCCCTGCTTTGTATTCCTCCAGGATGGATTTCAGGGGTAGTTTCAGCTTTGCTTGGCGACAGTACAGCGCTATGTCAGTCAGACAGGGTGGGACACCAAGCCATTTCCTTGTGAACTTGTTGATTTTGGCTTCCATTGCCTCCACTATGCTGGTGCAGATGTCGTATATCATCAGAGGCCATAGCAGCTTTGGTATCAGCATGAACTGCAGACACCAGACCTTGTATTTGCCAGGGAGCCCACACTGGTCAATGGTCTCCAAGCCTTCCTCCGCCATCTGCTTGGTTTCTTTTGCTCTTTGTGTGTCTTTCAGCGTATCATCATACCATCTTCCAAGGCTCTTGACTGGTTCTTCTGTGACTGTTGGAATGGCCTGGTTGGCAACACTGAAGACCACAGATCCGGCCACTTTTCCTTTCCTCAGTGAGAGACTCCGTGATTTCTTTGGCTTGAACTTCATTCTGGATGAGGCAACTATGTCGTCCAGCCTCTCCAGCACATGACGTGTCTCGTCTTCTCTGGATGAAATCACTGTAGTGTCATCCATGAAGGCCTTGAGAGGAGGCATCTTGTATCCATCGCCAAGGTCTGTTTGTCTCGCGTTGTTTGTTGCTGCTTTCAAGATGAGTTCCATTGCCAGCACGAACAGTATTGGGGAAATTGCACAGCCCATTGCAATACCCACTTCCAAGTTGATCCAGTCTGTTGTGTACTCCTTGGTAGAGAACCGCATTGAGAAGCCATTGAAGTACTTCTTGAGCATGTCGCGGATGTTCTTTGGCACATGGTACATCTCAAGAGCCAACTGTATCATCTCATGGGGCACAGATCCATATGCGTTTGCCAGATCAAGCCACACTACGTCCAGGTCTCTCTTTTCTGTTTTTGCTTTTTGGATTGCGTCCCAGATCATTGTGGCGTGTTCTACACAGCCCGCCACGCCTGGGATGCCACCTTTCTGGACTGACACATCCAAGTACTTGTTTTCCATCAGGTACTTGGTCAGCCTTGCTGCCATGACAGAGAAGAAGATTTTCCCTTCGACGTTCAGTAGTGATATTGGCCTGAACTGGCTAATGTCACTTGAGTTTTGCTCTTTGGGGATGTACACACCATCTGCCGTCATCCACTGGCCGCTGATCTGGTTTCTCCAAGCCGATCGCAGCAGCCTGTGGAGCCACTCCAGCACCTTGGGACATTTCTTGTAAAGCTGGTAAGGTATTCCGTTTGGCCCTGGTGATGATTTGGCTCTGGCTTTGTCGACCACCTTCTTGATTTCCGCCAACGTTGGAGGCTTGCCATTGAACTGTTCCTCAGGGTTGGTTGGCCACACCAGACCTTGAATGTCGAGTGGTGCTTTGCTCTGTGGGTCAGAGTATGTTTTCCTCAGATGCTGCTCAAGAACTCCTTTGTCCACACTTAGGGTCCCAGATTTTGGCTGCTCAAACAGTGTTCTGGCAAACTGGAAGGGGTCTCTGAAGAAGCGCTCTTGTGTCTTCTTCTTTTTGCTCTTCCTCTTCCTCGCAGATTCCGCTTTGCTGAGGGCACTGTGTTTTTCTTTCAGGTCTTTCCACAGTTTTTCCAAGCCTTGTTTTTCAGCTGGCAGTGCGGTCTTCATTTGCATCTTGAGGTTTTTCTTTTGGACCCTGATCTTGTCCATCTTTTCTTGGCGTCTGGATTTCTTTGGAGGTGTTTTCTCTTTGGGTAGTTTTGCTCCATAGGCGTCTCTACATGTGGCATACACAATGTCCCCATATGTGGCTAGTTTGTGTTCCAGGGTGCTTTTCCCTATCAGTGCATCGAGTCTTTGGACGATTTTTGCATCCAGTTTCTCCCAATCTTCAGTTTCGTTTGCTCGTGGCAGGTTGAGTTTCAGGCGCCTGGCATCGAGGGCCTGTGCAAATTCCTCATCCGAACCAACAGCGTGGATGTCCTTGGCACTGTGGTTTAAATCCTGGCCTTGGTCTTCCGACGTCTTATCTGCTGATGCAGTGCGCTGCTGCTCATTCAGATGAGTCTTCACACATCCCATCTTTGTTCTGTGGATCTTCATGCCACGGGTGGTAGCGAAACGCTTTCCACAGACAC
>CM065726.1:7754840-7759840 GCA_033310375.1 Conus canariensis
CCACAGCCAGGCCTGGTGGTAAAGCTGTGGATCTATTGATCTGGCCTGTAATTTCGACAATATTACTATTCATCAGCGTGTTCTCGGGGAGCAGGTGCGAGTGAGGGGCGACTGGGAATTGACAGCACCGGCAGGTGTTCGTTTTAAGTGAGCTTACTTCATAGACACAATATGCAGGTATACTCATCATTACCAGCTTCATCATAGCAATAACTGTAATAATAATGATGATGATGATGATAATAATAATAATAATAATAATGATAATAATAATGATGTTAATAATAATAATAATGATAATAATAATAATAATGATAATGATGATGATAATCACAATGATAACGATGATAATAATGATAATAATAGTAATGATAATGATGATGATCATGATCATGATGATGATAGTAACAACAAAAAACAACTACAATGATAATAATAATAATAATAATGATAACAGTAATAATGATGATGATACTACTACTAATAATATTAATGATAATAATAATGATAATAACAGTGTATATTGACAATGCTAATGATACTGATAATGATTGTGTTATTTTTGTTATTATGACTAATTCTTCGTAGTAGTAGTAGTAGTAGTAGTAGTAGTAGTAGTAGTAGTAGTAGGAGGAGGAGGAGGAGGGAGGAGGAGGAGTGGAGTAGGACTAGGTGTAGCGGTAGTAGCAGTAGAAGAAATAGCAATAGCAGTTAAAAAAAAAAAAATTAAGTCAGTCGATCACTGTTGTACAGCTGTGTTTTGTCTACTTGTTTGCAACCACTAAGACATTTTGCATTAAATTGTATTGTATTGTATTACATTGTACTGTACAGTACCATATTGTATTGTAATGTACTGTATCATGTGGTGTCGTAAAGTGCTGTCTTGTATTGTATTGTATCAAACGGTATTGTATTGCATTGCACCATCGTTATGTCCCATGAAAGCAGTGATGATAACAATTCAAAACATTTATTATGGTCTTTCAAAACAGTTATTACGACCTATGAAAACAGGTAACTAGGATTTCTTTTTTTTATACCAAGTGAAGGATCACTCATGCAAAACTTTTATTTATAGACTGTTGCACAAGCGGGCCACACGCATCAATGTGGATTTTGCTATGTCCAGGAAAGCAGTTTGATGCGAGCATAAATTTGAGTCAGCACTGCATATTAAACTGGTAATTGATCAAAATTAAAAAAAAAAAAAACCCTATCATTTCACTGATTTGGGGGGCTTATCACCAATGACATCGTTCACACACACACACACGCGCGCCCCACACACACACACACACACAACACACACACACACACACACACACAACACACACACACACACACACACCACGCACGCACGCACGCACGCACGCACACACACACACACACACACACACACGCACGCACGCACGCACGCACACGCACACACACACCACAACACACACACACACACACACACACACACACACAACGCTGGTATTAGATGCAACCGGTAACCGTCATACAAAACTTTTCTCCACCTTCTTTTTCTCATTTGTATCAGCCACTCTCTCTAGGAATGGCTGTCGTAGTTAGGATAGAACAACAAATAAAGGAAACGTTTCCTTGGAGGTTTGGCCGCGGGCCACAAGACATTTGTTCTCGAGAAAGGAAAAAAAAATCGTTGTGTACCTGGCATGTGTGCAGTGAGGGAGGTGTGTGTGTGTGTGTGTGTGTGTGTGTGTGTGTGTGTGCTGTGTGGTGTGTTGTGTGGAAACAGAGGGGGGGGCGGAGTAACTGATGTAGTATCTAAAGAAAGGAAAGCATCAGCACACGATACAATACGACATTAAATTCAACCAGATGCTTTGTATCAATGCTGAACATTAAAGTCAGCAAGCAAATGTCCATTGCGTGGTGAGTGTGTCAATAGTTTGTTTAAAGAGTGGGGGGACAAGGAGGATGGGACACCCTCCATTTCAAATATAAATACTCATAAAGAAAGGGAAAAAGACCAAAAAGTGGGGAGAGGGACGGACGTTGGAGGTCCCAAGAGAGAGAGGAAAGTGAGGGAGAGGGACAGAGAGATTGAGAGAGAGGGAAAGAGATGGGAGGGAGGAGCAGAGAGAGAGAGAGAGAGAGAAGGAGAGGGAGAGGAAGAGAGAGAAGGTAAAATATGAACATAAAACACTTTTCACTGGCATTAGTGGACAGAAGAGAGAGAGACAGAGACAGAGGACGAGACAGACAGACAGACAGACAAACAGACAGAGAAAGAGTGAGAGAGAGTAAAACATGAACCTGAACACTTTTCACCGGCATGATTTGAAGAGAGAGAGACAGAGACACAGAGAGAGAGGAGAGAGAGAGAGAGAGAGAAGACAGACAGACAGACAGACAGACAGACAGCAGGGGAAAGAGAGAGAGAGAGGGAGGGAGAGACAGAGATAGAACGACAGCAGGTGGGGAGAGAAGAGAGAGAGAGAGAGAGAGACACACACACACACACACACACACACACACACACACACACACACACACACACACACACACAGAAGAGAGAAGACAGACAGACAGACAGAGGCACTGGCAGAGACCGACAGAGAGGTTAAATAGGAGAAAGATGGAGAGACAGACAGACACACAGACAGACAGACAACCAGAACGACAGGCAGACAACTAGACAGCCAGCGAGAGAGAGAGAGAGAGAGGGGGGGGGGGAGATAGAGAGGGAGAGAAAGACAGCAGGTGAAAGAGAGAGAGAGAGAGAGAGAGAGAGAGAGAGAGAGAGAGAGAGCAGACAGAGACAGCAGGTGAGAGAGAGAGAGAGAGAGACAAACAGACAGACAGCAGGGGGAAAGAGAGAGAGAGAGAGGGAAGGAGAGACAGAGATAGAACGACAGCAGGTGAAAGAGAGAGAGAGAGAGAGAGAGAGAGGAGAGAGAGAGAGAGAGAGAGAGAGAGAGAGAGAGAGAGAGCTTTCCGTTTCAAACTTCAAACTTAAAGATACCACCGCTTTACTGCTTAGGCACGCACGCACATACACGCACGCACGCACAGACGCAAGAACTTATGTATCCACGCACAAATGCACAAACACACACACACACACCAGCCACGCGCGCGCGCGCCGCAGAAACAGTGGCGAGTGGTTTTCTTTGAATGCTGGGTTCTCGGACAAAACGTGCCTTTGATCCTCCTTCGACGGTTGGCTGTGTTCACGATTATCACTGAATATCGATTTGCTGCCACAAGCAAGTAGTCCCAGTTGATTCTGGTTTTTTTTTTTTTTTTTTTTTTTTTTTTCTTTTTTTAAAGAAAACTACCGCCACCCATTTTCTCCCCTATTTGCTTTCTAAAGAGGTTATGGGAAAAGAAGACACACACACACCGCGCGCGCGCGCGTGCACACGTGTCTGAGGAGGTGAGGGGGGGTGCGCGTGCAGGCGTGTGTGTGTTGTGTGTGTGTGTGTGTGTGTGTGTGTGTGTGTGTGTGTGTTGTGTCTGTGTCTGTGTCTGTGTGTGTAACGAGCGTGTTCGTGAGTGTGAGTTTTTTTTTTTTTTTGAGGCATCAGTTGTCGAATCAATGGAGCACCTAAGGCGGCGACTTTTTTTTTTCTTTTTCCTCCTAAGGCCAAAATCCACCTCTTTATTTTTTGGTGCTTCACACTGTCTCTTCATCTGCCAAAAAAACAAAAAGCGGAAAAAAAAACAAAATCAATTTCCACGACTAGCTTTTCTTTTTTTTTGTACAACCAGTCTCTTACACACCATGCATAGTCTGATGTTCTCTCTCAAAATGGACAAACTTTTGCTGATTTTAGTGTTTTGGCATTTGATACAATGTGTCTGGGTTTGTTAATGTTCTAATGTGTGGTGTACTGGCACACTCACTCTGATAATGTCTGCTTACACACACACACACACACACACACACACACACACACACACACACACACACACACACAATACACACACACACACACACAAAAAACAAAAAACAAAAACAAAACAAAAAAGAAAAAAACGGACAGACAGAGAAAAAGAAGGAAAGAAAGGAAGGAAGAAAGGAAGAAGAGGAAGAAGGGAAGAACACAAAAACGAAAAAGAATTCGTTGCTGTGTAAAAACAAACGAAATATCAAAATAAATATACAGCTGTATACAAATGTGAAACACGATAATCTTCCGGCCTAATTGTGACCAGGTTGAACAGACTGAATACAACAAAGATTTCCTTTCGCCTCCTCCGTTCTCTCCCGTGCGTCCAAACGTTCCCCGAAAGTCCTCCTTGGAACAAAAACATCCCAGAATGACCGAAGGAACGAGCGAACATGGAACGAAAGGATTAATAAATTTGGTGTACTACAATTATAAGTAGTCTCGCACCTGCCAGTTCCCCAGAAACGCCATCCTCGCGATGAGGAAGAAATGATGAAATATTTGGGGGGGGGGGGGGGGGGGATGTAGCTGAAAGGAGGACGTGAGGAAGGACCGTCAGCGAGACAACAAGTATCTGTGAGTGCGCGCGCGCGCGCGCGCGCGCGTGTGTGTGTGTGTGTGTGTGTGTGAGTGTGTTGTGTGTGTGTGTGTGTGGTGTGTGTGTGTGTGTGTGTGTGTGTGTGTGTGTGTGTGTTGTGTGTACGTGTGCTTGTGTGCGTGTATGCGCGTGCGCGCGCGCTCGCGTACCAATCTGCGGGCCCACGAAATCATTCGTCAATAGTCAAAAGCATATACAAGTTAATAAATCCTATCCGCAAATATACATAGTTCTAGAAAGAATAGGCACAGATACAGTGTGTGAGTATGTGTATGTCCGTGCACGCGTGACCGTGAGGGTATTTGTCAGTTTATGTGTTGTTTATGTGTATGAGGGAGGGGAATGCGTACACGCACTTGCGCGAATGCGCGCGCGCGCGCGCGCGTGTATGTGTGTGTGTGTGTGTGTGTGTGTGTGTGTGTGTGTGTGTGTGTGTGTGTGTGTGTGTATGTGTGTGTGTGTGTGTGTGTTCTTCTGTT
>CM065726.1:7767340-7769840 GCA_033310375.1 Conus canariensis
GTGTCATATTCTCTGTGTGTGTTCAGTGTGTCGTGTCATATTCTCTTGTGTGTTCAGTATGTCGTGTCATATTCTCTCTGTGTGTTCAGTGTGTCGAGTCATATTCTCTGTGTGTGTTCAGTGTGTCGTGTCATATTCTCTCTGTGTGTTCATTGTGTCGTGTCATATTCTCTCTGTGTGTTTAGTGTGTCGTGTCATATTCTCTGTGTGTTCAGTGTGTCGTGTCATATTCTCTGTGTGTTCAGTGTGTCGTGTCATATTCTCTGTGTGTGTGTTCATTTGTGTGTTTGTGTCGTGTCATATTCTCTCTGTGTGTTCATTGTGTCGTGTCATATTCTCTCTTGTGTTCATCGTGTCGTGTCATATTCTCTGTGTGTGTTCATCGTGTCGTGTCATATTCTCTCTGTGTTTTTAGTGTGTCGTGTCATATTCTCTGTGTGTTCAGTGTGTCGTGTCATATTCTCTGTGTGTTCAGTGTGTCGTGTCATATTCTCTGTGTGTTCATTGTGTCGTGTCATATTCTCTGTGTGTGTTCATTGTGTCGTGTCATATTCTCTCTGTGTGTTCATCATGTCGTGTCATATTCTCTCTGTGTGTTCATCGTGTCGTGTCATATTCTCTCTGTGTGTTCATCGTGTCGTGTCATATTCTCTCTGTGTGTTCATCGTGTCGTGTTCACTGGCACACATCAGCTACATCTTCCTTAGGGATTGTCAACAGTCATATTCGACCATCTTTTTCTTCTGAGAACCAGAAAGCGCTGCTGTGCCACATTGTCTGTGAGTTTATGTCCAATGCTATATTTGCAGACTGACTGTACATTGCCAGCGCAGAAATTCGCATAGTTCGTTCCGATTGTATCAAGCGCCATAATATTTTCTCTGCCGTAAAGTAAACTTGGAGGAGTCAGTAGAGATAGCACATGAGGGGGTTGAAGACAAACTTACTTTCTGTTTACGAGTTACTGAATGTCTATGTATTTCAGCGCTGTTCCTGTACCTGAATACCTGTAATGGACTATTTCTCCGGTACATAACAGTGCCATTGTGAGTTAGCTGTGAAGGTTGCCTTGCTGGTTTCAGTCGGATCACAACTGCTGTATGGTCGCCTGTCTACCTTCCATTTTGACCGAAGACAATAAAATTTCTTGAATTAAAGATTCATGACGCACTGTCACGGAGACGGTAGACCAAGCAGAGGCATAATGAATTGCTTTTCAGCTGAATTTCGTAAACTTCTCGCTATGTCGCCAGAAAGCCGGCTTGTTGACAGCAAAGCAAGGGGAGCTACCCCGAGAGAGAGAGAGAGAGGAGAGGGAGGGAGGGAGGGAGGGAGGGAGGGGGGGGTGGTAGTTTTCACGAAAGAATACGGCAGGCCAGCATCAAGAGCTGAGACTGAGAAGCGAAGGAAATCAGGGTTTGTTTATCGGAGTTCTTGTGACGACAGCACTAACTCTGCCATTAGTACTGTAACATGGTAATTGGTAAGACTTCAGAGTTGGTCGTTTTGGTATCTGTCATAAACATCGTCATCTGTCGGTGACTCTGCTTCTAAGCTTTTTCTCTACTTCGAGCGCTCTTGATATTCGAATGCCTAGTTTAGCAGCCTCTCTCTCTCTCTCTCTCTCTCTCTCTCTCTCTCTCTCTCTCTCTCTCTCTCTCTCTCTCTCTCTCTGTTCCGCCAAAACACGCCCACTGGTTTGTTTCTTTTCGTTTATTTGTCTGACTGTATTTAAGATTATCAACAACAACAAAAAAAAAAAAAAAAGAAAAAAAGAAAGCAAAGAAAAGCGAAAGAAAGCCGATTTTAGAGAAAACTTTGCGGAAAATTTGGCCTAAGGGTGAACTCATTGAATCTGAATATGAATTTGGATCTTTGATTGGATTAGGGATCTTTGGGCAGATCCAGGAACTTGTGGGGCAGTTGAATGGATGGGAAGATCTATGATCTTTGGGCGGATCTACAATCTTCCTGCGGATCCAGAATCTTTGGACCAACCCAGGAACTTGAGGGGGAATTGAATGGATGGGCGGATCCAGGATCTTTGGGGAGATCTGGAATCTTTGGACGGATTGAATTTTTGGGCGGATCCAGAACCTTTGGGTAGATTCAGGATCCTTGGGCGGATCCAAAATTTGGGGACGGATCCAGGATCTTTGAGTGGATCCAGGATCCTTGGGCAGAGCCAGAATTTCGGGGCGATACATTTTTTTAAACTGCTACCCTGCTCTGAACGATCTTAGGGTAAAATTTATTCAATCCGAACATTACACCAAGCCATATAATTTCAGGCTTATTCTCTTACTATCGTCAAGAAATAAGAACAACTTTTGAATTTAGCCATGTATATTCATGAAGCAAACAAGAAAATTCGGACAGTAGTGTCTTGATGTACTTTGTTTTTGGAACATTCAACACTTTTTCATGGTTTCATTTTGTTGGGCGACTAGGAATGTTACATGATGCAGTTATGAAACCCCTTCAGTGTGGGGCTTGTGCC
>CM065726.1:7774840-7784840 GCA_033310375.1 Conus canariensis
GAAACAGCTGATTCCTTATGGAGAGTTATACCTGTGAAAACAGGTCATTTATTATGGGAAAAGGGTTATGTTGATGTCAAAACAGCTTATTCATCGTGGGAAAAGTGTTAAACAATCAGTTCGTCACGACGAAAACAGTTATGAACACGTGGAAACGGCTAATTCATTATGGGAAAAGAGAAATGTAAACGTGAAAACATCTAATTTATCACGGAAAAAGAGTTGTGTGCACGTGAAAACGGTTATTTATGGAAAGAGGTGTGAACACCTTAGAATAACCAGTTTACTGTTGAAAAACAATTGTGTGCACATGAAAACAGTTATTACTGGAGAGTTGTGTGAACACCTTAGAATAACCAGTTTACTGTTGAAAAACAATTGTGTGCACATGAAAACAGTTATTACTGGAGAGTTGTGTGAACACCTTAGAATAACCAGTTTACTGTTGAAAAACAATTGTGTGCACATGAAAACAGTTATTACTGGAGAGTTGTGTGAACACCTTAGAATAACCAATTTACTGTTGAAAAACAATTGTGTGCACATGAAAACAGTTATTACTGGAGAGTTGTGTGAACACCTTAGAACAACCAATTTACTGTTGAAAAACAATTGTGTGCACATGAAAACAGTTATTACTGGAGAGTTGTGTGAACACCTTAGAAAACCATTTACTGTTGAAAAACAATTGTGTGCACATGAAAACAGTTATTAATGGAGAGTTGTGTGAACACCTTAGAATAACCAGTTTACTGTTGAAAAACAATTGTGTGCACATGAAAACAGTTATTAATGGAGAGTTGTGTGAACACCTTAGAATAACCAGTTTACTGTTGAAAAACAATTGTGTGCACATGAAAACAGTTATTACTGGAGAGTTGTGTGAACACCTTAGAATAACCAGTTTACTGTTGAAAAAACAGTTGTGTGCACATGAAAACAGTTATTACTGGAGAGTTGTGTGAACACCTTAGAATAACCAGTTTACTGTTGAAAAACAATTGTGTGCACATGAAAACAGTTATTACTGGAGAGTTGTGTGAACACCTTAGAATAACCAGTTTACTGTTGAAAAACAATTGTGTGCACATGAAAACAGTTATTACTGGAGAGTTGTGTGAACACCTTAGAATAACCAGTTTACTGTTGAAAAACAATTGTGTGCACATGAAAACAGTTATTACTGGAGAGTTGTGTGAACACCTTAGAATAACCAGTTTACTGTTGAAAAACAATTGTGTGCACATGAAAACAGTTATTACTGGAGAGTTGTGTGAACACCTTAGAATAACCAGTTTACTGTTGAAAAACAATTGTGTGCACATGAAAACAGTTATTTACTGGAGAGTTGTGTGAACACCTTAGAATAACCAGTTTACTGTTGAAAAACAATTGTGTGCACATGAAAAACAGTTATTACTGGAGAGTTGTGTGAACACCTTAGAATAACCAGTTTACTGTTGAAAAACAATTGTGTGCACATGAAAACAGTTATTACTGGAGAGTTGTGTGAACACCTTAGAAAACCAGTTTACTGTTGAAAAACAATTGTGTGCACATGAAAACAGTTATTACTGGAGAGTTGTGTGAACACCTTAGAATAACCAGTTTACTGTTGAAAAACAATTGTGTGCACATGAAAACAGTTATTACTGGAGAGTTGTGTGAACACCTTAGAATAACCAGTTTACTGTTGAAAAACAATTGTGTGCACATGAAAACAGTTTATATACTGGAGAGTTGTGTGAACACCTTAGAATAACCAGTTTACTGTTGAAAAACAATTGTGTGCACATGAAAACAGTTATTACTGGAGAGTTGTGTGAACACCTTAGAATAACCAGTTTACTGTTGAAAAACAATTGTGTGCACATGAAAACAGTTATTACTGGAGAGTTGTGTGAACACCTTAGAATAACCAGTTTACTGTTGAAAAACAATTGTGTGCACATGAAAACAGTTATTACTGGAGAGTTGTGTGAACACCTTAGAATAACCAGTTTACTGTTGAAAAAAATTGTGTGCACATGAAAACAGTTATTACTGGAGAGTTGTGTGAACACCTTAGAATAACCAGTTTACTGTTGAAAAACAATTGTGTGCACATGAAAACAGTTATTACTGGAGAGTTGTGTGTGAACACCTTAGAATAACCAGTTTACTGTTGAAAAACAATTGTGTGCACATGAAAACAGTTATTAATGGAGAGTTGTGTGAACACCTTAGAATAACCAGTTTACTGTTGAAAAACAATTGTGTGTGCACATGAAAACAGTTATTACTGGAGAGTTGTGTGAACACCTTAGAATAACCAGTTTACTGTTGAAAAACAATTGTGTGCACATGAAAACAGTTATTACTGGAGAGTTGTGTGAACACCTTAGAATAACCAGTTTACTGTTGAAAAACAATTGTGTGCACATGAAAACAGTTATTACTGGAGAGTTGTGTGAACACCTTAGAATAACCAGTTTACTATTCAAAAACAATTGTGTGCACATGAAAACAGTTATTACTGGAGAGTTGTGTGAACACCTTAGAATAACCAATTTACTGTTGAAAAACAATTGTGTGCACATGAAAACAGTTATTACTGGAGAGTTGTGTGAACACCTTAGAATAACCAATTTACTGTTCAAAAACAATTGTGTGCACATGAAAACAGTTATTACTGGAGAGTTGTGTGAACACCTTAGAATAACCAATTTACTGTTGAAAAACAATTGTGTGCACATGAAAACAGTTATTACTGGAGAGTTGTGTGAACACCTTAGAATAACCAATTTACTGTTGAAAAACAATTGTGTGCACATGAAAACAGTTATTAATGGAGAGTTGTGTGAACACCTTAGAATAACCAGTTTACTGTTGAAAAACAATTGTGTGCACATGAAAACAGTTATTACTGGAGAGTTGTGTGAACACCTTAGAATAACCAGTTTACTTTTGAAAAACAATTGTGTGCACATGAAAACAGTTATTACTGGAGAGTTGTGTGAACACCTTAGAATAACCAATTTACTGTTGAAAAACAATTGTGTGCACATGAAAACAGTTATTAATGGAGAGTTGTGTGAACACCTTAGAATAACCATTTACTGTTGAAAAACAATTGTGTGCACATGAAAACAGTTATTACTGGAGAGTTGTGTGAACACCTTAGAATAACCAGTTTACTGTTGAAAAACAATTGTGTGCACATGAAAACAGTTATTAATGGAGAGTTGTGTGAACACCTTAGAATAACCAGTTTACTGTTGAAAAACAATTGTGTGCACATGAAAACAGTTATTACTGGAGAGTTGTGTGAACACCTTAGAATAACCAATTTACTATTCAAAAACAGTTGTGTGCACATGAAAACAGTTATTACTGGAGAGTTGTGTGAACACCTTAGAATAACCAGTTTACTGTTGAAAAAACAATTGTGTGCACATGAAAACAGTTATTACTGGAGAGTTGTGTGAACACCTTAGAATAACCAGTTTACTGTTGAAAAACAATTGTGTGCACATGAAAACAGTTATTACTGGAGAGTTGTGTGAACACCTTAGAATAACCAGTTTACTGTTGAAAAACAATTGTGTGCACATGAAAACAGTTATTAATGGAGAGTTGTGTGAACACCTTAGAATAACCAGTTTACTGTTGAAAAACAATTGTGTGCACATGAAAACAGTTATTAATGGAGAGTTGTGTGAACACCTTAGAATAACCATTTACTATTCAAAAACAGTTGTGTACACGCGAAACCCGGTCATTCATTTGGGGAAATCAGTGATGTACACGTGAAAACAGCTTATTCATCATGTGAACGTGAAAACATCTAATAATCACATTGAAATTATTCATGTGAAAATACTTTTTTTTTCCTTGGCAGTCAGGTGTTCTCGCTTTAAATAACTATTTTTCTGTAGTAGAGAACTGTTTTCACGTGAACAGAGCCGTTTTCAGTTGCTAATCATCACGTAAAACAACTCATAAAAGCGATAATGCAATAATCCTTGTTAACAGAATTGTTTTCGCGTGATGATTAGTTATTTTTACGTAAAAATGACTGTATTTGCGTGTTTACTCTGCCTGCTTTCTTCAGTGACATCAGCAGTTATCGCTGTTTTCTGGGTGAAGATAACTCCTTGCCCCGCGGAAACAGTGAAAACACTAATCGTGACCTTTCAAAGATAGTTTGCTCCCATACCAGCCTCTCCATCCCCGTCTCTAATAATGGGAATCCCGCATCACTCGCTGCTAAGCTCGCCTTACACCAATGCCAAACGTTCTGTAGAGCTGCCATACAGCGTTAATGACAAGGTGGATGAGTGGTGAGAATGAAAATTCAGACCACTCCATCCACGAATCAAAGGACGTTACTATTTCTAGTTGCAAAGGGAGACGACTGCAGGCAGAAATCTAAAGAAATCTTAAATAAATGTTAGCGAACCGGGGGAAAAAAAAAACGTGGACAAACGAGTCAAAAGGCAAAACACGACGGGTTTCGATCTCTTAGGTCTTCTTCAGGCAAAATACAAATAGGACAACGAAAATGAACGAGCAATCACTTATCTTCAATCACTTCAGCGCAAGATAGACGTTGAATCTATCGCCTACCTTGCGTTGAAGTGATCGAAGGTAAGTGATTACTCGATCATTTTCGTCGTCCTGTGTGTGTGTGTGGTGTGTTGGTGTGTGTGTGTGTGTGTGTGTGTGTGTGTGTCCGAATTCTTTAAACGTGCATTCGATTGGTGGCTGACAAGACCGTAACTCACCTGGTGGACGGATGAAGCGCCGCTAGACCGGCCGGCAGCCGGGGGTTTAGCAGAAGGGGATCAATAGGAATGTGATGGAAGGCACCATGCAGCATGGGGAGGGGGGGGGGGAGATGCAGGGAGTGGTCAGAGATGAGGGAAGGAGATAACGGGACGTAGGGGGTGGAAAGAAGTTTTCCGTTTTCCGTCACATGGTCTGTTTGCCCGTCTGATGTGAATCTCTCTCTCTCTCTCTCTCTCTCTCTCTCTGTGTCTCTGTCTCTGTGTGTGAGGGGGGGGGGGGGGCATTATCATTACATCGAATGATATACTCTTGTTGTTCTCTTTTTTTCTCTTTATGTGTGCACTGCACCTCACATTGTTATGGGCCGGAGGCCTGAAACATTAAAATTGTGTTCAATTGTGTTCAGTTGCTCTCCTCTCTCCTCTCTCTCTTTCTCTCTCTCTCTCTCTCTCTCTCTCTCTCTCTCTTTGTAGATCCACCATCCCTCCTCTATGTCGTCCATCCTTCTATCTATCCATTCTTCCACCCATCCATTTATCTACCCTTCCATCTATCCATCTTCTCCACACGCTCACTTCAACCCGACCCCCCCCCCCCCCCCTCCTCCTCCTGTCCTTCAAACTGTTTTTCCAATCAACCACCTGTGTTGATAGCGGTCTTCATTATAAGCGCAAGATGTAAATCTTTAGTATTGCCTGACTCTGACACAGTAAAAGGAGAACTGTTCATCGGAGAATAAATAATAATTATTTGTTTATAGTGTCAGTCAGTCAGTCAGTTCAGTCAGATTAAGTAAATGAGGAAATGCTAAGTAACTAAGTATGTAAGCAAGTAGGTTAGTTGGTAACTAAATTAATTACGAAGTTCAATAAATGTGAATGAGTGATTTAGCTGGCTGTTTTTGTTATTTAGATCATGACTAAGCGTTAGTGCGTAGGAAAAGGTGTCCATCACCTAATCATTTGTAATTAGTTAATGAATAGTGTCCATAATTGTTTGAAGCTGTCCATGGCCTAATGAACTGGTTAGCTGGTTAATGGACTGTGTCAATGCACAATAGGAGTTGCCCATTCCCTAATTACTTGGATAGCTAGTTATTGAATGATATCAATGCATGGTGGAACTTGCCCATCGCCTAATCAGTTGGTCTGCTCATCAAATCATAAACGAAGGGTGTTCATCGCCTAATCTGCTGGTTAGTTCATCTATTAACGATATTTATGCATAATGGAAGTCGTTCATCGCCTAATCAGTAGGCTAGATAGTTCAGAAACAGGCATCAAAACACAGAGGAAAGTTTCAGTCAACTAATTAATTAGTTAGTCAGTCAGTCAACCAGTTAGGTAGGTAGGTAGGTAAGGAGGAGGGAGGGAGGGAGGGAGGGTAGGTTAGGTTAGGTTAGGTTAGGTTAGGATAGATTAGGTTAGGTTAAGTAAGGTTAGGTTTGGTTTGGTTGGGTTGGGTTGGGTAAGGTAGTCCGTCCGTCAATCAGTAAGTCAGTCAGTCAGTCAATCAGTCAGTCAATCAGTCGCTTACTTAGTTAGTTAGTTAGTTTGTTCCTTCGTACATTAGGTAGGTAGGATAGGGTAGGGTAAGATAGGGTAGAGTAGGGTAGGGTAGGTTTGGTTTGGTTTGGTTAGGTATTCAGTCAGTCAGTCAGACAGTCTGTCAGTCAGTCAGTCTGTTAGTGAGCTAGTGAGTTAGTGAGTGAGTTAGTTAGCTACTTACTTAGTCACCTGGTTAGTTAGTTAGTTAGTTAGTTAGTTAGTTAGTTAGTTAGTTAGTTAGTTAGTTGACTGGACGAGTCAAAGCACAGTGAAGGTGTTCATCACCCAATCAGTTGGATGGTTGGTTAACAAACAGCTGTCAAATCATACAGGAAGGTGTTCATCACCTAATCATTAGGCTCATTTCCTAATGAACAGACGTCAATACTTAAAAGGAAGATTTTTTCATCGCCTGATTAATTGGTTAGTTCGTTAATGGGCAACATCAATGCAAAATAGTAATTGTCAATCGCCTAATCACTTAGTTGATTAGTTTATTAACAGCCTCAATACACAAAGAAAGATGGCCATCGCATAATTAACTAGTTATTAGTTAATGGACAGTGTCAAAGCATAATGGAAGTTGTTCATCGCCTGATCAGCTGGCTTATTAGTTCATGAACAGACGTCAAAACAGAAAGAAATGTGTAGATTGCCTCATTGGTCGGTTTGTTAGTTGATGAACGGAGTTAATGCATAATGGAAGTTTCCATCGCCTAATTAGTAGGCTACTTAGTTGATGAACAGGCGTGAATACGTAGTGGAAGATGTCGGTCACCTACTTAGTTGGTAAGATAGTAAATGGATGACGTCTGCACAATGAAAACCGTCCACCCCTTTGTCAGTTTGTTAATTAACCAGTTAATGAAGGGAATCAATGCATACTGGAAGTTGTCCGTCACCAGGTTGGTTGAGTAACTGTTTACTGAACTGATGTCAATACACATAATGGAAGTTTTCCGTCGCCTTCTTTGTTGGCTAATTAGTTCATGAACTGGCGTCAGATCGGAGAGGAAGCTGTCCAGCGTCCAGCGTACGCATACATGCACACACACACATGCGCACACGCACTCACATGGGCCTGTGCCCACACATCCACACACACACACACGTGTACACTCATTGCACACACATACATGAAAAAAAAGACACAACCAATGTTTGGTAAGCACTCGAAATCTGACCAGCGCGTTGGGTTAATGTGTAGGTCAGACATCTGCAAAGTTGTAGCCACGAGACCCTCTTCTAAAATTCTCTCATTTTAGTCATTAGTTTATTCATCCATCAGCTTAAAATCATGCGCAGTGTATCTCAAAACTTAGCGGATGTGGTGTAGCGCATATGGACTAGTCGGCACTCAGTGACGCCTCCTTGATGAAACTGAAACTGAAACCATTGTCCAGCTAGTTAGTTAGTGAAAGGCGTCAAGACATGAAGTTGTGCACTGCCTAATTTGTTGACGAACAGGCGTCAGTACGTGAAGTTGTCCATCGCTTAAATAGTTACTTAATAAATGGGTATCAATGCATGAAGTTGTCCATCGCTTAAATAGTTACTTAATAAATGGGTATCAATGCATGAAGTTGTCCATCGTACTTAATAAATGGGTATCAATGCATGAAGTTGTCCATCGTACTTAATAAATGGGTATCAATGCATGAAGTTGTCCATCGTACTTAATAAATGGGTATCAATGCATGAAGTTGTCCATCGTACTTAATAAATGGGTATCAATGCATGAAGTTGTCCATCGTACTTAATAAATGGGTATCAATGCATGAAGTTGTCCATCGTACTTAATAAATGGGTATCAATGCATGAAGTTGTCCATCGTACTTAATAAATGGGTATCAATGCATGAAGTTGTCCATCGTACTTAATAAATGGGTATCAATGCATGAAGTTGTCCGTCGTACTTAATAAATGGGTATCAATGCATGAAGTTGTCCATCGTACTTAATAAATGGGTATCAATGCATGAAGTTGTCCATCGTACTTAATAAATGGGTATCAATGCATGAAGTTGTCCATCGTACTTAATAAATGGGTATCAATGCATGAAGTTGTCCATCGTACTTAATAAATGGGTATCAATGCATGAAGTTGTCCATCGTACTTAATAAATGGGTATCAATGCATGAAGTTGTCCATCGCTTAATCAGCTAATGAACAGTTGGTAGCACATAAAGGAAGTGGTCTATCTTCTAAATAGCCAATAAGTAAATGAACATGCAACAACACATAGAGGACGTTGTCTATCTTCTAAATAGCCAATAAGTAAATGAATATGCAACAACACATAGAGGACGTTGTCTATCTTCTAAATAGCCAATAAGTAAATGAACATGCAACAACACATAGAGGAAGTGGTCTATCTTCTAAATAGCCAATAATCAAATGAACATGCAACAACACATAGAGGACGTTGTCTATCTTCTAAATAGCCAATAAGTAAATGAACATGCAACAACACATAGAGGACGTTGTCTATCTTCTAAATAGCCAATAAGTAAATGAACATGCAACAACACATAGAGGACGTTGTCTATCTTCTAAATAGCCAATAAGTAAATGAACATGCAACAACACATAGAGGACGTTGTCTATCTTCTAAATAGCCAATAAGTAAATGAACATGCAACAACACATAGAGGACGTTGTCTATCTTCTAAATAGCCAATAAGTAAATGAACATGCAACAACACATAGAGGACGTTGTCTATCTTCTAAATAGCCAATAAGTAAATGAACATGCAACAACACATAGAGGACGTTGTCTATCTTCTAAATAGCCAATAAGTAAATGAACATGCAACAACACATAGAGGAAGTGGTCTATCTTCTAAATAGCCAATAAGTAAATGAACATGCAACAACACATAGAGGACGTTGTCTATCTTCTAAATAGCCAATAAGTAAATGAACATGCAACAACACATAGAGGACGTTGTCTATCTTCTAAATAGCCAATAAGTAAATGAACATGCAACAACACATAGAGGATGTTGTTGGTCGCCTGATTAGGTAATGAGCAGGTGTCAGTCATGAAGTTATCTATCGCCTAATTAGTTACTGAGCAGGTGTCAATATATCAAGTTATCTATCGCCTAATTAGTTACTGAGCAGGCGTCAATATATCAAGTTATCTATCGCCTAATTAGTTACTGAGCAGGTGTCAATATATCAAGTTATATATGCCTAATTAGTTACTGAGCAGGTGTCAAAATATCAAGTTATCTAATACCTAATTAGTTACTGAGCCGGCGTCAATATATCAAGTTATGTATCGCCTAATCAGTAGTCAAGTACTGAGTAGGTGTCAACATATCAAGTTATCTATCGCCTAATTATTAGTTAGGAACTGAGCAGACGTCAATACGTCAAGTTATCTATCGAGTAGTTAGTTTTTTGCTTTTTGTTTGTTTGTTTGTGTTTTGTTGGTTTTCGTTTCGTCACGCGCTTGAATATTTGCAACTGATTAGATGGATCCAACTGCAGAGGGTGCGAAGAGGGTTGTAATGCAACAGAACTGATGTGTCTGGAGGCTTGGATGAGAGACAAGGCCTTTCAGAGAAAGCACATGGAATTTATGTTGGCATAAATGACCAGAATGTGCAGTTAAAAACAGTGTCATAACACAGAAAGATGCGATTCACAGATTCACACTAAAATACTTTGATAGG
>CM065726.1:7789840-7792340 GCA_033310375.1 Conus canariensis
TAAGTGCACTTTCACACATCAATTTTCCTTGTTTACACAAGGGAAAACTATTGAAAGTTATTTCACAATAGAGAAATCAGTTCATTAAGCCGAGTTTTGGTTCTCAGTGTTTCATCATTAGGTGAGGGAAAGTTCTGGATGAGTTGAGTTGGTGTCCACTTGGAATATCAGAACTTATCTAATATCGGAGAGTTTAGTTGATTTCTCTCTTGTGGCTGGTGACTGATTCTGCTGTGTAGACCTGCTGCTGTAGTGCTGGGCAATGGTGTGTCTTCACAACCTGTCTTGCCCAGGGTAGGTAGGGTCCATTGTTGGGCAGTGGCGTGTTTTCACAAGCTGTCTTGCCGAGGGTGGATGGGGGTCCCAGGTTTCTTTAACAAAGAGAACCTGGTCTGTAGCCAAGTAGCTGAGAGTCTGGCTTGTCGAGTTCATACACTTGCCCTCTATGATCTTTCAGAGGATGTGTGAGATCTCAGCCAACAAAGGATTAGACTAGCAGAAATATGCCTGCTATAATTATCACTCTCCACTTTTTTGTTTAGATGTTGTGTGGGGTTTACAAAAGGGTCAGAGACAGTAATACAATGCTAAACAATTTTAGTCAAATAACTTTTCAGTTTTTCTTATGAATTAATGTAACTGGGAATACACTTAGCCCAAATTCCCATGTGGAGTAGACTAAGAGTCACACACTACAAAACATTCTAACAATCACATACTCATAAATCAACTTAACAGTTTTCACCATAGTACAGGCATACCGTTTTTCTGATCAAAATTTATCATTCAGTTATCATCTTAGCTGACAGAGTTACATACTGGCAAAAGTCAGATTGTACAGAAAGAATGGTGGTCAGATTGTTAAAAAGAAGCTTGACCACATGGTAATAGCTTTTACTACATGGTTCCAAACAAAATACTTCACTAGAATACTCTTTCATCATTTCCATAAATGTCACCAAGTATTAGCACAAAGTTGCACCACATGGCAATCATACAATCAATGCATAGATTCAAAACGTAGAAACATAGTTTCAACTTACATTTCTGGGACAACAGTGAAACTTAGAGTTGAGATTTCGCGAAGAGTGAGTCACCATGGGGCTGGGCCCGGTAGTCCGACGTTTCGATAGTCCGACACATCGGTAGTCCGACACCTCACGTTCAGATGTTTCATAATCCGACACTGTAAGAAAAAGTAGCGAGAGTCCGACATCCCACGATTCCGACAATTCCAACTCGTTTCGATAAAATCGTGACGTGTCGAACTATTGGCACAAAATACAACATTACAAAATAAGTTTCGTTGGTCCGACAAAATTGTCGGATTGTCGAAACGTCAGAATCGTGATTTGTCGAACTATCGAAACGTCGGAATCGTGAAGTGTCGGACTCTCGGACCCAAACCGTCACCATGCACTCTCTCTGGTTTGACCCCTGTTGTCTTTCTTGCTGCACTGGTTTTCATCTACAGCTGGTGTGACGAATCAGTGAATGAGAAGGACTAGGTGTCCCCTTTTTATCTGCTAAACTGTCGTATCCGGTTTCTGTTCGGCTCGACTAGGTGTCACTCAAGACAAAGAAAAGGGATGGGGGGGGGTGATCTTCCCCACCACTCACAAGGGGGGGGGGGGGTAACATTTTCGAACAGTTTGAAGAATGTATGCTAATTTAAGAACGCGTAGGAAGAATGCATGCTAATTGACCAAGTGCTGGTTAACATAATTCCGTAATGCACGCCTTACGCACGACTGTCAACAATGCGGGTGGTGAATTTGGGGGGGGGGGGGGGGGTTGTTAGTGGACCATTCCCTTTCCGTTGCAGCGGAGGGACAGAGGGAAGGGGAGTGACGGGCGATAGACTGTGAAATTGACGTCACCTTAGTCAGTAACAAAGGTTGCTAAGCCGGCTGCCGGCTGGTTTCAAAGAGGGTTTCCGACAGACGGCAGGGAGAGTAGGGGGTAGGGGTTTGCGACGGGAAGGAAGGGGGGGTTGGGAGGGCCGGCATAGTTTTGCAATCTATACTGCCGTGTGTGTGTGTGTGTGTGGGGGGGGGGGTGTACATGCGTGCATGCATGCGTGTGAATGTGTGTGTGTGTTGTGTGTGCGTGTGTGTGTGTGTGTGATGTGATGTGTGTGTGTGTGTGTGTGTGTGTGTGTGTGTGTGTGTGTGTGTGTGTACGCACGTACAAAGCATTGAGGTGGCCTTTGAATGTCACGTGTAACTGAATAAGCGTGAGAAGTGGGATGGGGGTGAGGGCAGTGTGGAGGTAGGTATCATGGAGGGAAGTGTATGGTGCAGAATGGGAGCAGTTGTTTTAAACAAAGATCACCTCAAAGGGGTTCTATGTTATTGTTCGTTTGTTGGGTTATTCCGGGGAGATATCAATGTCAGAACAGTTCATCGACAGACGTGATCAAAGCACGTCACGCATACGTGAAGCGTCGTCGCCATTATCCAGCCACTGACATAAGAGGATGACTTAAGTATGGAACCAG
>CM065726.1:7799840-7827340 GCA_033310375.1 Conus canariensis
CCAATAGAGAGTGATCAGCCCAATAGAGAGAGATCAGCCCAATACAGAGAGATCAGCCCAATAGAGAAAGACTTACTGACGAAACAAAAACAAAAGAACGAAAAGGAAGGGAGGGGATGTCTTTGGCCTCTGTAAATACAACACAACGAATATTCCTACAAGCTTAGCACGACAGAGGAGCCGCACCGGCTGCAGAGAGAATAGGATGGGTGAGGAGGGCAGTGGGGGGGGGGGGGGGGGGGGGACTGGGGAGGACGCGAAGAGAAGAGAGGACAAAACAAAGGGGGCAGTATGGAAACCTGTTATCACTTTGCTTTTATTGTCTTTGGTTTCATTTTTGTCCGGCGTCGGCCTCGAATCCATAGGCTGCAGATTCTTAATAAATATGAAATGAGGCTGGGAACAGTAAACAATAAACAACAAATACGTAGGGTAACTCTTGCTCCCACAAGAAAACATAACTCCAAAGGAATGCTGCTTACGACACCGAAGCTTGGAACATCCTTTTTGGAGGATGTTTCCTTGTTTGTTCTGTGTGCTCTGTGCTGTCATGTCTGCTAGGCGATTCGGTGTCGTAAGCAGCATTCCTTTGGAGTTATGTTTTCTTGTGGGAGCAAGAGTTACCCTACTTATTTGTTGTTTGTTCCATATTCTTAATGAGGTGATGGTTGGTGTTTTAAAAAAAATATTTTTAATGCAGTTCATACAACTATTTCTGATAACAAATTAGGAAGTCTTGGGATAACAGTGGATGATATGCATTCTTCTTTTTCTTAATTAAAGTCACAAAATCATAAAGAAAAAGAGGCGAACATACGATGGCGTAACAGTCTACATGAAATACTTCCTAAATTATATAAAGCAACATTTACAATTGAAATCAATGGCATTTGGGCTGCGAATTCAACGTTTCAGTCCTTTTTGACTGTCATGTTTCCTCTACCTCCAACCGTCTCCCCCAGCTCCCCTCCCCCTGCCGTTTTGTCTCCCGTGGCAGGCTGTTTTGCCCTCTGGTCTAGAGAAGTTAGAAAGCGAAGTGGTTGAATTCCTCTTGAACATAAAGCAGTAATCTAGTTGTATATAACTCCCTCTCTTTCTGAAAAATAGTTGTATCTAGATCTTTCTCTTACATAGAACATGTACACTGTATGGAAATCTTGGAAAATCATTCAGGGCTAAATGAATAATGTACATAATTAAAATTTAGAAAGAGAGGGGGGAAGTAACCGCCAAGGACACAGACGAACCGAGTACAGGACTAGACACATGCATTTCGACCTCTTGGGTCTTCTTCAGGCGAAAACACACATTTAGGACAGTGAAAACGAAGAACTAGAAACCATTTATCTTTCTCCTGTTCGCCTCACGATCAAAATGGACGCCGGACGGAAACGAGGCCACATTTACCGCCCTCAGTCCTTCCGTTTTGAAACCGTACATAATTCAGTCATTTGTTTGATCCTGAAGAGGTAAGAATCTGCACCAAAGGTCAGTGTTGTGACTTGTGGACGGTAGTTTTAAAAACAAAACAAAGCGACGCCCTCGAATGCAAGCGCAAACACCCCCTCTCCCCCCTCACACACAACGAATGTGCACGTGATGGTGAAAGTTGGGAGGAGTAGGGGAGGGAGCACAAATCGGAGGGCCCACTGATGTGAGCCGGGTCGGAAGATGAGGGGGGGGGGGGTGGACAATATGCTTGGCGAAGGGAGAGGGATCTGGAGAGAGAGAGAGAGAGAGAGGGGGGGGGTGCAAAATGTTGCAGCTTCAAGCCGTTCAGAACCTGGGAGATAAAATGGCGGATGTACGTGGGTGGGTGGGAGAGCGGGGGTAAGCTGGAGAGGGTGAGGGGGCGGACCGTAACTGAGTAGGTGGGGGACACATTGGCGGAAAACAGGCTGTCATGAGCTTATTCATTTCCATCCCACGCGCTCCTCCACGACGGCTCATGACGACTCAGCTGTCAGCAACCATTGTTAATGACTCAGCTGTCAGCAACCATTGTTAATGACTCAGCTGTCAGCAACCATTGTTAATGACTCAGCTGTCAGCAACCATTGTTCATCGTGATGCTTCCCCTTGGATTCCCTCTTCCGCCTCGGCAAGAGCGCGGATTCCTTTCTATCACGTGACTGGCTTTTCTAGTCTTTCTAAGCCCGCTTGCTTCCAGTCGCCCACACCGGACAACAGTGGGACGAGGGGAGACCACTCTCTTCTCACTTGTGCGTTTGTTTGTTTAAGGGTCACCAGCACCTTCTCTGACCATTTCAGTCAAGAACTGGATTAGTAGTAGTAGTAGCAGTAGTAGTAGCAGTAGTAGTAGTAGTTGCTGTTGTACCAGCAGTAGTAGTAGTAGTAGTAGTAATAGTAGCAGTAGTAGTAGTAGCAGCAGCAGCAGCAGCAGTGGTAATAATAGCAGTAATTGTAGTAATAGTAAAAGAAGTAGTAGTACATCTCTGTCACCTTAGTGGCATTGCACCCACGCCGCGTATTCCGAATCCCCCATTCGAAGCTTTTGCCTGGCCCGTTCTACCACTCCCTCAGCACTGGCAATCCACAGGGAGACACTGCACTGCTGCCAAGTCACTTCCATGGTGTTCAGTGGTGCCTGTATCCAGCATACGGAAGACATTGACTTCTTACCCCTTACTGACGACAATGTTTGCTTCGTCACGAAGCCAGCATGAGTAAACTGTCAATCTGGATGACGCCACCACGTCCGTCCAAAACCAGTCCCTATGAATTTGCCTGTACTGGTGACCCCGACAGAATCAAACCAAGATCATATCCGTGGAGAGGCAATCGGAAGCAGGACATGAAGGGCCACAGAATTTGATACTTTTTTATGCTGATCAATGAGAATGAGTATGACGATGATGATGCTACGGTTTTCTAGTCTGGTCTGAGACTGCACAACAGGGCTGTATTCCACGCTTTCTTCATAATGTCTCCCACCATCAGCTAGGCCCAAGAGATTGTAACGAACTTGTCACCACCACTCCACCCACTACTACACCCACCCTCTTGTACAAATTGTACAAACAAAACCCACACCAAACGGCAGTACAGATTTCAAATTTATCAACCCTCAGTCTCTCCCCCTCACTCCTCTCCTTAGCCCCCTCCACCTCACTCACCTTCCTTGCTGGCTGTCGGGTTTGTTTTGAAGAACGCCGCCCACACCACGCTCCCTCCCCCCCCCCCCCCCTGCCCCCTCCCACTTTCCTTCTCCCTTAGCTGATAGCACTTCAATGGGAAGGGAAGGTTTCCACTTCACACAAAGACTCCGGGCCCTCTCCTTGCTCCCCCCCCCCCCCCCCCATCATATTCACCATCCGCATGGGGACAGTCATGCGTGCGGCTCGTGAATGGTGCAGTTATGTTAAACAGTCCATTGTCAATTGGCATGTGCTGATACAGGCACTTTAGATTCAAACCCAACGGTTAAGGAAGGGCATTTGTGAGAGAGTGTGGAGATGAATTTTTTTTAACATAACTCTAATTAAGAAAACCTCCTGTCAAGTCCTTCCCCTAGAGGACACACCAACCCACCCCCAACTTTCTTCACAGAGATACAGACACCTGCTGCGTTGGCCAAGAAATTTGAGTAACACTCCAAGAGACGCATCCATTAAGTGGATGAAACTTGTCAGGTGGTTCCAGTCTTCCCAGTGAGCCCATAGCAGACTCAATCTAGGCAGGGGTAGAAAATCCTACACATAAATGGTTCTGATGGGAAGCAAACCCACGGTCTCCCAGCAGAGAGTCTGCAACGCTTCCCACTATGCCACGATGGCTGTTTTATTATCATTACTATTATCATCATTATCAGTATTATGTTATTGTTGTTGTTATCATCATCATCATCATCATCATCATCATCATCATCATCCTTATTAATGAATGATTTTGTTGTTAATGAACTATCGACAGCGCTGGTATGGCCCCAGCGATCGATTTAGCTAAAAGCAAAATAACTAATCATTCAAATTAGACTATCTCTCTCTCTCTCTCTCTCTCTCTCTCTCTCTCTCTCTCTCTCTCTCTCTCTCTCTCTCTCTGACTACTTTCGAAGATGTATGATCTAATGATAACTTTGTATAAGAAATCATTCAAAGATTGTTTCTGAGACTGGTAAGTCTGTCTTCAAAGGATGGATAGATAGATAGGTAGACAGACAGACAGACTGACCGATCGACCGATCGATCGATCAATCAATCGATTGATTAATTGATTGATAGACAGACAGACATGCACGCTTAGATGAGCAATATTTCACCGAGAAATGCTCACATTTAAATGTATGCATAAGGAGGTGTAGTATAGTGTATTGTAGCGTAGCTTGGCGCAAAGAAGCGTAGTGTTGTGTAGTGTGTCGTATGACATCGAAAGGAACGAATTCGAGTGTGTTAGTGGAACTGCATTGTATTGAATGGTATCGTCTTGTTCTGGTGTGGTATTGTCATGAATTGTATTGTGTTCTGTGAAGGAAGCGGGAAGGGGGGGGGGGGTCGCGTTGTGTTGTGTGTTGCATTGCTGCAATGCCGAGCAATATGTTGCAGGAATAATTACGCTACTTTCACGGACAGAACATCAGGGGCGGTTTCAGTAGCAACAGTTCCCCGCCATTTGCTCGTAACTCTTTTCCTCTCTCTCTCTCTCTCTCTGGGGAATGGGCGGTGTCTTTACTTCGTTCTACTGTTTTTCTGCCTTTGCGGCCCAATCTCCTGTGTTTGTTTAGAAAACTTACACTTACTTCTGCCACAATCCATGATATTCCAGGTTGTTGTCGCCGCCGTCGTTGTCGTCGTCGTCGTCGTCGTCGTCGTCGTTGTTGTTGTTGTTGTTTGTAATCGGGCGAAAAGGTAGTGAAATACGTACACATTGTTCAAGGTGGACAGAAGCTGTCGATTTGCTCAAATGGCTTTTTGTGTATTTTTCGTTACATTTGAATTCCTTCATTAGTTTTGTATACTTGTTTTTGTTTTTCTTTTCATCAGTGTTACGTAAATCAAGAGGAGCTAGGGACTGCCGTTTTCAGCACCGCCGTAGGTCTCATCTACTGCAAGGATATGTAAACAGCTACCAGCCATGAACTGTTTTCGCTGTCTAAATCTTTTTCGTATGGTATTCAATATTCCTTCAGGTCCTGAAAAGGCTTTTGTTGTCGGCTTCGCTGAAATATTTTAAAAGAATCTTTCAACTATAACTCGTTTGTATTGTCAGGATGGCTTTTCCAGAGCTGCTCCGTCGTCGTATTCATTGTGAATGCATGGGATAGAATGTGTGTGTGTGTGTGTGGTGGGGGGGGGAGAGAGAGAGAGAGAGAGAGAGAGAGAGAGAGAGAGAGAGAGAGAGAGAGAGAGAGAGAGAGAAAGGAGATGCGTTTGAAGATGTTTTTGGCGGAGGAAGTGGAAGCAGGAGATGACATTGAACGGGAATGTGTGTATGTGTGTGTGTGTGGGGGGGGGGGGGGAGGGGGTCACATTTCAATGCATGTAGGCCTTTGTGTGGGTGTGCATCTGTGCTTATGCGGTTATCTGTGTGTGTGTGTGTGTGTGTGGTGTGTGTATGTGTATGTGTGTGTGTGTGTGTGTGTGTGTGTGTGTGTTGTGCGCGCGCGCGCGCTTATTTTCAAACCTGAGTAGTGTATGCAACGTCGTTGCCAAATGGATGTCAGATATGCCAGAGGAAGAGGTGACTAATCTGTCGCCCTTGTATCAGGCTCGCTTTTATTCGGGTAAGCATCAATAGTCCCAACGACTTAACCTTTTCAGGAGCCACATGTTCTGGTAGGCAGCATTTTCCAGACCCTGCTACTTTTTCAACAGCCACTCTCCTTAACTGCACCAAACTTATCTGTGTCGGGAAAGGAATTCTCTCGCCACTGTGAGCCATAAAAAGGGAGAAAACTGTGTCATTTCAGATCTATATCGGGCTTTCTCTCTTTCTCGCTGTAAAGTGTTGCATCATCCGTGCAGTATCATCGATTGGACCTGCTTAAAAAAATGTCACATCCACGCCAAGCCTGTCTTTGTTCAAAGACGTGGAGGGAAAGGATCGGTGTCTTCTTCGTCTTTCATTGGTTGGGGTTCCGTTGCTAACGTTGCAGGCATTTGTCACTTTCTGTTGAGATACGGTCTGTGTTGGTCCCCTGTTCACAGTTTGGCTGTCTACATGTCCACACTTCACACCTGATGGACCTAGGGTCAAACTGCCAAGTGTACGACACACAGCAGGTGATTCGCACATAGGCAAAGGCTGCGTGCAGGCCACAGGTCGAGCTGACTACAAAACGGACAAGACGAAGCTGACATCCTTTGTTAACCTGAAAGGCCGACCCGGCCAGCTGAATAATTCTTTCGCTTGTAAGTGGCTAGTTAACCTGCGCTAGTAAACGGGACCGCGAGAAATGCGAATGAATAATGGGAAAGCAAGGCGAGAAATCGACCTTTGCGCCTCAACCCCTGAGTTTTGCTGTACCACTACAAGATCTCTACGAGTTGCCTCAACCCCTGAGTTTTGCTGTACCACTACAAGATCTCTACGAGTTGCCTCAACCCCTGAGTTTTGCTGTACCACTACAAGATCTCTACGAGTTGCCTCAACCCCTGAGTTTTGCTGTACCACTACAAGATCTCTACGAGTTGCCTCAACCCCTGAGTTTTGCTGTACCACTACAAGATCTCTACGAGTTGCCTCAACCCCTGAGTTTTGCTGTACCACTACAAGATCTCTACGAGTTGCCTCAACCCCTGTGCTTTTGTAGTGTCCCACTACAATATCTTGGTGTAACGAGTTTTGACGTCGAGAATCAGCCATCGACTTCCGCGTCCCCGGTCAAAACTGGTTGGGTAAAGTCGTAGGTATCGATCAGTTGTTACACTGAAACCACCATTCACCACGGAACTACCTGTAGTCATTGTAGCAAACGTGTGTTTGTTTGTTTGTTTGTCTGTCTGTTTTTCATGGATAATAGGTCAGGGTGTGGTAGAGTGGTCGTGATGTTTCTACGTTTTGTTTCACAATATATCCTGACCATTAACTAGTTGTTAAAATGCATTTGCTGGTGAATGTAGACTGGCATCTTAAAATAATTCCAACCAGATTCAGGCTTGGCGTTTCGGAAATCGCTGTACATCAATTTAGATGCAAACAATACACTCCTGTTTATTTGCACGTGAACTAAAAAAAAGTGAAAGAAGACAAGGAACTCTCTTTTATGATGTCCAGTGTGAAATTGTGCGATAGCGCAGTGTTTGTATTTAAACTCCTATCAATGTCATAGTCTTTTACTATGAAGTTTATTGTTAGCATCGAATAATAAACAAACAACCAGTAGCCTGTTCATATATTTAAATGAATCATTTAAAGTTACGATCCGTTTTGTTTCGTTATGTATAAAGTTCGAACAGCTGAATTGATTTTGACTTGAAAGGATTGTTCAGCTGCGCCACTTCATGAGGCGCAGTGACCTCTTCATGACTAAAAAAAAACGCATCTACATCTGAATCCCGGCGTCAAACAGGCCCAAGAGATGCAGACACTTGCGGTGTCGGTCAGGAAGTTTCAGCAACATTGAAAAACACAACCATTCAGTGGATGAAAATCCACCATGTGGTTTCAGCGCCTCGGGGAACTAACCAGTTGGAACACGCACACAAACACACATACATAATTGTTCAAATACTTTTCATGAAAATTCGATCAGTGACCTCCCCTCCCTCACATGTGCAACGTTAATCGTTGACCACGGCACCTTGCTGGTCACAGAGTCATGAAAATGCACAGTTTGAATCTGACCTGTCTCCATAGATAAGAAAACTAATGGACGTCGCCGAGCACCCTCCCGCTACCCCACCCCCCTCACACACACACACACACACACACACACACACACACACACACACACACACACACACACACGCCTTCCCCCTCTTTCCCTTCTCCTGCCGCTCCTTTCTCTCATATCCATTTAAAACCACGATGAACATTAAGACGGTGGCAGTTCTGTAGAACACGCGTTTGTCCTGTCAACCCCACGTCCTGTGTGTGGTCACTGGGTGAATAATATCATGAGTAACTCAGGGGTTGTACAGACACAAGATGTTCGGAAGTCTGAAAGGGAGATAATCTGTATTAAAGCGCGTGTTCAGCGAGAGTGACCCCACCATTTTCATGAGGCATATGCCGCTGTACACGCCCAAGCAGGTTTTGCCCCATCTGTCAGCCTAACGTTTCATTCAATCAGAGTTTTGCCCCATCTGTCAGCCTAATGTTTCATTCGGTCAGAGTTTTGCCCTATCTGTCAGCCTAACGTTTCATTCAATCAGAGTTTCGCCCCATCTGTCAGCCTAATGTTTCATTCAATCAGAGTATTGCCCCACCTGTCAGTCTAATGTTTTTCTTTCTTTCTTTTGCGTACACAGGCTGATACTCCTGCGGACACTGCCTGTAGAGACAGGCAGTGGAGTTTTGTGTGTATGACCGTTTTTGCCTAATGTTTCATTCAATCAGAGTTTTGCCCCACCTGTCAGCCTAATGCTTCATTCAGTCAGAGTTCTGCCCCACCTGTCAGCCTAATGTTTCATTCAATCAGAGTTTTGCCCCATCTGTCAGCCTAATGTTTCATTCAGTCAGAGTTTTGCCCCATCTGTCAGCCTAATGTTTCATTCAGTCAGAGTTCTGCCCAATCTGTCAGCCTAATGTTTCATTCAGTCAGAGTTTTGCCCCATCTGTCAGCCTAATGTTTCATTCAGTCAGCGTTCTGCCCCATCTGTCAGCCTAATGTTTCATTCAGTCAGAGTTTTGCCCCATCTGTCAGCCTAATGTTTCATTCAGTCAGAGTTCTGCCCCATCTGTCAGCCTAATACTTCATTCAGTCAGAGTTCTGCCCCATCTGTCAGCCTAATGTTTCATTCAGTCAGAGTTTGCCCACTGTCAGCCTAATGTTTCATTCATCAGAGTTCTGCCCACCTGTCAGCCTAATGTTTCATTCAGTCAGAGTTCTGCCCCATCTGTCAGCCTAATGTTTCATTCAGTCAGAGTTCTGCCCCACCTGTCAGCCTAATGTTTCATTCAGTCAGAGTTCTGCCCCACCTGTCAGCCTAATGTTTCATTCAGTCAGAGTTCTGCCCCATCTGTCAGCCTAATGTTTCATTCAGTCAGAGTATTGCCCCACCTGTCAGCCTAATGTTTCATTCAGTCAGAGTTCTGCCCTATCTGTCAGCCTAATGTTTCATTCAGTCAGAGTTCTGCCCCATCTGTCAGCCTAATGCTTCATTCAGTCAGAGTTCTGCCCCATCTGTCAGCCTAATGTTTCATTCAGTCAGAGTTCTGCCCCATCTGTCAGCCTAATGTTTCATTCAGTCAGAGAGAGAAAAGGTCAAAACAAGGATGTGAAACAGAACGCCTGTAATGTCGATAGTAACCGATTGTTACCAAGGCAATCGTTCGAGATCAAATAAATGACGTTTTAAAGCTATTCATTTGACCCAAACAGTGAGAAAAGGTGAGTCATTTGCAATGAAAGGACAGGCATTATTTTTTTCCCCAATGTTTTGCTTGAACATATCAACTGACACAGAAGGATCATCCTAGAAACAAAGAACAAAGTCTGACAGTAGTTTGTGAAGCACAAGAGACAGAGAGATAATGTTGCTTATAGCCCAACCGACCGCAAATGGCCATATCAGGGCTGTCAACTCTCAAGTCACTGAGGAAATTTAGTTAAAACAATAGATCTTTGCATTCAGTTCAGTTCTTTTTGTTTCCAGCCCAGACGACTGCGTGAAGGAGCGAGTGGTTTTCCATCAGGGCCGTCCCGGCAAAACGGATTCCATTTACGTTTGTTTAAATCAACCTGACATATATATATATTATATATATATATATATATATATATATTATATATATATAGTATATATATATATATATTATATATATATATATATATATATATATATACACCAGCTTATTTCAAACATGAAATGTCTCAAAAACTGGATACAATTTTCATAAAACCTGAAGCCAAATGAAAAATATTTGTCTTTTTTGGTAGAAACTCACAAATCACATCTGACAGATTATTCTTTAAGAAATGTTTCATCGGGTCTATTTCAAAGCGTTTACGACGAATGTCATTTAAATCCCAACAATTTAAAAGCACATTTGTCGTGGATACGTGCTCATAGCATGTGTGCTAAACGATCCCAAAGAGAAGCAGAAGGAAAAGTGTTGTCAACAGCAACAGAGAAGACGCATGTAAACACACAAATCGCAGTGCGAAGAAACGTTTATCTAATACATACAACAGAAGAGAAAAGTGTTGTATTGACAAAGATGTCTTCATCACATGGTGCAGACATCAGACGCAAAACCATGCACAAAGTAATGTTCGCCAAGCAGCAGCTTGCCTGCTAATTAAGAGCGATCTACTTAACGTATCAGATGAGCAACACTGACAGGCATATTGACCCAGGCAAAAAGCTAGTTAAGCGCCATTCAGGCGGAAGGTCCACAATTGCTTCCGGTAATATAGCCGAAAGGCCAATGACGTCAAGAGGGGCAGGCTGGATGCTGGGTTGGCAGACCGCCAAAGGAACTAAAATGACACCACAGAAGCAACTGTGTTTGTATTCGTAATTCTTGTAGGTCGTCTGTTGAAGACTTCCGTGTCGAAACACGTTGTGCAGGGATTCATTTGAGCGTCGGACATCGGACGTTGGACCGATAGCTCTCGAAAATAACCCAAACGTTTTCCATCGACTCGGTGTTTCTTTCTACCATTTTGTCGCCAAGTAGGTCTTAGCAGTTAAAGTTTATAAGTAAGCTGCGCCCAGTTATCTGCTTTCATGGAGTTACACGCTAAAAATTAATGATTTCAAGCCAGCCAGTATGTACGCGGCTTTTTGCTCATCTACAACGTGTACTGCGATATTGTGAAACTAAACTCGACTTCATGTTCAAGGGAACTAACTCTGACGGTCTGTTCCCAACTATGCCCCGAAAAAGAAACGGAAGTTGCACCAACTGTGAAGTCCGGACCATATCAACTGAACAAGCCAGTAAAATTAGGATTTTCATGTTAAAGTTTTACATCCAATACTTATGTTGCACGATTACTTTCAAAAAGTGTTTTGATTAATTTTCAATTCTGTATAACAGGTCACTTACAATCCACAGGGGTTTTTTTCCGAATGAAAGTGCCTAAGAAGTAAAAAGCTTTTTTTCCTTTAGTTTCCTGACGCCATGCCCGATGTATTTCCGAAAATCTGATTGAGTTTCATTGATCTTGGAAATGTGTCCTAAGCCTTTGAATGTTCAAAATTGTCATTTCAGCGATAGGATATACCATAGGGGCCACCTATCTTGTTTGTCGATTTCCTCTGTTCAGGCGGGTCTGTTGTAATAACGTGAGGTCCGTGTTTGCTAAGGTCTAAGACTTTACAAGCACATTGATTTAAGAGTGCGTTTTACTTATCCGCCTATCTTTTCACATAAAGCCATCATATGTGTCGATCTTTCACTGCGCATGTTGCAAAACTGTCTTGAACCAGAATTGTAATCTTGTTCCGTTATTTTTTCGCCGTTATTTAGCGTATTGTTCGGAGGTCATATGAATAGGGTGCTTGTTCACATATCTTGCAAATCAACATAGGTGGGTCGTAACTCTTTCATGATGACTCTTCCAGTGGAACATTCGACGCTGATTTGAAGAAACAATCAAATGCAATGTCAAAAATAGATGACCAGGCTCTTAAAAATCATATTTATACAATTGCTGTCGCGTGTGCTAGAGGTTTTAAGTTAAAAGGGTTTGAAGAGAAAGAAAAAGGGGAAAAAAGCCAGTGTGAACCATAGAGGGGGAGAGGGGAAGGGGCCACAAAGTACCGATCTATCATTGTCCTGTTTGTTTCATTCGTTTGGCGATTTAATGTGAACACTTTTTTTTCATACGTCGATTTCCTATCTGCAGTCACTATACTCTCAACATATCCCAGCAGAGTTGGGGAAGCGAAAGTGTCGTAACAAACCCGGCACTGTTGTCACCAGTACATCACTATGGCGAAAATGCCAGGCACACTGAGCGCGCGGAGGATCGAATCGACACAACTACTGATTGTGCTCTACCAGCTGAGCTAACAAGGCACTGGAAGGGAAAGGGGGGGGGGGGGTCTGTAGGAATAAACCTTTGTTCCGAACTTCCAACAGACGCAGTCTTCGACAGTTGCCCAAATACGTACATGAAACAACATTGTGGAGAATGAAAAACAAGCGATCAAAGGAACAAACAAAACGAACAAGCACACGAAAACAACACACAGCTGCTCCCTCTGCCTTTGTGGTGATGATCCATGAAAGCCTTTGCCTTTCTGTTGATGATGTGAGAATTCTGAGAAGTGACATTAAACACGTATCGATGTACCACCTCTCTGTGTGCTTCATTCGCTTTACTAGTTCTGTAGAGTGTTGGGTTGTGTTCCCCGTGTGCCGTGTTGTGTGGTTCAGTCGTGTTCTGTGGCACTGCACTCCCTTCGCATATATGATACGAGAGGCTCATAAGCTTTGTTATTTCTTACTTCTCTTGGCTTTGCTATGAGGTTTGTATAGTTATGTTGTTCTTGGTTCATTTAGGTTCCTTCTTATGAAGTATTCGTTTTGACTCACACTGAGGTTGGGTACAGTGTGTATCCTGTTGAATCACCCAGAACTTTGCACAGGATGTTTATCACCTGGCCAGTGTGTCTTTTATGGCGAATATGTCCTGAACTGTCACTTCCTATTCATTGAAGAAAAGACAGACACATTGCAAACGTCAGTATTTAGAGACCATCTGTGTTGCGTGAAATTTGATCACACGAAGCAAATTAACTTCCAGCACGTGTGTTCAAGGAACGTTTGGTGTTGTTTAGATTTATAACGGGAAAAAAAGTTGATAAGGAAATAGAAATATCAGAAGAGGATATTTTATGGATGTGGGATAACCAATGTTGTGAAGACTGTTTTTCTTGTAGGCTGTTCTTTGTCTTTGGAATGACAGTTACTTATACGCTGGTGGTTCAGCCGCTTCACACAGGTTCAAGACCGGCTAAAAAGAAAAATTGGCGTACGTCAAATCATGGGGCACTCCTCTTCAAACCCGTAAACACGAACTGTCACGTTTGTGGCCATTTTGGTTACAGATGCTAAAAGAGTAAACGGACGTCTCCATCCGAGGTCAGTAATCTTTTGTGGCCGTGCTTTGGTCACAGATCATCGTAAAATATTTGTTAATCGCTTTGTTGAATATCTTGAAAGTCTTAGCTCGTGAATACGAAACAGAGGAGCCTCCCATCTTATGACGAATTCCATTAGAGGCCATTCCATTCCAGAACAAACTGAAGTCCTGTCACATCTCTCTCGTTGCTCACTCACCACCCCGTCACCTTGGGTCTGGTTCCAGATAGCAGTGAAGACCTCAGGACCTGGGTCGGCTGCCGACCTCGGGGCCCGCTGAAGGGCCAGCGGCGGCCGAAGGAGCCCAAAGCGATGACGCACCCTCCCCATTCCCCTCGCGTGGTTCGGGGCGCGGCGCAGCATCAGCGGAGGACAGGTCACGGGGCGCGGGCAGCGGCGGGCCTAGCATGGCGCGGCTAGCCGTGCGGCACTGCTGCTGCCTTCTCCTGGGCCTCACCATTCTGGTCCTCGGGGTCGTCACCACCATGCGCGCCGCCGTCCGCGTCAACGTCACCGCCATCTTCGAGGAGCAGGACTTCCAGGACCTGCAGGCGGTGTTCTACCGCACCCTGCGCGACTTCAACAACGCCAGCCAGGACGTGCATTGGTTCGGGCAGGCCGTGCCGGCCCGCGACGACCTCAAGGCCACGCTGTCCGCCGTCTGCAACCTGATGGAGGGCCGCCGCTCCTCGCTGCACGTGCTGGTGGTCTTCGGGAACGTGTCCACCATCCAGACGGTGAACCTGCTGTCGCAGACCTTGGGCATCCCTGTGCTGGGTTACATGATGGACAAAGGAGATGGCTACATCCAGGTAGGCCAGGGTGGTTTTGCGTTGTGGAGAGAGAGAGAGAGAGAGAGAGAGAGAGAGAGAGAGAGAGAGAGAGAGATGGCAGGTGTGTGTTCTACCGGAAGCCAAGCGACGTCAGCTAACCTGGGTAACTCCCCTATAATGATAGACAACTACGGGTTCCTACATGTCTCTGCACAGCTGCTTTCATATTTCGGATTTCGCTCGAGATAGCAAAAGTCGTAGTAATCCTTGAGATAGCAACAGTCGTAGTAGATCCTTGAGATAGTAACGGTCGTAGTAGATCCTTGGTTGAAATTGAAAGCGTTTGTGTCTTGACAGCTAACCTTACACATCGTTGCCAGAGCTTGCTGATGTTTGGGAAAGTGGGGGTGGATTAGAGAGACTAGAGCAAGAACGGGGCAGGGGAGGACAGGGAGTGTGTCACCTGATTATGACAGGGCATTTTGTCTAGTGTCTCTTATGACCAAAAAAACAAAACAAAAAAACATCCAAACAAAAAAACTTAACAGTAAAACAAACTCTAAATAAAACTACATTTTGCTAAGGTGTAGTGGACCTTAGCCACATTAGTGTAATTTGACTAATGTGATGTTCAGAGGAAAGTTTGATGACGGGTGAAATTATTGTCCCAATAGGCTGAGGCTCCCAGGGACAACTTTCCCCAGACAAACTCCTCTGTGGGGTCGTACTGAGAGCAAAGAGGGACAGGGATGACGGAGGGTGATGGGGGAACGGCGGTAAAGGGGGGAAAGGGGGGTGAAAAGGGAGTGGGAGGGTCAATGGATGAGTGAGAAGTATACTTCTTTGTAATAATATCGAGTAGCGATGTGTCCAACATGTCGGACAGCTTTGACAGGATGGGCGGAGGAGCGGCTGGTTCACATTGTTGTGAAGGGGTGTGTTGTACGTTGATTCTAAGGGCTGTGTCTTACAACATTGTTTCCAAAGAGGCTGACTCCATGTAGGTCGATGAGTATTTCAAATCTGTTTACTTCTTTGAGGGTTTTTTTGTTTGTTTGTTTTTTGTCACGCGATACCGAGGTAAAATGCCACGCATTCGAGTCGTTACACTGCACCATTGTGTTGGAATACAACATTAATTCTGAGGCATATCCCGCCTGTTTCATTATCAAAGCCAGTTCTTTCAATCTTTAGTATTGCGCCCAGATGGTTATGGACATAGACTAACACATCGATCCGAAATACAGTAAACTGTTAAGAAATTGGAATGGTTTTGTGAAGTTCGCTATTTCATCTTTAAGTGAGACATCGTCACGTGTTTGCCAGCAGGACTATCAGTTCTGTGGCAGGACTATCAGTTCTCTGTTTGTCAGCAGGACTATCAGTTCTGTGTTTGCCAGCAGGACTATCAGTTCCGTGGTAGGACTATCAGTTCTGTGTTTGTCAGCAGGACTATCAGTTCTGTCTTTGCCAGTAGGACTATCAGTTCTGTCTTTGCCAGTAGGACTATCAGTTCTGTCTTTGCCAGCAAGACTATCAGTCCTGTCTTTGCCAGCAGGACTATCAGTTCTGTCTTTGCCAGCAGGACTATCAGTTCTGTGTTTGTCAGCAGGACTATCAGTTCTGTGTTTGCCAGCAGGACTATCAGTTCTGTGTTTGCCAGCAGGACTATCAGTTCTGTGTTTGCCATCAGGACTATCAGTTCTGTGTTTGTCAGCAGGACTATCAGTTCTGTGTTTTGTCTGCAGGACTATCAGTTCTGTGTTTGCCAGCAGGACTATCAGTTCTGTCTTTGCAGCAGGACTATCAGTACTGTCTTTGCCAGCAGGACTATCCGTTCTGTCTTTGCCAGTAGGACTAACAGTTCTGTGGCAGGACTATCAGTTCTGTGGCAGGACTATCAGTTCTGTCTTTGCCAGTAGGACTATCGTTCTGTCTTTGCCAGCAGGACTATCAGTTTTGTCTTTGCAGACTATCAGTTCTGTGGCGACTATCAGTTCTGTGTTTGCCAGCAGGACTATCAGTTCTGTTTTGCCAGCAGGACTATCAGTTCTGTCTTTGCCAGCAGGACTATCAGTTCTGTCTTTGCCAGCAGGACTATCAGTTCTGTCTTTGCCAGCAGGACTATCAGTCTGTCTTTGCCAGCAGGACTATCAGTTCTGTCTTTGCCAGCAGGACTATCAGTTCTGTCTTTGCAATCAGGACTATCAGTTCTGTCTTTGCCAGCAGGACTATCAGTTCTGTGTTTGTCAGCAGGACTATCAGTTCTGTCTTTGCCAGCAGGACTATCAGTTCTGTCTTTGTCAGCAGGACTATCAGTTCTGTGTTTGTCAGCAGGACTATCAGTTCTGTCTTTGCCAGCAGGACTATCAGTTCTGTGTTTGTCAGTAGGACTATCAGTTCTGTCTTTGCCAGCAGGACTATCAGTTCTGTGTTTGTCAGCAGGACTATCAGTTCTGTGTTTGCCAGCAGGACTATCCGTTCTGTCTTTGCCAGTAGGACTGTCAGTTCTGTGGCAGGACTATCAGTTCTGTGGCAGGACTATCAGTTCTTTCTTTGCCAGTAGGACTATCAGTTCTGTCTTTGCCAGCAGGACTATCAGTTCTGTGTGTGCCAGCAGGACTATCAGTTCTGTGTTTGTCAGCAGGACTATCAGTTCTGTGTTTGCCAGCAGGACTATCAGTTCTGTGTTTGCCAGCAGGACCATCAGTTCTGTGTTTGTCAGCAGGACTATCAGTCTGTCTTCGGTCGCTTGTTGCAGCAGGACTATCAGTTCTGTGTTTGCCAGCAGGCTATCAGTTCTGTCTTTGCAGCAGACTATCAGTTCTGTCTTTGCCACAGGGAAATATCAGTTCTGTCTTTGTCAGCAGGACTATCAGTTTCTGTCTTTGTCAGCAGACTATCAGTTCTGTCTTTCTTGCGTCTGAGTAGGACTATCAGTTGCCTCGTTTAGCGAACCGCGGGATTGTTTTTTCGCAAGGCAGGACACGACGTGGTTAAATTAGCTAATGCGCGAACAACCTCTAAACCTATTTCTAATGAAAGTGTGACAGGCTGGAAACACAGGAAACACCGTATTGCACGTTCGTATTAGCACGAAATGTTGTTGGCCGACTTCAGTGCGATACAGCCCTAAGGGACGTCTAAAGTATGGGGTCGGTCGCATTTGCTGCATTTCCATGTAGGTTCTTTCCATGGCCAGCTCGGGACAGTAGAACACTTGGGATTGCTCGTCAGAGGAGAGGGAGCAGTCGTCGGGATCCCATTAGCATCGTGGATGTCCTGATGTTTCTTGTGCTTTGTGACATGGGAATGCCGATGTCCCCTTTCCGCCCCTTTTGAAAGGACTTTTTTTCCTCCCTATTCCCCTACTACTAACTTGTTAAGAGAGTAGAAGAAATATCGATGTTCTTTATCCAATCCGTCTCGTGAGTCTCACTGCAAAGCAAGGCGAGAATACAAACGTCTGTTAAAGAAAAAGGAGAAACAACATAATGATGCCTTGTTGACAGAACTAATCCAATCTGTAAACAGTTAGAAGGATTTGGGGATTGAGTTTACAAAATTCCAGGGGAAAAATACAAGCCTTAATTGATATAGATCTTGAAACATAGTTTCATCATTTTAGGGATTTTCTGTAAGGAAACGTTAATTCTAGAAAATTACGTAAAAGACTCCGAATATGGTGGTGACAATCTAAATCGTCCCATTTCTAAATAAGAAGTTTTAGTTGTTCTAAGAAAGTTAAAACAGCTGCTGGCCCAGATGAAATTGCAGTTTGAAATCATCAAAAACTGCTTACCAATCACATTTATTTTTAGATTTTTTTTTTTTTTTTTTTTTGGGTGATATTCTTTAATTCTTTATTTGATCAAGGGATATATCCTTGGTCTTGGTAAGAATCCATTGTTATTCCGTTGCATAAAAAAATGAGATGCAAACAGCCCAAATAACTATAGAGGTATTTCTTTGTGTAATGTCTGCAGTAAATTGTTTGGTGTTATTATTAACAGGCGATTACAGGAGTGCGTAGAAGAAAAAATCATGACGGGAGAATACCAGGCTGGGTTTAAGAAAAACTACTCTACTGTTGATCATATGTTCACATTGATGACATTTATATAAAAACAGTTTTTGTTAAAATCGTAAATGGTATGTTGCCTTTATTGATGTTGAAAAGGCTTTTGATTCAGTTGATAGACTTTGTATGGCCTGTACTGTTGAAAAACAGTATTCATGGGAAACTTTGTAAATTTGTTTTAAGTGTATGTGATTGTGTAAAGGCAAGAGTGCAATCTTGTGCAGCATTAACAGACTACATTAATTGGACATTTGGTGTGAAACGGCGATGTTTGCAGTCCTGTTTTGTTTTCCTTTTTTATTAACGAACTGACACGGGGATTCATAGAACGTGGAAGGCACGGTACAAATTTCACAAATGACATTCCGGAGATTTTCCTTTCTCCTTTTGGCCGATGCCGTGGTCTCGTTATCAGAAACAGTGATCGGATTACAGACTCAGTGAAACATTTTACAAGAAGTTGCTGCTTCATTAGCAATATAATTGTATTTAGTAACGGCGGATATCTTGCGGCGAGAGAAAGATGGACATACAGTGAATCCAGAATGTCTCTTATTAATGTATGTAATTACATACCAGTGTCAATCTGCGACATGAATCACCATTCTTAGGGGCTATGGCCTGTATAAACAAACTATTTGAATCTTTGAGTCTTTGTCTCTCTCTCTCTCTCTCTCTCTCTCTCTCTCTCTCTCTCTCTCTCTCTCTCTCTCTCTCTCTCTAGCACACACACACACACACACACACACACACACACACACACGCACGCACGCACGCACGCACGCACGCACGCACGCTAGCACGCACGAATGCACGCGCGCGCGCGCCGCGCGCGCACACACACACACACACACACACACACAACACACACCACCACTCACACACACACACACACACACACTCACACACACACACACACACACACACACACGCACACGCACACACACACACACACACACACGCGCGCGCGCGCGCGCGTTTTAAATTTTGCGAATATTTCATATTGTAATGTCGTATACTCGTATATGTATAGGTAGGTATACATACACACATACTAATATATGTATGTGTTTTCTGTGTGTGCGTACGGTGTGTGTGTTGTGTGTGTGTGTGTGTGTGTGTGTGTGTGTTGTGTGTGTGTGTGACCCCTTTTTTCACCGATGTAATATCACTAATTATGGTGAAAACACGTTAAACAGAAGATTCGTTCGTACCATGAGGATGGCTCAGAATGGAATCATTTTTGATGGGCGTTTAAGCCAGGAGTTCTTGATCTCAGTCTAGCAAGACGAATTCTGTGCCACCTGTTCGTTATTGTCGAAATACATTTTCTGTTTCAAGTATGCATTTAAACCTATAGAACAAATCCTATCTTTCTGTACTTCCCATTTTAGAGTGCCCGTTTTGTTTATAAGAGGCTTTCATCCTGTCTTTTAATTAAAAAAATGAATCCGTCTTTAAATCCAATTCCCTGGCATATCCACATAATCCCAAATCTGTGTGTAGTTAAGATCTTTATATTATATTCTCAATTGTCTCTCCCCGAATGTTCATATTCGTTTGATTACACATACTCTACTATGACTCACTAATGAAATAAGCAGCAGCGGTTTGCTATCCCTGCCCCATACACAATAAAGTCTGTACAGACAAGAACCCTGAAAGGGCCTGGTGTCTTGCGCACGCTCAGATCATACCTCTTTTCTCGGCAGCCATTTCCCGTTAGTCTCGCACGTTCAAAGCAGCTAAGTATTTTACTTTTTCTCGCAATCGATTGATTGTTGCTGCTGATTTTGGTGTTCTTGCTTATGCTTTCGCCAAAGGGAGAAACGCACGTGAAGCTTTTGGGTGGCAAAGCCAGGGTTCGGAAGAGTCCCTCCGTCGATCTCTCCAACTCGCAGGCCGGTGCTTTTTATGGCGTGCTGGTGCCCTCTCTCTCTTCACCACTACTCTCTCCCTTCTTGCTCTTTCATTCTTTTGGGGTGTTGCCTCAACTCAGCTGTGGTTCTGTTGAGGTGACGGCAAGCGCTTGCTCACCCCCTCCCCCCTTAATTTCTCACGGTGATTGACTCAGCTGCGGTTCTGTCAGTCCCCTTCCTGTATCCCATTTATAGCTCAGCCGAGGTTCTGCTGCACACACCTGGGTCGCCATGGCCCAATCACGAATGCATGTACCCTCTTCTTTGGGGGATAAAGGGTCGGGTGATGCAAAATTCTCACGGTGATCGACTCAGCTGTGGCACACGTTTCAGTTGCCATGGCCCAATCACGGATGCAGGTATCCCCTTCTTCGGGGGATAAAGGGTCGGGTGATGCGAATTCTGAAGGCTTAGCCCCTTCTTCATCCCCTCTCCCAATTTCAGCCCCGCTCATGCCAGCGTGATTACTGGGTGAGCCAAGGGAGACAATTCCTCCTTTACGGGTGTCCGACACTCAGTCAGTCCCGGATGTCTCCCTTCCTCCGCCCTTGCCTGGCTTCTCCCCCCGCTTTTACCTCTGTTTCCCATTCAAGACAGAATGCGTGGTTTCCATGGCAATTACCAGGCAACCCGCAGTGGGCTTGCCTCTCAGGGTCCCCCTATGCCAGCTTGGGCCAGCGGGCACAGCTTCAGCCTCCCTCTTCGTTGGGGCAGAGCCCGCAGCCTTGGGCATTATGGGCCCCTCACTTGGCCTAATGGCGCCATTTCTCGGCTATGGGACTTCCTCAGTCCCCTGCCCAGGGGTTTCCACGGTGGCCCGGATTTTGGCCCGGTGCTCCAGCAGTCCAGGTCTATCCTTTGCCTATCCCTCCGGTCTGCCAGGTGGCAGACCCCTCCCCAAGGGTTCCCTCAGGATCAATCAACCGAAGTCCGTCGGGCTTACCCTCACGCACGTCCACACCGAGGTCGGTCAGCTCCTGTGCCTGCGGTGCAGAGCTGGCAGACTCAGAGTCAGAGGATTAGGACAAGATACAGTCTTCCTTCTCCTTTCATGATTTGGTGGCCCTCCAGACCTCGTACGTGCCCGCCGCTGTGTCCACCTCTCAAGAAGCCAAGGCTCCCTGGTCTTCAGCAGCAGAGCTCGTCTTGGGTGTGTTACCTCTCTTGGCCCCTCCCACCTCTCTCTTAAAAGAGTTGGGCATAATAGCCGACTGTATTAGAAGGGCACAAAACAAGGTTAGAGGCAGGGAGGCACAGGACATTCCACCTGATTCTGTGCCTGATTTCCCCGAAGTACTAGCTTGTGTGAAGTTTCTCAAGACGGAAAAGCTCCCCTTTGCACGGAAGGCCTATTTGGTCCATGAGTCTATCCCAGACTCCCACCTCTCCCTTTCCCAAGAGGACCTCCTCTTTTTGCAGGAGGGGTCTCGTTCCCAAGCACGGCAGGTCTCTCTCCTGGAGCGATGCCTCGCAGATTGGGAGGAGACTGCTAGGAGGGGGCTGGAGGCGGTTTCAGTGACGGACGTCTTCTTGCGAGGTCTGGTATCTGCCCTTAAGGACCCAGACTCAGAGTCCTTCCCTCTCTGCCAGTCCGCAGACCCATCCGCCATCGTGCCCTTTATCCAGTCCGGGTCCCTCCCGCCCCATGGCGACGCGCCCTGCTGCGGCAACCTCTTCCCAGGGCCCTCCACCAGCCAAGGCCCGTAGATCCTTCGAACACAAAGGGGCTAGGGCTAGGCAACCCGCCAAAAGCCGATCGGGTACCCGATCTCTGGGCCAAAAGCCCCCCTCTTCTCAGCCAGCTCAACCCCAATGACTAAGCCCCGACCTAGGGCCATCACCCTCTACAGGCGACCGCACGGGTAGTCTGTCCCGGCGCCTCAGTGCCTGGGAACGACTTCACGCAAGCCAGTGGGCCCTGCGAGTGATCAGGTCGGGGTGTCGCCTTCCATGGGGTACAAGAAAGGCCCCTCTCATGTCCTTTCCTCCTTCTTTCGCTCCTCCTCGGGATTCCCTGGCCTCTCAGGCCTTAGTCCAGGAGGTCCTTTCGCTTTTAGCCAATTGGGCCACACAGGACGTCATTTCTCGTTTCTCTCTGGGCGTTTATGGCCGAATTTTTGTGGTCCCCAAAGCTTCTAGGGGTTGGAGGCCCTTCCTGGACCCTCGCCACTGAACAGGTTTCTCCGGGACCTCCATTTCAAATGAAAACCCCTTTGTCAATCCGCGACGCCATGCACCCGGGCAACTGGGCAGTATCCATCGACCTGATGGATGCATACTTCCACCTCCTGATTCACCCGAGGGAGTATCTTCGGTTCGTTTAGAAGGACCAGGCCTTCCAGTCCAGGGCCCTTTCCTTTGGTCTGGCCCCAGCCCCGTGGGTGTTCACATGTCGGGAACTTGACATGCACGTTCGGGAGAGGGGAATCCGCCTCAAGGCCTATCTCGACGATTGGCTTATCCTAGCCTTCTCCAGCACTCTGTGCCCCCAACAAGTTCTCCAGGTTCTAGACCTTGGTCAAGACTTAGGGTTTGTTTGCAACGAGGAGAAGTCAGACCTCTCCATGTTGCAGCCATTCCATTTATTGGGCATGTCCTTCGACACAACCAAGTGGTTGGTATCTCCAACCCCCAGCGCCTAGTACGCCTCAGGGTCATCTTAGCCCACCTCATGTCTCTGGATCAGGCACTGGCCAGGAAGCTGGCCTCCCTTCTGGGATTGATGGAATCGTTGCCCCCCCCCCCCACCCCCACCCTGCCCAGTACCTCTTGGTCGACTCCACAAACGCCAGCTCCAACGCCTATTTTGGAGGCGTTGGTTCCAGACGGCACAGTCTTGGGACCTTCTGGTTCCTGTGGACCATTGGTTCCAAACCTCAGTGACCCAATGGCACTCCCAGTCCTGGCTATCCCAGGTAGTCCACATCAGGGAGTTTCTTCCCTTTCTGACGGGGAAACACGTTCTCCTCAACACGGACAACACAACCGTGGCTTGTTACATCAACAAGCAGGGGGGGGGGGGGGGGGCACCCTCTCCTTGTTCCTGAGGGCGGAACAGCTTCTGCTCTGATGCGAGGATCATTCCATCCGGATCTCGGCCAAGCACGTTAGGGAAGATCAACATTCTCGCGGACTCCCTCAGCAGGTCGCTCCTTCCCTCGGAATGGACGTTGGTCTATTCGGTCCTGGAACCAGTCTGGGCTGCGTGGATCAAACCACTGGTACACCTGTTTGCCGCCAGATTCAACCACCGCCTCCAGCTATATGTATCTCCAGTTCCGGATCCGGAGGCTCTGGCGGTGGACGCTCTGTCCATCCCGTGGTCGTGCCTGATAGGCTATGCCTTCCCTCCATTTCCCATCCTGGAAAAAAAGTTCTACGGAAAACGAGGGAACACCTGGCCACACTGATCCTCGTGGCCCTACGCTGGCTGGCCCAAGCGTGGTTTCCGGACCTGCTGCACCTGTCCTACGTGCCTCCAATAGAGTTCGCCCTGACAGCAAGGTCCCTGTTCCAGCCACGGTCAGGTATTCCACACTGCAGCCCAGACGTGCTAAACCTTCACGCCTGGCTATTGTGCGGGACGCACTGTCTACACAAGGCACTTCCCCCGCGGTAATTGCCTTGTGGATCAAGTTCACAGGACAGGCACACAGGGAGTATGCGGTGTCCACTGGAACGGCTGACTTTGTTGGTGCTCCTCCCATGCGGTGTCGCCCCACTCCCCATCTCGCTTTCTGTTAGCGAACTACCTCGCCTTTCTCTCGTCTGAGGAAAAGCTCTCAGCTTCCTCTGTGAGGGGTTACAGGGCGGCTATCTGCTCCACCATCAGCCAGTTAGGCGGCCCTTCCTTTGTAGACGACCCTCTCCTGTGGGATCTCATCAGGGGAGCCGCTCTACAAGAGACTTGAACCATCCCCCCCCCCCCCTGCCATACCCCGGCGTGGGATCTCTTTCTAGTCCTCTACTCCCTGAGGCTCCCTCCTTATGAGCCCATGAGGGAGTGCTCTGTGACGTTCCTCTCCTTCAAGACAGCCTTTCCCGTTTCTCTGGCTTTGGGGAGGCGCTGTAGTGAAGTTAATGCTCTTGGTGGGCTTCCCGGGAACGTAGCCTTCGATCCTAATGGCTCGATGTCTCTTCGGCTCCTCCCCGAATTCTTAGCCAAAAACCAGTTGCCAGGTTTCCCTTCTCGTACTATTTCCATTCATCCTCTGACCTATCCTCGCCTCAGACGATGAAGACCGCACTATAACCTCAGTCCGGTGCGCTTCCTGCGATTGTATAGTAAGCAGACGAAGTCTTCTCGCTCTAAGCAGCACCTGTTTCTCTCTTACAATGAAAGTTATAAGGAGAACATCAGACGTTCATCAATCTCTCGATTGCTGCGAGAAGTAATCAACACTGCGTATGCGATGCCGGACGCGGATTTGGCTGTCTGTTCACCAAGGCCCCATGAAAGTAGAGCATGGGCCTCGTCGCTGGCAGTCGCTCACAATGCCAAATTCAAGGTGTCCTGGACGCCTCATATTGGCGTTCCCCAGGCACCTTCATTCAGTTTTACTGGCACGACGTCTCCCTTCTGCGCCATGATGGGCCCAAGGCATCGCTTCAGCTGTGGTGGCTCAGCATCCCATCTCCGCCACATGCCCTGGCTCTTCTCACTCCTTAAATCTAACATACTTACCGTGTCTCACGCAGAGTCCCTCCCTTCCTCCCCGGCTTCCTGGTTCCCTTAGGATTTCACAGTCAGGGTATTAGTTACCTCGAAAAGAGGAATGATCTGGGCATGCGCAAAACACCAGGCCCTTTCAGGGTTCTTGTCCGTATAGACTTTATTGTGTACGGGGCAGGGATAGCAAACCGTTTTCGCTTATTGCATTAGTAAGCCGCAGTAGGTGTGTTAGATTAAACGTAATTTTAGAAGAAAAAAAAAAACTTTTAATAACATGTCATAGGCATGTTTACAGGGTCTTCAGACAGGAAATCTTGATAAGTTTAACCACTATGCTATACACAGGCATAATAATACCCAATGTATAGCAGGTACCTGCCAGTTTCACCGTACATTACGGATTAAAGTGTTTTGAACGGATAAAGCGTTTGATTGCAAATGTATGCACTTTTTCTAAATTTTTGTTATCAAGAGGACCCCAAATTTCATTATTATATGTAATAACTGGTTCAATATGCAACAACTTGGAAGAGAGAGAGAGAGAAAGAGAGAGAGAGAGATAGAGAGAGAGAGAGTCTTTTGGAGAGAGAGAGAGAGAGAGAGAGAGAGAGAGAGCGAGAGAGCGTTGGGGAGGGTGTGCAATTATTTCTTTCTCAAGGCCAAGCACAAACTGAAACGCTGGCGTGTATTTGTTGGGGAGGTACGTAAAGAACTATCCTCGCATCTCAAGAAGGCCAGAGAAAGAAGCAAGCGAGTGACCGTGGTCTACGACCATCTCCTTATTGAAGGGAAAAGTATTATTTAGGAGAGGGGGAAAGTCGCAGGGAATCAAGATAGGAGGTAGGCCATCCCAGTACGACACCGGTGACATCTGAAGAATTCTTACGTGCTTGTTACGCAAAGTGGCAAAAGGACGAGTGTTAGAAGAGTGGCAAAAGGACGAGTGTTAGAAGAGTGGCAAAATGACGAGTGTTAGAAGAGTGGCTAAAGGAAGAGTGTTAGAAGAGTGGCTAAAGGAAGAGTGTTAGAAGAGTGGCAAAAGGAAGAGTGTTAGAAGAGTGGCAAAATGACGAGTGTTAGAAGAGTGGCAAAATGACGAGTGTTAGAAGAGAGGCAAAATGACGAGTGTTAGAAGAGTGGCAAAATGACGAGTGTTAGAAGAGTGGCAAAATGACGAGTGTTAGAAGAGTGGCAAAAGGACGAGTGTTAGAAAAGAGGCAAAATGACGAGTGTTAGAAGAGTGGCAAAATGACGAGTGTTAGAAGAGAGGCAAAAGGACGAGTGTTAGAAGAGTGGCAAAAGGACGAGTGTTAGAGTGGCAAAAGGACGAGTGTTAGAGTGGCAAAAGGAAGAGTGTTAGAAGAGTGGCTAAAGGAAGAGTGTTAGAAGAGTGGCTAAAGGACGAGTGTTAGAGGAATGGCAAAAGGACGAGTGTTAGAAGAGTGGCAAAAGGACAAGTGTTAGAAGAGTGGCTAAAGGAAGAGTGTTAGAAGAGTGGCTAAAGGAAGAGTGTAAGAAGAGTGGCAAAAGGACGAATGTTAGAAGAGTGGCAAAAGGACGAGTGTTAGAAGAGTGACAAAAGGAAGAGTGTTAGAAGAATGGCAAAAGGAAGAGTGTTAGAAGAGAGGCAAAAGGACGAGTGTTAGAAGAGTGGCAAAAGGAAGAGTGTTAGAAGAGAGGCAAAAGGACGAGTGTTAGAGAGGCAAAAGGAAGAGTGTTAGAAGAGAGGCAAAAGGACGAGTGCTAGAAGAGTGGCAAAAGGACGAATGTTAGAAGAGTGGCAAAAGGACGAGTGTTAGAGGAGTGGGCACAGGAACATGGAGTTGTGATCCGGTTAGCATTGCAAATACTGTGCGTGTAATGGTGGGGCGTAGGGCACATGTAAAGAAGGAAAATGGATTTGCAGTGTTAGATAATGATGAAAATGCTTTTATTGATGATGATGATGGGAACGGCTACATATTGATCATTGTAAAGATGACAGACAGAGTGGTGTTTCCTTTTCTTTTTTTTTTGCACTGGAATGTGAACGGTCCTTTGTCAAAAGTTTACGGATAATTAATTTATTCCCTGCTTATAAACATTTTGTTTCATTTGTCTTCGTAGAAGACCTCCAAAACGTTCTATTTCTTGGTTCTGAATGATGGATCAACATACCAATTTGGTATTTCAAGTCTAAAGCCTTTTTGTAGATGCAGATTAAACATATTTTAGCACACAAAAAATGTAAGTTCCATAAAACTGTAGAAGCTCGATTAAAGTGTAAAACTACCGTTTAACAGCTGGGTTCGGAACAAATCTATCGATGAACAACATGACAAAGTTCCCCGATCTAGGCCATAAGATAATTAATGAAACAGAACCGTTGGAAAACACACCATGGTTGATGAAACAAGACAGTCATGTTGACCGTCGCCGAACGTACATGCAAGTTGCTGTCCGACAATGAAAATAGCTTTAATATCATTGAGGAGCTTTGATTTCTTCGTCGGAGCCTTGAAGTAATAATTTTAGGGCCCACAAGTCAACTGTGGTGACTGTAGGCCTGCTACAGAAGCTGAAGGAATTTTGACGTTAGAAAATAATAGTGAAATGACGCAACTGGGTACATTTTTCAGGACTAGTTCACAACAGAGTGTTTATGAAACGCGGGGCTTCGGTATTGTAATTTAGAGAGATTTTAATCAAATTTGTTTACGTGATTGATACACACGGAACATAGATAAGGCTAAAATGAGAGAAAAAAAAAGGACAAAGGGCTTTTTGTTATTGTGGCGGCGATTTTAGTTTTGAATCTATAAAGAAGTATAATTGTCCAACAGCCCCTGAAATGACAC
>CM065726.1:7839840-7844840 GCA_033310375.1 Conus canariensis
TAAGTTTGTTTCAATTTCTGCCCCCAGTCACCTGCATTGAAACATGCAATGGGGAGACGTGAGGTTGAGGGTTTTGAGGCGAGGCTGTGATTGATATTCGCCACTCACGTTATTGGTTTTGTTCCAGCGTAGGTTTACCTTTTAGCGGGTCGTGGCTTAAGTGTCCACTTCACTGCAGTTTTGGTAGGGAAGTTTTTGGAATGTGCTGTTCCAGAAGGCTTTAACGCAACGAGATACTAAAAGTTGTTAATATGGGATATACCTCCATAACCTGACGAAAAACCACCTCGTTTTCGTCAGTCCATGGACCGGTCCCTGGATCCGCCGCCGGCACAGGGCGAGTAGGCTACTTCAGGCTTCCGATACTGCATCAGACGCCAGACTCCATTACAGAAGGGGTTGGGGGGGGGAGGGGCGGCGGAGGGACGGGGCTGGGGAGCTAACTGACCGAGATGGGAAGTCAGGGTCTCTGGCCTCAGCGCAGACAAGTCCTAAAAGCGCAGCTAATGTGACCCCTTTGGCGTACCCGGTCACCAGGGCACGCTTGGGGCCCCCGTGAGCTTGATAAACGTGCCCGCCATTGGACGTCGCCATTGCTGGGCTTCGGCAGCCGTCACGTGATCATTAAAATTGTCTGGATTCCTGGATGCTTAACGAAGGACCGTGGGCCGTCCATTTTGCTTCTTCCTCAACCCCCCCCCCCCCCCCTCTTTCTCGCTCCCCTTCTTACCATCCCCCTCCCCGGCCACCCTCCCCACCCATTTCTTCCACCCGCTGTCCCTCCACTGCTCTATAATTCTGCTGCGTCCTTCTCAAGTGTGTCGTCCCATCCAGAGAAGTACAAGGGAGAGGACCATGAGCTGGCCTTGCGCTCGCACTGTTCACCTTTGCCAGAGTCCTGTTCGCTCGCGCAGGTCACTGACTTCTTCCTGGCGATAGACTCGTTCAGCTGGCTGGGCTGTCTTCTCCACTAACACATGAACCAGCTTCTTCTTGTCCGCCAGTCAGTGAGTGAGGTCAGCCTCCTGCCGCACAAGTAGGCTTTGCCGCCAGCCAGGCTCTGTGAGTGTGTCCATCATCTTGATGGTTTAACACTGTCACCAGTGAAGTCTGGTGAAAAGACAGCCCCTCCTGATACCAGAGACAGACACCGAGCCAGTCAAACCAACAGGAAGAGGTGAATGCCTTCAGTATGCGCGATGAAAGCCTAACATAAAGTTACTATTCCTTACCTCTCCAGTTCTCTGTTCACGCAAAAAGACTATCAGCCTCTGCGCAGGTAAAAAGTCCACAGTTGCAAGATCTTCACTAAATCTCAACGCTGCGCGTCACATACCACTGCAGCACATGAGGCACGTGTAATATAAGGGTGAAACTGTTTTCACAGATCGCAGTTTTGCCGTGCGCGCTATTGTACACGTTATCTATGTCACTCAGATTTGCCTTGGGTGCGAAGAGTGAAATACTCGTGTCTGGCTCTAAACGCATTTACTCGACAGATACGTTGTTTACGTCCTAAGCGGCCTGATTTCAAGGGGTGGCCACAAGATTCGTTCGACCATGACAAAAGTAGGCCTGCATTCTCTCGAGTTTCCTGCTAGTTTAATATGCTTTTAGAATAGTAGGCATATGTTATGGTGTATGTAGCTATGCGCGTACATCCATGTTTAGGGTTCTTCTGTGCAGGGAGTTTCCTTTCTGCAGGGTCACAGAACGTAAAAGACGGCAGAGTGACGGAGATGGGTGGGCTACAGTAAATGAATACACAGAAATTAACAAAACCTCATGGATCTAAAATCGTATGTGTAAAGCGTCTTCTCTCTCTCTCTCTCTCTCTCTCTCTCTCTCTCTCTCTCTCTCTGTATGCGTGTGTGCGCGTGTGTATGCGCGCATGCGTGCATGTGTGTGTGTGTGTGTGTGTGTGTGTGTGTTTCGTCCTGTTGGTCTTTTATAAAAACCCACAGTTTTAGTCTTTCCTCCGAATTTGGCAAGGTGACTCTTTAGCATGCTGAGTACATGAAGAGCGATTCACTGTCGTGTTACACTCACATTAACTGCATTTTAATGCGATGAAAATATGATTGTTGAGCGTTTCTTTAGCATGCTGGGTACATGAAGAGCGAATCACTGTTGTGCTACACTCACATTAACTGCATTTTAATGCGATTGAAAATATGATTGTTTGGCGATTCATTTGGCGGGGTGACTCTTCAGCAATGCTGGGTACATGAACAGCCAATCACTGTTGTGCTACACTGCCACATTAATCGGATTTTAAAGCGATGAAAATATGATTGTGTGGCGATTCAAAGCGGGTTTGAAGCAAAGAGGGGTTGGGGGGGGGGGGGTAAAAGAGGGAAGGGATGACGGGGTAGGAGAAAGGGTTGCGAGAAAAGGAGGGACGGGGGCAAGAAAGAACACACGGTGGATAGGGGTGGGGGGTGGGGGGGGGGGCAGGGACAGGCGAAGGAAGGAGAGGGAACGGAGGAAGGGGGTAAGGTGGAGGACGACGGGAGGAGAGCGCGGGAGGGAGGACGGGGAAAGGAGGGGGAGGTGAAGGACAGCGGGGCAGGGCACGGAGAGATGAGGGGGGGGGGGGGGGCGACTACTTTATCCATATAATCAATGACTGGACTCGTTGTCGTTATCTTGTTTGACCGGTAAAAGCCCTATATTGGCCTTTGGCAGTCCAGTTATGTTGTTCGTCATCCAGCCAATGACATGGGCTACATCAGGGGCGGTGTCTTCCAATCGGCTGGACTCTAATCGATAAGAAAAGATTATGTATGCATATATATATATATATATATATATATATATATATTTGAAAATAATGCTGTTTGTGTGTATTGTACCTTGGCCTGATGAAGCTTTTAACAGCAGAAAATTTGTTGAAAATACAAGTCTGAGACATGAAAAGATCTGTTGTTTTTATTCTTGTATATAATCTATATATCTAGATCTCTCGATCTCTCTCTCTCTCTCTCTCTCTCTCTATGTATATATATATATATATATATATATATATATATATATATACACATACATATACATATATGTGTGTATATATATATATATATATATATATATATATATATATATCTGTGTGTGTGGTGAGTGTGTCTGTCTGTCTGTTTGTCTGTCTGTATGCCTGTCTGTCTGCCTGTTGTCAGAGTCAGTGTCTGTGTCTGTGTTTATGTCTTTGTGTTTGTGAATGTGTAAGTGTGTCCTGGGACGTATATGCGTGTATTTTGGCTTCATTATTATGCTTGTGAAAAGGATAAAACGGGCTCACAAATGAAAGTGGACGACTTGAATAGCTGGAAAGTTTTAATACTTCATCGACAGCTTTCATAACACAGACTCTGTCAGTGACATACAGAACACACTGAGTGCAAAGACACATCGGTATGCTTGTAGGAGAATCAACAGACCCTGAGTTCCCATGAAGACACTGTGATGGATAAGTTATTTACAATGAGGTTATTTACCTTTGGCGTTTATAGAGGTGCATGATGGTAGCTGGGAAACATGAAACAAGAGAGCTAGTATGTTTTAGGGGGAAAAGCATTAAAAAGGGATATAAAAGGACTGGCAAATATACGTGATACTGCATATCTTTTTGTTCTCCAACCAGAAACGTCTAACCTTCGTTTGAAATTGAAGACGTATGGAAAGTTTTTCTTCAGGGATTGTTTTGCTTCTCTTTCCGTGATGTTATTTCCTTTCTGTTGTATGGGTGGATAAATTTATTTGGGTATTATTTCCTATTTAGGACAGGACTGGTAAATTCTGGTAGGGTAAGTGCCTTTCCTTGAAAGAGGTTTTTTTCCTTTTTTCTTTTTCTTTTTTTTTTTTTTTTTTTTTTTTTGGGGGGGGGGGGGTCGTTTCATTTCCTTGTCACGATTGGTGAATCTGTGTGTCGTAATTTTCTTTCCTTGTTAGGATTGGGAAATCCTTGTCAGGATAATATCCTCTCCTTGTCAGGATTAAGTCCACCTTTCCATGTCACGGTTTGTAAACACTTCAACGGGGATCGTTTCCTCTCCTCGTCAGGACTGGTAAATCTTTCTCTTTGGGATGTTTCTTATTTCTTGTTAAGATCGGCAAATGCTTTTGGGGGGGGGGGGGGGGACAAATACTTTCTTTGCCAGGACTGGCACATGCATCTTTTCGGATCATTTCCATTCCTTGTCACGGTTGGTAAATCCTTGTGGAAGTCACTGTGTTTCCTTGTCAGTTTGTATAGCCGGGTGGATGTCATGTCTTGTCCTTGTCACAGTTTGTACAGCCGGGTGGATGTCATGTCTTTTCCTTGTCACAGTTTGTACAGCCGGGTGGACGTCATGTCTTTTCCTTACAGTTTGTACAGCCGGGGGGAGGCATGTCTTTTGCTTGTCACGGTTGGTAAAACTGGGCGGAGGTAATTTATTTTCTGTGTCACGTTTGCTAAATCCGTGGAGACCATTTATTTTCCTTGTCACGGTTGGTAAATCCGAGTGGAGATCAATTCTTTTCCTTGTCACGGTTGGTAAATCCGAGTTTAGATCAATTCTTTTCCTTGTCACGGTTGGTAAATCTGAGTGGAGATCAATTCTTTTCCTTGACATGGTTGGTAAATCCGGGTGGGAATCAATTCTTTTCCTTGACATGGTTGGTAAATCCGGGTGGAGATCAATTCTTTTCCTTTACATGGTTGGTAAATCCGGGTGGAGATCAATTTTTTTCCCGTGTCGCGTTTGCTAAATCCGTGGTGATCAGTTCTTTTCCTTGTCATGGTTGGTAAATCCGAGTGGAGATCATTTCTTTTCCTTGTCACGGTTGGTAAATCCAGGTAGAGATCAATTCTTTTCCTTGTCACGTTAGGTAAATCCAGGTGATCAATTCTTCTTCCTTGTCATGTTTGGTAAATCCGGGTGGAGATCAATTTTTTTTCCTTTTCACGATTTGTAAATGCGACTGGATATCAATTCTTTTTCTTGTCATGGTTGGTAAATCCT
>CM065726.1:7849840-7852340 GCA_033310375.1 Conus canariensis
CAGACATTGACTGCTTTTGATCGGCACTTTGTCATCTGTAGACTGGGCCTAGGATGGACTGTCATTTTTATTGACTGTTCGTTGTAGGAAGTAAACGGACTGGGTTATTTTCATTTGCTCGTTTATTGATCAGCTTTAGCAACCAAAAATAATCTGTGTATAAAAATCTCCCATTTTGATATTGCCTCGCTGAAGAAAAAAAAGAAAGATAAGGGGTTAATTGCCGCCAAGGACACAGACAAACAGAGTACAGGACAAGACATTCCGACCTCTTGGGTCTTCTTCAGGCCTGAATCGTATCTTGTCCTGTACTCTGTCTATGTCCTTGGCGGTAACTAACCCCTTTTCTTTCAAAATTTGCTTCATTTTCCGTCCCCAGTCACTTCGTTTCGAAATCGCTGAAGACAATTATTGACCTCTACATCAAAAAGGGGAGGGGGAGGGTATCTTTAAAATGAAATCTTTGCTAGTGCTCATAATGAAAGAAAGAATATATAGTTGTAGTCAGTTTTGAATGAAACAGTTTAAATTTGCTTTTGCGTTGTTCAACGCTGAAATATATGTACCTCTGTCTCTCGTTTCACAGGGTTGATCTTCAGTGACGCCCACTCACTACCTGTGTTATTATCTGCAACTTGTAAATGTTTGCTTTATGCACATAATTGTGTTTGTTTAATTATGTGATAACACCTCTCTCTCTCTCTCTCTCTCTCTCTCTCTCTCTCTGTCTGTTTGTCTGTCTCTCTGTCTCTCTGCCCCCCCCTCTCTCTCTCTCTCTCTCTCTGTCTCTCTCTATGTCTCTCTTTCACTCTCTCTCTCAGTGTCTGTCTGTCTGTCTGTCTGTCTGTTTGTCTCTCTGTCTCTGTGTCCCTGCCCCCCTCTCTGTCTCTGTCTCACACACACACACACACACTCTCTCTCTCTCTCTCTCTCTCTCTTCTCTCTCTCCTCTCTCTCTCTCTCTCTCTCTCTCTCTCTTAGCAAGCAAAACGATTTCTCTGGGTTTAAGGCCATGAGGTCTGATAAGGCCATGAGGTCTGATAAGGCCATGAGGTCTGATAAGGCCATGAGGTCTGACAAGGCCATGAGGTCTGATAAGGCCATGAGGTCTGACAAGGCCATGAGGTCTGATAAGGCCATGAGGTCTGATAAGTCCATGAGGTCTGACAAGTCCATGAGGTCTGATAAGGCCATCAGGTCTGATAAGGCCATCAGGTCTGATAAGGCCATGAGGTCTGACAAGGCCATGAGGTCTGATAAGGCCATGAGGTCTGACAAGGCCATCAGGTCTGATAAGGCCATCAGGTCTGATAAGCCATGAGGTCTGATAAGGCCATGAGGTCTGACAAGGCCATGAGGTCTGACAAGGCCATGAGGTCTGATAAGGCCATGAGGTCTGACAAGGCCATCAGCAGCTAGCCAGCCACACAGACGGAAGGGGACTCAAGGACGAACACATGAAGTTGTCGTGCGCATCCGGATCCAATGACGGACCCAGGACCCGTTCGACTGTGGCACAGGTCTGCATCCTCCAGAGTGCCATTGTGATGTGTGTTTGATTTGCTTCCCAGTCTGGCATTCCCCGGCCGGCACCGTTTTGACATCAGTTTATGATTCAAAACGAAGTGACTGAGGGCGGAAAATGAAGCAAAATTTAGAAAGAGAGGGGGTTAGTTACCGCCGAGGACACAAACAGAGTACAGGACAAGACACAATGCATTTCGACCTCTGGGTCTTTTTCAGGCGAAAACAAATAACATTTAGGACTGTGAAGTAGTTGTATGTGGGGGTGTTGATAATGCTAATAAAATCAGATGTAGGGAAAAAAAGAAAAAATAGATAAATAAATAAATGAATAAATAAACGAATAAAGAAATAAGTAAATGAATAAATAAATGAATAAGTAAATAATAAATAAAAAAATAAAATGAAATAAAATATGATAAATGGAGTGTTGTTGCAACTTCTGTATGAAGTGGGTGGTGGGGGGTAAGGTGGTGGTGTGTGTGTATGTGTATATGTATGTGTATGTGTGTGTGTTGGTGGAAGATATTGCCGACTGGTGTTGAAGTGGTGGGTATGTATATTTGTGTTTCTGTTGGATGTTGGATGTTTGTTTTCGCCTGAAGCGGACCCAAGAGGTCGAAATGCATTGTGTCTTGTCCTGTACTCTGCTTGTCTGTGTCCTTGGCGGTAACTAACCCCCTCTCCTTCTAAATCAATTTATGAGTTTAAAGAAAGCAAGACATAGCTATGATCCTATCCAGCCACGGCATTCTGTACTTGCAAAGAAGTCTTTGAAAGACGTACGCTCTGCAGCGGTGGCACCAGCGTACATGTGCATGAGTCGTAGTTACTTTTTTTCCCTGAGTCATAACTATTTTTTTTCATTCGCGTGGTTATCTGGTTTCATGTTAATCGTGTTTGACATCCAGGACAGGCCGTAAAACAAGTTAACGACTAATTGTGAAGCAAGAAGGTAAAAGACGTTTTTCTTTTT
>CM065726.1:7857340-7862340 GCA_033310375.1 Conus canariensis
AAGAAGGGGGTGATAGGTAGGGTTGGGGACAATAGGGGTGATGTAGGTGGGGGATGCAGCGCGTGACGAAAGTAAATCAATAACCACCAAAAAAATGGGCGAAAGCAGCTTACAGAAAGGAACACACACACTCAGACACACACACACACACACACACACACACACACACACACACACCACACACACACACACACACACACACACACACAAACACACACACACACACAACACACACACACACACACACACTACACACACGCACGATGCCAAGCGCATGACTGCGCTGTGTTTTGATCTAATTTACAAAACTATAGTAGGCTATCCCTTTGCTTTGCAGGGCATTGTTGAATGTCATGGTAAGAGCACCGTTCCCCATGTGAGGTTTGGACAGCTCTCACAGCGCCACCAAAAACGTGTCCTTTCATGCCCTTCCACGACATGGTGTGCTGGGGGCCAGTTCTTCCACGGCAAGGGTGCACGCCCATGGAACTGACTGTCTTTAGTTCCAGCCACTCATGGAATCGAGTTTTCGCCACCTTCTCTGTCCACCCAGCAGGGCATGGGTACCTGGTTCAGATCAGGAAAGGTGAAAGGTGATGAAAAGAGAGAGATGGGCTACGCCTTCCCTCATGCCGTGCCGCAGACACGGTGAACGTCTCACAGGTCACTCGAGGACTTAAACCTTTAACCAGTGCAAGATTTAGAAAGAGAGGGGGGGTAGCTACCGCCAAGGTTCATAGACAAACAAAGTACAGGACAAGACACAATGCATTTCGATCTCTTCGGGTCTTCTTCAGGTGAAAACAAAAACCATTTAGGACAGTGAAAACGAAGAACGAGAAACCACTTATCTTCTCATGTTCTCCGCATGACTTTAACTGGTGATTTTGTTTACTCTGTCAAGCGGATGTTCATTCTGTCATTGAGTTTGGGCAGGAACGATTGCCTTCTTGCCTTTTATGCGCGTTAAGTGCCTGCAGTTCATGCAGTTTGTCGTCTCTTGTAAAGAACTAGCTCTCAGACGATGGGGGTAGGGGGTGGCTTGGTGGGTTGGAGGGAAATGAGATGGCGGCAGGGATGGGGGGTGGGGGTGGGGGAGGGGAGGAGGTGGGACGTAGAGGAGGCGAAGGAACGGGATCTTGTCCCTCCGCATGCCCTGTATAAAATTCAGCTCACGTTGACCCCAGATTTTTCTTGTTTCGTAGGTCACGTTTCCACCTAGAGGTCACCTAGCCAAAGGTGAACCGTGGTTGGTTCTGGTGATGAATGTTTTTCTACAAAGCTTTTGGTGAAGGGTATTATGCTCCACTCTGTTGGCTTGCCTATTAAATAGTGATAATTATGATAATGGTTATGGCGATGATAATAATAACAATACTTGTTGGCTTGCCTATCAAATAGTGATAATTATGATGAGGGTTATGGCGATGATAATAATAACAATACTTGTTGGCTTGCCTATCAAATAGTGATAATTATGATGAGGGTTATGGCGATGATAATAATAACAATACTTGTTGGCTTGCCTATCAAATAGTGATAATTATGATGAGGGTTATGGCGATGATAATAATAACAATACTACTACTACTACTTCTTCTTCTGCCACCACTACTACTACTGCTACTGCTACTATTAAGTAACCAACAACAATAAGATAATATTAATGATAAGAATGATAATAATGATAATGATTATCTATGGCGCTTAATCTCACATCATAAGACCTAAGTGCTTACAAATACTAAAAAGGTTAAAGAAAACATAAATGAAACCAATAAGAAGATGAATATTGCAATACGTACCATGCACCTACAAACAAGGGTGCATATTGACACACACCCATGCGCGAGCGCGCACACACACACACACACGCAACGCACGCACGCACGCACGCACGCACGCACGCACGCACGCACGCACGCACGCTCGCACGCACGCACGCACACACACACACACACACACACACACACACACGCACACACACCCGCACTATCCCTTACACACTGTGTCACAACAGCGGACACAGCAGCATGCATGCACACTCACACACGCACACATGCATGCGCAAATGCGCACACACACACACACAACACACTGACACACACAGACACACACACGCACACACGTGCGCATGCACGCACACACACACATGCACGCACGCACGCATGCACGCTCACACACACACACACACACACACACACACACACACACACACACACACACACACACACACACACAAACACACATATTAGTTGCAGAATCAATTTGATGGGCAAGGGAAGAGGAAGAAAGAACTGCTATTGATAGGTGAAGAGGGTTGTTTTAAGAGATGCTTTGAAGGAAGACAGAGAGTTTGAACTACGCAAAGATATTGGGAGTTTATTTCAAGAAACCAGACCTGAAAAGAAAAAGAATGATTGCCATAGGTTTTAGTTCCAAATCGAGGGATTTTGAGCACAGTGTTGTCCTTAGAAGAACGCAACTGCCTAGAAAGAACACAGAAATGAAGGAGATCAGAAAGGTAGGAAGGAGTTAAGCCATTCAAAGATTTAATGCAGAGTAGGGACAGTTTGTAGTCTATTCGTTTTTCGACTGGTAGCCAGTGAAGAGAAAGAAGTAACGGAGTGACATGAGAAGATCTGAGTTGTCTAAGAATCAAACGAGCGGCATTGTTTTGTACTTTCTGGAGACGACTGATTCTGTGGATAGCCAGCTAGAAGAGAATTACAGTAATCAAGTCTAGATAGAATGAAGGCAGAAGCAAAGGTTTTTTGTGGCATCAACAGACAGAAGATGTTGCACAGAACCAATGCGGCAAAGCTCAAAGTAACAGACATGGCAGACTGTGAAACATGTTGCTGGAAGGAAAGTGCTGCGTCAAGGGTAACACCTAAAATGCAATTTTCCAATTCGACAGAGTTTGGGATACAGTCAGATGAAAGAAGTCTTTGGGGTGCAAAGAAGATCATTTCAGTTTTTTCACTGTTGAGCTGAAGTTTGTTAACGGTCGTCCAACAACAACAACAACAACCACAACAACAGTGATAATAATAATAATAATATAATAACAACCAACGGCAATAAGATAGCAACAACAATAATGATGATGATAATAATAATACTGATAATGATAATAACAACAATAATAGTAACAATAATAATAATAATAATAACGATGATGATGATGATAATGATGATGATAAAATCGTTAGTTATAGGGGTATTCATATGTATGCACAGAAACAACACACACACACACACTCACATGCACACGCCCATGTGCATGCACACACACACACACACACACACACACAACCCCACACATAGCGCACACGGGCGCACACGCGCATGCGAGAGAGAGAGAGAGAGAGAGAGAGAGAGAGAGAGAGATGCATCCATTGCACCAGTTCCTTCACATCGATCCCGTGCTTTTTTCCTCTTTCATATTTAACCCCTTTTTCACTACAAAAGAGAGAGAGAGAGAGAGAGAGAGAGAGAGAGAGAGGAGAGAGAGAGAGAGAGAGAGAGAGAGAGAGCACGATTCCCTGGTTGAAACGCAGAAAACTCAAGCAATCACGCATGCCTGCACTGGATTGTCCGTCACCAAACCAAGTTTTCCCTTTCGCACAGCAATGCCTCTGACCTGAGAGCGATTTGCTTGTCATGTTGCCAACGACTCAACAAGCTCTGCACGTTGCATTATGGAAGGGCAAGAGTAGGGGTGGGGGGGGTGAGGTTGGGGAGAAGGGTGAAGGAGATGTAGAGGAGGGGTGGGGGGGACAGTGTGATGGAGGAAAGACGTCTGTGTCACGCGGGAGTGGACAGGACAAGGGAGGTCTGGAGGGGTGGGGGGGGTATCTTGCCTAAAAAGAAAAAAAAAAGAAAGAAAGAGCAGCTGCAGGCAGTGTAGGAGGGGCGGGTGGGGGCGGGCTGGGGAAGGAAATGGATCTCGTGCGATAAAAACCTGAGAGAGGGAAGAAGGGGGTGATGGGTAGGGTTGGGAACAATAGGGGTGATGTAGGTGGGCGATGCAGCGCGTGACGAAAGTAAATCAATAACCACCAACAAAATGGGCGAAAGCAGCTTACAGAAGGGAACACACACACACAGACACACACACACACACACACACACACACACACACACACACACACACAAAGCCAAGTGAATAACTGCGCTGTGGTTTGACATAATTCACAAAACTATGGTATCCCTTTGCTTTGCCGTGCATTGTTGAATCTCATGGTAAGAGCACCTTTCCCCATGTGCCGTTCGGACAACTCTCACTGCACCACAAAAAACGTGTCCTTTCATGCCTTTCTATGACCTGGTGTGCTGGAGGCCAGTAGTTACACACAGCAAGGGTGCACGCCCATGGAACTGACTGTCTTTAGTTCCAACCACTCATGGAATCGGGTTTTCGCCGCCTTCGTGTCCACCCAGCAGGGCATGGGTACCTGGTTCAGATCAGGAAAGGTGAAAGGCGATGAAAGGAGAGAGATGGGCTACGCCTTCCCTCATGCCGTGCTGAGTACATGGTGAACCTCTCACAGGTCACTCGAGGACTTAAACCTTTAACCGGTTTAAAATTTAAAAAGAGAGGGGGTTAGCTACCGCCCAGGACAAAGACAAAGTACAGGACAAGACACAATGCATTTCGATCTCTTGGGGTCTTATTCAGGGGAAAACAAAAAACATTTAGGATAGTGAAAACGAAGAACGAGAAACCACTTATCTTCTCATGTAATCCGCACGACCAAAATGGCCACATGACTTAAACCAGTGGTTTTGTTTACTCTGTCAAGCGGATGTTCATTCTGTCATTGAGTTTGGGCAGGAACGATTGCCTTCTTGCCTTTTATGCGCGTTACGTGCCTGCAGTTCATGACCTGTTGGTTTGTCGTCTCTTGTGAAGAACTAGTTCTCAGAGCATGGGGGAGGGGGAGGGTTGGTGGGTTGGAGGGGAATGAGATGGCAGTGGGGATGGGGGAGGGGAG
>CM065726.1:7864840-7872340 GCA_033310375.1 Conus canariensis
GGGTGAAGGAGATGTAGAGGAGGGGGTGGGGGGGTGGGCAGTGTGATGGAGGAAAGACGTCTGTGTCACGCAGGGAGTGGACAGGACGAGGGAGGTCTGGAGGGGGGGTGGTATCTTGCCCAAAAACAACAAAGAAAAAAAAAAGAAAGAGCAGTTGCAGGCGGTATAAGAGGGGCGGGTGGGGGCGGAGTGGGGAAAAGAAAGGGATCTCGTGCGATAAAAACGTGAGAGAGGGAAGAAGGGGGTGATGGGTAGGGTTGGGAACAATAGGGGTGATGAAGGTGGGCGATGCAGCGCGTGACGAAAGTAAATCAATAACCACCAACAAAATGGGCGAAAGCAGCTTACAGAAGGGAACACACACACACACACACACACACACACAACGAAGCCAAGCGAATAACTGCGCTGTTGTTTGACATAATTCACAAAACTATGGTATCCCTTTGCTTTGCCGTGCATTGTTGAATGTCATGGTAAGAGCACCTTTCCCCATGTGAGGTTTGGACAGCTCTCACAGCGCCACCAAAAACGTGTCCTTTCACGCCCTTCCACGACCTGGTGTGCTGGGGGCCAGTACTTACACGGCAAGGGTTCACGCCCGTGGAACTGACTGTCTTTAGTTCCAGCCACTCATGGAATCGGGTTTTCGCCACCTTCGCTGTCCACCCAGCAGGGCATGGGTACCTGGTTCAGATCAGGAAAGGTGAAAGGTGATGAAAGGAGAGAGATGGGCTACGCCTTCCCTCATGCCATGCTGAGTACACGGTGAACATCTCACAGGTCACTCGAGGACTTAAACCTTGAACCTGTGCAAGATTTAGAAAGAGAGGGGGGTAGTTACCGCCAAGGACATAGAAAAACAAAGTACAGGACAAGACACAATGCATTTCGACCTCTTGGGTCTTATTCAGGGAAAAACAATAAACATTTAGGACAGTGAAAATGAAGAACGAGAAACCACTTATCTTCTCATGTTCTCCGCTCGACCAAAATGGCCGCACGACTCTAGCTGGTGGTTTTGTTTACTCTGTCAAGCGGATGTTCATTCTGTCATTGAGTTTGGGCAGGAACGATTGCCTTCTTGATGTAGATTGAAGATAGCCGCCTGGTATTTCTTACCAAGCCACAAAAATTGTCACTAACTGTTATCGTGTGCCATCGTGCACCGGTGGAAATGGACATCGCATGCATCCTATGTGAGAAACTGGAGGAATAAATGAGATAAATGAAAATGAGTGACTGATATTTGAACGGTACGGGAAACGACTGAATGAGCGCCAGTAGGCTGCTCTTCGGCCGGCTCTACCTGGGTAGGCAGCCCGTTGAGTGAGTGAGGTAGTGTGGTTTACTGTCAAGCGCTTAGAGCTTAGTCTGTGACCGAGGATAGGCGCTATATAAATACCCAATATAATTTTATGCGCGTTACGTGCCTGCAGTTCATGACCTGTTGGTTTGTCGTCTCTTGTGAAGAACTAGTTCTCAGAGCATGGGGGGAGGGGGAGGGTTGGTGGGTTGGAGGGGAATGAGATGGCGGTGGGGCTGGGGGTGGGGGGAGGTGGGACGTAGAGGAGGCGGAGGAACAGGATCTTGTCCCTCCGCATGCCCTGCATGAAATTCGGCTCGCGTGGACCCCGGATTTTTCTTGCTTCGTAGGTCACGTTTCCACCTGGAGGCCACCTAGCCAAAGGTGAACCGTGTTTGGTTCTGGTGATGAATGTTTTTCTACAAAGCTTTCGATGAAGGGTATTATCCTCGACTCTGTTGGCTTGCCTATTAAATAGTGATAATTATGATGAGGGTTATGACGGATGATAATAATAACAATACTACTACTGCTACTACTATTATTAACAAACCATCAACAATAAGATAATAATAATGATCATCATCATCATCATCATCATCATCATCATCATGATTATCTATGGTGATTTATCTCACATCATAAGACCTAAGCGCTTACAAATACAGAAAAGGTTAAAGAAAAAAATGAAACCAATAAGAAGATGAATATTGCGATACGTACCATGCACCTACAAACAAGGGTGCATCTTGATACACACACCCACGCTCGCGCGCGCACACACACACACACACACACACACACACACACACACACACACACACACACACACACACACACACACACACTATCCCATACACACTGTCTCACAACAACGGACACAGCAGCATGCACTCACACTCACACACGTACACACGCATGCGCGCTCGCCCGCGCGCGCGCACACCACACACACCAACACACACACACACACACACACACATACACAACACACTCACGCACACACACACACACACACACACACACACACACACACACGCGCCGCGCGCGCGCGCGCGCACGCACGCACGCGCATACACGCGCGCGCACGCACGCACGCACACGAACGCACGCACGAACGCACGCGCGCGCGCACACACACACACACACACACACACACACACACACACACACACAACATTAGTCGCAGAATCAATTTGATGGGCAAGGGAGTGGGAAGAAAGAACTGCTATTGATAGGTGAAGAGGGTTGTTCTAAGTGATTCCTTGAAGGAAGACAGAGAGTTTGAACTTCGCAAAGATATTGGGAGTTTATTCCAAGAAACCGGACCCTGAAAAGAAAAAGAACGATCGCCATAGGTTTTAGTTCCAAATCGAGGGATTTTGAGCACAGTGTTGTCCTTAGAAGAACGCAACTGCCTAGAAGGAACATAGAGATGAAGGAGATCAGAAAGGAAGGAAGGAGCTAAGCCATTCAAAGATTTAAAGCAGAGCAAGGACAGTTTGTAGTCTATTCGTTTTTCGACCGGCAGCCAGTGCAGAGAAAGAAGTAAGGGAGTGACGAGAAGATCTGGGTTGTCTAAGAATCAAACGAGCAGCATTGTTTTGTACTTTCTAGAGACGACTGAGAAGATTCCGGGGATAGCCAGCTAGAAGAGAATTACAATAATCAAGTCTTGATAGAATGAAGGCAGAAACAAGGGTTTTTGTGGCATCAACAGAGAGAAGATGTCGCACAAAACCAATGGGGCGAAGCTCAAAGTAACAGATACGGCAGACTGTAGAAACATGTTGCTGGAAGGAAAGTGCTGAGTCAAGGGTAACACCTAAAATGCAATTTTCCAATTCGACAGAGTTTGGGATACAGTCAGATGAAAGAAGTCTTTGGGGTGCAAAGATCATTTCAGTATTTTCATTGTTGAGCTGAAGTTTGTTAACTGTCATCCAACAACAACACCAACAACCACAACAACAATAATAATAATAAAATTAATAATGATAATAACCAACAGCAATAAGATAGCAACAACAACACAATGATGATAATACTGATAATGATAATAACAACAATACTAGTAACAACAACAAGAATAATAATAACAATAATAATAATAACAATAGTAATAATAGTAATGATAATATTAAATAATAATAATAATAATGATAATGATGATGACGATGATAAAATCATTAGTAATAGGAGTATTCATACGTGTGCACAGAAATAACACACACACACTCCGACGCGCACGCACGCACGCACGCGCACGCACGCACACCACACACACACACACACACACACACACACACACACACACACACACACACACACACACACACACACAATCTCTTATAAACAAATTCTGCATGACAGTCACGAAGACAATGACTGAAACAAAGCTGTGATGGTTGGTGGTGAGGTCGCTTCTTGAAAGAGAGAAAGAAACAAAGAACGAAAGAAAGAGAGAAAAGGACGGAGTTAAAGCTTATAGAAACATTAGCTCGATGAACTCGGTTGAAGAACTTGCTCAAAAGGGGCGGAGAGACGTTAACCATACAGGCAGGAGGATCTACTCGATTTGTTGTTTCTTTTTGTGCTTATATGGTAGTGGTTCTCACTCCACTCACGGCAAGGTGGCATGGAAGGGAGTGTCTAAAGGGAGGCAGCAGATCTCTCTTGAAGATAGCTGATGTGAGAGATCAACGTCAGACGGCCCAGCCAACCCTCCAGTCACTGTGGGTGTGGCGGCGGATCCAGCCTGTGTGGCCCTGAAACGGCTCCTAAAGACAGGGTGATCGGCAATATCCCGCAATATCCGTGGCCTGGCAAACCATTATTACACGGAACGGTGGTCACTCCTCTTCGGGGTTGGGCGGAAAATTGCCTTTTCGGCCGTAGTTAGTGAGGACCATGGAAGGGAATCATGTAGCGCTCTTGCGACCTACGTCCTGCTCCCTTTCTACAGCGGCAAAGGGCTATGGCCGTCCGGCAGCCTTGAAGAAAGGACTTTTGAGGGAGTGGGGGGCTGTCCAATGCGTATGTGGACGGGGGGAGGGTGACCGACACCACAAAGTGGACACCAGCTTACCCTGAACCAGAGCTAAGTGCTAGATACCAGTAAAGAAAGAAGAGGATCCGTACTTCAGTCTGGAACCAGATAGGACAGCTGCCATCTGGAACCAGGCTGAAACTTTCCTGCCACCAACACTGCAGGTTTCGGTCTGGGACACCATGTTCTTAGAGGCGCCTCTGGCCAATAGGATGTTGATCTCAGCTGTACGAGGGCTCAGCAGAATCCAGGTGCATGTCTGAAGATCTGATCACAAAGCTAAACAGCTGTCACTTGTTGTTCCTGCAGTCCTCCCTTTTGGAGGAACAATCAAACTAATCTCACTTGGGGAACGGTTTCTTCTCGTGTTCGCCTTCCCTGTACTGGCAAGTCTGTATTGTAAAGTTATGCACTTTAAATTGATTTTGATATTTATTCCATTTCCTATCTGTCTGTCTATTTATCTGTCTGTCTGTCTGTCTACACACACACACACACACACACACACACACACACACACACACACACACACACACACACACACACACACACACAGAGTAACGCACGCAGGCATGTGTGTAAGTGTGTGTGTGTGTGTGTGTGTGTGTGTGTGTGTGTGTGTGTGTTTGTGTGTGTGTGTGTGTGTGTGTGTGTGTGTGTGTGTGTGTGTGTGTGTGTGTGTGTGTGTGTGTGTGTGTGTGTTGTGTGTTGTGTGTGTGTGTGTGTGTGTGTGTGTGTGTGTGTGTGTGTGTGTGTGTGTGTGTGTGTGTGTGTGTGAGAGAGAGTGAGAGAGAGAGAGAGAGAGAGAGAGAGAGAGAGAGAGAGAGAGAGAGAGGTCTTTGATTTAGAGTCTGTTCACACTTGGTGATATTAGACTTGAAAAAAGGAGCGAGGGGAAGGGGAGCGTTTATAAAACTCTATTACTCTGATGCATGGAAAGCACTTTTGCTCTCTGCACAATTTCTAGTGTATGGGTTATTGTTTTGATAGAATCATGTACAGTCACATCCACATTGGATTCTTTGTATAATGAACTTAATACTGAACAATGAAAAAGAATATGGTTGACTGATAGAAGACTTGAACAATCGCATGCTACATTTTGGGAAAATTTGGCTTTCCACGAATTCAGTCGAAGCTTGTATTATTAAAGATGACAGAAGTTGTGGACATGATGAGATTTTATACTTCTCTTGAAGGTATTCACTGTTCACGCATTTTTCTAATAACGAATTGATTTCTTGATCCTGAAGCTTTAAACTACTCTCAGGTGTTTTTCTTAATGCACCATCTCTAGCGAATTTATCTGCTGTTTCATTACCAGATATGTCACAGTGTGATGGAATCCAGCAAAAAGATGCCCCAGTTACCTTCAACATAATAACATGTACATAATATCTTATTTCAAAAAGTAAATTTTTTCTTATTTTTGATTCCCAGTTTTGCAAGCTATATAGCACTGACTTGGAATCAACGCAGAAAAGTATATTATACACAGCAGTGTTATTGTCACACATAAAAAATCAACGCCATAAGAATAGCATACAGTTCTGCCGTAAATATGGAGAACCCTTTCCCCAGAGAAAAGGATATATGAATCTTCAGCAATGGAATCACAAGACCGGACCCTGAATATGAGACTAAAATCGAACCATCTGTAAAAAATCTCAAATGATTTGGATACACGGTTTCGATGTGTTCTTTTGCTTCACATGACAGAATATTGGTATCAACCTTCTTCATGTCAATGTAATCTATATCAAATCTAGCTTGGAAATGCTCCCGATGTGGTATGCTTGAAACTATTAGCACATCTGAAATACTTTCAATATCAATGTTACACTTCTCAAATATTCAATTTGTATAATCCCTAACGGTCTGGAGAATAGTAAGGTGTTGAGCCCTTTAAGGATAGTCCTGTTCAGAATTTACTAATATATCAAGTTTGACAGAATTCGAAACATATAGGCTTCTGCAAACGTATTAAGCCGTTACCAGTTTTTGTTGGTCAGACAGTGGTAATAAGTTTGCTTCTTTTATAAGTATTTAACAAATTTGTGTGTACAGGAACACCAAGTGCTACCTTAGCAGTTTTACTGTCTATTGACTGTAATTTCTTCAACAGGGTTTCTGGGGCATTGAAATAAACCTCTTGCCCGTCAATAAGCTTCGATCGAACTAAGTTAAGAGCTAAATGTAATAGAGTTTTTGGTCTTGACCCCATATGTGTGCATTGATTATTTTCAGTAGATTTAGCCTTTGTCTTGCGTCACTTACCAATTTCTCAATGTACAACCGCCAGTTTAATTTAGAGGTTAAGGTCACACCCAGAAATTTTACATTTCGTGAATATTCTAATATTTTCTCAATTAACACTAGCTGAGGCAAATATTTAGGATTTTCCCAGTTATTAAAAAGAACTAATTGTGTTTTTTCTCCAGACAATGTAAGCCCATTTTCAGTCGTATATTTGTTGATTTCATCAATTTCCAGCTTACATATGTTTTAACATAATTAATTGCTATTTTTTTGTGTGCTTTCTAATACTGGTATTCAACCAAATAGCTAGATCATCAGCATATTACACTAAATGTATATTATTGGATACTATCTGGGGAAGGTCGTGAATAAGTATAGTGAATAAGATAGGTGCTATGACAGAATCTTGTGGAATTCCTATGTTAATGTCTTTAAAAGAAGAATAGACTTTGCCTATTTTTGTGTAAATATATCTTCCACTTTAAAAAAAATTATATACTGATGTAATAATCCACTTATTCCAATATTCTTTAACTTGTAAAGCAGACGTGCATGCCAAACACTGCCATACGCTTTTTTCATGTCGAAAAAAAGGTAGCTAATGTACTTTTTCGTCGCGCAAATTGTTTTTTAATGTGGATTGTAATCCTTACAAGATGAAGAAAGGTGGCAGAGTGGTTAAGACGTTCGCCTGCCAATCCAACGTGTGAGAAATGCGCGGGTTCGATCCCTGCCTTTCTCGCCCTTTCTTTCCCAGTTTGAATGACAAATCGAACTGAACGTCAAGTCCATCGGATGGGGACTATAAGCGAGTCGGACCCGTGTGCCTTCCTGGCCCCCTGCACACGTTAAAGAACCCACGGCATTTGAAAATCGAAAAGAGCAG
>CM065726.1:7877340-7889840 GCA_033310375.1 Conus canariensis
CTGACGAATAAAAAAAAAAAAAAAAGAAGAGGTTTGCTTGTGGGACTGGTCTGTGTGGGGCAGGATGGTTACAATGCTTGAGGAAAGAAAATCAATAGACACTGTGGGAGGCGGGAAGGGGGAGAGGGGGGGAGAGGGGTAGAGAAGAGAAAACTCCACCAACAGAAATTGAAGAGAGAGATCAGCGACGACGATGACAACAACAACACAACAACAACAACGACAACAACAACAACAACACAACACACACACACACACACACACACACACACACACACACACACACACACACACACACACACACACAACACACACACTAATTTGCGAGTATGGGGACACGCCGACACAACAGTATCAGTGTGTGCATGTGTGTCAAGTCACGTTGTGTGCGCGTGTGTGAATGTACTTTCTCACTTTGTGTGTGTATGCATGCATGCGTGCGTGCGTGCGTGCGTGTGTATGTGTGTTTTTGCTTGTGTGTGTGTTTGTTTTTGCTTGTGTGTGTGTGTGTGTGTGTGTGTGTGTGTGTGTGTGTGTGTGTGTGTGTGTTGCTTGTGTGAGTAAGTGTGTGTGCGTGCGCGCGTGTGCGCTTTTGTGTGTGTGTGTATATATATGTGTGTGTGTGTGTGTGTGTGTGTGTGTGTGTGTGTGTGTGGTGTGTGTGTGTGCGGCGCGCGCGCGTGTTCTTAAAATCTTCTGTGTGCATACTGCTGCCTGCTACAGTCTGTAATGCCTTTTGGGTATTGGTCCCAATCCTTTTCCTTCCTTGCTTCGCCCCCTGCATGCCCCCTGGATATTTCCCCTCTCCCGTTCCTTTCCCACCTTTCTTCCCTGTTTGCTATAATGCCTATCCCTTCAGTGCTTTTCATTTTATCTCCCGACTCCTACCTTCACCGTCTTGTCTTTTTTCCCCTCTTCAGTTTGCCTTCACCCCTACTTCCTTCAGTCTTTCCTTTTTGTCCCTGTGTAAGGGAGGGGTGGATTGAGACCCCTCCTTTCACCGTTCAATCTGTCGTCTTCTCTCCCTTTCCAGCGTTTAGTGATCCCCCCCCCCCCCCCAGTCCCGCCTCACTCTCACCCCTGGGTCTTTATTTTCCTCCGCTCCACTGACGTCAGCGTTCCCCAGTAGTCTCTATATTAGTCACCCATAGCCAAATCATCTGAGGTCTATGCGCCTGTATGCGTGCGTGGGTGCGTGCGTGGGTGATTGTGTGTGTGTGTGTGTGTGTGTGTGTGTGTGTGTGTGTGTGTGTGTGTGTGTGTGTGTGTGTGTGTGTGTGTGTGTGTGTGTGTGTGTGTGTGTGTGTGTGTGTGTGTGTGTGTAAGCACGCGCGCGCGTGATAGCATGAGTGTGTATTTGGGTGTGTACATGTGTTTATGCTTTTATGTGCTTGTGTATTTGTGTGAACCGATATGGAAAGTTTGTGCATATGTGCGCGAATGTATAAAACAAAATCCAGACAAACCGATGCTTTATGAAATGATGCTGCACCACCTAAAATGAAGACTGTTTCTTTGCCATATTTTTTCTCTCCTTTAATGGGAAATCCTTAAACAGACATCTCTGTTCCCAGACTGTTTCACGAATGTATGTGAAGCAGAAAAATAAATGAATAAAACAGCTCTCTCCAGGGGGCCGGAATAGCTTAGTTGGTAGAGCGCCGGACTCGTGATCCTGGGGTTGCGGGTTCGAATTTCTGTACAGGGGGATTTTTCCCTCGGAGTTAACATTGGTTCTGACTCCATTCCCCATACAGTCCTTTGAATGAGACTTTTAACCGAGGTTCCGTGTGTGAACGCACTCACAACATCTTGCACACACGTCAAATCCCATCACCAACTTTCGGAAGAGAAAGCCAGTTTGGCCGTTGGTATGGATGACACGTTACACATAGCATGCACCTTCCCCGAAGATGGAGTATGGCTGCCTTAATGGCGGGATAAAAGAAAAAAACGGTAATACACACAAAACTCCACTGCCTGTCTATACAGGCAGTGTCCGCAGGAGTATCAGCCTGCGTACGCAGAAAGAAAGAAACGGCTCTCTCCACACATTACCTCGGTCTGCTTGTAGGATGTCTGCGTTGACAGGGAAGGAGCTAAAACCTGTAGGAGGAGAAAGCACAACTAAAGAGCCACGGGCAGTAGCTTGGATTAAGAGCCGACCGGGGCAAGTAGCTTGGTGTATGTAAAGAGCCGACCGGGGCATGTAGCTTGGTGTATGTAAAGCAGCTCGGTACCGGGGCATGTAGCTTGGTGTATGTAAAGAGCCGACCGGGGCATGTAGCTTGGTGTATGTAAAGAGCCGACCGGGGCATGTAGCTTGGTGTATGTAAAGAGCCGACCGGGGCATGTAGCTTGGTGTATGTAAAGAGCCGACGGGGCATGTAGCTTGGTGTATGTAAAGAGCCGAACGGGGCATGTAGCTTGGTGTATGTAAAGAGCCGACCGGGGCATGTAGCTTGGTGTATGTTGGTATTTCAGTGCGTGCGCTGCGTGCCTTTCTCTTGCCCGTCAATTAACCTGCGTACAATTTTCTGTGCACGTGCAAACGCACGTGCATGTGTCTGTGCGTGCACGTGGAATAAATATATCTTAGCTGGTCAGAATCAGGCTTGTGTGTGTGTGTTGTGTGTGTGTGTGTGTGTGTGTGTGTGTGTGTGTGTGTGTGTGTGTGTGTGTTTTATGAGAATGTTCACAGGTCTGTAAATGTCTTTGTGCAATGTGTGTGTGGTGCCGGTATACCTGCGTCTGTTTGCCGTTTTGTCAGGAGAGTAGGGGAGGATATAGGAGGAGGGATGGATGTATTGTATATTTACTTTAAAACAAGAAAAAAAAGGTGTTGATCCACAAACACCCCTCCCCTTATTAACCAGCGCAAAAAAAAAAAAAAAAACATGCAAGCGATGAAAGATGATATAGGAGCAGCAACATGAGCATCATGGTATCGCGAGCATATTGGAGAGGAGGGAGGAAGCAGGTTAGAGCTTGTTCTTCCAGGATTTGGATCAGCCGCACAGTTGGTCAGCAAGGAAGCGGGCAGCTCCCCTTCAGCGCTGACAGAGGACATAGGCTGATGGATGTATAGTGGGCGGAGGAGATCCATCTCTGCTGGGGAGGTGATGCGTCACTCAGCAACGTCACGTCTCTCTGTTCTCTTCCGCTGCTTCCTTATCTTCAGGGCCGCCACAGAGGATACAGTAGACCTTCAGGTCCACCCAGAGGATACGGAGACCTTCAGGGCCACCACAGAGGATACGGTAGACCTTCAGGTCCCCCACAGAGGATACGGTATACCTTCATGTCCCCCACAGAGGATACGTAGACCTTCAGGTCCCCACAGAGGATACGGTAGACCTTCAGGTCCACCACAGAGGATACGGTAGACCTTCATGTCCCCACAGAGGATACGGCAGACCTTCAGTCCCCCACAGAGGATACGGTAGACCTTCAGTGTCCGCCACAGAGGATACGGAGACCTTCAGGGCCGCCACAGAGGATACGGAGACCTTCAGGTCCACAGAGGATACGGTAGACCTTCAGGTCCGCCACAGAGGATACGGCAGACCTTCATGTCCCCCACAGAGGATACGGCAGACCTTCAGGTCCCCACAGAGGATACGGCAGACCTTCAGTCCCCACAGAGGATACGGCAGACCTTTAGGTCCCCACAGAGGATACGGCAGACCTTCAGGTCCACCACAGAGGATACGGTAGACCTTCAGGTCCACCACAGAGGATACGGCAGACCTTCAGGTCCACCACAGAGGATACGGTAGACCTTCAGGTCCACCACAGAGGATACGGCAGACCTTCAGGCCACCACAGAGGATACGGCAGACCTTCAGGTCCACCACAGAGGATACGGCAGACCTTCAGGTCCGCCACAGAGGATACGGAGACCTTCAGGTCCACCACAGAGGATACGGGACCTTCAGGTCCCCCACAGAGGATACGGCAGACCTTCAGGTCCACCACAGAGGATACGGAGACCTTCATGTCCCCCACAGAGGATACGGTAGACCTTCATGTCCCCCACAGAGGATACGGTATACCTTCATGTCCCCCACAGAGGATACGGTAGACCTTCAGGTCCCCCACAGAGGATACGGCAGACCTTCATGTCCCCCACAGAGGATACGGCAGACCTTCATGTCCCCCACAGAGGATACGGCAGACCTTCAGGTCCCCCACAGAGGATACGGTAGACCTTCAGGTCCCCACAGAGGATACGGTAGACCTTCAGGTCCCCACAGAGGATACGGCAGACCTTCATGTCCCCACAGAGGATACGGTAGACCTTCAGGGCCACCACAGAGGATACGGTAGACCTTCAGGGCCCCACAGAGGATACGGTAGACCTTCAGGGCCGCCACAGAGGATACGGTAGACCTTCAGGTCCACCACAGAGGATACGGTAGACCTTCAGGTCCGCCACAGAGGATACGGCAGACCTTCATGTCCCCACAGAGGATACGGCAGACCTTCAGGTCCCCACAGAGGATACGGCAGACCTTCAGGTCCACCACAGAGGATACGCAGACCTTTAGGTCCGCCACAGAGGTACGGCAGACCTTCAGGTCCGCCACAGAGGATACGGCTAGACCTTCAGGTCGCCACAGAGGATACGGCAGACCTTCAGGGCCCACAGAGGATACGCAGACCTTCAGGTCCACCACAGAGGATACGGCAGACTTCAGGCACCGCAAGGATACGGCAGACCTTCAGGTCCACCACAGAGGATACGGCAGACCTTCAGGTCGCCACAGAGGATACGGCAGACCTTCAGGGCCACACAGAGGATACGGCGGACCTGAAGAATACGGCAGACAGGGTTTGTCTGCCTGCGACAGTGGGGTGAACAGACCTTTGACTCTGAACTGATAGCTGAACACATCTACCTTAAAGTGGGCTTAGAAGTTGTCAGTTTTTGACTCACATGTGTAAGGAAAGCAAGTCCGTGTAAACACCCTGTAATCAGTGTGTGTGTGTGTGTGTGTGTGTGGTGTGTGTGTGTGTGTGTGTGTGTGCGTGGTGGTGGTGCGTGCGTGCGTGCGTGCGTGCGTGGTGTGTGGTGTGTGTGTGTGCGTGGTGTGTGTGTGTGTGTGTGTGTGTGTGTGTGTGTGTGTGTGTGTGTGTGTTGCCCGCATGCTTTCGATAGGAGAAGGTACGTGTGTGTTTATGTATTGGAGAGTGTATGTATTGTGTGCTTGTGTGAATGGCAAGAAAAGGCGTTGTGTGCACGTGCATAAGAAAGATCAGGCAGCAGAGCCTTTCCTATATCATGCTATACCACATCAGAGCAACACTTGTTTCCTATGCTATCATTTTCCCCAAAAGACCCAATCAAAAAGATTCTTTCCTACATGATGCTGTACCACATCCTGTCGAGACTTTTTTCTGTGCTATCATTTTCTCCCCTAAGGACTCAATCAAAAAGATTCTTTATGGAATCACGCTGTACAGCATCCTATCGACAGTTTTTTCTGCGCCATCGTTTTGTCCCTGGATAAAAACTCCCAAAGAGAATTATGTGCTGCCAGCATGCTTAGCAGACGCAGATGAAGTTTTAAAAATCAATACATAAACAAATAAATAAACAAAACGTTTCTGTACATTACCTCGTTCCGTTAGGATCGTGCCTGCTTGCACACACACACACACACACACACACACACACACACACACACACACACACGCACGCACGCACGCACGCACGCACGCACGCACGCACGCACGCACGCACGCACGCACGCACGCACGCACACACACACACACACACACACACACACACACACACACGCACACACACAAACTAGATGGAAAAGATGTGAAGAGAAAGCGCAAGAGCTGACAAAGCGTGTGTCGTCTGCATGTCTGTCTGCATGTCTGTCTTTCAGTACATGAGCATGCGCGCCTACCTTTCTGTAATCTGTCGGATTGTCTGTGCGCAGGCTGATGGTGCGCGTACACGCGCATAATTATGCGTGATTATACGAGTACTCTTCACAGATGCATCTCAACTGGTGAAAACCAGAATGTTTTTGTCCACGTACGTTAGAGTGTGCACAGATGTTTAAATCTGTCTGTGTAATGCATGTATGTGCACGCCTGCCTCCGTATGACTCCACCCCACACTCCATCCCTTTTCAGGAGGGAGGGTGCAGAGAGTCAGCTATTTTATAAATAGTCTCTCGTCAGTTCTTTCCCTTGAATTTCGATCACCGGTGATCGACGGTTTTCTTCCGGAATTATGGTATTTAAAGCAACATTTTTGTTATCTGAAGCAATAATCGCCTTAAAAAAACCGATATAGACATATTCATCACAATGTTTTGGAAATAATGGGCAGAATGTTACGAAAAATTACGAAAAATTCATGCAAAATGCAGAAATCTCAAAAACTGTTGAAAAAAAGTATATTACACACTTGATCACAACAAAAACACCAGTTGTTCTCTGCCAAAATTTCGTCTTTACTTGACTTTTTCAGGACTGTCACATTGGAACACCCAGTAGTCCTCCTTTGACGTCTATCTTGTCTGAAAAAAAGTATATTGACAGACATGTCTTATAAATCATCACCAACTAAAAATTGAAAACGCAAGCAGTGAGAGACGATAGCGAGAGCAGCAAGAGCCGCACGGGGTTATGAACACAGAGGGTGGAAAGAAAAAAAGGCGGCAGTGGAGGAGGAGTTATCTTTCGTGGACTGTGGACAGCCACCAGGGACAGTACGCAAGCCAGGAACCCAGCAGCCCCGTCGACACTGACCGGGGACATCAGCTGGTGAATGGATGCTGAACGGGCGGGATCCCTCATTGCTCTGTATGTGAATCGATCTACACATTTTTTTTTCATCCCTTTCCGCTTGCTTTGGTGACTACCATGAAACGGGCAACCACCATTAGACCCAACCACCACACCATAGACCATTAGACCCAACCACCACACCACAGACCATTAGACACAACCACCACACCACAGACCATTAGACCCAACCACCACACCACAGACCATTAGACCCAACCACCACACCACAACCATTAGACCCAACCACCACACCACAGACCATTAGACCCAACCACCACACCACAGACCATTAGACCCAACCACCACACCACAGACCATTAGACAACCCAACCATGCCACACCACAGACCATTAGACCCAACCACCACACCACAGACCGTTATAACCAACCACCACACCACAGACCATAAGACCCAACCACCACACCACAGATCGTTATAGCCAACCACCACACCACAGACCGTTACAACCAACCACCACACCACAGACCGTTATAACCACCACACCACAGACCATAAGACCCAACCACCACACCACAGATCGTTATAAGCCAACCACCACACCACAGACCGTTACAACAACCACCACACCACAGACCGTTATAACCACCACACCACAGACCATAAGACCCAACCACCACACCACAGATCGTTATAGCCAACCACCACACCACAGACCGTTACAACCAACCACCACACCACAGACCGTTACAACCAACCACCACACCACAGACCGTTACAACCAACCACCACACCACAGATCGTTATAGCCAACCACCACACCACAGACCGTTACAACCAACCACCACACCACAGACCGTTATAACCACCACACCACAGACCGTTACAACCAACCACCACACCACAGACCGTTATAGCCAACCACCACACCACAGACCGTTATAACCACCACCAACCACAGACCGTTAAACCAACCACACACACAGACCGTTATAACCAACCACCACACCACAGACCGTTACAACCAACCACCACACCACAGACCGTTATAGCCAACCACCACACCACAGACCGTTATAACCAACCACCACACCACAGACCGTTATAACCACCACACCACAGACCGTTATAACTAACCACCACACCACAGACCGTTATAACCACCACCCCACAGACCGTTATAACCAACCACCACACCACAGACCGTTATAACCACCACACCACAGACCGTTATAACTAACCACCACACCACAGACCGTTATAACCAACCACCACACCACAGACCGTTATAACCAACCACCACACCACAGACCGTTATAACCACCACACCACAGACCGTTATAACCACCACGCCACAGATCGTTATAACCACCACACCACAGACCGTAACAACCACCACACCACAGACCGTTATAACCAACCACCACACCACAGACCGTTATAACCACCACACCACAGACCGTTATAACTAACCACCACACCACAGACCGTTATAACCACCACACCACAGACCGTTATAACCAACCACCACACCACAGACCGTTATAACCACCACACCACAGACCGTTATAACCACCACGCCACAGATCGTTATAACCACCACACCACAGACCGTAACAACCACCACACCACAGATCGTTATAACCAACCACCACACCACAGATCGTTATAACCAACCACCACACCACAGACCGTTAGAACCAACCACCACACCACAGACCGTTATAACCACCACACCACAGACCGTTATAACCAACCACCACACCACAGATCGTTATAACCAACCACCTTCGGGATTGTGGTTTACCTAGCCCTCCGACCTCCATTTTGTGAGCGTGTCCACAGGGCCACCGGTTCCTCCCCACCCCCCACCCCCGCTCCATCTCTCTCTCTCTCTCTCTCTCTCTCTCTCTCTCTCTCTCTCTCTCTCTCTCTCGAAGGCGGACGACCTGGAGGGGAGATCCAGAAGAAACAACGTTCTCTTCTATGGCATCGGTAGGAAGGAGAATGAGACAAGTGCTCAGTGTGAAGACCTTCTTAGGGACCTTCTCAGTGACAAATTGGAACTGGCTCGTGATGTGGAGTTCGATAGGGTCCATCGCGTGAATTCTAAGCCTGATTCCCCGATCATCGCCAGATGCGTTTTTTACAAACAGAAAATGGACATCTTGAGAGCAAAAGGGAAACTAAAGGGAACAAAGATCTTTGTAGGTGAGGACTTCTCCGCTAGAGTGAGAGAAATCAGAAGAAACTTGACACCCCATCTGAAAAAGGTGCGAAGTGACGGGAAACGAGCCACCATGATCCATGACCATCTCCTTGTGGATGGTATCCGCTACTCTCTGGACACTGATAGTCGTCTGGTGCAAATGAAATAGGGTTTCGGCCGGTCCCCTATTTATCCCCTTGCATTGTCCGGGGCTGTGGAGGGAACATCTACTGAGGCGACGCCGGTTACCTTGTCACAGCGCAACAGTGTCAGTGAGCTGGCGACGCCACGTGAAAACTGTGCACCCGTGATATGTGACGATGCTTTTGTGTCGCCCGTAAGCGTGGACAGTGCAGTCGTCGGTGTGTCAAATGAACATGTGCATAGGTCGACCTCGACAGTGTTGAATGATGAGTTAGATGATTCCAATGAGTGTAATAAATCAAAACCCTTTTCTTTCCTGCATTGGAACATTAATGGATTACTTTCGAAAATATATGATCATGATTTCGTTTCGTATATCTGTTCCTTTGATTTTGTCTGTTTAGTTGAGACGTTTGTAGAAAATTTTCAGTTGTCTATTTTTAGAGGGTATACTGTGTTTTGTAGACCGGCTGTAAAACTGTCGGTACACGGAAGACGCTCGGGTGGAATTGTATGTCTGATAAGGAATGAGCTGTGTTCTTACGTTAGACCTATTGGTATGGAGTCTCCTCTTTTCTACGCTTTTCTTCTGGATAAATGCCTTTTCGGAATGGAGAGAGACATTGTGTATGTTTGTGCTTATGTACCACCTGAAAACTCACCCTATTATGTACACTTTGACTGTGAAAATGGTGTCTCTTTATTGGAAGATTTCTTATGTGATTGTTTGCTGTATAATGAAGCACATGATGCCTATATAGTAATTAATGGAGACTTAAATAGTAGAACCTCAAATATTTCCTGTGATCTTGTAACCAATGTGTGTGATTCTGAAGATCAATATTTAAGTGGTCCTTTGACCTTGAATAGAAACTCTGAAGACCGTGTGCTTAATAATTATGGGAAAATGTTACTGAACATGGGCACTGTTTTAGACCTGTGTATTTTGAATGGTATGTGTCAGGGTGACCTTCAAGGTCACTACACGTACATATCTGATAATGGTAACAGTGTAGATGATTATTTTTTACTGTCATATGACTTGTTTTCAAGGATTTCTGATTGCAGCAGAATGAATGTGTCTGACAGAATTGAATCTGATCATTTACCTTTGGAATTACATATTCATTTCCCTAAGAACAATATGATCTGTATGAAAGATAATAATTATGTTCAGATTTCTGAAAAGTTTATATGGGACGAAGCTCACAGCAGTATGTTCAGAGACAATATCTGCTCAAATGACATCCAAATCCAGTTTGAAATGGCAATTGATTTGATAGATGAAAATATTAACGAGGCACTTGAGGTTTTTAATCATTGTATGAAAAATGCAGCAGACTTTATGAAAAAACAGGTAGTCATTGGTAAGGGCGTGAAAGATGATGACTGGTATGATGATGAATGTCGCGTTGCCAAAAGAACTGTGCGTAATTTGTTGAAAAAATTTAAGCGTACTTTGTCTCCACCTGATCGCACTTCTTTGTGTATAGCAAGACGCGAATATAAACATTTGTTAAAGAGAAAAGAGAAGCAGTTCAATGACACTTTGTTAAGTGGCTTATTACAATCTGTAAATAGCCAACAGGAATTCTGGAAATCTGTGCGAAAAATCTCTAAGACAAGAAAGCAGCCTCTGAATGATGTTAGCATTGACGACTGGTATGTACATTTTAAAGAATTGTTAGAAAGACAAGACAGGTTTGTTAATGGTCTGAGTCAGGAAGAATCTAATAGTAACGAAAGTGCTTCTGGTAATCATTATAGTGCTGTAAACCATGAGGATGGCTGTGACGATGATAATGGTGAAAATGATAATGGTGATGCTGAAAATAATTTGAATCGACCTATCTCAGTAGAAGAAATTTTGATCGCTTTAAAAACATTGAAAAATCGTAAAGCACCTGGTCCTGATAAGATTCTAGGGGAATTTATAAAAAATGCTTGCAAGTCAAACTTGGTAGTGGAATTTCTGGTTAAATTTTTTAACCCCCTGTTTGATAGCGGCATATACCCTGAAAGCTGGTGTGAATCAATTGTAGTGCCATTATACAAAAAGGGCAATGTTACAAATCCAAACAACTACAGAGGAATATCGCTGTGTAATGTGTGCAGTAAAGTATATAGCACGATCATTAATAAAAGACTTCAAGTTTGGGTTGAGGATAATAATATTACAGGCGAATTTCAAGCTGGTTTTAAACAACATTATTCCACCATAGACCATATGTTTACATTATTAGCTTTCGTCCAAAAACAGTTTTGTCTGAATCGTAAATTGTATGTTGCTTTCATCGATTTTGAGAAAGCATTTGATTCTGTGAACAGAACTTTACTTTGGCCCATTTTATTAAAAAATGGTATTCGTGGAAAGATGTATAAATGCATAATGAGTATGTATGACTGTGTAAAGGCAAGGGTGCGATGTGGTGCTGCTTTAACAGATTATATCAATTGTACATCTGGTGTTAAACAGGGTGATGTTTGCAGCCCAGTTTTGTTTTCTTTATTCATTAATGAGCTGACTTTGGAAGTGATAAACTCCGGAAGACATGGCGCCCATTTGATAAGAGATGCTATGGAAATATTTATCCTACTTCTTGCTGATGACGTTGCATTAATAGCAGAGACAGTAATAGGGCTCCAAACTCAGTTAAATAGTTTGCAGAGGGCCGCTGATTCGCTCCAGTTGAAAATAAATATGAGTAAAAGTAACATAATCGTTTTCAGAAAGGGCGGCTACCTCTCTGCTAGAGAAAAATGGACATATAATTCGGTAAGTATGCCTGTTGTTAATGTATACAAGTATTTGGGTATATATTTCTCTACGCGTTTAAGTTTTACTTTTGCTTGTAAAGATATTGCTTGCCGAGCCAAAAATGCACTGCTATGTATTATGAAGAAGTTGTCGATGCTGAACAATGAATCTCTTGCCTTGTTTTTGAAACTGTTTGATGCCCAAATCTTACCTATGTTACAATATGGGGCTGAACTTTGGGGTCTTGATACTGCTGCTGCGCAATGCGAAAAGGTCCATTTATTTGCTTTAAAGAAGTTCTTGGGTGTATCGCCACAAACACCAAATGATCTTGTGTATGGTGAGACTGACAGATACCCCATATCTTTGCACTCCACTGTAAAATGTATTAAATACTGGATAAAACTAACTCAGATGGCTGAACATAGATTGCCTCATAAAGCGTATAAAATGCTATTAGAACTAGATAATAGAGGCAAGATAAACTGGGTGTCTCATGTAAGAGCCAAATTATATGAATATGGTTTTGGGTACGTATGGCTTAACCAAGGTGTCGGAGATATGAACAATTTTGTTCGCACATTTAAAGAAAGACTGACTGACTGTAGGTGGCAAGA
>CM065726.1:7894840-7904840 GCA_033310375.1 Conus canariensis
GTATGGCTGCCTTAATGGCGGGATAAAAAAAACGGCCATACACACAAAACTCCACTCCCTTTGTTGGGTAAATGGGATTAATACTTGCCTGTCCATATAGGGAGTGTCCGCAGGAGTATCAGCCTGCGTACGCAGAAGAAGCAGAAGAAGTATTCTCTTAACTTCTCATACCAGGCATGATGGGTAAGGTTGGTCTGGTGGTGACTCCACTATCTAACTCTTCAGTCTGAGAGTTACGGGTTCAACCCCTGGCCGGGTTTAGTGTAGAGCGGGATTTTTTCGTTTGTTTGTTTCGTTCGCCCGCGTGTATGTAATAGTCAGATCAGCGAGTGGCTGAATCTTTATTTGGGTATGTTCATGCGCACAAGACCAGTTACGCAGGGTAAAGATTCTGTAACCTTTGTAGGAATTCAGTGGGTCATAGAAAACACAAAAATGCACAGGATGACCCATGATATTTGATCCATTTATCTCATATATACCCTCTCTCTCTCGTGTCTGTTTCTGTCTTCTTCTCTGTCTGTCTGTCCTTCTCTCTCTCTCTCTCTCTCTCTCTCTCTTCTCTCTGAGCGAGCGCACGTGTGTGTGTGTGTGTGGTGCGCGCGCGCGTGTGTGTGTGTGTGTGTATGTGTGTGTGTGTGTGTGTGTGTGTGTGTGTGTGTGTGTGTGTGGTGTGGTGTGTAGAGAGAGAGAGAGAGAGAGAGAGGAGAGAGAGATCAACTGTCAGAGTGAAGAAGTTTGCTGCAAGAGGCACAGATATTATGCTGATCAATTTAGTAGTGGGAGAAAATAAGGGCATGTTAACAATTCTTCCGTCATTATATTCATGACTTGGCAAACATTTCAATAAAAGAACGGGAAAAGGGGGACGGGGGAGGGGGAGACGGGAGGAAGGGGAATGAAATTAGAGTATAAAATTAGGAAAATATATTATTAATGTTATACCCTTCACTAGCAGCATATGGGAACCATCGTAATACCTCTTGAAGACAAATCAATTCATATTGCCTGCTCCTAGGCCTTTCGTCCGCTGGATAGGACTCATCAGGGAGACACGGCTGATTGTGTCTGCGCTCCCTTGGCATCAAATGGAGACACACCACAGTCCATAATTATGTGGTGTTCACACCACCAAGGGTTTAAAAAAAGAATCCAGCAGCACCCCGAAGCAGCCATCGAGAGGTAGAAAAGTGAAACAAAAAGAAAGTGTGATAAGAAAATAAGTCGCTGAAAGAGGCACACATATATCATAATACTGCTCAGCAGAGTCGTGAAGCTGTGCTTTTACATATTGCGTAACTAGATACAGACAGACAGACAGGCACAGGGCAAACCATGAGTTATCAAACAGAAGAGCTGACCACCCAGACTGCTGGCTAATGCGGACCTCCTTTGCAGAAGCTCAAAGCTAGCTGTGTGTCGACTGTTCTTTACTTAATGTTCGGCTGATTCGTTCGCTGTGACGATTCATTCCCTTTTCCCCTATTCCACCCTTCGCTGGCTGCTCTGGGAGGCTGTTGCTGGCTGGTGACTGCCTCCCCGTGGTGGTAAAAATACCGCTGATTTATCGGCAGTATGTGTCTGCTGGATACCACAGGCGGACTGCCGTAGCTAGGCTGGGTCTACTGACAAGCCTCACCCAGGGGACGAAAGTCAGCTGTATTCAAGCATGATCACTGAATCGTTTTGCAAGATAGACCCGGATGGTTTGTCTCTGTGATCAGTCAAGGGTTTGATATTCACAGTTTAACTCCATCTTCTATATCCCCATCCTCTCAAAAACATGGTGAACTGTGGCAAAAAGTTGAGTCAGAAATGAAAAAGAGATGTGGTTTGGGGAAAAAAATGGAAAAAGCAGGAAATGGAAAGGAGAGGTAGGGAAGCACAGGGAATGGTCATAAAACACAGAGGAAGAGACAAAAACAAGGTAAGGCAGTAGAAAAGACGTACGTGAAGGTTGGAAAACAGACTGAAAGGCAGGAAAATACAGAGAAAGGTGAAAGAACTCAGAGGAAGGTAAAAACAAAAACAAAAAACAAACGAAAAGAGAACAAAAACAAAGGAAGAAAAGTGGAAATCGACGGCAAATAATTAGAAAAAAGAAAAAAACATGTTGGAAGTAGAAACAGGGAAGCAGAAAAACATATGGACAGCAGGAAAACATATGGACAGGTAGGAAAACATATGGACAGGCAGGAAAAATATGACAGCAGGAAAAATATGGACAGGTAGGAAAACATTGGAAGTAGGAAAACATTGGACAGGTAGGAAAACATATGGACAGGTAGGAAACTATGGACAGGAAAACATACGGAAAGATATGAAACTAAGGTAGGAAAAGATAAGGTAGGGAAGGACAACATGGAAAAGGATGAAAACATAGGGAAAGGCTGGAAAAACTATGCGAAAGGTAAGAAAACGTAACGGAAGGCAGGAAAATATTGGAAAAGGAAGGCAAACATTGGGGAAAGTAGGAAAATATAAGGAGACATAGACGACACTGGAAAAGGTTAGAAAAAATAGGCAAAGAAAGAAAGAATCCGAATGGCAGGAAAGTATAGAACAAGAACAAACTACGAAACCACAGGGATAGGTAGGAGAGCTCGGGGCTAAGGATGGAAAACACAGCACTAAGAAGAAATATATGGGAAAGGCAAGAAGCATACGGAAAGCTAGGAACACATATGGAAAGATAGGGAAACACAGGTCAAGGTAGAGACAGGAAGAAAAACTTGGCGTGAGGTTGGAAAACTCTGGGAAAATATAGGGGAGGCTGGAAAAGGAATGGAAAGGTGAGGAAATATAGTGGAAGGTTGGGAGACATGATGAAAGGCAGGAAAACATGCGCGAAGATAGAGACACAGGTGAGGGACAACAACATGGAAGAGGACAGAAGAAGCATAGGTGAGGGTATGGAAGCATAAAAGAGGTCAGAAAAACGGTAAGAACACATGGGGGGGGGGGGGGGGGGGGGATACGAAAACATCGGCGAAGTTGAGATAACATCGGGGGCACAATAAAAAATCATAAGAAACATGCGAAGAAGGCAGAAGAACATAAGAGAAATGAGAAAAACATAGGGGAACGCATAAATAAATTTCAAAAAAAAAAAAAAAAAAAAAAAACGGAAACAAGAAGAAAGGTTGAAAGCATGGGCGAAGTGGGAGTACATAATGAAATGTACGAACACAAACAAAAAAAATTGGAAATTAGGAAAAGATATGGAAATTAGGAAAAGATATGGAAATTAGGAGAAAGTGTGGAAACAAAGGATGAAGCAGAAAAAAAAATGGAAATATAGGGAAATCGTGTTAGCTTATCATCGCTTCTAGATTCAAATCTATATATTTGCGTTAACTTTAGATGCGTTTCGTTTCACACAACGTTCATTTATCAGATGGCATATACGCAGACGATGTAATTATTCCGGAATTTTTTTTAAGAGTCCTAAAACTGTCCAGAAAGTGCCAGGAGATTCTAGAAACCGTCTCTAGAATATTCCATGCAATTTGATTGGTTGTATTACGTCATATTTCGTAAACATTTTTTTTAAATGTTCCGAGTACGTTTTGTTCGCTATTGTACGTCATGGTTCTGCACTTTCTGGAAAGTTCCATGCATTCTGTTTGGCTATATTACGTCATGATTTTCGAACTTTCTAGAATACACCTTGTGTGATGGTTGGCTATGCTGCACCATGTTTTCACAGACTTCTGATTTTCTTGAAATATGACTAATCGGAGGTGGCAGTGTTTGGAAGGGACAGATCCCTGAATATTTGTCAGAGATGATCGACACTTTTCCGTTGAGGGAACCTGTTGTAACGGTCAAGTGAAGATTGAACTTTGAGACTTTGAGTTGTCGATCTTTCTCCCGCCTGAAACTGATTCAACAGGAGATTAGAACCAGGTCTTGACAATCACCTTAGTCAGCGCTCTGCGTTACACTTCGTCAAAACAGTAGGAAAACACAGAGAAAGGTAGAAATAAACGGGGAGATAAAAGGTACGAAAGCAACGGATAGACAGGGGAAAAGCCCATGGGGAAAGATAGGAAAATATAGATAAAATGCAAAATGTATGAACGCTTAGGAAAAGGTTGATGTGTACAGGAAATGAGTAAGAAAGGAAGATAGTAAGGTTGATATGTACAGGAAATGAGTAAGAAAGAAGATAGTAAGGTGATATGTACAGGATGATAGAAGGAGATAGTAAGGTTGATATGTACAGGAAATGACTAAGAAAGGAAGATAGTAAGGTTGATATGTACAGGAAATGATAAGAAAGGAAGATAGTAACTGTACAGGAAGATAAGAAAGGAGTTAACTGTATGGGGAACGATAGGGAAGGGAGGTAGCTTTAACAGTATAGGGAACGTATAGAAAATGAAGGGCGAGGTAGGAAAAGGAAAACGTAGGGAAGTGGGATTTTACAGGGGACTGGCAGTGAAAAGTAGGACACAGTAAAAACACATACAGGAAGGTAGAATTGCACGGGGAAAAGAGGAAAACGATAGGACCGTAAAGTAGGACACAGTAAGGAAGGTAAAATTGCACGGGGAAAAGCGAGGAAAACGATAGGACCGTAAAGTAGGACACAGTAAGGAAGGTAAATTGCACGGGGAAAGAGGAAAACGATAGGACCGTAAAGTAGGACACAGTAAGGAAGGTAAAATTGCACGGGAAAAGAGGAAAACGATAGGACCGTAAAGTAGGACACAGTAAGGAAGGTAAAATTGCACGGGAAAAGAGGAAAACGATAGGACCGTAAAGTAGGACACAGTAAAAACACATACAGGAAGGTAGAATTGCACGGGAAAAGAGAAAGGAGAAAACGATAGGACCGTAAAGTAGGACACAGTAAAAACACATACAGGGAAGGTAGAATTGCACGGGAAAAGAGGAAAACGATAGGACCGTAAAGTAGGACAAGAGTAAGGACAGTGTAAAATTGCACGGGAAAAGAGGAAAACGATAGGACCGTAAAGTAGGACACAGTAAAAACACATACAGGAAGGTAGAATTGCACGGGGAAAAGAGGAAGAACGATAGAGACCGTAAAGTAGGACAAAGTAAGGAAGGTAAAAATTGCACGGGAAAAGAGAGGAAAACGATAGGACCGTAAAGTAGGACACAGTAAAAACACATACAGGAAGGTAGAATTGCACGGGAAAAGAGGAAAACGATAGGACCGTAAAGTAGGACAAGTAAGGAAGGTAAAATTGCACGGGAAAAGAGGGAAAACGATAGGACCGTAAAGTAGGACACAGTAAGGAAGGTAGAATTGCACGGGAAAAGAGGAAAACGATAGGACCGTAAAGTAGGACACAGTAAGGAAGGTAAAATTGCACGGGAAAAAGAGGAAAACGATAGGACCGTAAAGTAGGACACAGTAAAAACACATACAGGAAGGTAGAATTGCACGGGAAAAGCGAGGAAAACGATAGGACCGTAAAAGTAGGACACAGTAAAAACACATACAGGAAGGTAGAATTGCACGGGAAAAGAGGAAAACGATAGGACCGTAAAGTAGGACACAGTAAGGAAGGTAGAATTGCACGGGAAAAGCGAGGAAAACGATAGGACCGTAAAGTAGGACACAGTAAAAACACATACAGGAAGGTAGAATTGCACGGGAAAAGCGAGGAAAACGATAGGACCGTAAAGTAGGACACAGTAAAAACACATACAGGAAGGTAAGAAACTGCACGGGAAAAGAGAGGAAAACGATAGGAACGGTAGGTCAACATAGTGGAGGGTAGCAACAGATAGGGAAAAGGAAGCTGGTCTGAACACACCTCTAATCACTGCCCTTGTCATGAGTGGGCGGAGTTCCTCGGAGAGTGGCAGAGAGTGGGTAACGAGTGTTTATCTGGGATGAGAAAGTGGGGGCATTTGACGAGGTGAGATGGTTCTCAGTCGCGCGCGCGCGTGTGTGTGTGTGTGTGTGTGTGTGTGTGTGTGTGTGTGTGTGTGTGTGTGTGTGTGTGTGTGAGAGAGAGAGGAGACAATAACAGGCATGGAAACATTCAAAACATGCATGCAAACTCGCGATTTTTTGTATTATGCAATGTTAATGGCGCTGATGCGTCTAATTGAATGTATATTCAAGGCTGGAAGTTATCGGAGATAGATAGACAGATAGGTAGATAGGCGGACCTACGGACAGATAGATAGGCAAACCGGCAGAAAGATTAGATGGATGGATCGATCGATCGACAGACAGATAAGGAAGCATTGTATGGTTTATAACGGTTCATTCAACATCAAGGTTGTTTTGCTTGCTGTTGATCTTAACGTTTAGTTGCTCATCTTAACACCTCTTATTCAAAACTGAAAGACTTGCATATTTGGTGTGTGTGTGTTTTTTGTTTTTTGGGGGTTTTTTTTTGGTCTTACATTTGTAGACATACAGTCTTTTTCATAATTGTAATGAAACTGAACATGCAGTTTATTTACCCCCAAAATAACGTTGTTTGTAACCTTAATGTCAGAAACAGTTTTTTTTTCCTTCCACATTTTGTTCATAGTCTATACATACAAATTACTTTTCTCTTAAGTAAGCGTATTGATTGTATACAAATTTGACATACAAATTCTGGTATGTTTGTGACGAGAAATCAAACATTAACTGGCTGAGCACCTAATTTGTGACTGGATATGCGTGGAACGAGGGGAGTGTAGTGCCAGAAATATTGAGAGGCTGCTACGATGCTGTCTGCACGCGGCCTGTCTTACTCTCTTTTTCTTTTCTTTTTTTTTTCTTCTTTTTCTTTCCCATTGGTTTCTCTTCTCTTTTCTTTTCTCTTGATTGTCTTCATTTCCTGTTCTATCCTTTTCTTGTCATTCTTTCTAGCTTGTGTTTGCTAGATTTAAGCGCGCTTGTGGTGTGTGTGTGTGTGTGTGTGTGTGTGTGTGTGTGTGTGTGTGTGTGTGTGTGTGTGTGTGTGTGTGTGTGTGTGTGTGTGTGTGTGTGTGTGTGTGTGTGTGTGTGTGTGTGTGTGTACAGGGAATGGGTGAAGTGGGAGATGGGTATAAGATGAGTGAGTGGGGAGGAGAGAGATGGGGGTCAGCTGTTTGCGGAGTATAATTGTATCTTCTGTGCAAAATACGGCCTTTGGGGTTCCTGAAAATAAAACAAACAACGAAAGACCAGTGATCTGTCTCTTCACCACCACCACCCCCCTCCCCTTACCACCGACACCCCCCCCCCCCACCCTCCTCGCTTCTAGGAATTAATATGATTATTGAAATGTAATTGTCCTTCTCATCACAATAGCCGTCGTAATTGTTCATCTTCATCATTACAAACTTCGACGTTACCATCATCTTAATAAGAGACTGAACACTGGTTGCTACAAGTCAGTATGAAATCCTCATATTATCACAACACAACTCTGGTATATCTTTTTCATGTTTCCTTCCATCATTGTGGGATCCCCCTTTCTTTTTTTCTTTTTTTTTTTCTTTTTTTTTTTTTTTTCCTAATCCTCTGAGACGCTTCGGTGGCGTTACCGCCAGGCGGGCCGTCCGTCTGCAGCCACAGCCTGGCTTAGCCAGCCGCAGCCTCGGCACTGGCGATCCAGAGAGAGCAGTCAGTGTCAAGCTGTTATGAGGCAACCCACCAGAGGAGGCACTGCACTGATTCCGTGTCTCTTCAGTGATGTTCAGCGGTGCCTGTTCTGTCCCAACACGCTGAGGACACCATCTTCTAAGCCCCCCTAGTGACGACAATGATTGGTCAGTCACGGAGTCTAAGCCCTCTAGTGATGACAATGATTGGTCAATCACGGAGTCTAAGCCCCCTACTGACCACAATGGATGGTCAGTCACGGAGTCTAAGCCCGCTAGTGACGACAATGATTCGTCAGTCACGAAGTCAACCCTCTAGTGACGACAATGATTGTTCAGTTACGGAGTCTAAGCCCCCTAGTGACAACAATGATTGTTCAGTTACGGAGTCTAAGCCCCCTGCTGACGACAATGATTGGTCAGTCACGGAGTCTAAGCCCCCTAGTGACGACAATGACTGGTCAGTCACGGAGTCAGCCCCCTACTGAGGACAATGATCGGTCAGTCACGGAGTTTAAGCCCCTAGTGACGACAATGATCGGTCAGTCACGGAGTCAGCCCCCTACTGACGACAGTGATTGGTCAGTCACGGAGAATAAGCTCCCTACTGACCACAATGATTGGTCAGTCACGGATTCATCCCCCTACTGACGACAGTGATTGGTCAGTCACGGAGAATAAGCCCCCTACTGACCACAATGATTGGTCAGTCACGGATTCACCCCCCTACTGACGACAGTGATTGGTCAGTCACGGAGTCTAAGCCCCCTATTGACGACAGTGATTGGTCAGTCACGGAGACTAAGCCCCTTACTGACCACAATGATTGGTCAGTCACGGAGACTAAGCCCCCTACTGACCAAAATGATTGGTCAATCACGGAGTATAAGCCCCCAACTGACGACAAAGACTGGTCAGTCACGGAGACAGCCCCCTAGTGACGACAATGATTGTTCAGTCACGGAGTCAGCATGAGTGGCGCCACCCCTTCCTTCCAACGACAGTCCCCATGATCTGACCAGTGCCCATGATCTGGACATAAACTGACCAATGTCCATGATCTGGACATGAACTCGCATGGGCAGACATGGGAAGAGAAAATCGAAGGTGAGGTCACCATGAGAGCAGAGCAAGAAGAGCCACAGAATTTGAGACTTTTTTTTTTCTAATCGATGAGGATTAGGATGATGAAGGTGATGCTATGGAATTTTAAAACCGGTGTGGGATGCAGGGCAGGAGTGTACTTTACGTGCTTTTTTATGCTTTTATTCATAATATAACCCGGCGTCACCCAGGTGGAGAGATACAGGCATCAGCAGTGTTGGTCATGAGATGTGAGCAACTCTGTAAGGGATGTATCTATCGAGAAGATGAACCTTAGCTGTGTGGTTCTAGTCTCGAAAACTAAGATCACAGCAAACCAACTGTGGGTGGGAGCCGGTCGGGGCAGACAAATCCCACCACTAAATGGCTCTGGGAGGAATCGAACTCATGACCTCCAAGCCGGGAATGCGCGACACTAACCGCTTCGCCATGGCGGCTAGGTCTTTTCCTTTTATGTATTCATTCTGATCCTTCTTTCTTTGTTTTCTTTTTCTTTTTTGTTGTCTTTTTCTTTTTTACTTTGTTTTTGTTACCCTCCTTTCCGTTCTGTCTCTCCTTCTTCATTCTTCTCTCCTTCAGTCTTCATTGTTTTCCTCTTTCCTTGTTCGATTCATTCTTTGTCTCATTCCGTCTTTCCTTCATTTCTTCCCTTCTTCCTTAATTCATTCTGTCTTTGCTATCTCCATTATCCCCGTGTGATCTTTTCTTCCCTTTTTACTTCGTTCATTCCTTTCATCCGTTTTCCCTTCCTTCACTCATTAATCCATTCCTTTTCCCCGTTCCTGTGCACGCTGCTGCCTTTCTTCTTTAGTTGTGTTGTTTGCTCGCTTATTCCTTCAGTTTGTCATTCATTTGTTTGTGTTGGCGCGTTTGTTTGTTCGGCTCTGAAACATTCTCTCTCTCTCTCTCTCTCTCTCTCTCTCTCTCTCTCTCTCTCTCTCTCTCTCTCTCTCTCTCTCTCTTCTCTCTCTCTCTCTCGTGTCATTGCTTCTTTTACTGCAAAATGAAAAGAGAATTGTAACTCGCTCTGTAGCTATGTTCATTTTTAAAGCACCAAAATGAAGAGAAGAACTGCTATCAGTGAACACACAAATGTCAGATTACTTTCAGGAAGAACATTTTGTTTTGCAAATATTTTCTTTCATAATTTTCAGTATATGCGCCTGCGCGTGTGTGTGTTCTACTTTTGTTCTTGACGCAGATATGTCGGCGGCCTTGCAATTAAACTATCTGAGTTGAGTTCTCTTCTCTCATCTCTCTCTCTCTCTCTCTCTCTCTCTCTCTCTCTCACACTCACAACACACACATCACACATACAACACAACAC
>CM065726.1:7907340-7924840 GCA_033310375.1 Conus canariensis
AAACACCGTGCCGGTAATCTGGGGAAATGTCATTCACTGCAAATGACTGTCAGCCTCCAGGAAACACCATGCTGGTAATCTGAGGAAATGTCATTCCCTACAAATGACTCTCAGCCTCCTAGAAACACCGTGCCGGTAATCTGGGGAAATGTCATTCACTACAAATGACTTTCAGCCTCCAGGAAACACTGTGCGGTAATCTGTGGAAATGTCATTCACTACAAATGACTCTTAGCCTCCAGGAAACACTGTGCCGGCAATCTGGGGAAATGTCATTCACTACAAATGACTCAGCCTACAGGAAACACCGTGCCGGTAATCTGGCTGGAAATGTCATTCACTACAAATGACTCAGCCTACAGGAAACACTGTGCCGGTAATCTGGGGAAATGTCATTCACTACAAATGACTCAGCCTCCAGAAAACACGTGCCGGTAATCTGGTTGGAAATGTCATTCACGACAAATGACTTTCAGCCTCCAAAAAACACGTGCCGGTAATCTGGCTGGAAATGTCATTCACGACAAATGACTCAGCCTCCAGCAAACACTGTGCCGGTATTATCTGCCTTTCTGTCTATCTCTTTGCCTTCATCCATTGTGTGTTTGTCTCTCGTTATTGTCGTTAACCGTTTTACTGCCTTTTGAATTGGCCCGTTCTGTTGCCTTTGTTCCAGAAGCCCTTTGCTCCCCCCTCCTCCCCCCTCCCCCCCCCCCCCTCCCCCCCCCCCCCCCCCCCCCCTTCTTGTCACAGAGTAGAACTTGCCAGAATATCGGGTGTCAGACCTGGTGACTGGGTAGTGACACTGTGCAGACTGTCCAGAGTGGTCAGTAGCTGTCCGCTCGACAGTGCCCGTTTGCCCCTCTGTCATGCACTCCCTTGGTCAAAATGTGTTCCACTCGCTCCAGACAAAACTACTCGACCGATCTGTCTGAAAATTTGTAGGTATAGTCAAAGATGATGCCCGATGTGTTATTTTACCGTTATAGCCGTTACTAACGGCTATAACGGCCCATAACGGTTTTTGTACTCCCAGTTCTTATAGAACAGGGAGTATTTTAGAATGGGAACGAAGAAATGCTCTGTGTGTGTGTGTGTGTGTGTGTGTGTGTGTGTGTGTGTGTGTGTGTGTGTGTGTGTGTGTGTGTGTGTGTCCGTCCGTGGTCAAAATGTGTTCCACTCGCTCCAGACAAAACTACTGGACCGATCTTTCTGAAAATTTTTAGGTATGTTCATTATGGGTCAAGGACGATGCCCGATGTGTTATTTTACCGTTATAGCCGTTACTAACGGCTATAACGGCCCATAACGGTTTTTCTTCATTATGGAATATCTCAGAAAGTACTTGGCCGATCATTCTGAAAATTTGTAGGTATGTTCATTATGGATCAAGGATGATGCCCGATGTTTATTTTACCTGCTAACGGCTATAGCGGCCCATAACGGTTTTTCTTCTTTATAGAAAGTCTCAGAAACTACTTGGCCGATCTTTCTGAAAATTTGTAGTTATGTTCATTATGGGTCACAGATGATGGTCGATGTTTACCAGAATAGCCGTTACTAACGGCTATAACGGTCCAAAATGGTTTTTCCTCTTTATGGAATATCTCACGCGTATTCAAGATAAACTGGGGGTATGTTTATATGCTTTACATCTTGTTTTTTTTATTATTAAATTCCTTCATGATTTCTTTTTCGATGGAGTGAAAGGAAAATTAGAAGGAAATGTCCATCATTCCTAGCACAGCTTAGTTTTCTTTTATCGGCATTAAGAATGTGAACAGGCGAATCACCAAGGTACACATCCTTCGATTAAACGACCAGCATTAGAAGTAACATTGCGCGTCATTAACCAACTACATGTAGAAAAAAGAAAACAACAAAAAACGGTCGAAATACTTCTTTGTGAGAGAAACAGAAATCTCAACTGACCAGCAAACTGATGAAAACAGTTCGATGATGATACAATATTTTGAAAAGAGCATGAAAACGTTCGAAGTGTTGAAAAAAAATGGACATCTCAACGCGAGAACAGGAGAGAGATTGATGAAGAGCCAGGAAGTGGGGAAAACAGGGCGAGAGATAGATGAAGAGCCAGGGAGGAGGAGGAAGTGGGAGAGAATTGATGAAAGACCAGGGAGGAGGAGGGAAGTGGAGAGAGATTGATGAAGAGCCAGGGAGGAGGAGGAAGTGGAGAGAGATTGATGAAGAGCCAGGGAGAGGAGAAGTGGAGAGATTTGAAGAGCAGGGAGAGAAATGGAAGATTGAGAGAGCGGGAGGAGAGGGAAGTGGAGAGAGATTGATGAAGAGCCAGGGAGGAGGAGGGAAGTGGGAGAGAGATTGATGAAGAGCCAGGGAGGAGGAGTGGGAAAGGGAGAGGAGAGATTGATGAAGAGCCAGGGAAGGAGGAGTGGAAGGGGAGAGAGATAAAATGAAGAGCCAGGGAGGAGGAGGAGAATGGGAGAGAGTGATGAAGAGCCAGGGAGGAGGAGGGAAGTGGGGAGAGAGAATGTGATGAAGAGCCAGGGAGGAGGAGGGAGGTGGGAGAGAGAGATTGATGAAGAGCCAGGGAGGAGGAGGGAATGAGAGAGATTGATGAAGAGCCAGGGAGGAGGGAAGTGGGAGAGAGATTGATGAAGAGCCAGGGAGGAGGTGGGAGAGAGATTGATGAAGAGCCAGGGAGGAGGAGGGAGTGGGAGAGAGATTGATGAAGAGCCAGGGAGGAGGAGGAGAAGTGGGAGAGAGATTGATGAAGAGCCAGGGAGGAGGAGGGAAGTGGGAGAGAGATTGATGAAGAGCCAGGGAGGAGGAGGGAGAGAGATTGATGAAGAGCCAGGGAGGAGGAGGGAAGTGGGAGAGAGATTGATGAAGAGCCAGGGAGGAGGAGGGAAGTGGGAGAGAGATTGATGAAGAGCCAGGGAGGAGGAGGGAAGTGGGAGAGAGATTGATGAAGAGCCAGGGAGGAGGAGGGAGAGAGATTGATGAAGAGCCAGGGAGGAGGAGGGAAGTGGAGAGAGATTGATGAAGAGCCAGGGAGGAGGAGGGAAGGGGAGAGAGATGATGAAGAGCCAGGGAGGAGGAGGGAAGTGGGAGAGAGATTGATGAAGAGCCAGGAGGAGGAGGGAAGTGGAAGAGAGATGATGAAGAGCCAGGGAGGAGGAGGGAAGTGGGAGAGAGATGATGAAGAGCCAGGGAGGAGGAGGGAAGTGGGAGAGAGATGATGAAGAGCCAGGGAGGAGGAGGGAAGTGGGAGAGAGATCGATGAAGAGCCAGGGAGGAGGAGGGAAGTGGAAGAGAGATTGATGGAAGAGCCAGGGAGGAGGAGGGAAGTGGAAGAGGATGAGAAGAGCCAGGGAGGAGATTAGATGAAGAGCAGGGGGATGGAGGCGGGGGGAGTGGAATGAGAGACCGGGGAGAGGAGGGAGTGAGAGAGATTGATGAAGAGCCATGGAGGAGGAGAGGGAAGTGGACGAGAACAGGGAGAGAGATGATGAAGAGCCAGGGAGGGGGGGGAAAGGGGGGAAGTGGCGAGAACAGGGAGAGAGATGATGAAGAGCCAGGGAGGAGTGGGAGAACAGGGAGAGAGACTGAGATGAAGAGCCAGGGAAAAGGAGAGGATGATAGTGGCGGAGAAGCAGGGAGAGAGGACTGATGAAGAGCCAGGGAAGAGTGGGGGAGAGAACAGGGAGAGAGAGACTGATGAAGAGCCAGGGAAGAGAGTGGGGAGAACAGGGAGAGAGACTGATGAAGAGCCAGGGAAGTGGGGAGAACAGGGAGAATGAGAATGAGGGAAGTGAGCCGGAGAGGAGGGAAAGTGAGGGGGTGAACAGGGAGAGAGACTGATGAAGAGCCAGGGAAGTGGGGTGAACAGGGAGAGAGACTGATGAAGAGCCAGGGAAGTGGGGAGAAACACGGAGAGAGATTGATGAAGAGCCAGGGAAGTGGGGAGAACAGGGAGAGAGACTGATGAAGAGCCAGGGAAGCGGGGAGAACAGGGAGAGAGACTGATGAAGAGCCAGTGAAGTGGGGAGAACAGGGAGAGAGACTGATGAAGAGCCAGGGAAGTGGGGGAAACAGGGAGAGAGACTGATGAAGAGCCAGGGAAGTGGGGAGAACAGAGAGAGAGACTGATGAAGAGCCAGGGAAGTGGGGTGAACAGGGAGAGAGACTGATGAAGAGCCAGGGAAGTGGGGAGAACAGGGAGAGGACTGATGAAGAGCCAGGGAAGTGGGGAGAACAGGGAGAGAGACTGATGAAGAGCCAGGGAAGTGGGGAGAACAGGGAGAGAGATTGATGAAGAGCCAGGGAAGTGGGGAGAACAGGGAGAGAGACTGATGAAGAGCCAGGGAAGTGGGGAGAACAGGGAGAGAGACTGATGAAGAGCCAGGGAAGTGGGGAGAACAAGGAGAGAGATTGATGAAGAGCCAGGGAAGTGGGGAGAACAGGGAGAGAGACTGATGAAGAGCCAGGGAGTAGGAGGGAAGTAACGAGGACGGACGCAGGGAACAGGGCTGAAAGAGGGGAGGGGGGGGGGTGGAAAGGCGAGAGAAAGAGGGTGAGTAGCCAGGTGGGGAGGAGGTTAAGGAGTCGAGTGTTGAAGGACAAAATACATGTTTCTATTTCCCTGGCATGGGAGAACGTTTATCCCTTTCAGATCGTGTTCGCCTCGTTAACTGTCTGATGAAGCGTGACAACGGATGAGCGTATGCCCTCAGAAACTTTGTGTTAGAGGGATGGCTGCTAAAAGAGAGAGAGAAGAAGAAGAAGAGGAGGAGGAGGAGGAGGAGGACGAAGAGGAGGAGGAGGAGAAAAAGAAGGAAAGTCAGTGATGGAACGAAAGAAAAAGCCAAAAGAAGAAGAAAAAGAAGAAAGAAAGAAAGAGAAAAAGAAAGAAAGAAGGAAGGAAGGAAAGATAAGCAGGGAACAAACCGACGGCTTTACTGTAACAGGCATTTCGCCAAAAGCAGAATACTGCTGCCTTATAGGAGCTTGCATACATCTTTCACGCAAAAGCCCATCCGTGGAATTCAGCGCAACTAGGAATGTGCAGCCTATGAACATAGAACAAAAAGTAGATGTCATTTTATCCCAAGGCATGTTTAGTGACACAGTGGCCTAGGGTTCACACAATCGCTTAGGAAGCGTGGAATTCCAGGTCCGCGTTCGATTTGATTCTCACATGAGGCAGGCCCCCATCCAGCCCCCTACTCCGCCCCCCTCCCCCACACACATCTAACCGGGTTTTAGGTAGCCATCCCACAATGACTGGTTATATACTGTGTGACTGACTACCAACGGGGTGACCAGCTACTGCATCCTGTTTGTGAATGGCTACTTTCAATGTGACATGCTCATCGATGTTTACAGTCTACTTAAAATTTTGACAACAAACAAACAAACAGACAAGAAAAACGTCTACCTAACAGTGACATGCTGCCCAATGTGGACCAGCCACTTTATTAGTATCCAACACCACGGCTGTTGAAATCCAGCACTTCAGCCTTTTCAGTAACTTAGGTGTATTGGCAGTCTGGCATTAATGCAAGCACACTGCATTGTACTTTAAAGCACTCATAAAATCTGTTTCATTTAATTAAGTTGTCTACAAGAATAAAGAAGTTTATTTCAAAGAAGAAAAAAATCAGCACACACAGACACAGAATAAGCGATCCTCCTATTAGTTATCGAATGAGAGAGACAGACAGACAGACAGACAGACAGACAGAGACAGAGAGAGAGAGAGAGAGAGAGAGAGAGAGAGAGAGAGAGAGAGAGAGATCGAGGGAGAGAGAGTTACATTCCTTTTGTAAAATATTAACATACAACAAGCTGCTAAGTATGATAATTAGACAATTACAATGCATCAATATTTTTTTCTTTTTTTTATGTTATTTTTCTACATTTTCTTGATGTGGTTACAAAGCAAGACGAGAACTAACAATACTACAATCACTTATCGGTTAACGGCAATGAATTCCTAGGATCAATAATCATAACACTTATTTATCATGATGTGTGTATGTGTGCGTGTGCGTGTGCATGTGCGCGCGGCGGTGTGTGTGTGTGTGTGTGTGAGAGAGAGAGAGAGAGATGCCATCATAATCCTCCTCCCCCCTCCCCCATCTTTTTTTTCCTTGAACGATTCATACACTATCCAAGATAAGAATTATTAATTAAGTGACAATACAGCAATACGCAGCCGTAAATACGTAGAGAAAGAGACAGAGACAGAGAGATGGAGGGAGGGAGGGAGGGAGGGAGATTATATTTCCATTTTTCTTATCCAAAATATTATATGCTAACATTGCTATGGAATTTGAATAAAGAGCAACAATACATCACTATAGTCAACAGTAATCAGGACACACATTTATCACCATGTAGTTACAGGGCCTCAAGAAATCAAGAGTATTAGGACGTCAATCAATTAGTGACAATGCACCAATAAAGTCAGTGACGACAACATTCATTCATCATGATATAATCACAATCAGTAATAAAACCAATGATAAACATATCTCTCATTTATCATTATCTGGTTTTTAAAAAATCAGTAGAAACGAAGCGGCGTATCAGTTTAAATATGCAGCGAAACAGAGGGTGTGTCTTGGTATATGTATTTTGTCCCTAATGGTAATGATCTGCTGTGAAATGTGTAATTAGTTTTTCCCTGAAGGATTCTGCATTTTGAGTGCATCGGAAATAGTGGAAGTGAATTCCAAACCACTCTGCCAGAGTAAGATAAGCTTGATTTAGATAGATCTATTCTTGGTGTGAGAACCTGGAATTTGGTTGAATGCCTAGGGGTTATGTTACATTTTGACCGAAGAGTTTGTGGTGCTGAACCCGACGCAGTTTTTTGCAGTAGCAAACATTTGTTGACAGCAAACATTTCTTTTAGTGGAAGAGCCCCTGCTTAAGTATAATCCCCTTCACTTAGACTAGATGATTTTAAAAGAACTGCTTTAAGTGCTCTTTTGTAGATACTGGTAAGAAGAGGTTTCATGGCACTAGCACTAGCAGAATCAAATAGTGTTGAACAATAATTGATTGAAGAGAGAATATGTGCATGTAGGAATAATTTCCTGACATGAAAGTTTAAGAAATGCTTAATCCTACATAGCTGATATATTTGTCTGGATATTGATTTACATAAACTGTGAAGGTGATAAGACCAATAAAGATTATTATCAATATACGCCTAAAACTCGATGGCTATCCACCACTTCCATTTTCTGATTATTGACAAAAAGAGAATAAGGCTGAGTGGTTATGTTTTGTCTTCTTTGTCTTGTTGTTATCAGCATTAGTTTTGTTTCATTAGGATTCAGTGACATGTGATTTACATTGCGCCAATCACTTAAAATATCAACATTCTTCTGAAATGGAGTGAAAACAGCTTAAAAGCTGGAGCTACTTGTATGGACAGTGATATCATGACAAAAGAGTTCACATGAATCCTCAATATAAAGAGGGAGATCATTTATATAAACTGAGAACAGAAACGGGCTTAACACAGAACCTTGAGGTACGCCATGTTGGATAGGTAGCTTCTCTGATGAATTGTTGTTGACACAAACGATTTGTTGACGGTCTTCTAGGAATGATGTGATTAGTTGGAAGGTATTTCCTGTTATACCATATGATAAAAGCTTCCTGCATAATAATTCGTGGTCAATTACATCAAAAGCCTTTGCAAAATCAATAAACAGCGCGCCACAATATTTGTTTTCATTCTTAATACTGGCTCTACTACAGAGAGAGAGAGAGAGAGAGAGAGAGAGGAGAGAGAGAGATCTAAGTTGGAAATGTTTCTGTCAGAGGATGTGTGTGTGTGTGTGTGTGTGTGTGTGTGTGTGTGTGTGTGTGTGTGTGTGTGTGTGTGTTAGTGTGTGGTGTGTGCATGCGTGCGTGCGTGTATGTGTGTGTGTGTGTGTGTGTGTGTACACTATGCAGAGAAAGCATCTTTTACACACATGCACATGTAAGAGCGCGCGCTGTACGTATGTGTTTTCAAAGGGAGACAAAAACATTATGCCCAGGTGGACAGAACATAAATGATTGACAAATGAAACAAAATAATATTAAAAAATAAAAATAAAAAAATAATGTGCCGCTCTGAACACAACTAAAGATCAGCCAGCGAAATTATGCAGTCAATTTATTCATGGCGGAAATGCTTCTTTGGAATGGCTGACAGCTATGCAAATAGACAATCAAAACGACAATAACAGCATGTGCGCGCAAAGCTCAGCCTTGCTTCCCGTCAATGCCTCCACCAACAGGAGTAATTTCCCTTAGATCTATTGGCGCCCCTTCCTCATCCAGCCCTCGCGTCCTTGCATGATTCATCGTAAAGGAAAGAAAACACTAAAAACAACAACACCATGTATCGCTCTCCACACAACTGAAAATCAGCCAAAGAAATGTACTCTCCGAGACCCGAGTCCACCAACGAAACCATACAGTAACTCTCTCTCTCTCTCTCTCTCTCTCTCTCTCTCTCTCTCTCTCTCTTTATATATATATAATATATATATAATATATATAATCTGTGTGTGTGTGTGTGTGGGTGGAGAGAGAGAGAGAGAGAGAGAGAGAGAGAGACGAGGAGCGCCGTGTGTATTGTGGTCTGTGTGTGTGTGTGTGTGTTTGTGTGTGTGTGTGTGTGTTTTGATCTTTCAACCAAATCGACTTTCTGTCTCTACTTCGCTACGTCTTTTTTGCACTCTTCATTTGAACCAAATCGATTTTCTGCCTCTTCTTCGCTACGTCTTTTTGGCACTCTTCATGAAGAACAGGATACCGCATACTATGGAAGGTCATACTTAATTTAGAGGGGGGTGGGGATGAGAGGGGGGGGGGGGGAGTCTCGTTGGGCTTTCAAGATCTGATCGACCACTCCACTACAATGTTTGGTGGTGTCTTACGTCCTCAGAGCCGCCTAGGAAACACCTAAGGACGATAACTTTAGAATTTTTGTTCATTATCTTCAAGTACTTTTAAGACAGGAACGTGTTTGGAGTTACTCCACGCATCAATTTCTCTTTTAAAAAAAAAAAAAAAAAAAAAAAAAAACAACAACAACAAACAAAAACGTGGCGGACAGCATACCAAGTTGAATCATAGCTTGCCTGCCAAAGAGGCGCTCACACCGAGTATTGAAAGGAACAAGAATGACGTTCTGCTACATGGGTCATTGTGTGTGTGTGTGTGTGTGTGTGTGCGTGCGTGCGTGCATGTTGCGCGCGCGCGCGCGCGCGCGCGCGTGTGTGTATGTGTGTGTATGTACACTATTGAAAAGATGTCCAACAAATGAACATGTGCATCAATATGATAAACATTGTGGTCGAACTTATCAAGATCTCTAGATATATTGCTGAGGATTAAACCAACCTAGTTTCGTTTCCGATGTCATACAATCCTCTCTCTCTCTCTCTCTCTCTCTCTCTCTCTCTCTCTCTCTTCTCTCTCTCTATTTAATTATTTATCTATCTGTCTACCAATCTATTAATCTATCTTTCTATCTATATCAATCTGTGTTTATGGTGTGTTTATGTGTGTGTGTGTGTGTGTGTGTTAGCGCGTGTGCGTAAACGCGCGCGCGCGCTGCGTGGTGTGTGATGTGTGTGTGTGTGGTGTGTGCGCGTGCGTGTGTGTGTACGCGCGCGCGCGCGTGTGTGTGTGAGCGTGTGTCCGTGCTTGCGTGTGTATGTGTTTTGTGTGTGTGTGTGTGTGTGTGTGTGTGTGTGTGTGTGTGTGTGTGTGTACTGTTTGTGTGTGTATGTGTGTGGGTGTGGGTGTGGGTGCGCCCGCGCGCGCGCGCGCGCTCGTGTGTGTGTGCGTGTATGCTTCAGTGTGTATGTGTGTATTTGCGCTCCGCGCGCGCGCGCACGTATGTGTATGTGTGTGTGTGTACGTGTGTGTGTGTGTGTGTGTGTGTTGTGTGTGTGTGTGTGTGTGTGCGTGTGTGTGTGTGCGTGTGTGTGTGTGTATGTGTGTGCGCGTGCGCGCGCGCGCGTGCCTGCTTGCGCGTGTGTTGGTGGAGTGGGGGGTGGCTGGGAGAAGCGAAACGTCCGTCGAAGGCTGTGAAGTTGGCGCGTAGGTAATGGGTGCAGGCAGAGTGGTCTTTTGGTTACCAGCCTTCCTCTGCACCCGGTGGGGGAGGCCAGGGCACGGCACATCCACGACTCGCTTGACCGACAGCCCAACATCCCTTAAACCACCCATGGTTATTCTCTGTCAGTGACAAGACGCACAGCGTCACGGAGAGAGGGAGGGAGGGACAGACAGCCCAACATCCCTGAAACCACCCATGGTTATACTCTGTCAGTGACAAGACGCATAGCGTCACGGAGTGAGGGAGGGAGGGACAGACAGCCCAACATCCCTGAAACCACCCATGGTTATACTCTGTCAGTGACAAGACGCATAGCGTCACGGAGAGAGGGAGGGAGGGACAGACAGCCCAACATCCCTTAAACCACCCATGGTTATGCTCTGTCAGTGACAAGACGCATAGCGTCACGGTTAGAGGGAGGGAGGGACAGACAGCCCAACATCCCTTAAACCACCCATGGTTATGCTCTGTCAGTGACAAGACGCATAGCGTCACGGAGAGAAGGGAGGGAGGGACAGACAGCCCAAAACATCCCTTAAACCACCATGTTATGCTCTGTCAGTGACAAGACGCATAGCGTCACGGAGAGAGGGAGGAGGGACAGACAGCCCAATCCTTAAACCACCATGGTTATACTCTGTCAGTGACAAGACGCATAGCGTCACGGAGAGAGGGAGGGAGGGACAGACAGCCCAAATCCCTTAAACCACCATGGTCATACTCTGTCAGTGACAAGACGCATAGCGTCACGGAGAGAAAGGGAGGGAGGGACAGACAGAGACCAAGAGACAGAAAGAACAAGCAGCATAGCGTTTGAAAAATCCATGACTTAACACTCCTTGAAGCATGCTCCAAACCCATCAGCTGAAATTCCTGGCGCTGTTTCTCATCAGTGACATGTCAGTTCACAGCCTTCGGCAATTACGTAACCCCAGATATGTGAATACTGTACCAGTCATCAACAAAAGCGACAGAGACGGAGGACGGGGGGAGGGGAGGGGAGGGGGGACAGCAAAGACAAAGTTTAAACATCCTATGATCAAATTGTTTCTTTCCGTTTCAACAGTATTTCATCTTCAAACGCACAAGGTGAACGTTGTCTGTAACGTTTAGTGGTTGAAAAGGAACAGGTCTTTCGCTTGATCGCATTCAGCAATATTTACCCTCATTCACCAGACTAGTAAGCCAATGTTCCCGGACTGGATAGAGAGCGAAAGGCTCAAAATGCTCCCTCTCAACCTGTCAGTTACATTTGAACTGGTTAGGCACAGACAGGTGCGGGTGGAGGGGGGGGGGGTGATGAAGAACAGTGGTGGGAAGGGAAGGGGGGGAGGGTGATGGGGTTGGGTGGCGAAGGGGGGGGGGGGAGGGAGGGTGCGCATCGTTGTCGGGGCCTCATTGATTTTTGTTCAGCCAGCGGTCGACATCCTGTCAGCCGTTCCACGAACGGTAAGGGAGGGTTGTTGGAAAGGAGTTACACCCCCCCTCCCCCCAACCCCTTTCTCCCACTCCCGCGTCCTGCCTTTCCCCTCTCCTCCGACATCCTCATCCCTTGGCTCTCCCTCCCTCTCCTCCTGTTTTGCCCAGAGCTTGACACTGTATCCACGCTGATCAAGAGATTGATGCCCACTGCATTTTACTGATGAACGTAAAAGATTGCTGGATTTTTCTCATTTAAATGGCGCATGCAGATTTCCCTCCCTCTCTCCATATGTGTGTGGGTGGGTGGGGGGGGGGTGTGCGCGCGCGCGCATGTGGTGCGATGTAGTGGTGTGTGTGTGTTGGGATGAGGAGGGAACGGAGGGGTTGGAGTGAATAAAGATTGTGTTGTGTTACACGTTTTACTCTCTCTCTCTATGTGTATATATATATATAACTATGCATGTGTGTGTGTGCATGATATGCGCGTGTGTACACAAATATAGCAAAAACATATATATATATATATATGTGTGTGTGTGCGCGCATACTTCTGTACACACAACAATATATATATATATATACAATTAATAAACGAAGCTTGCTCTTATGTCTTAGATTGTAGAAATAGGGGGAAGATAAGCATTCATATCTGCAGTGGTAGATCATTCTAGCCTAACTAACAGTATATGCTTAGGTGGGTGAATGGGGATAAATAAAATAAATGCTTCTCAAAATGAGCCTTCAGCAAGTTTATAGTCTCCAAGAGAGAGACAATCTCCAATAGGAGAAAACCCACTAACATATAACTCCTGGTCAATACGATATTTCAAAACCTGATTGTTTCTCCTCAGTGATCGCGGAAAGTGGTAATTTGACTCCTCTGCCTTTTCGGTTTTAAGAAGAATGCTATCCCAGGAAAGGCTGGTGTGCAATACCGTAGTATGTTTGTTGAGTTTTCAAAAAAAACAACCAAAGGTGCCACCTAAGAAGCAAAAGAAAATCATGAAAGAGCAAAACAAGCTACATTTTCTTGTGAAAAGTAGAAAATATAAAAAGATAACCTCTTAAGACACAAGTGTTGAGGGCCAGTTCTTGGAATGAATCCGCAAGGGACAAAATTACAATAAACTAATAAATTCCAAGGATAAGTACTGAGCACCATTCCAGCAACTTACAGAGCAGCTTGGTGTTGCAATGACTGCAAGAAATATTCCATTATAAACGAAGCTTGCTCTTATGTCTTAGATTGAAGATCTTCAGTCTAAGACATAAGAGCAAGCTTCGTTTATAATGGAATATTTCTTGCAGTCATTGCAACACCAAGCTGCTCTGTAAGTTGCTGGAATGGTGCTCGGTACTTATCCTTGGAATTTATTAGTTTATATTATATATATATATATATATATAGATATAGATAATATTAGATTGTGTGTGTGTGTGTGTGTGTGTGTGTTGTGTGTGTGTGTGTGTGTGTAAGGGAGTTGGGTTGCGACTCGAGGAATGGATTCTTATTTCTCATTTTCATCTAGCTGTACTCATGCAACTTAAGATCCCTGGTAATGTGTTGTCAGTGCGATATAGAGACACACACACCATTCAGGTGACTCATTATGCAACTTAAGATCCCTGGTAATGTGTTGTCAGTGCGATATAGAGACACACACTCTTCAGGTGACTCATTATGCAGTTTAGGATCTGTGTTAATGTGTGATCAGTGTGATATAGACACACACATCCTTCAGCTAACTCATTATGTAGTGTAGGATCTCTGGTAATGTGTTGTCAGTGTGATATAGAGACACAAATCTTTCGTAGACATCACAGTGAATGGAACTGAAAACGATTTAACTTTAAACGCATATCTGCGACATTTGGTGACGGTTGAAGGCAGTGCGATAATGGAGGGCGTAAACACTAAACAGTGCTTCTGAGAGTCGAGGGTGCGACCGTCTGCAGGCAGATCCGGTGGCGGACGAGCGGAACAGGATTGTGACTGATCTCCCAAGTCAAGTCATATTCAGTCAGCCCAGTGGTTATAGACAGAGGTTTCAAGAACCCAGAGCCCATGTCAGCATTCGGTAGATTATGGAAAAGCGAACATAATGATAATAATCACAGTAATGCTAATTGTTATAGCGCCTATTATCTAAAAATTAGGGCTCTAAGCGCTTTACATATAATATAATAAACACTCTCGTTTACACAACGGGCTGCCTACCTGGGTAGTGCCGACTGAAGAGCTGCCTGCCGGCGCATCATTCAGTCGTTTCCCGTGTCATCCAGTCAATATCGTTCACTCAATTTCCTTCATTCTTTCCATTTCTCACGCAGGGTGCATGCTATGTGTAACGTGTCATCCATACCAACGGCCAAACTGGCCTTCTCTTCCGAAAGTTGGTGATAGGATTTTACGTGTGTGCATGATGTTGTGCGCGCGTTCACACACGGAACCTCGGTTTATAGTCTCATTCGAAGGACTGTATGGGAAATGAAGTCAGAACCAATGTTCACTCCGAGGGAAAAAAAAGTCCCCCTGCACCGAAACAGCCCGGCGGAGATTCGAACACGCAACCCAGGATCACCAATATTACGAGTCCGGCGCTCTACGAACATATCCAGTGGGTGCACGGGGAGAGCTGGGAAGGCGAGCCAGTGTTTAACATTCCCCATGGGCCACTTGAATCATACACGGCCACTCCTTGTCTGTTGACGACATGGCAGGCATGGCTCCCCGAGGACTGTGCTACAGGACCAGCCTGGGTGTGGCTGTGGTGGTAGACGGAGGATCCAGAAGGAGCGGCGTGGTAGTGTGATGCCGCAGGCGAGGGGTGAGGGGGGGGGAGGGCAAGGGGGCGGAAGAGGAGTTAGCGAAACTAAAGCGAAACAAAACAAAGCGAAACAAAACAGGAACAAAGCAAAAACATCCGGACTTTCAGTGGCAAACAACTTCTTTTCAACAAAAGTTTGCATACTGAACGACAACTTGTTTTATTTTGTTTTTCAATTCATGCGAACGTTTAATTATACAAGCACATCAACTAAAACATTACAGAAAAAAGTTGCATATTGGCCGCACGCAAAAACGCACGCACGCACGCACGCACGTGCGCACGCACTCACTCACGCACGCTAGCACGCACGCACACACACACACACACACACACACACACACACACACACACACACACCACACACACAGAGTGAGACAGAGAGAGAGATTATATTCGTAAAATACACACTTACACTAACACATTTAATCACACACACACACACACACACACACACACACACACACACACACACACACACACACACACACACGCACACACACACCACAACGCAACACACAACACAAACACACACACACACACACACACACACACACACACACACACACACACACACACACACACACACACACACACACTGTTGACTGGCATGTCATCAAAAAAGAAACGAAAGTAGTTCGGACGTGTTTCCCTGTAAGTCAGCTGAAACAGAGCGGCCATGACTGTTTCCTTTGATCCTGTAGGTCTGCTGAAACAGAGCGGCCATGAGTATTTCCTTTGATCCTGTAGGTCTGCTGAAACAGAGCGGCCATGAGTATTTCCTTTGATCCTGTAGGTCTGCTGAAACAGAGCGGCATGACTATTTCCTTTGATCCTGTAGGTCTGCTGAAACAGAGCGGCCATGAGTATTTCCTTTGATCCTGTAGGTCTGCTGAAACAGAGTGGCCATGAGTATTTCCTTTGATCCTGTAGGTCTGCTGAAACAGAGCGGCCATGAGTATTTCCTTTGATCCTGTAGGTCTGCTGAAACAGAGCGGCCATGACTATATTCTTTGATCCTGTAGGTCTGCTGAAACAGAGCGGCCATGACTATATTCTTTGATCCTGTAGGTCTGCTGAAACAGAGCGGCCATGAGTATTTCCTTTGATCCTGTAGGTCTGCTGAAACAGAGCGGCCATGACTATACTCTTTGATCCTATAGGTCTGCTGAAACAGAGCGGCCATGACTATATTCTTTGATCCTATAGGTCTGCAGAAACAGACCGGCCATTACTTTGATAGTCCTTACTTCCTGGGAAAAGACAGGAAGTGAAACACGTTGCCCCCTGTGGACTGCCGGTGCCGGGGCCGGGACTGGAGGACTGGGTGTAGCTATGTGTGGGGATGTGGGGAGACTGGGCTGAGCAGATGGAGGACCTGGATGTAGCTATGTCTGGGGATGTGGGGAGATCGGGCTGAGCAGACTGGAGGACCTGGGTGTAGCTATGTGTGGGGATGTGGGGAGAACGGGCTGAGCAGACTGGAGGACCTGGGTGTAGCTATGTGTGGGATGTGGGGGAGATCGGGCTGAGCAGACTGGAGGACCTGGATGTAGCTATGTGTGGGGATGTGGGGGAGACCGGGCTGAGCAGACTGGAGGACCTGGATGTAGCTATGTGTGGGGATGTGGGAAGACCGGGCAGAGCGGCATGGCAGTAATGCCTCTAACAGAACATGGAAGACGAGACTGCAAAAAAGGGGAGGAAAATGGAGGAGACGAATGGGGTCAGGACGGGGGCGGGGGAAGATGGGGGGGGGGAAGGGGGTTTGGAGTAAGGGAAGAGGGGGTGGCGTATCAGAAACACACACACACACACACACACACACACACACACACACACACACACACACACACACACACACACACAAGTAAGTCATCCTTAACGACGCAAGACGGAGAACGCGAAGCCTTGCGGGGTAAAGGAGACCATTAATACTGTTATTTTGACTAAGGTTTCCACTGTTGGACGGGTCTGACCAGGAGTCACGATGTCGGATATTGCTCTCTGTTATTACATTGCGTGCAAGATGACCGTGAGGTAATGCTTCGTTACTGACGCGTATGACGACATTTTCCCCTCACCAGCAACAAGATCTTTGTACCGTAGTCTCTCTCGTCAGCAAGGGGTATTCATCACACACAGTCGGGCTTTCGTACAGCATCAGTCATTGCTCTTATCTATTTCACTTTTTATTCTCTCTCTCTCTTCTCTCTCTCTCTCCTCTCTCTCTCTCTCTCTCTCGCACACACACACACACACACACACACACACACACACAACACAACACACACACACACACACACACACACACACAAAACACACACACACACACACACACAACACACACACCACACAACACTTACACACACCCCACACACACACACACACACACACACACACACACACACACACACACACCACATACACACACACACATACACACACACAACACACACACACACACCACGCACGCACGCACGCACGCACCACGCACCACGCACACCACACACACACACACACACACTTGGCCGTTTGCAGAAGATGTCATTCTGTTATCCAGCACATCTTTCAGATTTCAAAAATCAACGAAAGAAAGAAGAACCTGACCGATCACACATGACGGTTAATCCTCAGTAACGGTGGCCATCTGGACCAGGGCGGTGACTGTAAAGTAGCGCAGTCCTAGAGTTGTGAATGCTTACAGAGATCTAGATGTGGCAGTTACACACCACTGATTCATATCTTCTATGAGTCATGTCGGAAAGGGAAATAAATGTCATGGAAATCCTAAGGTCATTGCGAAAGCTAAATTCTTTTGACAGTTGTTTCTTTTGGAAAATGTTTAAAACTCAAACAGAACCAATACTTACATACGCCGCTGATGTAAGATGTCTTTTAAACAAGGCACAAGGTTTTGCCGTGAGGCATTCTTTTGCCGTTGCCACCCACAAACCCGACAAAGTTTTGTACGATGAGGCCGGTATATCCACATATGTTTAACATGTCAACTGCATAAGATACTGGGAGAACTTTTGAGGCCACTTCAGGCCAGATTTTCTGAACAGAAATGTGTCATGATATTAGGGCAGATGAGTATGACAGAGAAAACTGGGCATATCGTCTCCAA
>CM065726.1:7932340-7967340 GCA_033310375.1 Conus canariensis
GGGGACACCTAGTGTCCTCTTACACCAAAGAAAAGTCCAAATCAATGTAATACGTCTTCAGACTGCGGGTTCTGGATAGAGGGGATGTGTGTGTGTGTGGTGGGGGGGGGGGGGGAAGAGGAGGAGTCGGCCGTCTTTCAATAGATTTTTCCATTATCACTGTTTCTTCAGCACCGTGTAACATCAAGCCTGTGCTTTGCTACGTTGTTTACTCCAGTGATGTTACCACAGCAGTTTTTGTTCCTCAAGCTCTATATCTCCTGACTATGCTTGATGCGCACTATGTCCCAGCAGTGTATTTGTTAAACCAAACGCATCTTCGCCAAAAAAAAATCATGCCATCGAACACAGTATATCTCCCAGAATGGCCGGTTTTTGTTGTTGTTGTTGTCTGAATTCTTTAGTCTTGATGAAAAGTCGTTAGTTATTATTTCTCATAATGAACTGTGAATCGCCACCCATGTCTATACAGATCCCCATCATTATAGTCTGCATCTTTTGTTGCTTATGAATGCATTGGTGTCCGTCCTGTAAGCCCAGTGTTGTGTTGTTGTGGTACAATTCGTGTGAGTGAAGTTAGATTAAAGCATGACTGTGTTCATTGTGTTTGGGTCAGGCTAAACGTGGTGAGGTGTATGAATGGAAGTTCTAGTCAGCATTAGGCCTGCGATGTACTTAGATTTGATTTCGTTCAGTATTTTGAAATTTTGAACTGTTCTCGTTCAGTAGTTTGAACTCCGTTCAAAATTGGTTTTGTTGTGGACCTCTTGGCTCTTTTGGAAGCAGATGTTTCTTCGGTCATTCTGTTGGTTGCCCCTCACTCTGGCGTATTTGTTGATCTAATTATTTGTTTGTTAATATGTTTATATGTGTATTTCAGATTCATTATCTGTCATCTTTGTTAGAGTTTTTTCTTCTTCTTCGCGCTTCACTCCTAGCTCTGTTGTCTGCTCTGCTCAACCCTTTTAACAATTTTCTATTGTCTTTTTTTTCTGAGATATACCCCTCTCTCTCTTGTTTTCTCTCTCTCTCTCTCTCTCTCTCTCTCTCTCTCTCTCTCTCTCTCTTTCTGTGTATGTGTGGTGTGTGTGTGTGTGTGTGTGTGTGTGTGTGTGTGTGTGTGTGTGTGTAATGGATCAGAAGTTTTAATGTTTTAATACTTTCTGTTTTCTGTTGTGGGAACGAGGCTTTCAGTCCCCATCGGTTCAGTTTCGGTGTTTTCATGTCTTCAAAGGTTTCATATTTTGTCCATAGTCAGTCCGTATTCTTTAACTTTGTGTCAAATACAAACTAGATAGTAGTTTTCAGAGTTAAAGGGACAGCTGGGGGATTTTTTTTATTTACGCTTTGCGCTTTAGAATGGCTGACATCTTTTTATGTTATTCTGCTTGCTCAAGAAGGTTACGTTTTGCAGTAGCCGGAAATTTGTTTTTTGTCCAGTTTTTAAATCTGAACACTCACAAAGTCTTCTTCATCGTCAATATGGAGGTAATAGTGCCAGTTCCCTCATAGATGCAGCTTTCCATCGTAAGTCATCCAGGCTGCTATACACTTACCTCCTGAGAGTTGTCTGTTCTGACAACTGACTGCTCGGAGAACATCCTGTGGGGGTTGTCCCGAAGGTGTTGGCTGGTTATGGTGTTGGCTGGTCATGGTGTTGGCTGGTCATGGTGTTGGCTGGTCATGGTGTTGGCTGGTCATGGGGACAGTATCATAACAAATGTGGCTGGCAGGCCAGCTTTCCATGTTGTACATATCAGCATGTGGTCTGTTGTGTCCTGTTCTCAGCCTGAAGGGAAAGAGCTCGGTTCAAATGGTATTACTTGTCTCTTTGTTCAAAGTCCAGGTGATGAAGGGAAAGAGCTTGATTCAAATGGTATTACTTGTCTGTTTGTTCAAAGTCCGGGTGATGAAGGGAAAGAGCTTGATTCAAATGGCATTACTTGTCTCTTTGTTCAAAGTCCGGGTGATGTTGGCACCGTATTCATGGTCTTTTCTTCACCATGACATGGGACTTCCTGACGTCCTGCTTTGGCTCCTTTCACATCTTCGCTGGTCTGTCAGCCATCTCAGCTCTATGGACTCCATAATGTGCAGGGCTCCACTGGAGTAGAGACGGGTCCATTCAATTCTTTTTTCTGAGGGTTCAGGAGTGCGGTTGACACCGACAAGGCATCAGTGAAGGTGATCACTTCTTGGCCTGCCTCATTTGACGCCTCCTGACTCGGTCGAGTAGTTATAGCGATGCTGACTTCCTGCTCTCTGAAGCCGATGTATGCTCCTCCTCCTTCATCCCTGGTTGGTTCGGGATAGATCTTGCTGTGTAGGCATGCATCCACTGATCTTCAAGGTACTTGAACTGAATGTACGCCATACTCTGGTCTTTCCCCTCAGAATGAGATTGTGTTCCTCTCTTTAAAATTCGTGGGATGCAGATATCTTTACAACTCCCAGTCTTACTACATTGGAAGAAGGGTGGGCAGCGTATTGTCATCTCCTTCAATCAGTTTTCCTTTTCTTGTTCACCTCCTCCTCCTCCTCTTCCTTCTCCTCCTCCTGCTCCTTCTCCTCCTCCTCCTCCCCTTTCTTCTTCTTCTTCTTCTCCCAACGACTAAAGTGTTCGGTTTTTTTTTGCATATAAAAGTTGGACCCAGACTGTCCGTTTGCATTTAACAGGCGGATCACGAGAACGTCCAACTTCTCTTTCAACTCTTTTTACAAGTGGTCAGATTGATGCGTATGTTACCCTTTCTAAAGCCCACTATTAAGGTAGCCTCATTCCGACTTCGGGGATTATATCAAAACATGACAGCAATATGCATGTTTGTTTGTGCTTTTGTTGTTGTTGATGTTGTCGTTGCTGTTTGATGTTGCAAGCACCACTCAAGATCTGCAGGCGCTTGTAGACATAATCAGCTATGTTTGCAGGCAACACTGGTTTCATTATCAGTGCTAAAAAGACTAAAAACATGCTGACCGGTAAGCACTAGGGGCAAACAGACGTTCTCATCGACCAAAAGCAAGTGGGAGAAATAGAGAACTTCACACACCCAAGCAGCTCCATCAACAACGCCAGTGACATTGACCATGAACCGAAGTGTCGTACTGCCAAGGCAACATCAGCATTCAATCAGCTGAACAAAAAGTGGAACAGCGAGAAATTCTCCCTTGGAATCAAATGAAGTTTTATGACTCTAGTGTGATTTCAACGCTGCTATATGGCTGTGAAACCTGGCAACTGAGGACCACCCAGGAGAAGAAACTTGACGCTTTTGACACCAAGTGCCTACGTAAGATCTTGAGCATCAAATGGTCAGACTTTATACCAAATGAAGAGGTCAGGGAGAGGTCCAAACAGCTCCCCGTGTCAACCATCATCTGCAGACGGCGCCTCCGCTGGCTGGGTCATGTCTTGAAATTACGCTCATCAAGACCTGCAAACCAGGTCGCTAAATGGACCCCAGCAGGCCAGAGAAAAGAGGATGACCCAAGAAGAACTGAGACAGACAGTGGAGAGAGACCTCAGACTCGTTGACAGAGGATGGAGTGACACTAGCAAACTGGCTGAGGACCGTGCACAGTGGAGCGCCTTGACTGCCTGATGCGGCGCAAGACGCGGGAGCATCTAATTCTAAGTCTAAATAAGTTTTATTGCTATTGTAGCTATCCCACCGGCAAGAAAGGCCTACTCTTGAGAATGTATGATTATTGTCATTATTATCATTATCATTATTATCATCATTATTATTGTTATTATTATTATCATTATTACTTATATAGCGCCTGCCGTCGGCAAGAGACCAAGCTCTAAGTGCTTTACAATCCACACACGTTTACACAACGGACTGTCTACCTGGGCAGTGCCGACTGAAGAGCTGCCAGCTGGCGCTTCATTCAGTCGTTTCCCGTGTCATCCAGTCAATATCGTTCATATCGTTCATTCAATGTCCTTACTTCCTTTATTCTGTCCATTTCTCACGCAGGGTGCATGCTATGTGTAACGTGTCATCCATACCAACGGCCAAACTGGCCTTCTCTTCCGAAAGTTGGTGATGGGATTTTACGTGTGTGCAAGATGTTATGCGTGCGTTCACACGGAACCTCGGTTTATAGTCTCATTCGAAGGACTGTATGGGAAATAGAGTCAAAACCAAAGTTAACTCCGAGGGAAATAATCCCCTGTACCGAAACGGCACGTCGGAGATTTGAACCCGCAACCCCAGGATCACCAAGATTACGAGTCCCGCGCTCTAGCACTGAGCTATTCCGGCCCCACCTGCGCATTCATGTTTGTAATTAATCCGTTGACATATAGGACTTCGATTTAAAGCTTCTTTCAAAGGACTTGGAGGGGGAAGGGCGGGGTGGGGTGCGGGGGGGGGGGGGGGGGGGTCTGCTCAAACTTTGACTCCAAAGAGGAAATTTCCCCTCACCTGGCCGTGTCTCAAGCGGTGATTGAACCCACGGCGCTAAGGTCAAGAAAACAATACTTCATCCGCGAGGTCCAGCGGACTTCACGAAGTCCTGCTTGACGCTTGACTTTCATTCTACTCTGTTGTCACAACGTTCGCATAAACTAACGCCATTAGCTTCCAGTACCATCAGAGCCCGCCACTTATCTGTCTACAAGCAGCGGTTGATTACATGGAGAAAATTATACTCTACTGGGCACCGTCGGCTTTTGGGGGTGCACTACATTGGCTCGACTTCTGGTGGAGTTTCGTTTCCACGACATTGTATTTGCGCAACTCTTTTCAGCTGGAAACGTTTGAAATTAAAAGTAAGAAAATGACAGAGCCCCATCCGTGACTCAGCCTGACATGGCCATTGCCTCTTACCCATCACCAGGATTTCGTAAGATTTGTTTTCAATTTTGATCTGCAAAGACGATTTGTGCATCTCCAAAGCTTTTAAATCCTGGCGGGCTTTATTTTTACAACATTGACAGCCATTGACGGCCATCGCAGGTTTGCCTCTACTCGTTACTGTTTTCTCCACACTGCCGCCTTCCAAATATCCAGTGTAAGCTAAGAGCAAGTCCCAATTTCCGTGACTTTACACTGACCGTAAACAACAGGCGTATGAACACGAAAATGAATCAAAACAGTGTTTGCTACGAGAAACGCATTGACCAAAAAAGACACACTAAAGCTGGTAAGCTATTTTTCATCATAAAAGATGAAGTACAGCTGAAATGTTTTCTTACCTTATTGCAAGCTTCAGATCTTTACGCATTCAGACCTCAAGTTTTTTGTGCAGTCGCTCAATCATTTTCACAAGAGTAGCACGAATGTAATACGCGCCAACACTGACTCGCGGAAATCACTGGTGTGCGTTCTGGTCCTTAACGAGACGACTCCCTAAACGATTGGGGAACTGCCCTGACAGACCCATGAACGATAGAGTTGATGTCACTTTCTGAGTGGTCACCATGGTACTTGTATGCACACGGGAGATAAACACTTGCCCGTGCTCACTGAAAGTATCCTGATGCATGGGGGAGGGGGGGGGGGGGGGGGGGGGGGGGGGTGTTAGTGTTTCCATACAACCTACCAACACCTAACGTGGATTACAGGGTTGTTCACGCGGGGTCTGTGATCGTCTATTGCGGACAAAGAGGGAAACTGACACAGACTGGCGCGTCACTGAAAATCAAAGAAAGAAAACTTAAACAGACTGCAGAGTTTTTGAAAACGAAAGAAATGGCACTAAAAGAGACTTCAGCGTTTCTGAAAACACAAGTAAGTGGACTGAAAAAAGCTGCCACAATGCTGAAATCCGAACTAAGAGACTAAAACAGCTGCTGGCGTACTAAACTTCACAGTAAGGAGACTGAAACAGACAAGCAACGTGACGGAAAACAAAATAAGAGACCAGTACAGACTCCAGCGTCACTCAAAACCACATTAAGGAAATGGAAAGAAACTGCAGCGTTAGAGAAAACCGAATTAAGGAAATGGAAAGAGACTGCTGCGTTAGAGAAAACCAAATAAGGAAATGGAAAGAGACTGCAGCGTTTGTGAAAACCAAATAAGGAAATGGAAACAGACTGCAGCGTTAGAGAAAACCAAATTAAGGAAATGGAAAGAGACTGCAGCGTTAGAGAAAACCGAATTAAGGAAATGGAAAGAGACTGCAGCGTTAGAGAAAACCAATAAGGAAATGGAAAGAGACTGCAGCGTTAGAGAAAACCAATTAAGGAAATGGAAACAGACTGCAGCGTTAGAGACAACCAATAAGGAAATGGAAAGAGACTGCAGCGTTAGAGAAAACCAATTAAGGAAATGGAAAGAGACTGCAGCGTTAGAGAAAACCGAATTAAGGAAATGGAAACAGACTGCAGCGTTGAGAAAACCAAATAAGGAAATGGAAAGAGACTGCAGCGTTAGAGAAACCGAATTAAGGAAATGGAAACAGACTGCAGCGTTAGAGGAAACCAAATAAGGAAATGGAAACAGACTGCAGCGTTAGGGGAAACCGAATTAAGGAAATAGGAAACAGACTGCAGCGTTAGAGACAACCAAATAAGGAAATGGAAACAGACTGTAGCGTTTGTGAAAACCAAATTAAGGAAATGGAAACAGACTGAGCGTTAGAGGAAACCAAATAAGGAAATGGAAAAGACTGAGCGTTTGTGAAAACCAAATAAGGAAATGGAAAAGACTGAGCGTTAGGGAAACCAAATTAAGGAAATGGAAACAGACTGCAGCGTTAGAGAAAACCAAATAAGGAAATGGAAACAGACTGTAGCGTTTGTGAAAACCAAATTAAGGAAATGGAAACAGACTGAAGCGATACTGAAAACCAAAGTCAGATCAGGAAACTGAAACGGAGTACAGCATTCCTGAAATCAATCCCAAAACAAAAACACTGCAAAAACCCTAATCAAGGTGCAAAACAACGCCCGTTTGATACACAGCACGAAACAGACGAATGAATGTTCAATCAGTGTATCTTCCTCCGACGTCACACGTCACAGCCACTGAACAATAGGCACCAGAGAACACGACACTGAACAATAGGCACCAGAGAACACGACCCAAATGGCTGTCAACGCTGGAATAAGTGTGTTAAGCCACTTCCGGATTCCCAGTTCAAGATGGTTTGACCTCCGATGCGGCAGGAATGGTTGAGCAAACTGAACACAAACATAATTATCATAATGAAATCAAAGGTGAAAACAGACACTAAACTAGCCAAAGATTTTTTAAAAAGACACTAAAAGAGTCAAAGATAAAAAGACACTAAAGATATTAAATATAAAAAAGACTCCTAACGAGTCTAAAATAAGAAGACACTAAACAATTCAAGATAAAAAGGCACTAAAAGAGTCAAGGATAAAAAGACGCCAAAGAATCCAAACGAGTCTAAAATAAGAAGACACTAAACAATTCAAGATAAAAAGACACCAAAAGAGTCAACGATGAAAAGACATTAAACACATTTAAAAAAAAAAAAAGACTCTAAAAGAGTCTAAGATAAAAAGACACTAAACGCGTCAAGATTTTTAAAAAATACACTAAACGATAAAAGATAAAAAGAAGCAAATCAAGTCAAAGATAATAAACAAGTCAAAGATAAAAAAAAGACACTAAGTAACTCAAAGAGAGAAGGACACTTCGTAAGTCAATCATGAAAAAGACACTACACAAAATACAGATCAAAATACACTAAACATATCAAGGATGAAAAGACACTAAGCAAGCTAAAGATAAAAGACACTAAATAAGTCAAAGATGAGAAAAGCACTGAGTAAGTCAAACATGAAAAGACACCACACAAGACAAGGATAAAAACATTCTAAACAAGTCAAAGATAAAAAGGCGCTAATCATATAATCTCTTTTTTTTCTTTTTCTTTTTTTTTTCTTTTTTTGCATGATGAAGTTCTTTCAATTGAATGGCATGATCTTTCAATTAACGATATTGTAACAAAAAATACGTATTTCTTTGAATAACAGATTTCTTTTCCGAATACGATTTGGACATTCCTTGTGAAAATGATATTCATGTCTGACGACATTCACGTCACAATCTGTTTATCCTGCCTACGAGTGCCTTCTTTTCTGTAAAGTACAAGTTGTCTGATCGTCACATCGATTCAGGAGATAGGAAAAATGTCACTCCACATCTCACCCACCAGACGCTCTGAGTGCATGAACCTCCCAACTCCCAAACTAATTGAGAAGAAGAAGAAGAAGAAGACGGGGAAAATGAAGACGTGGAAGAAGAAGAAGAAGAAGAAGAAGAAGAAGAAGAAGAAGAAGAAGAAGAAGAAGAAGGACAGAAAGAAAGACGGAAGGAAAGAAAGATAAGGAAAGAAAGGGAAAGAAAGAAGGAAGGAAAGAAAGAAAGGGAAAGAAAGAAAGGAAAGAAGGAAGGAAGGAAGTGTTCTACTCTCTCAGCCATTGCATCAGTTTTTCACAATCATAAAAAGGCTTATATTTGCACGCGCACGTACACACACACACACACGCGCGCGCGCGCGCGCGCGCGCTCACACACACACACACACACACACACACACACACACACACACACACACACACACACACACACACACACACACCAACTCCACCATCCCAATTCCTATCGGAAATAATCGCACTGCTGATTCACAATACGAAGCAAATTTCAAACGTAATGAATAGCGAACCGCCAAGAAAACGTAGACAAAGAATCACAAGACAAAACACGACGCGTTTCGACCTCTTAGGTCTTCTTCAGGCAAGATACAAAACTCCCAGGGCAACGAAAATGAACGAGCAATCACTTATCTTCATTCACTTCAGCACAAGATGGGCGTTGAATGCTCGTTCATTTTGGTTGTCCTGAGTGTTTTGTATCTTGCCTGAAGAAGACCTAAGAGGTCGAAACGCGTCATGTTTTGTCTTGTGATTCGTTTGTCTACGCTTTCTTGGCGGTTGGCTATTGATTACATTTAAAATTTGTTTAGATTTCCGCCTGCAGTCGCCTCACTTTGCAACTAGATCTCACAATACCAAGGTTCTGCTAAATGGATCGCTGCGTGAGAGGAATGTTTGATGGATGGATAGAAAATGGATACATGGACAGATAGATGCATACAGAGACAAGGATAGATGGATTTAAGAGCGAGAGAGAGAGAGAGAGAGAGAGAGAGAGAGAGAGAGAGAGAGAGACTTCTGGACCTCTCTCTTTTCCCCCATTCATCCCTGTTCTTTTCCAAACCGTACGCCCGTTGCCACCTGGCCACCCCAGGGACTGCCACAGATTGTGTACAGGGACCAGTATTTGCCGACACTGTTAACCCACACCGACAGAGCCTGGAGAAGGCAATTCCGTGTAAGTGTCAGCCAGACTGGGTAGACTCTCAGGCTTTGTCAATACTTCGCTCCATCACTGTCAGGCCTCTCCGGCCACTATCGAACACACGGAGAGTGCGTTTGGAATGGAAGCAGGATGTAGTCCGCTCAGGCGGCGAGAGGGAAATTGTGGGGGCACGCTCACTGACCGTGGCTACACTTTAATATATACATATACCATAAACTAATAAATTCCAAGGATAAGTGCCGAGCACCATTCCAGCAACTTACAGAGCAGCTTGGTGTTGCAATGACTGCAAGAATATTTATTTCTTGCAGTCATTGCAACTCCAAGCTGCTCTGTAAGTTGCTGGAATGGTGCTCGGTACTTACCCTTGGAATTTATTAGTTTATTGTCATTTAGTCCCTTGCGGATTCATTCCAAGAACTGGCCCTCAGCACTTGTGTCTTAAGAGGTTATCTTTTTATATTTTCTATTTTTCACAAGAAAATGTAGCTTGTTTTGCTCTTTCATGATTTTCTTTAGCTTCTTAGGTGGCACCTTTGGTTGGTTTTTTGAAAACTCAACAAACATAGTACGGTATTGCACACCAGCCTTTTTCTGGGATAGCATTCTTCTTAAAATCGAAAAAGGCAGAGGAGTCAAGTTACCACTTTTCGCTGTCATTGAAGAGAAACAATCAGGTTTCGAAATATCGGTATCTGACCAGGAGTTATATGTTAGTGAGTTTCCTCCCCATTGGAGATTGGAGACTATAAGCTTGCTGAAGGCTCATTTTGAGAAGCATTTATTTTATTTTTCCCCGTTCACTTACTCAAGCACATACTGTTAGTTAGGCAGAATTATCTACCACTGCAGATATGAATGCTTATCTCCCCTATTTCTTCAATCTAAGACATAAGAGCAAGCTTTGTTTATATATATATATATATATATAATAAACTAATAAATTCCAAGGATAAGTATCCGAGCACCATTCCAGCAACTTACAGAGCAGTTTAGTGTTGCAATGACTGCAAGAAATATTCAATTATAATCAAAGCTTGCTCTTATGTCTTAGATTGAAGAAATAGGGGGAGATAAGCATTCATATCTGCAGTGGTAGATAATTCTGCCTTATATATATATATATATATATATATATATATATATATATATATTGTTCATTTCACTGACTTATAAAAAAAATTGGGAAGTGATCAATCTCCAAGTGTAACTTGAATTTATTGAATATGTGAAAAGTGTGTAAAGACAATGACAAGTCCGAGGAATCAACAAACTGGAATCGAGCGCAGTACAAACACCCCCACCCCCAAATTTGAAAGTCACAGGAGGAGTGTTTGTTGAATGTCATGGCCAGTAACGTGTGTGTCCCCCGTTATTGGCAAGGCATTCAAGGCAGCGTTGTCGCATGGAGTTCACCAGTGTGCGCAGAAAGGCCTGGGGGACAGCAGCCCACTCCTGCTGGAGTGACTCAAACAGCTGACCCAGGTCAGCAGGAGGAGGACGACGCTGCTGCAGTCTCCAGCCCAGCTCATCCCAAAGATGTTCGATGGGGTTCAGGTCTGGGCTGTTTGCGGGCCACTGCATTCTGTTGACACCAGCAGCTTGGAGAAACGTGTTCACTGCTCTGGTGCGATGGGGCCGTGCATTGTCGTCTTGAAAGACTGCCTGAGGTCCAAGCTGTTGAAGGGCTGGCAGCACCAGGGGTTGCAAAATCTCTGTTTGGTAGCGAACACCATTCAAGTTCCCTGCCACATTGTAGAGAACCGTTCTGTAGCGTGTGCTTATGCCGCCCCAAATCATAACGAATCCCCCACCATAGCGGTTCCTTTCCAGGACAGCTTCTTCTGCAAAACGCTCCCCACGGCGTCTCCAGACCCTGTTCCGTCTATCGGTGGGATCCAGGCAGAACCGCGACTCGTCTGTAAACATCACGTTAGCCCACTGTTCATGTGTCCATCTCACGCGCTGCGTTCACCATACTCGGCGTGCTGCTCTTTGGGCATCAGTCAAACGAGGTCTTATGGCTGGTCGTCGAGCACGGAGGTTAGCGGCGTGCAGACGGTTTCGTATGGTCTGATCACTGACAACAGTGTGGCATGTCTAAGGCGACGTCTGATGTTGTTTGCACTTGCTGTTCTTTCTTGTGTGGCCTGCCTTTCAATGTATCGGTCCTCTCGTGGTGGTGTTATTCTGGGTCGACCAGAGCGTGGTCGTTCTTGCACTCTTCCTGTGTCTTGAAAGCGTTGTCTGAGTCTGATAACACAGAGTGTGATACCCCAAGTCTCCGTGCCACTTCCCGGACTGCAACTCCTTCTTGGAGCCATCCTATTGCTCTTCCTCGATCCAGCTCGTTCAGTCTTCGACGTGGAGGCATGCTGTTGCATTGCATTTTTCGCCAGTACCTTACCTTAACCTTAAATCTCTCTGTGCCAGGAGGCACATAAGGCTTGGACGTCTCTCCTCCACTGTGTTCGGTCTGTAGCTGCATGGCGTACAACACTCCATGTTTTCCAGCCTGCGCCGTTTCTCTCCCTTCTCCGCCATTCGCCGCCATGTTGTTTTCTGTCGGCCTCTTTTCCTTCTTCCCTCTGGTGTCGTTCCTCTCCTTCCTCATTATGTGTCCAATCCAGTTCCACCTCCATCTCCTCACCTCCTCACTGGTCTTTCCTGCTTCTGCCATCTCAAGAACTGTCTTATTGGAGACATGTTGTTGCCATCGGATCTTGAAAATCCTCCTTAGACACTTGGTCTGAAAGGTGTCCAGCTTTTCTTCCTCTCCTTTAGTCAGTTTCCAAGTCTCGCATCCGTAGAGTAGGACGGACAAGACAAGGCTCTTGAAAAGGGAAGCTTTAGTCTTTCTGCCTATGTCGCTGGCTTGCCAGATGTTTGATAGCCGCTTCATCTGTGCGCTGGCCAAGGTTACTCTCTTCTTGACATCAGCTGTGCCTCCGCCGTCCTTTGTCACATTTGCACCCAGATATGTGAAGCTCTCTACCTTCCAGCTCGTTCAGTCTTCGACGTGGAGGCATGCTGTTGCATTGCATTTTTCGCCAGTACAGTGGCTTTTAAAGACATTTGGTTGAGCATACTTGCCTGATTTAGCTCGTGCTTCACATGATTTTGATTCAGCACATGCTCCTCGGATCCCAAACACATCAGAAATTCACCCCAATTTGTTCCAAAAATGACAAGTCGCGACACGTGTTTTTCAAGGCGCGTGAGAAATGTGTGCCACAAAATTGCAGTTGCCGCATTCACTATCAATTTGTGCGTGTGATTCAATTTGTTTGGACCACAAAGGCGGTACAATTGAATTTTTGTGAATTTTTAAAAGTTTTTGTGCATTCTCAAAGTTGGTCCTTAACTTTTTTGAACAGTATATATATATATATATATATATATATATAATATATATTATATATATATATTGTGAGAGCACGCTCATCGGCCGGGTATAAAGTTTATACGCACATATACATATGAATATATATCTATATCTATCTATCTATATACATGTATATATATATATATATATATATATGTAGATAGATAGATATGGAAGGTATAAAGGCCTATCTATCTATCTATATATATGTATATGTAAAATATATATATATATATATATTATATATTTTGTTAAAAAATATTTTTAAAAATGAAGTATTAAAATCTACAAGCTTGTTTCTAGCGTTGCTATCTTCAGATCCTGAAGATAGCAACGCAAGAAACAAGCTTGTAGATTTTAATACTTCATTTTTAAAAATATTTTTTAACAGATGTTGCTCCCCAAGGGGTTGAGCACCTTCAGATTTTCTAAGGACTTTTTATATTGTTCATAATATATATATATATATATATATATATATATATATATATATATTATATAAATATATATAAGATAGATAGATAGATATATAGATATATAGATATGTAGATAGATAGATATGGAAGGTATAAAGGCCAGGTTTACAGTGATTTCTAATTGTGCATGTTGTCCAGATAGATAGATAGATATGGAAGGTATGAAGGCCTGGTTTACAGTGATTTCTAATTGTGCATGTTGTGCAGATAGATAGATAGATAAATAGACAGATAGATGGATAGAAAGATAGATAGATACGGAAGGTATAGCGGCCACATCAACCTTTAGCGCTTCTGGCTTGTAGAATACAGTGTTTCAAGACAGGGCTTTATGACAAGCCATTCTGTCATCCTTGTGGATATTCATCCCCTGTTGCTGGCCTGCATAGGCTGTATCTTTTAGATTGCCAGCTTCCGATTTCCTCAACAAATTTTAGTTTATTTTTTGAAGAAGAATCCTGTTTTTACCGTTTTCTGGGTGCTCAGCTTGGCTTTTACAGACACTGTTTTACCTTGTCTGGAAGCGAAGCTGCCCGATTTCAGAGTGTTTCCATTCTGTTTATATGAAAATACTTCTAATCAGCTGATAATCAGGATTCAGTAGTGAGTCTGATGAGCTGCTCATGTAGCAAAACAGCCGTCACTTGTAGGTCCCACTGAACTTTCTTTCGGAGGAACTTTGAAGCATACCGAGCGCTCGGTGGAGAAGAACTTTTTTCTGCCCCCGCCCCCCCCCCCCCCCCCCCGGCACCCTTTCCACCTCTTCTCCCGTTCCAGGTAAGCGCAGACCTATGTGCCAAAGGATATGCTATCACCAGAACTGCCTTTGACGCTTTCAAGTTATTAGTGTTTTAAAGATGGACCAGAGTTACTTTTAATTGTGCATGTTTTGTATCAACATATGAACCTTTTACAAGTTATTAGTGTTTTGAAGATGGACCAGAGTTACTTTTAATTGTGCATGTTTTGTATCAACATATGAACCTTTTACAAGTTATTAGTGTTTTGAAGATGGACCAGAGTTACTTTTAATTGTGCATGTTTTGTATCAACATATGAACCTTTTACAAGTTATTAGTGTTTTGAAGATGGACCAGAGTTACTTTTAATTGTGCATGTTTTGTATCAACATATGAACCTTTTACAAGTTATTAGTGTTTTGAAGATGGACCAGAGTTACTTTTAATTGTGCATGTTTTGTATCAACATATGAACCTTTTACAAGTTATTAGTGTTTTGAAGATGGACCAGAGTTACTTTTAATTGTGCATGTTTTGTATCAACATATGAACCTTTTACAAGTTATTAGTGTTTTGAAGATGGACCAGAGTTACTTTTAATTGTGCATGTTTTGTATCAACATATGAACCTTTTACAAGTTATTAGTGTTTTGAAGATGGACCAGAGTTACTTTTAATTGTGCATGTTTTGTATCAACATATGAACCTTTTACAAGTTTATTAGTGTTTTGAAGATGGACCAGAGTTACTTTTAATTGTGCATGTTTTGTATCAACATATGAACCTTTTAGGGATTACTTTTTTTTTTTCAAAATGGATCTTATACCGATGATAATTTTGATAAGCCACGATGCTTTCCATTTTCTGACTGAAACAGAAGCCAGCATGAGAAATTTTATATATGGTGTACATTTCATTACCTGCTTTAGCAGACTTCCGTTTTAGCGTATGGGGTAGGAGGAAGAATCCCAGTGAGTGCTGTGTAAGTCTGCTGTTTCTCCGCAGAGTAAGACCAGCAAACCACAGCTGTTTTGCTGTGTGCTGAGCTCTTCAACTTTGCTTCTGGCTCTTGTTTACCCTCTGTGAATGGTTACCCACCGGAGTGAACCACTTCGACGAAACAGACATTTCTGAAATCAGGTGGATCATTTTGCTCATGAGGACAGTATTTCTAAACAACAAAATGATCTCTCGATGAAGGACAAATAGGAATGTTCAATAAAGTAACGATCTAGCATTAGTGTGAAAGCCAAAAGGCGAGGGATAAGAGCACAGGGGTTGTGTAGGGTGGTAGAGGGAAAGAAAGAAGGGGGGGGGGGGGAGTAACAAGGGACAAAAATCCATACGTTTGTTGTTCCCAAGGAATCTTGCTTATTTTGTTATTCATTTATTGTGCTTGGCGTCATTCTCATTTGCTAAAAGAAAAAGGACACGTTCAAAGTGTTGACACTTCGTTCAAAGTGTTGACACTTCGTTCAAAGTGTTATGCGTGAAAATAAACAGAGGATTTTTTTTCAAGTGTGTTAACACAGAGACGTTTATATTTCAATCGCACACACGCAAAAATGCGGTGGACAAGGATAGACAAGTCAAATCATTTATTTATAAGCCAGCCAACCAGAGGAAATTGAAAGAGAGAGAATGTAGCTAAAAAAAGGGGAAAAAAACAAAAACGGAAGAACAAAAATACGAGGAAAAAGATGGAAGTGGGTGAGATGGAGATAGCGAAAGGGTTAAAGACAAAGAACAAAAAAGGAAAAAAAAATCATCATTCACTCACACATTCTCTATCTCTGTCTGTCTGTCTGTCTGTCTGTCTGTCTGTCTCTCTCTCTCTCTCTCTCTCTCTCTCTCTCTCTCTCTCTCCAGAATACCGCCAGACCCAGATTTCCGGTGTCTGGCATAACGGTTTCAAGACGGCACGACGAAGTGTCCTCACCAACAAGGTCAAGGTGCCCGATGTTTACAGTCTTCGTGACCCTAGAATTCGATTACGGCCCAGATGTACACCAGAACACGGTGTGGAACAAGACTAATTTACTTTCAACCATTTTTTGTCGAATGAAGTATACAAAGGGATATAGGTTGAGATGGATCACCGGTAGTGAACAACAGACAAAAATCACTGTAAAGCAAAAACAAAACATTAATGATCATGTTAGGCATGCTTCCAATTTTTTGATAGTTTAGTAGTTGTTGTTGTTGTTGTTGTTGTTGTTGTTTCTTATCTGTGAAAAAATGAGATTAGAAAGTTAAAAACAGATAAGGTTTTCTAGTGAACATTCAGAATAAGCAATGTGAAAAAAGGGACTACAAGATTAAAAATAGATAACGTTTTCGAGTGAATTTTAAAAATAAGCATCTTCCGTGATGAGTCATACTGAGAAACATTCTGCAGTGCAATGAAACTCGTCCCTCATAAGAATATGTCACAATCTGTAAAGATTTGTTTGGTCAGTCAGTGGGCGATTGCATCTCTTAGGAGATCCAAGTAAAGGTTGTTCTGCACAATTCTTAAAACCGCTGACAATGCTTGGGATATCGAACAGCAGAGCTGACCACTCAGACTGTTCCATATCTTTTGATCTCCCTTGCATCCTTAAATCCTTGGATCCTCAAGCATAGGCTCAAAGATTGTCTACTACATTTTATACTGTTTGCATAATGTTTTTAGTTTTTCAGCAACTTTTTTCCTTTCCACACTTTCGTTTTCTTTTATTTACTACCTTTCGCTGGCTGCTTTGGGGGTGCTGTCGGATTGTTTTTGAAACCTTGGTGGTGAGAACACCACAAAATTATGGACTGTGGTGTGTCCCTATTTGACGCCAGGAGCACAAGCGCGATCAGCCGTGTCTCCCTGATGAATCCAATCCAGCAAACGAAAGGCCTAGGAGCAGGCAATACATATAGATCTGCCTTCAAGAGGGATTACGATGGTTCCCTCATGCAGCTTGTGAAAGGTTTTCATATTTGAAATATGTATTTTCCCATTTTCTTCATTTTCAATTTTTTTTAAATAAATTTTAAATCTTTGCCAAGTCATTGCTATAATGATGGAAGAATTGTTAACCTGCACTTGTTTTCCCCCCACAACTTAATTGTTCAGTATTAATCTGTACAGAGTATGTCCACTACAGGAGTTCCTCGTCTTTGGCTCTAAGTAGTGAATATGTAATATGAAAACTTGTTTACCGTCCCCATCGGTACAGGCTTAGCTGTCTGGATGGCGGCTCCATCCGCAGCCAGGATTTCACTGACCCAGGAAAACAACTTGGTGCGAGAGGGAAGGGTGATGTTTATCCATCCGGACAAAAAAGGGAGTCCCGTCTATGTGGTGTCAGAAGTCGAGGCCTGTGATGTATCCTTCATGCCCATCTAGATTCCTGTCTGTCAGTCATTGGCCAGTCCTAGCATTACAGCTAAGTGCATAGTCTGGTGGGGATTTAGATGTTCGCAATATACTATCACATGGAAGAGAGAGACGGTGAAATCGTGTTATTTTATATTGCAAAATAAAAAAGCTTGGTGCGGACGTGCTGATATATTAATGACACTCATACATCCAGCGCAGCGTATCATTGAGGAAAATAACAAGATCTGCATCAAATGGAAGATCCAGTGAACATAAGAGAACAGTACCTCGTTTTCGCATCTCAAGTTAGACCGGTATGGCTACAACAGCAGTCTCTGAGATCAGACTGATATGACTACAACAGCAGTTCTCGAGATCAGACTGATATGGCTACAACAGCTGTCTACAGATCCGATTGGTATGGCTACAACAGCGGTCTCTGAGATCAGACCGGTATGGCTACAACAGCGGTCTCTGAGATCAGACTGATATGGCTACAACAGCGGTCTCTGAGATCAGACTGATATGGCTACAACAGCTGTCTGTGAGATCAGACTGATATGGCTACAACAGCGGTCTGTGAGATCAGACTGATATGGCTACAACAGCGGTCTGTGAGATCAGACTGATATGGCTACAACAGCGGTCTGTGAGATCAGACTGTATGCTACAACAGCGGTCTCTGAGATCAGACTGATATGGCTACAACAGCGGTCTGTGAGATCAGACTGGTATGGCTACAACAGCGGTCTCTGAGATCAGACTGATATGGCTACAACAGCTGTCTATGAGATCCGATCGGTATGGCTACAACAGTGGTCTCTCAGATCAGACTGGTATGGCTACAACAGCGGTCTCTGAGATCAGACCAGTATGGCTACAACAGTGGTCTCTGAGATCAGACAGGTATGGCTACAACAGCGGTCTCTGAGATCAGACCGTAGGCTACAACAGTGGTCTCTGAATCAACAGGTATGGCTACAACAGCGGTCTCTGAGATCAGACCGGTATGGCTACAACAGCGGTCTCTCAGATCAGACCAGTATGGCTACAACAGTGGTCTCTCAGATCAGACCGGTATGGCTACAACAGCGGTCTCTCAGATCAGACCGGTATGGCTACAACAGCAGTCTGTGAGATCAGACCGGTGTAACAGCCCATTCTTGCCCCTTCTCTGGAACTTACCCGGGAGTAAGTCTGGGCTAGCCTGCTTTTACCCCCGGGGTCATTCCAGGACTAGCTGGAACTTACCCCCCCCCCCCCCTAGTTGGAACTGACCCCCCCCCCCCCCCCCCTCATCTACATTGTACAAGGTACACAGGCACTCAGGAGACACTAATTAGCTGTAAAAATAGTTAAAATCTATAATATACATTAAAGTGACCAATGGTCAGTGCCACTGACCACTGGTTGTCTGCATTGCACAAGGTATACAAACACTCGTGAGACACTGATTAACTGTAAAATAGTCGAAATATCTGATTTACGTCATAGTGACCAGTGGTCAGTGGCACTGACCACCAGTCGTCTGCATTGTACAAGGTACACAGGTACTCGGGAGACTATAATTAGCTGTGAAATAGTTAAAATCTCCGATTTACGTCATAATGACCAGTAGTCAGTGGCACTGACCACAAGTAATCTACACTGTACAAGGTACACAAGCACTCGGGAAACACTAATGAGCTGTTGAATAGTTAAAATCTCTGATTTACGTCATAATGACCAGTGGTCAGTGGCACTGACCACTAGTTATCTGCATTGTACAAGCTAAGGTACACAGGTACTCAAGAGACTCTACATAGCTGTAAAATAGTTTAAAAGAGGCAAACCGGTGTAACGATCCTTTTTAAATCCCCTCCACTTTTCAACTTCCCGGGAGTTAGAATTAGCACGTGCCAATTTTAACTCCCCGGGAGTTAGAACAAACCACGCCAGAATGACTCCCCCCCCCCCCCCCCCCCCCCCCCCCCCCGTTTTAGATTAACCCCCCCCCCCAAAAAAAAAAAAAAAAAATTCAGTTTTATGTGTTAGTCATGATACGAGAAATAAAAAATTTAATATACATCCCCCTCCCCCCTCCCCCTTCTGTCTGTTTGTCTGTCTGTCTCCCTCCCCCCCCCCCCAAACTTTCTTTCAGTCTCTCGCTCACTCTCTCACTCTCCTTGCTTGTCTGTCTGCCTTTTTGCTTGTCTGTCTGTTTGAACTATTTGAACTCTACGCACGTGCCTAAACTAACTCCTGGGGAGTTACTTTCGATCAAGAACTGTTGATCCAGACTGACTCCCGGGGAGTTAAAAAATAGAAGGGGGCGAGTCATTCTGGCCTTATGCCAGGACTGCCCCCCCCCCCTCCACACACACACACACACACACACACACACACACACACACACACACACACACATACACACACACACACACTGCAGAGAGACACTTGACACATGACACTTGAAAACTTTACTTGACAAGGATAAAGATCTTAGGCTAACATAAAAGCCTATTAATCCAATCTGTCTTTGATAAACACTAATAATAATATACAAAGCTGACTAGAAGCATGCAGAGAGAGAGAGATTGGGGGGGGGGACAGAAGGAGAGAGACAGACAGAGAGAGAGAGAGAGAGAGAGAGAGAGAGAGAGAGAGAGAGAGAAGGGAGGGGGGAGTAAAAGAAAGAAAGAAAAACAGACAGACAGAGAGAGGGGGAGTGGGGAGAGACACTAGAGACAGAGACACTGAGATAGACAAATAGACAGGCAGACAGATAGACAAGCAGAGAGAGAGGGAGAGAGATTAAGAGAGACAAACAGACAGACAAGCAAAAAGGCAGACAGACAAGCAAGGAGAGTGAGAGAGTGAGCGAGAGACTGAAAGAAAGCTGGGGGGGGGGGGAGAGAGGGAGACAGACAGACAGACAGGCAGACAGACAGAGAGACGGGAGGGAGGGAGGGAGGGGGTGTATATTAAGTGTTCATTTCTCATATCATGACTAACACATAAAACAATGTTTGGGGGTTGGGGAGTTGATCTAAAATGGGGGGGGGGGGGGAGTCATTCTGGCATAGTTTGTTCTAACTCCCGGGGAGTTAAAATTGGCACGTGCTAATTCTAACTCCCGGGAAGTTAAAAAGTGGAGGGGAGTTAAAATGGATCGTTACACCGGGATGAAGTAACAACGGTACTTGGTCACAAGGACACGTGGTCACAGCGACAATTTGTCACGACTACGCTTGGTCACATTGGCACTTAGTCACATTGGCATGTAGCCGTCTTTCTTTCCCACGCATGCACGGGCATACTCACACACCCGAATATTGACCCACGCGTGTAAGCTAGCGCGAGAAATGTTAATACGTATCTGTTAGTGAACCAGGGTGTGTGTGGGGGAAGGGGGGTTGGGGAAGTAGGAGGTCCATCTATTGAGAAGAGTCTTTGTCTAAACCCAACTGACTGTGCATAGGAAATGGGAGAGGGGGTGTAAATATGCAGGCTAACACTTTTTTTTTCAAGGCGGGTGTGCGTGTTGGGAAAAGGCAGAGGGAAAACCCTGAATAACCCTCTCTTGTTTGAAGGGTGGGGTGGGGTGGAGGAAGATTCCAAATAGTCCTAGATTAACCCTTTTTTGGAGGGGGGGGGGGGTAAATCCAGGCTAGCCCAAACTTACCCCACCAACTAGGGGGGGTAAGTTCTAGCTAGTCCAAGAATGACCCTCGGGGGTAAAAGCAGGCTACCCAGACTTACCCCGGGGTAAGTTCCAGAGGGGGGTAAGAACAGGCTGTTACACCAGTATGGCTACAACAGCGGTCTCTCAGATCAGACTGGTATGGCTACAACAGCGGTCTTTGAGATCAGACCGGTATGGCAACAACAGCGGTCTTTGAGATCAGACCGGTATGGCTACAACAGCGGTCTCTGAGATCAGACATGTATGGCTACAACAGCGGTCTCTGAGATCAAGCCGGGGCCAGCACAACTCTCTCCACGATCCTACTTGAGCCACTGGCCTCAGCTACAGACTTAATGGACTGGTGAGAGACCTCCTGCATGAAAACAACACGCACGGAACTTCGGAGGGAGATGCTGGAAGAGAATATTGGCTGGAATGATGTGAGGAAAGACGATGTATTCTACATGTGATTTTCCACCCAGGTAGAAAAGCTGAAGAGCGTGGTTTTTCCGTGGCTTTGATTAGGATTGAGTTAAACACATTGGGCAGGATGTGTGTTAGACAGGGTACTCAGGATCTTGTAAAACGTTACAAGTTGACTTTTGTCTGTTCTGTTCAAAGTGCTCCAGTTTAGGTTGTGCAGTATGGACATTACGTCGCTGTCGTATCTCAGTTCTCACCGACATATCGCGCAGTTCCTGTTAGTTGTCCCCTGCTTCTCAGTGCGACTTATTATGTTAACGATAAGGAGCTTGGAGTCCTAACCACAGTATTCTAAGTTAGGTTTGTCTAGTGTGAAGTACGCATCTGTCTTCGTTTTCCGATTGGCAGTTTTCAGATTCTGTGGTAGAACCCATCTGCCCGGCAGTTTCGGTGTGTCTTGTACAAACCGCATTCTGTTAGCTTCTATGGCCATTGAACACGGTCCAGGTATCACTGCACGTGAAGATCGCAGGTGACGTCAGTTCCGGTACACTGGACAGGTGGAATGCTCAGGAGGATGTTCTTTGGCTTTGTCATCAAAGTAGACTGGTTTACATGATCCACTGCACACTCAGGAGGATGTTCTTTGGCTTTGTCATCAAAGTAGACTGGTTTACATGATCCGCTGCAAACTCAGGAGGATGTTCTTTGGCTTTGTCATCAAAGTAGACTGGTTTACATGATCCACTGCACACTCAGGGGGATGTTCTTTGGCTTTGTCATCAAAGTAGACTGGTTTACATGATCCACTGCACACTCAGGAGGATGTTCTTTGGTTTTGTCATCAAAGTAGACTGGTTTACATGATCCACTGCACACTCAGGGATGGCGGATGGTTTCCATTTGGGTTTTGCTTGTCATCAAAGTAGACTGGTTTACATGATCCACTGCACACTCAGGGAGGATGTTCTTTGGCTTTGTCATCAAAGTAGACTGGTTTACATGATCCACTGCACACTAGGGGATGTTCTTTGGCTTTGTCATCAAAGTAGACTGGTTTACATGATCCACTGCACACTCAGGGGATGTTCTTTGGGTTGTCATCAAGTGATGGTTTCATGATCCATGCCTCATTCATAAGTAGACTGGTTTACATGATCCACTGCACGTTAGCGCGTTACCTTAACGCGGATGAAGGCTATCGCCCTCTTCCTTTACCCAACTAAATACAAAGAAGACAACGCAATTACACCATTCTCCTGTGAGTGCCAGGTTGACTCAATGATCGAGCTGTAAGTATGTAGTCAGACACCCCGATGTGGAATCCGGCTGGCATGCAACCTGATTAGAGACGAAGACCACCTACTTCAAAGCACGGTAGGTTGAAGAGGTGGAAACTGTAGTAAGAAAAAGGGAGTAAGTAGTAGGCGAGCGTTAGCGTTGAGAGAAAGCTGTCCATAGATGATTTTGGGGTTCTCTCAGAAGAGAAAATGGCACTTGTATTCCGCGGGTGATCTAATTCAAGGTTAGGCCGGCCCTTTCTTGGCAGATTGGCCTTTCATCTTGAACCGCGCCATACCCTGACTTTTCTCCAAGTTTCCCCGCCATCTGGTATTGACGTAAATTGATGACGTCTATTTCACTTGAAACGTTTGTATTTCTCAGCCTTTCATCTGCACCCTTTTTATTCAATGCTGATAAGAAAGGCAGATTTATGATGTATTGGTGCTATTTGTTGGCTGTTATTGTAGAAACAAGCAAAGCCGTTTTATTGGCTGTTTTAGCTGGTTTCAAATGCTTCATTCATCACTAATGGTAGGTTCATATTTTGCTGTATTTAACAGGATATATTTATACAAATGGCCTATCTTTGCTCTAATACATTTATACATTTGGCCAATCTTTACTCCGTTTTTTATAATTTCGTAACTGTGTAGGACAGTCCTAAACTCTTCAAGCGTTCGACCTCTTCCTTTATCCAACACACGACTGAAGAAGCCGTGAACTGCCTACTGCTAGAAAGGAAACGAGGGCAGACAGAAGAGTGAGCGGGGCAAAAGAACATGAAAGGAAAAAGGAGATAAGGAAACGGACCTCGGAGGTGGAAAAAAGTTACCCCCAAAACGGATAATATGCTTTGGACAACACCTCAGTAGTTTGTGTCTGTACTAAACATGAGCAGGATTTGATCAGGAACCTCATCCTGACAGGCTGACAGGACATCCATTGTGCCGGCCAAGGGCCATACTTGAGGAGAAGACCTGTGAAGTCTGCTTTGGGGCAAGCCAGATGAATCTCTGGTTTTTTCCTTTTCCATTCTGCTTGCCATTCGCAGGCTCATTCTGGCGTCCGGAACACCAAAAAAGACTGTCTCCCTGTGTCCACCGTTACTTCATTACAGAATCCAAAAAGGCTGTTTCCCTGTGTACAGCGAATAGTTACTTCTTGCGTAATCCAAAAAGGCTGTTTTCCTGTGTCCAGCGAATAGTTACTTCATTGCGTAATCCAAAAAGTCTCTGTTTCCCTGTGTCCACCGAATAGTTACTTCTTTACAGAATCCAGAAAGCTCAGCTTGTATTGTGGCATGACTATTCTGAACGCCACGGTCCGCCGTTACCTTGTTACGACGAATCTTGTATAAGTTAGAGCTGAAAACAACCTCCCTGCCTTTTACCAGATAATAGATATATTGATTTAACGGCATAACTGGTTGGTTTGTCTATCTTTCAGTAAGATTGCGCAGAAACATATGAATTGATATTAAAGTCTCTCGGCGGAAAGGTGGAAAACGGTTGTTGATGAGTTGTATTGCTTGGTTGAAAGGTTGTTTGTTGGACTTCCTGACTGATTTGTTGCTTTCATTGGCTGATATTTCTTTCTTCATTCGTTCGCTCATTAGTTTCTTCATTTCTCCCTTCTCTCCTTCCTTTCTTCTGCTCATTTTCCTCATTCCCTTTTTCATTACAAAACTACATGTTTTTTTTCTCTAATTGGTTCCTGTTGCCGAACTAGCGAACTGTATTTGGTTGGAGTGTTTGCAACCGGCTAAGCATCACTGAAAACTGCATCTCTCCTCTCGGATACTTATACGAACTCTTTTTGCGACCAGGTCTTCCAAATGTTAGCGTTGTTCTTACAGATCTCAAAAAGTAATCACTTGTAGATGTAGACACTGACTTGCACTGAGCCCTGTAAGAAGTTTAACGAAGATCCAACTGACCAGTTTGGAATCATTGTGCCCCACATGCACGCAAACACATGATGCAATCCAACAGATGGGTCCAAAACCGATACCCCTGCCTGCGCGCAGGATACCAAGCGACCTACGGGTCCAGCTGAAAAGTCAAACGTGCCAAAGGGATTCATTAAATCGTATGACGAGCAGCAGCAACAGCAGCAGCAGCAGCAGTAGAAGAAGAAGAGAAGAAGAAGAAGGAAGAAGAGAACAAGAACAAGAACAAGATGGTGAGGAGGAGGAGGAGGTGGAGGAGGAGCAGGAGGAGGAGAAGGAGAAGGAGGAGAAAGATAATGATGATGCTGATGCTGCTGATGGTGATAGTAGTGGTGGCGGTGGTGGTGGTGGTGGTGAGGAGGAGGAGGAGGAGGAGGAGGACAGCCAGTGAGCACGTATGCTGGTCAAGACCATTGCCACTCCTTCTGTGCTTACCTGTTTTTGTTTGTTCACTTAACAAAAAAGGTAATGTCACCACGGTGATAAAGTCAGAGACGACTCTTTTGTCGTCGTCATTGCCTGTTACGTAAAGATTTCACATGAAACTTTGATTTACCATCTTAGCCATCAGAACGTGGACGATCAGTGGTATAAAGGGGTAGAGGCAGTGGTTACAGGGAGGATGGGGACTTGATGGGGGAAGCTATAGCCATCAGAATGTGGACGATCTAGTGGTATAAAGGGGTAGAGGCAGTGGTTACAGGGAGGATGGGGACTTGATGGGGGAAGCTATAGCCATCAGAATGTGGACGATTTAGCGGTATAAAGGGGTAGAGGCAGTGGTTACAGGGAGGATGGGGACGTAATGGAGGAAGCTATACCTCTGCTGAATGTGGATTTGAACTTCCTTGACACTCAAGCTGAGGCCTCCAACTTCCCGCTACGTTACTAACAATACCACAACGAGAGCACGAGCAGCTGGAGAGTATCTCTTGGTTAAAATGTGGACGGAGAGTTTAGCTAAACATCTGTTCAGAAGCTAAGAGAGACGAAAAGAACAACAAGAGAGAGAGAGAGAGAGAGAGAGAGAGAGAGAGAGAGAGAGAGAGAGATGGGGGGATAGGCGATAGGGAGAGGGCGGGATTGGGGGAGGGCGGAGAAGTCCAGACAGTTTTAATGTGCTGCAATCAATAAAGACAAGGATGTCGGCGGCAATACATAGCGGTTCGATGGGCTTGGCGAGTTGTCAGAACAGTGGTCGTTTGCTATGTACTTACCTAGAGCTGCGTTTTCAGTCTCTGACTTTTTGGTGCTGAATCTTCGTAGTCGAAGAGTTCTGAGACATGTCAAAGTGGTACACTATATGCTTGCCTCCTCTCTCTCTCTCTCTCTCTCTCTCTCTCTCTCTCTCTCTCTCTCTCTCTCTCTCTCTCTCTCTCCCCCTCTCTCTCTCTCTCTCTTCGATACATTCAAGTTGTTTTTCAGCAAAGAAAATGGATACTGTTCTGCCTTCTGGTTAAGTATGCGACGCACAGTGCTCGCGCCTGTGTGTTGGCTTGTCTGTTTGACTTACTACTCATCTGAGTTAATGCCTAGTTTTATTGGGAATAGAACAGAAAGCAATTTAATTTTGCAATCTTCTTTGCTGATTTCAGGTGACTTTTGCCATTTGATGCCTAATTTATAAATAATATGTCATAATTTGTAAATCGTTTTTAGTATTTTTCAATTTGTATCTTGTTTTAAAAGCCAGAAGATGAGGTTGTACAGTTTGGGAGCAGGATGGATGACGTGGGTGTAATGACTGACAGGGCTTACAGAACTGATCAAAGTGGAAGACTGACAGAGAACTGATCAAAGTGGAAGACTGACAGACAACTGATCAAAGTGGAAGACTGACAGAGAACTGATGAAAGTGGAAGGCTGACAGACAACTGATCAAAGTGGAAGACTGACAGGGTGTAGAGAACTGATCAAAGTGGAAGACTGACAGAGAACTGATGAAAGTGGAAGACTGACAGTGTGTAGAGAACTGATGAAAGTGGAAGACTGACAGGGTGTAGAGAACTGATCAAAGTGGAAGACTTACAGTGTGTAGAGAACTGATCAAAGTGGAAGACTGACAGGGTTTAGAGAACTGATGAAAGTGGAAGACTGACAGGGCTCAGAGAACTGATCAAAGTGGAAGACTGACAGGGTGTAGAGAACTGATCAAAGTGGAAGACTGACAGGTAGAGAACTGATCAAAGTGGAAGACTGACAGGGTGTAGAGAACGGATCAAAGTGGAAGACTGACAGGGTTTAGAGAACGGATCAAAGTGGAAGTCTGACAGGGTTTAGAGAACGGATCAAATTGGAAGACTGACAGGTAGAGAACTGATCAAAGTGGAAGACTGACAGGTAGAGAACGGATCAAAGTGGAAGACTGACAGGGTTTAGAGAACGGATCAAAGTGGAAGACTGACAGGGTGTAGAGAACGGATCAAAGTGGAAGACTGACAGGGTGTAGAGAACTGATCAAAGTGGAAGACTGACAGGGTTTAGAGAACGGATCAAAGTGGAAGTCTGACAGGGTGTAGAGAACTGATCAAATTGGAAGACTGACAGGGTGTAGAGAACTGATGAAAGTGGAAGACTGACAGGTAGAGAACTGATCAAAGTGGAAGACTGACAGGATTTATAGAACTGATCAAATTGGAAGACTGACAGGGTGTAGAGAACTGATCAAATTGGAAGACTGACAGGTAGAGAACTGATCAAAGTGGAAGACTGACAGGTAGAGAACGGATCAAAGTGGAAGACTGACAGGATTTAGAGAACTGATGAAAGTGGAAGACTGACAGGGTTTAGAGAACTGATCAAAGTGGAAGACTGACAGGGCTCAGAGAACTGATCAAAGTGGAAGACTGACAGGGCTCAGAGAACTGATCAAAGTGGAAGACTGACAGGGTGTAAAGAACTGATCAAAGTGGAAGACTGACAGGGTTTAGAGAACTGATGAAAGTGGAAGACTGACAGGGTTTAGAGAACTGACACAAAGTGGAAGAAGGATGGTTACGATTTTAATTTTAGCATAATTTTGGTGAATTTGATATGCAGAAATAACACTCCGTTGTGCCTGGTCTTGATCACTTGAAAGACTAACTAAACTCTCGCATGGCTTAACTGCTTCTAGTGCGGCTGTCGGAAACTGACAACAGCCGACGTTACCAAATTCAGAAATTCCCATCGTTGCCAAAACTTAGAATAACCGACCGTTGCCAAATTTGAATATAATCAAACGAAAAATTGAAAACGATTTATAATTTTGACCTCGACAAGATTTTATGTTCACAGTATTTCTCACAATGAGGAGGACTGCATTTGGGAGGCTGGACTAATGGCGGGTAAAAGTTTCTTTTGCTTTTTTTTTTTTTAATTAGTTCTGTTAAACTATATGATATCGTTCCAGACTTGAAAATCATTCGTGACTTTTATGTTTTGTACGTTGTTTTTAACTGAAAACTCTGCTTTTGATTTTTTTCCCTGTGCATATTCATTTTTGTTTTCACAGAAGTATGAAACACTACAAAGCCTAAGAGTTGAAGCAAAATCATGGATTATTTCGTTCAAGATCGGGATGACGGTTTCCCTCCATCTCCACTCCCCTCACCACAAACATACTTATTTCTCGGAAGACGGTTGATTCAGTTTGATGAAGAGTGATACATTACCGTCAGCATGTACCAGGTCTGGTGGCCTCACTGTGCAGCTCTGAACATCCACTGTTATATACATAGATATTCCATGCGAGGTGTTTTTGTCACATAAATTATGTAATATTTAAATCATGTGGCCATCCTGTTGCATGCATTTTTTTTTTCATTCGTGGCAAAACGATGTTAGTATATGTTGGTGTTTTGATAGCTATGTTTTGATTACTTCAATAGAAGAATATATATACACTACTCAAAACAATTGAAGTACCACTTAGGAAAACTGCTGTCATTCGAAAGGAAACAAAGCTGAACATAATTTAATGATTGAATATTTTATTTTTATTATTCCTCAATCCATTCAAATTTATTCAAACACCGTGACAAAAAATTATCTTTGTTTTACACTTGATTAAAGAGGCATACCCCCAAAATGAAAAGTAACAAGAGTCTATGGTAGATGTCATGATGTTAATAACGGGTATGACCACCGTTCGCGTTCAAACAAGCGTCACATCGACGTCTCATGGAGTGCACCAGGCGGCGGAGAGTGTCCTGGGGGATCGCCTGCCACTCCTGCTCCAGCAACTGAAACAGCTGGTCCACGGTGTCTGCTGGAGGGTTGTGGGCCCGCACTCGCCTCCCCAGCACGTCCCACAGATGCTCTATGGGGCTCAAATCTGGTGACCTGGCAGGCCAGTCCATTCTTGTCACCTGCTGCCCTTGTAGGAACTGATTCACGATGGCGGCGTGGTGGCACGGCGCGTTGTCGTCCTGGAACTGGGCGCCCTGGCCAACTGCTCTCAGGGCGGGCATCACAAGGGGGCGGATGATGGTGTCGCGGTAGGTGGCACCGGTCAGGCGGCCTTCAACACGGTGTAGGGGGGTCCTGTGACGTAGGCTGAACCCACCCCACACCATCACGGACCCACCTCCATAACGGTCATGCTCCCTGACGGCAGCGTCAACGTAGCGTTCTCCAAGACGTCGCCAGACGCGAACCCGCCCGTCGTTGAACCTGAGGGTGAACCTTGACTCGTCTGTGAAGAGTACTGTTGCCCATTCAGCTCTTGTCCACCTTCTATGACATGCTGCCCAGGCCCGACGATGAGCTCGATGCGCTGGGGACAGTATTGATCTCACTGCTGGGGACCTTGACCTCAAGTTGGCGTCGTGGAGCCGGTTCCGAACTGTCTGGGTACTGACGTTGACGTTGCTGGCTTGTCGTAGCTGGTCTCGGAGTACTGTGGCACTGGCTGAACGGTCTCTCAGACAAGCGATAACAATGAACCGATCCTGCTGTCTGGAGGTGCTTCTCGTCCGTCCACGTCCCTGCTGTTCTTCAACACTTCCAGTGTTAAGCCAACGGTCTCTGAGCCACAGAATGACTGGGTGACTCACTCCAAGCCGTCGACCAATCTCCCTCAAGCCAATACCTTCTTGGTACCATGCTATCGCTCTTCCTCTGTCGGTGTTGCTTAGTCGTTGTCTCGCAGGCATGGTTAAATCTTCCTAAATTTCGCGACTTTTTATACCCGTCAAATGTGCTAACTGATTGCAATTCTGCTCAGAAAAGACCTTGCTTTCACGTGCATCACATTTTTTTTCTTGCTGTGTCTGTGTCAAAATCTGGGAGCGACACAAGTTCGATAATTTCTCGGGATTTTTTTGCCTCAGATGCGACGCGGTAGATAACTGCTGACCGACTTTAACATAACAAAAATGCACGAGGAGTAGTATTTGAGAACCGGGTAAGCTTATCCAGCAGAGTTTATTCAATTATCAATATTAATTGGTTTATCAGAGCTTTTTAAAAATTGCATACAAAAATTAGGGGTGGTACTTCAATTGTTTTTAGTAGTATATATATATATATATATATATATATATATATATATATATGTAGAAAGAAACTCGTGGAGAGCGTGGCAGCAGAGAGTTCTCAGAAGAGAAGCCCCCTTCAAGCAAGTGTTTCCGCCCTTATCTCCTGACACTCTAGGGGGGTTGGGCCACACCCGGTTCATGACTCCGGATGTCCCTCTGCTGCCCTTATATATATATATATATATGTGTGTGTGTGTGTGTGTGTGTGTGTGTGTGTGTGTGTGTGTGTGTGTGTGTGTGTGTGTGTGAATTGTGCTTTCATGTTTGTGCGTGTGTGTGCGGGGGGGAGGAGATGGGGGCGGGGTGTTTGTTCATGTGTGTGTGGTGAGTGACAATATATTAACGTTTGTCAGTGTTGTCCGGATATGGTCTTCTTCTTCTTCTTCTTCTTCTTCTTCTTCTTCACTCAGACAGGAACCCCAGAGGCACTGACGAAGGCTGCTGTACGGCGGAGGCCCTCCAGTGATCCATAAAGCTTTTCCCTCCTCGGTGTGTTGGCAGGCAGGTCTCTGTTCTTAGCATTTGATGTGTGGGACAGTCCTGCAGGAAGTGTTCCACTGTCATTGGGGCTGTACCGCATGGGCAACTTGATGACTTGCCAATGTGGAATTTTGTGAATATGTGATGTCTCAGTCTGGAGTGCCCTGTCCGCAGTCTCACAATGCTCAATTCATCTGATCTGGGCGGTAGGTAGTACGCATCTTTCTTGTTGAAATCTGGGTGCTGCTCAAGCCATGTTCTCTTTTGTTTCTCCTTGTTAATGCTTTAGATTTCGTCAAAGGAGCCTTCCTACTCCATTTGGGGCTGCTGTACTCCTTTCTTTACTGATTGGTCAGCTTCCTCCTTGCCATATATACTGTTCAAAAAAAGTTAAGGACCAACATTGAGAATGCACAAACACTTTTTAAAATTCACAAAAATTCAATTGTACCGCCTTTGTGGTCCAAACAAATTGAACCACACGCACAAATTGATAGTGAATGCGGCAACTGCAATTTTGTGGCACACATTTCTCACGCGCCTTGAAAAACACGTGTCGTGACTTGTCATTTTTGGAACAGATTGGGGTGAATTTCTGATGTGTTTGGGATCCGAGGAGCATGTGCTGAATCAAAATCATGTGAAGCACGAGCTAAATCAGGCTGTAGGTCATAAAGTATGCTCAACCAAGTGTCTTTAAAGGCCACTGTACTGGCGAAAAATGCAATGCAACAGCATGCCTCCACGTCGAAGACTGAACGAGCTGGATCGAGGAAGAGCAATAGGATGGCTCCAAGAAGGAGTTGCAGTCCGGGAAGTGGCACGGAGACTTTGGGTATAACACTCTGTGAGACTTGGGGTATCACACTCTGTTGTTATCAGACTCAGACAACGCTTTCAAGACACAGGAAGAGTGCAAGAACGACCACGCTCTGGTCGACCTAGAATAACACCACGAGAGGACCGATACATTGAAAGGCAGGCCACACAAGAAAGAACAGCAAGTGCAAACAACATCAGACGTCGCCTTAGAGATGCCACCAACACTGTTGTCAGTGATCAGACCATACGAAACCGCCTACACGCCGCTAACCTCCGTGCTCGACGACCAGCCATAAGACCTCGTTTGACTGATGCCCATAGAGCAGCACGCCGAGTGTGGTGCACGCAGTACGTGAGATGGACACATGAACAGTGGGCTAACGTGATGTTTACAGACGAGTCGCGGTTCTGCCTGGATCCCACCGATAGACGGAACAGGGTCTGGAGACGCCGTGGGGAGCGTTTTGCAGAAGAAGCTGTCCTGGAAAGGAACCGCTATGGTGGGGGATCCGTTATGATTTGGGGCGGCATAAGCACACGCTACAGAACGGTTCTCTACAATGTGGCAGGGAACTTGAATGGTGTTCGCTACCAGAGATTTTGCAACCCCTGGTGCTGCCAGCCCTTCAACAGCTTGGACCTCAGGCAGTCTTTCAAGACGACAATGCACGGCCCCATCGCACCAGAGCAGTAAACACGTTTCTCCAAGCTGCTGGTGTCAACAGAATGCAGTGGCCCGCAAACAGCCCAGACCAGAACCCCATCGAACATCTTTGGGATGAGCTGGGCCGGAGACTGCAGCAGCGTCGTCCTCCTCCTGCTGACCTGGGTCAGCTGTTTGAGTCACTCCAGCAGGAGTGGGCTGCTGTCCCCCAGGCCTTTCTGCGCACACTGGTGAACTCCATGCGACAACGCTGCCTTGAATGCCTTGCCAATAACGGGGGACACACACGTTATTGACCATGACATTCAACAAACACTCCTCCTGTGACTTTCAAATTTGGGGGTGGGGGTGTTTGTACTGCGCTCGATTCCAGTTTGTTGATTCCTCGGACTTGTCATTGTCTTTACACACTTTTCACATATTCAATAAATTCATGTTACACTTGGAGATTGATCACTTCCCAATTTTCTTTTTTATAAGTCAGTGAAATGTTGGTCCTTAACTTTTTTTTAACAGTATATATTGCAGTGGGAGTGTATCCACTATCCACGATATTCTCAGTGAACTACTGCAGAATGGCCAAGGTAGAGACAAGGGAGTTGAGCTCCTTGCCTCGAGGGTTTTTAACACCCTGCAGTACTGATAAAGCATCGGAGAGGCTGATAAAGCATCGGAGAGGATGACGACTTTGGTACGAATGGCCCCTCGCCCCTCTATTTCTCATACAGCGTTCTGGCTGCCGACTGTAGTGCATCTTCCTCAGCCTTGAAGTCTGTGGAGAACTTGTCAGCCGGGATGGCTTGTCGGACAGGAGTTCCATCCATCAGCTTCAGGACAATTCCTCCACCTACGTTTCTGGTAGCCTCTTCTGCTGAGCCATCTGTACATGCATGTGTCCAGAATTCTTTGGGATATTTTGGCTCTGTATATTCAAGGATTACTGCTTTCCTCTCCAGTTCTGACTGTGTGCCTTTGTTAGAATGCGAGGAATGGTGACTCTGATTTCTTTTCCATGATGGTAGTGAACTGTGCATATGGTCTTCTAATTTAGGAGTGCTTTGTCCTGTTAGAAAGTAACACAGTCTGAGTTCGAATCCAGACGTGCTTGTGTGATTTTTATGTATTTTGAATTATGTTCCTGTGGTTTATTATGTGCAACCATTGGTGCTGAAAACGCGACTGCTTAGTTCCAGTGCCCAGATCTTCTTCTTTTCTTCTTTTTTTTCTCATGGCTTTTGAGTGGCTACTACCATTCAAAATATATATAATATATATATATATTGTTACTTGAGAAGTTTTTTGTTTGTTGGGGGGGGGGGGGGGGGGGGCGGGGGGACATTTTTATATCTTGAATATGTTCGGCATTTGGAACATTGTTGCTCTCTGTAAATATTTCTGCTACCCGGAATCAGTTTGGCTATCGGTAGATATTATTTGTTTGTTTGTTGTTTTGGAGCCGGAAATCAAATGCTTAGAGTCTGGGCTGCAGAGGTGGGCCGTGAATTAAAACTATTAATGGGGTGGGAACTTGACGGCTTGAAAAGCCTTTCTTCTACCTAGCTGTAAAGAAGTACCCAAAAGCCCTTCTGTCCACCTAGCTGTAAAGAAGTACCCAAAAGCCCTTCTGTCCACCGAGCTGTAAAGAAGTACCCAAAAGCCCTTCTGTCCACCGAGCTGTAAAGAAGTACCCAAAAGCCCTTCTGTCCACCGAGCTGTAAAGAAGTACCCAAAAGCCCTTCTGTCCACCTCGCTGTAAAGAAGTACCCAAAATTCCTTCTGTCCACCGAGCTGTAAAGAAGTACCCCAAAGCCCTTCTGTCCACCGAGCTGTAAAGAAGTACCCAACTCGGTTCGGCAGCAGGAGAGGGATTGGCTTCGCCTTCCATACTGACATGCCCTAAAGACGGCGAACATCTGATTGTTCATTGCCCCGTTGAATACATAGCTATGGGACTTTGCCTTGTCAAATACATAGCTATGGGACTTTACCTTGTTGAATACATAGCAATGGGACTTTACCTTGTTGAATACATAGTTATGGGACTGTACCTTGTTGAATACATAGTTATGGGACTGTACCTTGTTGAATACATAGTTATGGGACTGTACCTTGTTGAATACATGTTATGGGACTTTACCTGTTGAATACATAGCTATGGGACTGTACCTTGTTGAATACATAGCTATGGGACTGTACCTTGTTGAATACATAGCTATGGGACTGTACCTTGTTGAATACATAGCAATGGGACTTTACCTTGTTGAATACATAGCTATGGGACTGTACCTTGTTGAATACATAGTTATGGGACTGTACCTTGTTGAATACATAGCAATGGGACTTTACCTTGTTGAATACATAGCTATGGGACTTTACCTTGTTGAATACATAGCAATGGGACTTTACCTTGTTGAATACATAGCTATGGGACTTTACCTTGTTGAATACATAGTTATGGGACTGTACCTTGTTGAATACATAGTTATGGGACTGTACCTTGTTGAATACATAGCTATGGGACGTTACCTTGTTGAATACATAGCTATGGGACTTTACCTTGTTGAATACATAGTTATGGGACTGTACCTTGTTGAATACATAGTTATGGGACTGTACCTTGTTGAGTACATAGTTATGGGACTTTACCTTGTTGAATACATAGCTATGGGACTTTACCTTGTTGACTTCAACACTGTTGTCTGAAAATAGGCCTGCCATCTCAGCATGTTTTTGCTCTCTAGAAATATTTCCGCTGTCTATAAACATGTTTTGCTATGTCCGAACAGTTTGGCTATCTGGAAATATTTCTTCTTCCGCGAAAGACTCGCTTTTGAGGAACTTTTCTGCCGTCTGGGAATAGGTCTAATTGCAAAGTGAGGCGACTGCAGGCGGAAATCTAAACAAATTGAAAAGTTATTGATAAAGCACC
>CM065726.1:7972340-7984840 GCA_033310375.1 Conus canariensis
AACAAAAGCGTTATTTATGATTATTAAACTTTAAACTTGAGCGTCCGCCTTTACGATCTGGAGGGAGACAGAACGGTTTGATGGTTTAATTCACGAACAAAAAACCTACAAGAAAAGTCCGCAGAACATGAAAACGGCAACCCGTAAAGAATGCATCACCATGATTGCTTTAGCCATGCCCTGCACAAATAAAGACAGTTTTCATGTCTCAATTTTTGTTTGTTCTCGTTTTGGGGAGTTTTGGGGTTCCTTCCTCACGCTCTTGATGATGCATCCGAGCTCTCCAAGAAAATTAACCGCCTGGAGAGGCAGGCCTGCAAAACCGCCTCCGAAACTGGTGATGAAGGTTCTCTCAACTGGTTTTGAGTTAGGTTGCGCGCAGACAGAGGCAGAAGCAGCCAAATGATCCAGACCGAAGACAATGCTCTGATCTGCAGCAGCATCGCTTTGCCCGCGCGCAGGTTACAAAGAAGTGACTTTGATGGATCCCATTGAGCAGGCTTCCTGGCAGGCATCCTATCTCAGGACTTTGCTATATGACGACAGAGAACCGATTGCAGGAAGAAGAGGAGGAAGAAGATGAAGGTTGCGAGAACGGGGATGGGAGGTTGGCTGGGGAAGTGCGTGTGTGTGTGTGTGTGTGTGTGTGTGTGTGTGTGGTGTGTGTGTGTGTGGTGTGTGTGTGTGTGTGTGTGTGTGTGTGTGTGTGTGTGGTGTGGGACGGGGGGGGGGAGGGGGGGGGGGGAGGGGAGAGAGAAAGAGGAGAAACTCTGCTGGACGTGACCTGTGGCTGCAGAAGAGATGATTACGTGGCCATTTGGTGTGTAACGAGGATCATTTGTGTGGGGATGAATCGTTGATGTGCGTTCTTTCCATTCCCACCTCGCCCTAGCATCCCCCCCCCCCCCCCCCACCTCCCCAACTCGACTTCCTCCCTTACACTTCCCTCTTTTCACTCTTCCCCTCCTTTACCCTCTTTCCTCGACAGAATATTACATTTCTCCATCGAGGTGGCCGATCAGTTCCAGCCTCTCTCGATCTGTTTGTCTATCTGTCTGTCTTGACACCACCCTTCTCCTCTCTCTCTCTCTCTCTCTCTCTCTCTTCTCTCTCTCTCTCTCTCTCTCTCTCTCTCTCTCCCTCTCTCTCTCTCTCTCAATAGAACAGCGAGAATAGATTGGAAGACTGCTCTTTGCCTAAAATCTCTATCCGTGAGTTCTACTCTTTTAGAGTATTGAATCCTGTCAATCTGTGTGTGTGTGTGTGTGTGTGTGTGTGTGTGTGTGTGTGTGTGTGTGTGTGCGCGCGCGCGCGCGGGCCACACATCTATTTCTTGTCTTTATTTTTGTTTGGTGGTGTTTTCTTTGATTATTCTTTAGTCAAGTTGCACTAATAGCGACGATGGTCACCGCAGGATCACACTGAACACTCATAAAAATAATAAAGTTGAATCAATTCTATTTTGATGGATGAAACGGGTTTTAGTGTAAGGTTTGATTGCTTTTTCCCCACAAAATTCATTCTGCTGTCTTTCTTCTTCTTCTTCTTCTTCTTCTTCTTCTTCTTCTTCTTCTAAATCGTTTGTGCTTTTTTACCGTTCTCTTGCCAACTGTTGTTCAGTAATGACAAGACAGTAATGTTTTCATCTATTTTCTAACGTTCAAATGTATCACCATTGAGGCCTACATCGTACCGACGTATCCCTGTTTCTGTTTTCAGGTACAGAAACGAAGGAACCTTTGCAACCAACATATACCACTCGCTGTTTTCCACGTCATATAAACGAACAAACCCATCCCACCAACGCATTCCTTTTGTTTTTTTTTCAGGTTATATATCTGAACAAACCCACATAACCAGCGCTTCCCATTTCCTGTTTTCAGTTTATATGTTGAACACATTTATCCACTAATTATTCCCTCTTGTTGTTTTCAGATTATGGAAACGAACAAACCCATCCAACCAACGTATTCTTCTAGATATCTTCAGGTTATATGAACGAACAAACTTATATAACCAATTTTCCCTCTCGCTTTTTTCAAGTTATGTAAGCGAACAAACCCATCCAACCAACGTGTCTGTCTGTTTTCAAGTTATGTAAGCAAACAAACCATCCAACCAACGTATCTGTCTGTTTTCAAGTGATGTAAGCCAACAAACCATCCAACAAACGTGTGTGTCTGTTTTCAAGTTATGTAAGCGAACAAACCCATCCAACCAACGTGTCTGTCTGTTTTCAAGTTATGTAAGCCAACAAACCCATCCAACCGACGTGTCTGTCTGTTTTCCAGTTATAAGAAAACACACCCATCCAACCAACGTGTCTGTCTGTTTTCAAGTGATGTAAGCGAACAAACCCATCCAACCAACGTGTCTGTCTGTTTTCAAGTTATGTAAGCGAACAAACCCATCCAGCCAACGTGTTTTGTCTGTTTTCAAGTGATGTAAGCGAACAAACCCATCCACCCAACGTGTGTCCGTCTGTTTTCAGGTTATATAAGCAAACAAATCCATCCAACCAACGTGTCTGTCTGTTTTCAAGTTATGTAAACGAACAAACCCATCCAGGAAACGTGTCTGTCTGTTTTCAAGTTATGTAAACGAACAAACCCATCCAGCCAACGTGTCTGTCTGTTTTCAAGTTATGTAAACGAACAAACCCATCCAGCCAACGTGTCTGTCTGTTTTCAAGTTATGTAAGCGAACAAACCCATCCAGGAAACGTGTCTGTCTGTTTTCAAGTTATGTAAGCGAACAAACCCATCCAACCAACGTGTGTGTCTGTTTTCAAGTTATGTAAGCGAACAAACCCGTCCAACCAACGTGTCTGTCTGTTTTCAAGTTGTGTAAGCGAACAAACCCGTCCAACCAACGTGTCTGTCTGTTTTCAAGTTATGTAAGCGAACAAACCCATCCAACCAACGTGTCTGTCTGTTTTCAAGTTACGTAAGCGAACAAACCCATCCAACCAACGTGTGTGTCTGTTTTCAAGTGATGTAAGCGAACAAACCCATCCAACCAACGTGTGTGTCTGTTTTCAAGTGATGTAAGCGAACAAACCCATCCAACCAACTTGTCTGTCTGTTTTCAAGTGATGTAAGCCAACAAACCCATCCAACCAACGTGTCTGTCTGTTTTCAAGTTATGTAAGCCAACAAACCCATCCAACCAACTTGTCTGTCTGTTTTCAAGTGATGTAAGCCAACAAACCCATCCAACCAACGTGTGTGTCTGTTTTCAAGTTATGTAAGCCAATAATCCCATCCAACCAACGTGTCTGTCTGTTTTCAAGCTATGTAAGCCAACAAACCCATCCAACCAACGTGTCTGTCTATTTTCAGGTCGCTGCGGAAGACGGTGATTCACGGCAACACGGGCGAGCTTCGCTTCGACGAGGAAGGCTTCATGAATGTGTCCACCTTCAGGGTTCGCAACCTGGTGTTCGACGGGCGAGAGAACGTGTGGCAGGACGTGGGCTGCGTGCAGGGTCAGGAGGTCAGACCCTTCGGCATCATCTGGCCGGGGGACGCCAAGAGCCTCAAGTCGCCCACGGAGGGCAGGAAGAGGTACCGCGTGGTCACCAACCCTGTCCAGCCCTTCGTGATGACGCAGGCGCCTCATCCGGACTACGGTGTGTGCCTGACGGACACCCCCTGTCTGAACCTCACCGTGAAGCAGAAGTCCCGGGAGGTGGTGCTCAAGGCCATAGACGCTTACGAGAGCGGTATGGAGAACCGGAGCGACCTGTACCGCATCCAGTGCTGTCGGGGACTGACCATCGACCTGCTGAAAAAGCTGGCCAGCGACCTGGACTTTGAGTTCACGCTGTACATCGTGCAGGACGAGCAGTACGGGCAGAACAAGCACGGCACGTGGAACGGCATGATGAAGGACCTCATCGACCACACCGCCCACTTCGCCGTGGCCGCTTTCAGTATCACGCGAAAGCGGCAGAAGGCCATTGACTTCACCGACCCTTACTTCTTCTCCGGCTTCTCCGTGCTGTACTCGGACCGCACGCGGGAGACCAGCATGCTGGCCTTTCTGGAGCCGTTTGACATCATCGTGTGGTTCGCCATCATCATCAGCGCCAACTTCACCGCCGTGGCCATGGCCCTGTTCGAGTGGAACAGCCCCTTCGGCCTGAACCCGTGGGGCAGGAAGAGGAAGCAGAACTACTCGCTGGCCTCGGGACTGACCATGGTGTTCTCCGTGCTGTTCGGACACACGGTGAAGACCAAGTCGCCCAAGGCCTGGCCCAGCAAGGTCATGCAGAACTTCTGGGCCTTCGCCGCCATCTTCATCATCGCCTCCTACACGGCCAACCTGGCCGCTTTCATCGCCGGCAAGCATGCTGGAATCAACTACCACGACATCAAGGATCACCGGGTGTGTGGTGGTGGTAGTGTAGAAATAGCAGGGTCACCGGGTGTGTGGTGGTGGTAGTGTAGATATGCGGCAGTTGTAGTAATGGTAGAAGTAGTGGTGGCAGTGGTTGCGTCATTTTTCTCGCTTTTCACAGTACAGAAAATGTGTGTATGTGTGTGTGTGTGTGTGTGTGTGTGTGTGTGTGTGTGTGTGTGTGTGTGCGCGCGTGCGTGTTGTGTGTGTGTGTGTGTGTGTGTGTGTGTGTGTGTGTGTGTGGGTGTGTGTGTGTGTGGTGCGTTAGTGCGTGCGTGTGTGTGTGTATTGTATATTATGTATATATATATATATATTGTGTGTGTGTGTGTGTGTGTGTGTGTGTGTGTGTGTATTGTATATGTACTATATATATATATAATATATATATATATATATATATGTATATGCATATGTGTGTGTGTGTGTGTGTGTGTGTGTGTGTGTGTGTGCTTGTGTGTGTGTGTTTGAGAGAGAGAGAGAGAGAGAAGAGAGAGAGAGAGAGAGAGAGAGAGAGAGAGTACGTACAAGCGGAGGAAGGGTCGAGGGCAGGTTTGTGCGTGTTGAGGTATGGTTTGTGTATATGTGTGCGCACGTGTGTGTATGTGCTTTTCTCTTTCTGTGTGTGTGGTGTGTGGTGTGTGTGTGTGTGTGTGTGTGTGTGTGAGAGAGAGAGAGAGAGAGAGAGAGAGAGAGAGAGAGATAGAGAGAGAGTACGTACACGCGGAGGTGGGGTCGAGGGCAGGTTTGTGCGTGTTGAGGTATGGTTTGTGTATATGTGTGCGTACGTGTGTGTATGTGCGTTTCTGTGTGTGTGTGTGTGTGTGTGTGTGTGTGTGTGTGTGTGTGTGTGTGTGTGTGTGTGTGTGTGTGTCCAGAATTGGGTTGGGAGAGGGATAATACAAAGAAAATAATCTGCAAATGCGTGTGTGCTTGCTTGTCATCAGTCTCAGTTTCCATTTTTGTATACTCAGAATTTTTCTCTGCGTACAATTTAGTCTGTACAAATTGGCTTGACTAGACTTGTGTGACTCTCTCTCTCTCTCTCTCTCTCTCTCTCTCTCTCTCTCTCTCTCTCTCTCTCTCTCTCTCTCTCTCCCTTCTCGCCATGGTCAAAGAAAACAGAAGTCCAGAGAAGCTCTGTGTGATGGTGCAAAGGGGAGTAGGACAGTTCCACCGAGTAACAGGTAGGGGATGGTTATTCGGATACATGGATCGGGTTGGAGAAAAAACGTTCCAAAGCTCTTTTACTGAACTTATTATAGATATATGGTAACAACAGCCCGACTGCTGTCTCGATCAATAAGCATCATTATTTCAGTATGTTTGGAAACAGACTGGACAAAGTACGCTTCAAAGAGTCTCCGCTCTTTGATCTCGAAAGTCTATAAAAACAAACCCATCAAATTCGGGTGTGAGAGTAGCTATGGCTTTGGTCTTGCCAAAATTAGACACCGATGCACTGAACTGAAAAGGAAGTGAGGGCAACAGTCGTCTTGCTTTAAAAAAAAAAAAAAAAAGAAAAGAAAAGAAACCAAACTGAAGGACTGGGGTAGTGGTTGTCTTAATATTGTCAAACTCATGTAAAAATATGAATAGATATCTGGTACAAAACAAGCGAAGGAGGGGGAAGTTCGGGGGGGGGGGGGGGTGGTCAGATAGTTTTTGTTTTGATCTTGCGAAAATTAGGAACAATCATAGTACAGAGAGAGAGAGAGAGAGAGAGAGAGAGAGAGAGAGAGAGGAGGGGGAGGAGGGGGCGGTAGTGATGGCTTTGATCTCGTGACATTTAGAAACAACAACAGTGATTCAGGATGGACAGGAGGAAAGAGGAAAGGGGAGGTAATGGACACAGTGAGTGTGATCTTCTCAAGCACAGAAACAATCATGACGAATTAGGAGGGAGACTGGAGTAGTGCTGGCTTTAATCTTGTGAAATGTAGAAACAAACTTAGCGAATTAGGCGAGTGACGGGGGAGGGGGGGGGGTGAGGGGGGTGGTAGTGGTGCTATCAACAGTGCCCTTGATCCTGGGAAACTTCAAGTTAGTGGCAGCGCACTGGGAGGGAGGGAAGTGGTTGCAGTGATAGCTTGGATCTGGTCTAACTAGAAACAGACACAGGGAATTGGAACATAGGGCCGGGGAGACCGAAGCGATGATTTTGATCTTACTGAACTTACAAAGAAACGCAGCAAGTGAAGAGAGAGGTGTGGAGGAGGTAGTGTTAGCTTTGATGAGACCACATCCGCAATCTACAGTGAATTGTAAGGAAGGTGTGGGTAGTGGGGGTTTTGATTTTGCCAAACTCAGTAAAAAAAAAAAAATTTTTTTAAATAAATCACTGAGACTTAGCCAAATAGCAGTGGCCCTGATCTTGTCAGACGGATGAAACTAATGCAGAAATGGGGATGGCGATGGCAGTAGCGATGGCTCTGAGCCAAATTTAGAAGCAAGGGCTACGGGGAATTAGGAGGGAAATGGCTTGACGTGTTGATGGCTTTTATCTCGCCGAACTAGCAAACAAAGGCAGCAGTTTAGGAGGGAGACAAAGCAGTGACTGCTTTGATCTGACCGACCTTGCAAACGAACGCAGCAAGGTGAGAAGGTGATAGGAGACGGTTATGACCTTGAGCTTGTCAAATGTCGAAACAGTTTCAGCGAACCGGAAGGGATTGGTGAGGCTCGTTATGGCCTTGATTTGGCCAAACTTAGAAACACACTGCAGCAAATGGAGAAGGCCATAGAAGACATTGTGGCGTTGATCGTGTCAAATTTGCAGCAACAAAAAAATTATTAAAAGATTTTTGGATCGTGATTGTTTAGATCTCAGCAAGGAAATTGGAAAAGATTTAGGTGGGGAGGGGGGGGGGAGGAGGCATTACTGGTGGCGTTAATCTTGTCAAGCTTATCAAGAAACAGCAGAAATGGGACAAAAGTGGGATCAGCATTTGCTCTAATATTGCTAAATCTATGTACTAATGCAACAAAACGGGAGGGAAGAGGTAGTAGTGGTTGCTTGAATTTGGCAAACTTCAAAACCAACGCAGCAAAATGGGATGAAGGTGGGAGCAGCGATTGCTCTAGTATTGCCAAAATTAGATAACAACGGAACAACACGGGAGGTCAGTGGGAATAGCAGCAGCTTATATATGGACAAACGTAGATACAAAGGTAGCAAAATGGGAAGAAGGTGTGAGTAGCGGCTGCTTTAATACTGTCAAACGTAGATACAAAGGTAGCAAAATGGGAAGGTGTAAGTAGCTGCTGCTTTAATACTGACAAACGTAGATACAAAGGTAGCAAAATGGGAAGAAGGTGTGAGCGGCTGCTTTAATACTGTCAAACGTAGATACAAATGTAGCAAATTGGGAAGGTGTGAGCGGCAGCAGCTTATATACGGTCAAACGTAGATAAAACACAGCAGAGGAAGGAGAGAGCAGCAGTTGCTTTGATCTTGCCAAACTTAGATACAAAAGGATCAAAACAGCAGGCAGGTGGGCGCAGCGGTTGTTTTGATCTTGCCAACCTTGTAAACAAACGCAGAGAATTGGCAGAGAGGTGCGAGAGCAGGGGGTTGCTCTCATCTGTCCAAGCTTATAAACTTATCCAGCAAGTTAGGAGGGAGATTATGATGTTGTTTATCTTGTTTATTTGTGTGTTTATTTCCTTTCATCCTCCTTTGTTTTCTTCTTTCTTTATCCTTCCTTCTGTCAGTTCGTCCTTTCTTACTTCCATACTGTCCTTTTCCCTTCCTTTTTCTTCTTTCTTCCTTTTTGTCCCTCCTACCTTCTGTCTGTTTTTTCTTTCTTCCTTTCTCTCTTCCTTCCTTTCTTTCTCTCTTCTTTTGTTCCTTTCTGTTTAAATTTGACCTCCTTTTCTCCTGCTTCCTTTCCTTGTCCTTTCTCCCAGCATTCTTCCTTTCCTTCTTCTTTCTTTTCATCCTTCTCCGTCAGTCTGCGTTCGCTTCTTCCAGTGTTCCTTCCTTCCTTCCTTGACTTTCCAGGCTGGCTTACTATTACTGTTAACTGTATGGTCAACAATTCAATCAACCAGGCATCTGTCTGTCAGGCGGTTCATTTGATTGGCTGGGTGGTTAGTTGATAGGTTATTCACTCTCTTGTTCATTGATTACTAGTTATATAGTTCAATTATCACGTAAACGGATAAACGCGAGACGTGTAATACAAAGCAGTGTGAAACATCCAGCCTCTTTTGGTCAGCAGCGCAGCTCGTGGTACGACCTCAAACAGGTTGCCTTGATCACAGCAGCCACCTTGCACAGACACCGGTCCTTTTAACCGGTGCATCCCCTGTCCCTCCCCTTCCCTCCCCACCTCTCCCGCCACCCCCCCTCCCCCACACCTTTCTTCCCCCAAACATCTTCCATCCCACCTTTTGCCCCCACCCCCACCCCCCTCACCCCCAATACCCACCCACACCCTCCCCTTCCTTGAAAGATGCGTCTTCCAGGGGACATTAATCTTCTTTCCCGACCCACTTGTATTGATTTTCTGGCACAGGAGAGGCATCGTGGTCTCGTCAGGGCCGACAATTTGCAAGCGTGTCGGCCGCCATTTGTAATAACTCTCGCGCTGTCCGTCCGTTTCTGTTTCCACCACAGGGGGGGTGCGGGGGGGGGGGGGGGGGGGGGGCGCAGGTCCTGCACACGGTGCGGCCCTAACGCTACCGCGACGCAGAAGTCGGAAAACAGAGGTCGTTCGTTGTGCTTGGAGGGTTGAGGGGAGTGATGGGCCGAAGGGGGAGGGGGGGGGGGGAGCAGGTGGGGGGGTGAGGAGGAGGGTTCAGGAGGGATTCGGTGGGAGGACATTTGCGATCGCGTGCTAAAAATCAAGCGTTCTATGGATTTTTCTTGTCTGTTCCTGGGTTTGGGTCGTTAACGTTATTGCGACTTTAACGGACCCTTGACCTGCCTTTCCTCCTTCTCTCTCTCTCTCTCTCTCTCTCTCTCTCTCTCTCTCTCTCTCTCTCTCTCTCTCTCTCTTAGTGAATCAAAATGTAAACAGGCCCGTCATATGCTTATTCCTTTCCCTCTTTTTAACAAATTTGGTTCCCATGCGTTTGCTCTCTCTCTCTCTCTCTCTCTCTCTCTCTCTCTCTCTCTCTCTCTCTCTCTCTCTCTCTCTCTCTCGCTCGCTCGCTCGCTCGCTCACTATCACTCTCTCTCTCTTTCTCGTCTCTCTGTCTCTCTCTCTGTCTCTCTCTCTCTCTCTCTCTCTCTCTCTCTCTCTCTCTCTCCCCTTATTTTTGAGGGCAAGATTCAGATAAACCAGTCATATGCTTATTCTTTTCTTTCATTACGCAAATGTCGGTCAGTCAGAACGGTAGAGTCTGTCATCGTCCAAAGCGCTGCTCAGTCTATCAGACAAACGCACTATGCACTACGCGGGGAAACTAAGCAATGCAGAACGAAAGTGGATTAGCCACTAGTCGTACAGTTTTGGAGCGTGTGAATGACAGTCCAACAGTATGCGTGCCTCGTTTTCATCACTTTCATGTCAGGTGACACAGAAAGATCAAATTGCAAAGGCGTCATAAGGATTCATTGCGTCAGGTCTTCTCAAATCAACACACACACACACACACACACACACACACATTTCTTCGGTAAAGTCGATTAGAGACCGTAAGTTTTAGCAGTCCATTTCCGTTCATTTACTGCCATTTCAAGTCCAATCCACCGCAGCTGTGGGCAGTATCATGGCAATTTTCAGCAATCCACCGTGACTGCGTTTGCTATAGCAATGACACTGTCATCGACACGAGCTCTTTGAGCAGGTAGCGTCCTGTGTCTGAGATAGTCCATAGCAGACGATGCTGGACATCAGGTGTAAGGACTCAGCAGCGGTACAAGTTCTCCGTGAGTCAGTGGTCCGGTGGTCATCCTTGCGGATTGTGGACGCGTGGACGTCAGCCTGTGACAGTGATGGAGAACAGACAGACACGGTGGGGGTGATTGTTGAATTGGCTTGAACAAGGCTGGGATGAACTGACCACCAAACTCTTAGGACAAAGCGATAAAATGAAATGCACGTGCGCCTGCGCGCAAGCGCACGCGCGCGCGTGCACGTACGCGCGCGCGCGCGCGCGCACACACACACACACACACACACACACACACACACACACACCACCACCACCACCACCACCACCACCACTGCCACCACCACCACCACCAACAACAACAACAGCAACATTAACAACAACATTAACAACTACAGAAAGAAAGGAAACAAGACACAAAGGAAGAAGAAGAAAAAAGGTTAAACACGGTCACGTCACTGGTATCTCAGACAAGGAAAACCTCACGAATGTGAAAAGGGCTTTTCTTTGTATATCACTGAACCCAGATCGCGGAGTGAGAGAAGTAAATCGATAATGCTAAAAGGATTTTGACGTTGCACGTATGTTCTGAAACGCAACACGACAGCCCGTCGCGCCGACGACACTGTGTAAGAACTTGCTGCTTTTAGGACTGAAGATTCGTCTTTCTGTGATCTTGGCCGTTGTTCTAGGTCAGTCGGAGAGTCATGCGTGAGGTATAATAAGAACAGTCAGCGTTTAGCTGTCAGTCTGGACGAGGTGAAGCAGTTTCGGATAGAAATTCTGCATACGGTTGATGATTAGCTTCAGAAAATCATAACTGTGTTGTGTGTGTGTGTGTGTGTGTGTGTGTGTGTGTGTGTGTGTGTGGTGTAGTAGAAACGGTCATTTCATTCATGAAAACAGTCATTAACATACTTATTTGGTGAAACATTAACTGCTTGATGCAAGAAAACGTTCTTTTACAACTCGAAAATGATATTCACTGCCACTGACTCAAAGCATCAGAAATGATTTTCAAGGAAAAAGAGAAAACAAAAATCATCTTTTTTTATGAGTAAGCCGTCAGCTGTAACCAGTAATTAATTACGACAGTTTGTATCTGGTATTCAGCCGTACACCGGCACTGTGTTCTGCGAGATGTTGCAGCATACATGTGTGCGCTTTCAGTTTCAGGTTGTTTACCTCCCTTCCGACCTGAAAGAGCATTTCAAGATTGTCACGATACCAAAAAAAAAAAAAAAAAAAAAAAAAAAACGTTTTAAAAATCTTGTCGCGAACAAGAAACAAACGTCAAAATTACGATCTTCACTATTTTCACAGTTCATAGCTTGATTATTGATGTCGTGAAAGCAGCTTTGTAACGTGGCCATGTTGAAGATGACGGGCATTTCTGTTAATTCACTGCCCAAATTTTACTAAAAAGAAAGAAAATATTAATGAAGAAACAAGAGAGGGAAGGAAAACAAGGATGCAGAAGAAGAAAAATGCATAAGCAGACCACGCGAGCTTAGGTACTGCTCAATTCACGGCTCTTGTACAACTGCAGTATAACTACATAGTCGCCAGTTTACATCAACCTGTAGTAAATTGTAACAAGAGAATTAAAACTGTAGACTTCTCAGAATACCGACAATGAGCCAAACAGGCAAAGAAGAGTGGACGACAGTAAACAAACACAAGATGCAAAGCATATAAAGTACTCCCAGTTTATCTTGAATACGCGTGAGATATTCCATAAAGAGGAAAAACCGTTTTTGGCCGTTATAGCCGTTAGTAACGGCTATTCTGGTAACATCGGCCATCATCTGTGACCCATAATGAACATACCTACAAATTTTCAGAAAGATCGGCCAAGTACTTTGTGAGATATTCCATAAAGAGGAAAAACCGTTATGGGCCATTATAGCCGTTAGTAACGAATATAACGGTAAAATAAAACATCGGACATCATCCGTGACCCATAATGAACATACCTATAGGTTTTCAGAAAGATCGGCCAAGTACTTTGTGAGATATTCCATAAAGGAGAAAAACCGTTATGGGCCGTTAGTAACGGATATAACGGTAAAATGAAACCTTGGGCATCATCCGTGACCCATAATGAACATACCTACAAATTTTCAGAAAGATTGGCCCAGTAGTTTTGTCTGGAGCGAGTGGAACACATTTTGACCACGGACGGACAGACAGACAGAGAGAGATAGACAGCATTTCTTTGTTCCCATTGTAAAGTACTCCCTGTTCTATAAGAACTG
>CM065726.1:7989840-7992340 GCA_033310375.1 Conus canariensis
TAGCGCAATACCCAGAGTGGCCAGTATGCCAGTTGTGTCATCAGAAACTAGCAGCTGGTTTGTAAAAGAAAAAAGAAAGAAAATGGGGAGAAAAAAAATTAAAGGAAAAAAGCTTTTAGCCAAAGTCACTTAAGGTGGAATAACCTAGCACGAACCCCTGTCGCAGGGACGCTGCTGGTCTGTGGCACACGCCGTACTTGAAATGTTTGGAGTTGATGCGATGAGCTAGAGGCAGCCAGGGGAGCCACTTTGGCCTGCTGAGGAAATGGGCGTCTGGCGTGGGGCGGCCCACTTTAGCCTACTTCTTGGTGTCCCTTTCAGCATGCACGATCAATACTCTCTGCCTTCCCCTGCCCTTTCCCAGGTTCCCTCCTACTCCACTCCCTTCACGCCTTCCAAGGGCTTGAACGCACAAGAAAAACTCACTAATATACTTTCCTGTTCTGGACAGTGTTTTACGTGATTGCTGGCATCCAGGTCAGCTGGGGCTCTTGATTTCGACAAGATTCGCGTCAGTTTACTTCAACGGTCTTCACAAGACTAGACTGGGATTCAATTATTTTGCTGAAGACTACTGAATGGCCAGAGGCTGGACTTACTTCTTTCGAACGTACATTTTACAGAGGCTACTGAGTCATAAGAATACTGATGTTAGGTTGCACTTTGACTAAACACCATAACTCTGTTTCATTAGGCTACAATAATGATAATAAAATTGTAAAATCTAGATCTTAGGACTCAAGTTGTTTATTCGGCATGGTTTACCATTGTTAGAGAAAGAAAAATCAGCCGAAAAGAGCTGTTTGTAAGTAGTACCAGCAGCAAGAAAGTGTACAGAATTTAGCATTTGGCGCTGCCCAACACATACGTTTATTTGAGAGAGAGAGAGAGAGAGAGAGAGAGAGAGAGAGAGAGAGAGAGCCGGTGCTGCCTGTCTATGTATCTCAGATGCACTCCTTTTTGGATGTTAGTCACGCAAGTCAGCACTGTTTGCTTGCAAGTTCAGCGGTGATCCATTACCATATTGGATACACCAAGAGTGAAGAACTTTTATACTGGAAAGTAGCATTAGTCTCATTTTGATGTGGCGAAGTGAAGCAATGTCGGCGTTTGAAGAGACGTTGTATATAAGGGAGGGGGGGGGGGCAGTGGATAGGGGGGCTGACAGGGAGAGGGGGAGGGGAGACAGGGGAACGGGGACAGACGGAAGGGGAGGAGGAGGAGGGACAAACGAAAACGGGGGAGGCAGCAGAGAAGAGGAGAGGGACAGCTACTTATTATAAAGATCATAGACACAGAAATGAAATTCAAAGCTAAACAGCCTGTTCTTTGGATCAGCACCTTTCCACTTATAGCACACATAAACATTGAAGCCAACAGAGTGGTTGCTGTGTTCAAAGGGGTGTTCCATCCAAATCTTAAAGTAAAAACGTTCCCGGTCTGTTTCGTGGTTCTGTATCATGCAGGGTCCTATATCTATGCTGTTCTGATCTGTTTGCAAACCTTCATTGATTAGTTTATTGTACGTGGCTAAATCCATTCATATAAACTGCTTTTAATCAAATGTCCACATTATATACTTTGTCAATGTAAAAATGATTAAAATTGCTATTTTCAAAACGAGGTGACTGAGGGCGGAAAATGAAGCAATGTTTTAAAAGAAACGATGCTAGTTCCACCACAAGATACAGACAAACAGATTACAGGACAAAACATTGTTATGCTTTAAGATTTTTTTTAATATGTACTTAGTACTGTTGCCCACGAAATGCGGACATGTAATAACGGTCTTCATAACTGCAACGCTTGTCTCGTTTCAAATCAGCCTGACATCTAAATAATGACGTCAAACAATAATCATTTTCTAGAATCAGCATCCCATAGAAAATCGGTTTCGCAGTATGATGTCAACAGCTCATTACGTAGTATATTCTGAAACTCCCCCACAATACATATGTCACGTGACAAGTTGGCGAAGCTGAAAAAGAAATCCATGTACAGCAGACAAAAAGGTCTGCTGGACATCATTTTTAATTTCTTCGTCCAGTTACAGCTGTGCAAATACGAGAAAATCCAGATTACACCCAGTTTTGATCTTGAGATGAAAACTTGGGGTATAATACGAACAGCTTGAATTGGGTTGAATGACCCCTTCAGGACGAGAAAATGGACAAGAAATGTTTTCCAGTTATATATTGACATGGTTTGCTTCCACGCACTATAAAAATAATGTCTTATGATTGTTACATGCTCGATTGCTCTCAGTGGCTATTGTTTTCCCCAAAGAACTGAGAACAAATCTGACGCAAGTGTCAATTTAAATCCTACTGTACAGCTGTGCTAGTTTTAAGGTCCTGTCAAAGTCTGCCAGATCAATGGGCTCGTGTTGCATTCTGACAATACACAGACTTAATGAATCGTGAAAACACCAGATTTCTTACAGATATACATTGCAGTTTTAATAGAGACCATCCATTCTGATTTAGAAGAAAAAAAACGA
>CM065726.1:7999840-8002032 GCA_033310375.1 Conus canariensis
AAGCCTTTGTTTCTAGGCAACATTTCATTTTTCAACCACGTTTCGTTGCAATCGGTTTAACAGCCTTTGTGTAATCCTGCTGAATGGGTCCTGGATCTTCCTTCGGATCTGATCTGAGCTACGAATATCCTCAAAAAGTAATGAATTTATCCTTGGGCCTGTTTCTATCTTACCAATAAGTTTTGATAAATTTGGTATCATCGTCTTTGCATAATCTTTTCTAGCAGACAAACAAACAGATATGGGGGAAAACGTAACCCTCTTTGATAAACGTAAATGCAATGCAAAGTCCCCAAAGCTCGCGTGTGATAGACTGCAAAGAGGCAGATCACTTGGTCCAAGAAAAGGGGCTCCATATTGCCATAAAGTTTCTGACTGGAGATTATTCTGAATGTGTGTGTGTGTGTGTTTGTTTGTGTGTGTGTGTGTGTGTGTGTGTGTGTGTGTGTGTGTGCGTGTGCGTGTGTGTGCGTGTGTGCATACGTGTGTGTGTGTGTTGTGTGTGTGTGTGTGTGTGTGGTGTGTGTGTGTGTGTGTGTGTGGTGTGTAGTACAGGAAGATTTATGTTCCATTTGCATAAACATTCTTAAATTGGATAATTGTGACATCATTATTGTACAAAATGGTGTAATATCTTCTGTAGAAAGATTTACATTGTGTTTCTTTTATAGTGGTTAAAAACGGTATATTGGAAATACTCTTGTGGCCTTACCTGTCGTGCATTGTCATTGCCTGGAACGCTCGTATCAATATCTATAGCCTTGCAAAGATTAGTCTTCATAAACCGTGTATGTGGAGAGAAAACAGCGACGTTAAAGAGTACTAGGGACACATATTCGCAAAAGCGCACACTCTAACAGACAACTGAAAGAGTACCAATACCTGGTTCTCTCTCTCTCTCTCTCTCTCTCTCTCTCTCTCTCCTGTCTCTCTCTCTCTGTCTCTCTGTCTCTCTCTCTCTCTCTCTCTCTCTCTCTCTCTCTCTCTCTCTCTCTCTCTCTCTTTATAATGCACACATTCACAAACAATTACACACCAACACATACAAAACACTTGGATTCATTAGCTACTAAAATAGAATGAACACGTATTCAGATTTTTTTTTTCGTGTCACAATATGTATAATCTCACGAAAAAATGTGATCAGTAGTAGATTTACAGCAGAAAGATTCTTAAAAAGAGAAACGCTCTGCATGTTATGAAAATATGTCAGGGTAGTGCATTTTTCGTCAAATTTCGCCTACTCTTGAAGGACTCCAATAAAGGTTTCATAACTGTTATCAGTTGTTTTTCCCTTAAGTTGGTACTTAACAAAATTTCAGGCTTATAACCCTGTTTGACAACCCTAACTATTGCTTGACTTCAGGCACCCCCCCCTCCCACCCCCACCCCTATTTGTGAAGGAAAGCAGACGGCTTTCATTCTTGTATGTTTTATTGTGTTTTCACCCCTGCAGTATGTTCTATGGATGTAGCAATTTGACTCTGGTTAAAAATATTTAGTACAGTCTGCATATTGTCTGCCAACAAAACAAAATTGTCAGAAATATCCTAAATCCAAAGCAATTTTTGCCCTTAGAGATCCCATTCAGGGCTTACCCGCCAACGGCTAACCATTGATACGGTAGCTTCGGGGCAGAAATGTGGAACTTTTTCCTTCATATTTGACAGACAGTCTTTGTTAATATTTGGCATTTTTCTGTTATACATTAGTCGTCTACTTGATGTTACTGAATCGGTACTTCAAATTACAGTTAGCAGCTTTTATGAGCTAGCAGTGGTTGGTTCAGGTTTTTATCTGGAATTAGTGTGGACAATACACTAAATGGCTCGTATGCCAGCCTTTTAATAAGAAGTTTTCGGGTGGCTCTTTGTAGATAAAAAGGGGGAAATTAAAAGAAAGGAACGGGAAAATTTTATCCAAAGTCACTTCAGGGGGAAATAACCTAGCACGAACCCTGTCGCAGGGGCGCTGCTGGTCTGTGGCACACGCCGTACTTGAAATGTTTGGAGTTGATGCGGTGAGCTAGAGGCAGCCAGGGGAGCCACTTTGGCCTGCTGAGGAAATGGGCGTCTGGCGTGGGGCGGCCCACTTTAGCCTACTTCTTGGTGTCGCTTTCAGCATGCACGATCAATACTCTCTGCCTTCCCCTTCCCTTTCCCAGGTTCCCTACCACTCTCCTCCCTTCACGC
>CM065726.1:8015634-8023134 GCA_033310375.1 Conus canariensis
TACACAAAAAATTTTCAGGTCAGAAATGGAAACATTTTCCACAAAAAAGAAAACTTTACTGCACAAAAAAATTTAAAACCTGGTTTAAAGGGAACAAAAAGCGGGAATTCAATTTTTCGATGTCAAAAAGGGGATCATACATGGTGCCGAAATTGCGAACTTGCGGACTATTCATTTACCCAAAATATTAAAAAAAAAACTTGGAAAAAAACTGGACTGTACGGGGATGACGGCCTTGCCGCTCTGAATGACAACCCTAGAAATATTAAAAAAGAAAAAAAAATTTTTTGTAAAATTTTCCACAACCAAAATTTAAAAAATCACAATAAAGCAAAAAAAAGATAGTGAACTATTTTAACATAACGTTAGACCTCAACCAACACACATATAAACCATAAAAAGAAACCAAATGACACGCCTGTTTATTTAAACATCAAAAGCAATCCCCCAAAACCCTCCTTTACTGAAAAAAATACCCAAAACAAAAATAAAAGACTATCCAATTTGTCAGTAACGAAACATTTTCAAAAACGCTAAAACTGAATCCCAAAGAGGCGTTACATACAATTTGGCTACAATTACAAACTAAGATACGATCCAGACAATGATACAAAAAAATGCAGAAAGAACGGGAAAAGGAATTTCATATTACAATCCCCCGGGGGATGCAAGAGTTAAAACAAATGGGGGAAAGAATTCTTTAAAATTTTGACATCATCTTTCCCAAAAGACCAAAAAATTACAAGAAAATTAAAAAAAAAAACAAACAAAAATTTATCATATTCAGGGTTTCCCAAACCCTTTTAAAAATCCATCGATTCACAAACAAAATAAAAACCCGACAGAAAAAAAGGGGGGTAACAAAAGGGAAAAATTTTGTAACTTCCCAAAAAAGAACATGCCCCCTAAGAAACCCAAATCCCCTTTTATAAACAACATTGTTCCCAAAACCCCTGTAACATCAAGAACCAAAAGAAACATATGTATTTCAGGGAAAAAAACCAATTCAAAACTAATAGCAAACCATAAACAATCTTTTAACAAAGAAAGATCCCAAAAAACCAAACAGAATTAGTAAATACTTTTGGGAAACTTAAAGAAAAAAACATAGACTAAAAACCCATATCGGGGAAAATTTTAAAAAGAGCAGCATCATACAAAAACATTTAAAAAAAATCAACCCTTTGCCTAACAGAAAAAATACTTTTTTTACAAATTAAACCACAGTTGGCAACTCAAAATTGTTAGAAAAAAAAAGGTTTTAACAATTGCAACACAGATGAAGTTCCTATCAGCAAAAAAAACCCAAACACCTAAAGAAACACATTAGCACGGGAAAAAAACAACAAAAACCACTATTTATATAATACTGGCACTGGCAACACAAGCTCATCACATCCTACGCCGCACAGCGTGAAAAAAATTTTTAATTTTTTAGAAGCTTGTTTTTAAACTTGTTTTTAATGTAACAAATGTCGCTCCCAGTTTTTGGCATTTTTTTTAAAAAATTTTCCTTTCCCCCATACCATTTCCTCTCCTTTTCCCTCTCTCTCTCTCTCCTCTCTCTTTTAAAATTTTAAAAATATTATAATTATTTATGCAGAAATATACTTTTTGTTTTTTAGTGTGGTAATATATTATATATTTAATTTATAATATTTATATAAAACTCCTTTTGGGCATACTTTTAAATTTTTTTTTGTATTTTTGTGTTTACTTTGTTTTTGTACAATTCATATTTTATGTTTAAATTTTTTTATGTTTACAGTAGGGTTTTTCAATAAAATTTTATGTATGAAGTCTCATTAAAGTGTGAATTTCAGGGGGTTCTAGGGGAAAAACTTTTTTTTGAACAGCTGACTTTCCCTTGGGGAAACAAACTAACAATCGACATCCAAACCCCCCCCCGATTGGTTTTTTTCTCCGCTCAAAAAAAAGTGGAAATAATTAAAAAATATGAAAAAAAAAAAAAAAAATTTTTTTGGGGGCTCAAAAAAACCCGCCCTTTCAAAAAAAAAAAACTCGTATTTACTAAAATTTTTTGGAATTTTTCCCGGGGAAAATTTTTAGGGGACACACAACACCCACAACACCACCACCCCACAAACCACCACACCCGCCCCACGCACACCACCACGCCAAAACCCCGCACCGACCCCACACACCAGTGCCCAGCCCCCATGTAAAAGCCGCACCACGTACGCATCACAAAACACCACACCCACACCCCACCCCACACACACACACACAGATGTTAATGAAGAAGATAGATAATAGAAATAGTTAGACAGACAGACAGATTTTTGATAGATAACCCCCAAAAACACCACACACACCCCCAAAAACACCCCAAAAAGCACACACCCACACACACACACACACACCCCACATCACACACACACACCACACACACACACAAAAATTTCACAACCACCACCCCACACACACAAACACATGCAAAACACACACACAAAAAACACCACACACACACAAAAAAACCCCTGCCACAAAAAACCACACACACACACACCCCAAAAAACCCCACCCCACAAAAACACACACACACAAATGGGATCCAGGGGCAGATGCGCCTCCAACAGTCGCGCCCCCATTTTTCCCCCTCCAAATTCTTGATCCTTCATTCCTTGCTCTCTGGTCCCCAAAAATTTCCCTGCCCCTCTCCACACCCGGGTTTTTATGTTTTTATTTGGGGGCCCAAAGGGGAAGGCTGGGCTTGGGAAGGGTACTTTTGGGGGCCCCCATGATTGTTTTCGTGGGAAAGGGGGATTAAATGGCCCTTGGGGGGAAAAATCCCTCGATGGGGTTTTTTGGGGGTCCAAGGGTTGGGGCGTCTTGGAAAGGATAAATGGGGTGGCCCTCAATTGATTGGGGGTCGGCAAGGTGTGAATGTTTTGGGAAAAATTGGGGCCCCCTTTAATTTTTGGGGGGTGGGGAGGTAGGGGCTTCTTTGGGGTGGGTACGGTGTTGCATACGCGGGCCCACTTAGTAACCCCTTCTTGGGGACAGTTCAAATTTCGTTTCATAAAAGGGCATCAACTTGGGGGCATATACCCTACCATGAAACCGATGAGTGACCCCCCCCCCTTTCTCCCCCAGTTTTTTCTTTTTTTTTGGGGGACGGAAAAAAGACAGAAAAGACCCGGGGGGGGGAAGGGAAAAGAAAGGCATAAAAGGGAGAAGAAAAAAAATCAACACCCACGCCGCGCGACCCCCCCAAAGCAAACACAAACACACCACACACCCACCCCGGGGGGCCCCCGGGGCGCGCGCGGGGCCCCCCCGCGCGAACACGGGGGAAAAAAGGACGAAACGGGGAAGGGGGAAAAAGGGAATAAGGGAAAAAAGGAAAAGGGGGGGCGGGGCCCCAAAGGGGGGAAATTTAAAAGTAGCAGGATGAGCTCCCCCTCCTCCCCCCCAAAAACCCCCCCCTCATCCCCCTACCATCTCCCCCCACGCCCCCCCTTTTTCTAAAAAAAACGTGGGAAAAACAAACCCCCCCCTAAAAAAAACCGCAACCTTCAGCAACGGAAAAAGGGCCCCAATACCCCCTCCCCCCCCAATCTCCAACCCATTGACCCTTTTGCCTCCATTGTTCTTTCCCACCCATGGAGATTTGTGTGCTCCCCCATTCCCCCCCCCCCCCCCCCCCACCCCCCTTGCCCCCTTTCCTCCTCCTCCTTTTTTTCCACCATGTCCCCAGCAGAATAAAAGCTCCTTGTCGTTTCCATAAAGAAGACACAGTTCCATCATTGAACCCGAGTGAACAAGAGAGTGATGGTGGGTGAAGAGAGGGAGAGAGAGAGAGAGAGAGAGGAGGAAGGGCGGCTGGAGGAGGGTTGGGGTCTGGGGAGGGGGGGCCCCTTCCTTTGGCATCTTCTACTACTGGAAATATCCAGAAAAAGAAAAAAGGACAGACAATGAAATTAGGCATTGACTCTCTCCACTCCCGACCTTCCATTGACCCCCTCCCCCCCTCCCAGTCTCCCCTTTTTCCCTTTTTTTTTCACCCTGTCACCCTCTCCTTTTTGTCTTCACATTGGGGGATGGAGGGGGGGGTGAGTAGGGACGATAGTTGTTGCTTTTTTTTTTAAGGTGCGTCAAGAAAGTTACGAAAAAGACAGAAATGAAGTAAAGAAACATATCCGAACGAGACCTATGAGGCGATTACCTGATGGTTTTTACAACATCGGCCCTGGAAATCCGCTATAACTTGCTAGAATTATTATCCTCTCACATGTAAACACACAACACACACACACACACACCACCACACACACACACACACACAACACACACACACCCGCCCCACTTCCCTTGTCCTGCGCGATAGCTGCAAATTCATCCCTCTCCCCCCATTCGTTACAAGATTAATCCCATCCATATTTGCCACAGTAACACATTGTTGTCAATTCTAAGTGAAAAAGGGTGACTAAGTTAATACATACAGGATTTAAATTCTGAGCTGGGGACATTCTGGATGCCGTAGGCGCATGTGGAAACTATGTCGTTTCAAGAAGTACGACCGTCACTGCTTATGTAATTACCCTCCCTTTCAAACCAGCAGTAATTTCTGTAACAAAACAAATCGTTCAACATGACTTGCTGCTGTATCTTTTTCATAGAGCGACATAAAATTGTTTCCCAGCTTGCAGCTCTAATCATGTCCTCAGCCGGCTTGTCTTAGTCAGGTTGCTTGCCTTCACACAAAAGCTACGTTCACACTAAACCAGGCCACTTGCCTGACGTCACCGTCACCTTGACTAGGTATGTCACACTCGTTATACATGCAGCCATTTGCCGTCACAAGACAATGCTAGGCAATTAGACCAAGAAGGCAGCACTGTATTTGACTAAAGCAACCTCTATTTACGTATTTGTGACGTTTTTTGAAGAGTCAAAAGAAAGAAAAACAAGATGCAAAGCATATAAACGTACTCCCAGTTTATCTTGAATACGCGTGAGATATTCCATAAAGAGGAAAACCGTTTTGGGCCGTTATAGCTGTTAGTAACGGCTATTCTAGTAAACATCGGCCATCATCTGTGACCCATAATGAAATACCTACAATTTTCAGAAAGATCGGCCAAGTACTTTGTGAGATATTCCATAAAGAAGAAAAACCGTCATGGGCCGTTATAGCCGTTAGTAACGGATAAAACTGTAAAAAAACATCGGGCATCATCCATGACCCATAATGACATACCTACAAATTTTCAGAAAGATCGGCCATGTAGTTTCTGAGATATTCCATAAAGAAGAAAAACCGTTATGGGCCGTTATAGCCATTATAACGGATATAACAGTAAAATAAAACATCGGGCATCATCCGTGACCCATAATGAACATACCTACAAATTTTGAGAAAGATCGCCCAGTAGTTTTGTCTGGAGCGAGTGGAACACATTTTGACCACGGACGGACGGACAGACACACAGACACAGACACACAGACACACAGACTGCATTTCTTCGTTCCCATTCTAAAGTACTCCCCTGTTCTAAAAGAACTGGGAGTACAAAAAGAGAGTGTCACTGCTAGCCTGTTAGACTGAGTGAAAAATTGCTGTGGGGCTCGACTTCTTTTCCTAGGCATTTCCCTGTGTTGCTGATGATATCTCCATTGTGGGGGTTTTATTACTTTTTTTCGAAAGTGGCTGACCTGATCTGGACAACAATGATGCTCCTTCTTGGTCCTTCACGAATGAAGAGCAGTCACTGTAATTATCTTAAAAACTTAAGTTCTTGGATCAGCCAGCCATCTGCTCTGTGTGTGTGGTGTATGTGTGTGTGTATGTTGTGTGTGTGTGTGGTGTGTGTGTGTGTGTGTGTGGTGTGTGTGTGTGTGTGCGTGTGACAAAGTAGGTTACATTTGCTAAGTAGCACAGGCTGGCCTGGCTTTGTTCAATGTGGATACACATTGTCAGCACCTTAGGTGGCAGAGGGAGAATAACGTGTGTACAATGTACAGTCTGTTAAAATCTGTGGAAAAGACAGAATCTAGTATCACCTTCAGTGAAGAAAAACGTGAAACAGAGGACGAACGTATAGAAAGTGCTCAGTAAAGTTACCGTGGAAGCGTATTTAGTCATGAACCGGATATATTGTAGAGCGGAGAGTGGTCAATGGGGATACCATTATAGAATTTGATTGGTAAAAAAAAAAAAAAGCAAATCGAAAGTAGCCAAATTGTGAACTATATCTTTTTTTTCTTCAGCATTTCGTGAATCGGCAATGCTTCACAGATTACATTTTAAATGATTTTTGACCCAATTGATGAAACTTTTCTGATTAGTCTATTCATTTGTAATGTCTGTCTCTCTGATTAGATTATTTTAGACTTGAAATGAATTCGGATAGTATTGTATAATCATGAGTATAAGCAATAGCTGTGTGTGTGTGTGTGTGTGTGTGTGTGTGTGTGGTGTGTGTGTGGTGTGTGTGTGTGTGTGTGTGTAGTGTGTGTGTGTGTGTGTGTGTGTGTGTGTGCACGCGTGTGTGTGATTGAGGAAGACAGTTACCAGACACGACCTGCTGTTCTATGCAATGAACCCTTTTTAGAGCCCAACATTTTAAAAGACATCTAAAACATCAACACATTTTCAGCGATTTTTGTTCAGGCAAAAACAGGTCTTATTTGTGCACAATGAAATAAAACGTATGTAGCTGCCATTTTCTTTTAATGACATTTCATTTCATTCGTCATCACACATGCAGTTGACATTTCTTAATCAGATTTTGTGACCGAGAAAATTCACTGTTCAAGCATTGCATGAAAAGATTTATTGCGCAATCCAGCTATATCATGAATTCAGCAGAAGACAAAAAACAAACAAACAAACAAATAAAAGCTGAGGAGAAACGCACGTACGTGTGTTACAACCATCTTATGAGGTCAACCTCCTAAACAGGCATGAGGGTTTTGACAGGCACGGAGAATGAGATTATATCGCTCACCCAAAGACAGCTGTGTAGCTACGCTTCTCGACATTATAATCCCCGTTTAGGACTGGCCACCCAGATAAGACTTTGACAGACGTTCAGTGCTGCCAGGGTCCATTCCTGTGTACGCGCACTCTGAACATCGACTGAAGTGAGACTGCCATCGTAGATGACATCACTGTGTGGTACGTAGCGAAATACAAAACAATATTCAGAAATCTGTGAAGGGGTGTAATCTCTGTTAGATCTCGCGTTCAGCAAGAGTGATCCCGCCTCTTTTTTTTTTTTTTTTTTTTTGACAGATGCCGATGGTAGGCACGCCCAAAGCAATGTTTGCCCTAGCAGTCAGATTAACAGTTCAGAAGGGGAAAATGTCAAAACGTGGGTGTAAAACTGTGCGCCTGGGGCGCCTGGTATGCAAACACTCGCCGATGTTTATTCTGGCGTGCGCTTCTTATCAAACATTTGAATTTGCTCGATCTATTTGTTTGATCCACACACTCAGAAAAGGTAACTCCGTTTGCAACAGAAAGCAAGATTT
>CM065726.1:8030634-8043134 GCA_033310375.1 Conus canariensis
CTGTAAGCATCCCACGCAACGAGTGGAGAACGTTGTCAAACGGGAAGCATCCCAGCCAACGAGTGGAGAACGTTGTCAAACCGTAGCATCCCATCCAACGAGCGGAGAACGTTGTCAAACCGAAGCATTCCACCCAACGAGTGGAGAACGTTGTCAAACCGTTAGCATCCCACCCAACGAGTGGAAAACGTTGTCAAACCGTTAGCATCCACCCAACGAGTGGAGAACGTTGTCAAACCGTTAGCATCCTACGCAACGAGTGGAGAACGTTGTCAAACCGTTAGCATCCAACCCAAGGAGTGGAGAACGTTGTCAAACCGTTAGCATCCCACCCAACGAGTGGAGAACGTTGTCAAACCGTTAGCATCCCACCCAACGAGTGGAGAACATTGTCAAACCGTTAGCATCCAACCCAACGAGTGGAGAACGTTGTCAAACCGTTAGCATCCCACCCAACGAGTGGAGAACGTTGTCAAACCGTTAGCATCCCACCCAACGAGTGGAGAACGTTGTCAAACCGTTAGCATTCCACGCAACGAGTGGCTCGAACTCGATGATTAAGAGCATTTGACCACGCCCCCTCCCTCCCCACTCTCGCCCCCGTCTCCTCTTCCCCGACCGCGTCTCTCCTCCTCTGCCCCCCCTCCCCCCACCCCCCACCCCCACCCCGTTAAGTTGTATTCGGGTGTTACATTGGCCTATGGGCTGAGCTGAGGCAGAGTGCAGGTGGACGGACGTGAGCAAACCTGGTACTAGTAGGGCACTTTGGAGAGGGCGGATCGGCCCCTGCTGAAGGTTATCCGGATCCGTAACACAGATTCGCACCAAAAGTCCCCCCCCCCCCTCCCCCTTGGGTCACATTCCGTCTATTCACCAAATTTCAATAAACTCGGTTACGTCATTTTTTTCTCCATTTTCCCACAGACGGACAAACAAATCGTCGAACAGTCGCTGAAGTAAAAATGGAGGTGTGGGAATGAAACTGCTGAAACTTCTGGAAAAAAGAAAGGGGTCGTTGGGGTTGGTGTAATGTTACTCTGATACCGTCAGAAGGACGTCCTCGCCCTTCCACGTTGAAAGCATCTGTACTGCCTTGACTGGCAAGCTTTCAGCCTCAACTACATAAGTGTTTGTACGCAAAAGCATGTGCGCGCGCGCAAGCACACATACACACACACACACACTCACACACACACACACACACGCGCGCACACACGCACAGCACGCACACACACACACACACACACACACACACACACACACACACACACACACACACACACAAGCACGAACGCACACACACTCACACACAACACACACACACACACACACACACACACACACACACACACACACACACCACACGCGAGCATGTACACATGCACGCCCACACACACACACACACACACACACACACACACACACACAACCACACAACACACACACAACACACCACGCGCGCGCGCGCGCGCGCGCGCGAGCATGTACACATGCACGCGCGCACACACGCACACACACACAACACACACACACACACACATACCCACATACGCACGCACGCACGCACTCGTGCGTGCACACACACAGACGCACGCGCACACACACACACACACACACACACACACACACACAACACACACACACACACACACACACACACACACACACACACACACACACACACACACACACAGACGTACACACAGATAGAGAAGAGAGAGAGAGACATACATACATGCATGATGTATACATACATACATACACACATGCATACATACATACATACATACATACATACATACATACATACATACATACACACATACATACATACACACATACACATACATGCATGCATACATACATACATACATACATACATACATACATAACATACATACATACATACATACATACATACATACATATACATACATACATACATACGTCCTTACGTACATACATACATGGGTAAAGGAGGAATGAACTAGGATGAGCTGAACAGCAGAAGTTTTCAGAGAAGAAACTCCCCACGCGCAAATGGTTTTTGTCCTGAATTCCTCACTCTCGAAGATGGCCGGGCGCATCCAGGTCATGAATCTGTGATGGCTTTCCACTGCCAGACCTTTTCATCCCTCACGCTGCCGGGGTGGAGAGTCAAACCGACTGGGTGTGTGGCCGTCTTACTGTTTTGCCTATGGAGTAGGATGTCTTGCCCACATCAAACACTTATTCTAGATAAGTAGATAGTTGGGTAGGTCGGTAGGTTGGTAGATCGGTAGGTCATCGGTTAGTCGGTCGGTCGGTCCGTGGAAGGATGGATAAATGGATCGATCCTTTCAACCATCTATCGAACAGTTGATCGATAGAATCACCGAATTCTTCAACTTCCTGGCTAATGCCTTTCAACCATCTATCGAACAGTTGATCGATACAATCGCCGAATTCTTCAACTTCCTGGCTAATGGTACTGGCCAAGAGCTTAATTCACCTGTAACCATGCCTGTAATTAACAGAATCATCCGTTAAAATGAAGGTCCTACTGGTTGAGCATTCTGCCAGCTTCGGGTGCTCCCACAGCTTTGAGTGTGTGTTTCCTGTTCTGTATCCATGCATATAAATGCGTGACCTTTGCGTAAGGTGCCCATCCCTACAGTTTGCCGGAGAGATCGATAAATGCCATTCGATCCACTGGAGATGTTTGCAAAACACATTTGACATGCTGAAGAGCCTCTGGATTCCATCCGGTCTGTATGCGACATTAATGTCAATCCATTCCATTTGTAAAAGGCGTTAGAGCAGATCGGTACCATCTTCTGTTTAATCTTCAGGGGTGAGCAATATTTCCATCCGATTTGGATGGCATAAGCGCCGTTCGATCTGTAGCTATGAGAGATCGATAAATCCATTTCACCTGTAGTATTAGTTCACAAAAGGAAACCCGTTTTCTCTGTAGGTGAATTAAAAAAAGATTGTATCCGATCTGTCGGAGAGATCATTAAGTCAACCTTATTTACACGATAAATCAGTAAATCATATTCCTTATGATGACGTTATCAAACAATTCTGTTCAATCTACGAAGTGTTCGAGTGTTCAAGAGTTCGATCTGCAGGAAAGTATTATAAATCACATTCAATTTGTAGGAGTTATCTTGAATTATATTTGATTTGTTGGGGATATCAATAAATCATATTCGACCTGTAGCAGGAGATTTATAAGTGATTTCGATCCGTCGGAGATAATAGATAAGTCTTAGTAAAACTGTAGATCTCAATAAATGATATTCGATAGGTACGATGATATCAATAAATTTCATTCGATCTGTACAGGATGTGATCAAATTATATTCAGTGTGCGAGATAAGATTAAATTTTGTTCAGTCTGTCCGAGATACCAATAAAATATTCAGCAGAAGATGCCAATCGATTGGATTTACTCTTAATGTGATATCAATAAATGGTATCCAATCTGCAGATGATGTCAAGTGTTGTAATTGTATTCAATATACAGGCGAAATCGATAAACTGTTGAGGCTACAGGCGTGTTGTACACCCTCCAGGTTTCTCTGGAGATCAGAAAACTTCCATCAAATATGCAGGCAAAAATCATTAAATTTGTGTCAACCAGGTAGAACCGATTGATAATTTGCTGTCTACCCGAAGGACAGATCACGTAACTCCTTTTCGATTCCGTAAGAATATTTAGCATTTGAGGAAATCTGCAATATTTTACTCATCGAAACAACAGATCATCAATCTTCTGTTGATTCTGTTCGACAGATGAAAATCTCTCTCTCTCTCTCTCTCTCTCTCTCTCTCTCTCTCTCTCTCTCTCTCTCTCTCTCTCTCTCTCTCTGACGAGAGTTGGGAGCAGGTTGGTGTTGTCCTCTCGGGAAGGAATAGGAATATTTTCTCTGAAAGAATTATGTTAACATTTCACCGCCACGTTCTCTCTTACTAGTTATGGAAGGAGCAACTTTCCGGTACTGATAATGAAAAGAAATTTTCATGTTTTCGGGACTGCTAAAACTACTCAAGAGTGGCTCAGGAATAATTAATTCTCCTTAGGCTTGTACTCTTAAAAGTACTTGTAGCTCCGAGAGACAGCATTTGAGATAATTTCAAACATTCAATACTGACTGAACAATAAAGAACTGACACAAGTTAAGTGCACTTTCACATATCAACTTTACTTGTTTAAACAAAGGTGAAATTTTCCTATCTAATTTCACAAATGCAGTTCAGGCTGGCTGAGTTTTGTTTCCCACTTCGTTTTTCATCATTATGAGAGGGAAAGTGCTGGATGAGTTGGAGTTCACTTAGACTATTAGAACTTATCTGATTTTGGGGAGGATAGTTGATCTCTCTCTAACTGCTAGTGACTGATCCACTTCTCTTTAGACCTGCTGATCCAGTGCTAGGCTGCGGTGTTTGTCCACTACCAGGCTGCCCAGGGTAGGTAGGAACCAGGTTCTAAAACAAACAGGACCTGGTCTGTAGTTAAGTAGCTGAGAGTCTGGCTTCTTGAGTTCTCACACTTGCCCTCTGGCTTTCAGTAAATATGTGAGATCTCAGCCAACAAAGGATTAGACTAGCATAAATATATCAGCCATAATTATCAGTTTCCAGTTTCACTCAGAGTTTGAGTGAAACAAGGGGTAGGAGACAGTACTACAATGCTATTCAATGAAAGTCAAATAACTCTTCAATGTTTTTCCTATAAATTAAGTTGAAATAACTTGGACTATCTTTAGTCCAAGTACACATGTTGATTAGACTTAGAATCACATATTATAAAGCATTTCGACAATCAACAGTATTCATAAATCAACAGTTTTCACCTAGTACAGGCATACTGCTTTTTCGGTAAAAATGTATCATTCAGTTATCATTATTATTATTATTCCTTCTTCTTCTTTCATTTATTCATTCATTAATGCATTCATTCATTTATTCATTCATTAATGCATTCATTCATTCATTCATTCATTCATTCATCCAAATGTTGCCTTTCTTTATTCCCTCTTTCTGTCTTTCTTTCTAACTCTCCCTCTTTTTTTCTTACTTTTCTCTTTCTCTATTACACAGCTTTTGCCAGAATTTTCATACTTTCGACACCCCTTTCAAAAATGCTTTGCAATCTTCAGAAGACAGCCCATTAAGTTATCTGTCTGCTGACTCATCTTCAGATGTCTCACATCCCTTAGTGCTGACAAGACGTTGAATTGAAGAACCAGCCTTTATGTCACGTGTAATGCTCATTGACGGTTACATTCAGTACTGCAAGGGCAGCCAGCATTGCCCAGACCTCCATCGATGTCAAACGAATCTTGAATCTGCTGTTTGAATTGGTTAATGAGTGAAAACGTTATTTTCTAACGTGGGAAGTAACTGTTGCCTCTGACTGAAGGAGTTATTGCCTGTTTAAAAAAAACAGAACATACGAAACATGAAACAGCAACGTTTATGTTGCTAAATAGTTTGATATTTCATGAAAATATATAATTTTGTAGACAATTATCAATTAGTGATGTTAAATTCACAGTGTCTATCTTCGATGAAAAGTTTGCTATAAATGAGAACTATGCCAGGCTTTGTGTTTTCTTCTGCCAGAGGAAGTAAGAGTTAGGATGGACTATAAGTGGTTACTCTCTGCCCACTACGACTTCCCACGTACCTGTCCATGAATAGCATGACCTTAAGAGCCACCGGCTGATAGGACATCAATGTCACTATTCACAAGTCTCCATGCAATCAGTAATATTCCTTCTGATTCATCTTGTATGTATTCTTTAATATGGATCTTGCAAAGCGGATCCAGTCCAAAATTTAGTGTGTTTGTCAGTGTGCTGCATTGCATCTTTCTATCAAATTTTGTTTATTTTGCTTATTTACTTTTTGTGTAACCATCCTTCTAGAGAAAACAAGCGAGAGAAGCAGATGGGAAACATGGTTTCCTTGGCCGAGAGGCTGGCTGGAACTCAAAATCACTTTGAGCAGATAGAATTTGAAATACGCATCCATATGATTTGTGTTTGAAATTTCATGATGCGAATACATGGTTCACTTCAAGAAAGCAGCTGGTGTGTTTCCAGTCACTTAAAGCAAGTAGATGGTTAACTTCGAGAAAAGCAACTCTCACCAATTGTTTGCTTTGACGGTCAGACGGTAGACGGTCAGACCCAAAGAAAAAGCAGCTCATGTCTTGACTGTTCAAATACAAACAGACGGTTAACTGGAATAAAGCAATTCATGTGCATCAAATCATATATGGTGAATTAACAGTAAACTTTGAAAATAGCAATCCGTGCGTCACAAACAGCAACTTGAAACAGTTAACTCGGGGAAAAGATAGCAATCCATGTGTCTGAAATTACTGAATGTCTTTAGATGATTCATTTGAACCAACACACACACACACACACACACACACACACACACACACACACACACATGCACACACACACACACACACACACACACACACACACACACACAGACACACACGCACGCACGCACGCACGCACGCACGCGCGCACACACACACCACACACACACACACACACACACACACACACACACACACATAGTGCGACTCTCATGCTTAATGCAAAATGACAGTTGATATGAAGAAAAGCAACTCATTGTCTCAAATACTGAATGCAAACAGACAATCAATGAGGGAAAAAAACATACCTGAAATCTTCCTAAGTGAACCAATGATTCACTTTAAACAAAAGCAGTTAGCATGTTTGTATTTGTGACCTGACTATTGCCAGCCACACCATCCTCTACAACCCCTTCTCCTCCCGACCCCTTTACCCCTCCCCTTCTCTCTAACCTTTTCTTTCTCTGTCTTACAAACTTCAAGTAGGATGAGCAGTACGTCACTTTCAGTCTCTACCCTCGCCCTTCCACCCCCTCCTTCTCCTCTCACACTCTCCCTGCAGTCTGCCGGTTGTTTCCTTTGAGGCGAGCCGACCCCATGTGGGTTCCCTGCTTCACACAGGGTCCAAACAGCTCCCCGTGTCAACCATCGTCTGCAGACGGCGCCTCCACTGGCTGGGTCATGTCTTAAGATTATCCTCTTCAAGACCTGCAAACTAGGCCATTAAATGGACCCCAGCAGGCCAGAGAAAAAGAGGACGACCCAGGATGAGCTGGCGACAGACAGTGGAGAGAGACCTCAGACTCGTTGACAGAGGATGGAGTGACACCAGCAAACTGGCTGAGGACCGTGCACAGTGGAGCGCCTTGACTGCCTCATGCGTCGCAAGACGCGGGAGCATCTGCGTCTAAGTCTAAGTAAGAGCCGACCCCATGTGGGTTCCCTGCTTCACTCCATTTCCACTCTCTCCTCCTCCCTCACTTATCTAGTTGTGCAGGTGATCACTCGTGGTTGAGACAAGGGCCGCCTGCTATCTTGTGTACTTTAGAGCAGCCGACCGTCCCTTCCTCTTCTTCCCCACTCACACCATGTCGCAGGACAGACAGCAAGTTGCACACAGAGAATGTCTTCTCGAATCTTCTACACACTCCTCCATCCTGCAGGTGGTGGGGGATGACATCGTAGTCAAGATCACCCCCCCCCCCCCCCCTGACTACTACCCCCCTCTTCGTTATACTGATATCATTGGCTGTCCTATTTCTCTGACAGCCCGTCAATCCGACAGGCAGCAGAGACCAGACGTGTAGCTTAGCACACAACAAGGGGAAACCACGTCTCCTCAGTTCACTGCTCTACCAAAGCCTGTGAGACGAATCACCAACAGTAAACCAATAAAGAAAACCAATAGATAAGGGAACGTTCATCTCTCCTACTCTGAGATCCTGTGTAAGGTTTCACTGATCAACCCAGAAGAACTGTAAGTTGAAACTAAGTTTCTAAGCCTTGAGACTATGCATTGCTTGTATGTATGCCGTATGTTTTGACATTGTAACTTCGTGCCAAAACTTGATTGATGATGTCTATCAAAATGATGAATGAGTATTCTGCTATAGCAGCTTGTTTGCCACAATTTGGTAAAAACTGTTAAGATGCTTGGTTAATATTCTATGTTAACAATATGACTTGTCGCCAAAATGCAATACTATCTGTTAAGATGATCACTGAATGCTGTCTTCTGAGAGGATGACAGTATGCCTGAGCTGGGTGAAAACTATTAAGGTGATTTATGAATACTGTTGATTGTCCTAATGTCTTAAAGTAGATGACTCTAATCAACAAGTGTACTTGGGCTAAGTGTATTCCAACTTACTTCAACTTCGTTTATAAGTAAGATTGAAGAGTTGTTTGCCTTCAATTGTTTAACATTGTAATACTGTCTTATATCACTTGTTAAAATCCACTCAAATCCAAGTGAAGAACTAAAGTGGATACTGAAAATTATGGTAGAAATATTTATGCATGTCTAATTCTTTGTCGGCTGAGATCTCACACATTTACTGAAAGCTAGAGGGTAAGTGTGAGAACTCGACAAGCTGGACTGTCATCTACTCTCTCAGCACGTGCATTCCAGACAAGGTGTTGTCTTGTGAACAGATCCTGGGTTGCTATCCCTGTCCCGGATCTGCCTGCTATTGGCCCAGCACTGCAGTCCAAACAGATCAGTCTGTCTATAGTGAAGGTGGACCAGTCACCAGCAACCGGAGAGAGATCCACACTCCTGTCCAACATCAGATAAGTTTTGATATTCCAAGTGGACTCCAACTCAGCTGATCCAGAACTTCCCCTCTCTTAATGATGATGTAACGTGGGAAAACGGCTGCATGAACAGAGACTGCTTTGACTGAAGTTCTATTGATTTGTATATTTTACCCTTGTATTCACAAGTAAAGTTGATGTGTGAAAGTACACTTCGTTTGTGTGGGTTCCTTGTTGTTCATACATTATTTAGTGTTTGAACTCATCTCTGATTTTGTCGCTTGAAGCTGCAAACGCTTTTAAGTGCATAAGTCCAAGGAGAATTATTCCTGAGCCACTCTTGAGTCTTTTTAACAATCTCGAGAAAATAAACAATTTCTTTCGATGACTAGTACCAGAAAGTTGCTCTTTCCGTCACTGATAAGGGAGAGGATGGAGGTCAAATTGTAGTGGACCTCTAATAGAGAAAACATTCTGAATCCTTCCCCTAGAGGGCAACACCTTCCTGCTTCCAACTCTCGTTACAGTACTCACTTAATACGGATAGGGGGTTAAATTGAAAAACCAGCCCATAAAATTTGCATCTAAAATAATAACTGAATGCGGACAGAAGTTTGAATTATAAAACAAACCATGTTATGGATGTCAGAAATCTCCCAGATGTTGTTACTGGGGGGTTAACTGAAGAACCTACCTATGTATCTTAAACTGTTTAAAGCTGACAAACGGGTGATTTGATGTAAAGACAGTTAAACTGAAGAACCTACCCTAAGCTAACAAACGGCTGACTTGAAGAACCAGCCACTGCCGTGTGTCGTGCAGGCGGCCCTGAGCAAGAAGATCCAGGAGTACCGCACGACGGGTTACGTGGACGACCTGCGGGACGTGCACTTCGCGGACGCCCACTGCTTCAAGAAGCGCATCTCAGAGGAGGACTCCCAGCTGGAGGTGGGCCACCACGCGGGGCTCTTTGTCATGCTGTGCGTGGGCTTTGGCGTGGGCCTGCTGACCCTACTCCTGGAATTCATCACCTTCAAGTGGCTCGTGCCCTTCATCCGACATACGCCGGCCGGAAGCACTTGGAGGAGCGTCCACGTCATGTTTTTCAGCCAGGTCAGTTTGCTGGGGAAAGCGCAGGGGAAGGAGGGCAAAGAGAGGAGGGTGGGGAAGAGGGTGAGAAACAAACATTCGATAAGTGCAGGGTTTATTTCCCCCTTACTATCCAATAACGCGCATGTCAAACGGACTATCATAAAGAGCGCACTTTTTGGATCAAGAAGCGCGCCGTTATAAAATCGAAAGTCTGTCCCAAAAACAGCATGTTGGAAACGTGAGTGATCAGTACACCAGGTTGAAGCTGTTACTCGTTAATGGAAAGGTTAGTGAAACAGACAGATCTACAAGAACTTGGTACTCGTTGAAGGGTAGATTGCTGAAATCAAGACACAAATGTTCATTCATGTAAGTGCCGCAGGCGTTTATTTCACACACTAACTCTTGTGATCATTAAATAATGACGAAACATTTTTCAACCAGGCGTGCGAATGCAGTTGAAAATATGCTTGCTTGTAAGAGTTGACACAGCTTCAACCAAGCGCATTCAGTGAAAACAACCAACCAAATATGTACATGTGAGCGCAACCTTGTGTGAAGATAAGCTCCCCTTGATATGCAGAAAGTGTTCTCATCAATGAGTGCTTATTGGCGGAGCGGCCTTTTCAATTACTCTGAGATAGTTGGGGGAGTAGGGGGTGGGATGGAGCGAAAGAAGGAAAGAGGTGGATAGAAGAGGTGTGTATGTGGGTGACTGGACGCATGTGGGTGACTGGACGCCTGTGGGTGACTGGACGCATGTGGGTGGCTGTTTGGTATATGATTAGTAGGTTGGTTGGCTCTTGGTTTAGTTCGACCTGGGTGGGTAGGTTGTTCGGTATGGCTCGGATCGCTGTGCGTATTTGTTATTTTTTTCTGTTGTTGTCCTTTTTTCTTTTGTCTGTTGTCTATCTGTCAGCCATCCCGAAAGCTTGAAGGTCAGGAGGTTTTTAAGCCTTGCACAAAACGGGGTTAGAAAGTGCCACGCTTTGTGATAAGAGAACATGAAGGGGATACTACATTAACCAAACAAACAAATCAATCATCGGGTGTAACTCACCCAAATCGCAGCAGCCTCCTCTTTTAAGGAAAGCAGGCAGGTAAGAAATGGCAAACAAAAAATAGCATTACATCTTGAAAAAGGGAGAGAGAGAGAGAGAGAGAGAGAGAGGGGGGGGGGGGCAAGATATGTATAAGGGCACTTCATCAAAACGGGAATAGAGAGCACGAATAGGGGCTATAGATAAATGTTGGGTTCCGCTGATGTTCGAGACAGATAGGCTAATGGAGGGGAAAAGTTAGAGAACAAAAAAAAAAGAAAAAGAAAAAAGGAAAACAGAGCAGATACAAAGAGGGAGTGAAGAACTGTCTCACGGCATGTTCTTCAGTCAGGAAGGAGGAGTAAGAATGAATGAAGGAACGAAATGGGTGTCTTTTGTGGGGGATATGTGCATAGACTACATTCTTCACAGTGCTAAAAAACATGAAGTGTGGAGGTAGCGAAGTGGATCAATCAGCCGTCTCACAAAGTGGGAACATGTTTGGTCTGTGGTTCGAATCACGCACGGTACATGTTTTTGGTGTGGTTGGTTGGCTGGTTTGGTTGGTTGATTGGTTGGTTAGTTATTGTTGTTGTCAATGTTTGCCCGCTGTCTGCAAGAAGTGGCGATTGGTTATTGTTGTTGTCACTGTTTGCCCGCTGTCTGCAAGAAGTGGCGATTGGTTATTGTTGTTGTCACTGTTTGCCCGCTGTCTGCAAGAAGTGACGATTGTGGTGCTTTTGTTCTGGCTGAGACAACAATAAACAGAGGCTTCTTTTTTCCCGGCCCCCAACACCCCCACACCCCATCCCCGATCTCAATACCGATCTTCCAATACCGTCTATCCTTAGCGAATATAACAGAACCAGCGGCAACGAGAGCCGCAAAATTCTGCAGCAATAAAGCCAACTAAAAACACAAGGAAAGAACAAAAGGATGGTCCACAGAAATATATATTCCGGTCCATAGCAGAGACAGCATATTCAAGCATCACGTCGGATCATCATAAAGTATTTAGCATACAATCTGACATCAAATGCATCGTGACATTTGGAGAAAGTCAATTGTACAGCTATGTTATAGTAGCTATGTCCCTCCAGTAAGCCACTGAATTTGCGGGGTACCACGCCATGGGGAAAAGAAAATAATGTATGCATTCTTTTGGCATTGATATTCTATCAACCTAATATACATGAACCTTTTAACTCTAGTAGTTTCCGTAATTCACTTCCACCATGCACATATGTTTCTCTTTTTTTGTCTACAGTGTAGCTCCTTAAGAAATATGGTTAGCTTTTTTTCTCTTAATTCTGGGTGTATAGATATTCTTCACCCTTAGGATTATAAAATCTAATGTGTCATCCGTGTATAGATATTCTTCACCCTTAGGATTATAAAATCTAATGTGTCATCCGTGTACAGATATTCTTCACCCTTAGGATTATAAAATCTAATGTGTCATCCGTGTATAGATATTCTTCACCCTTAGGATTATAAAATCTAATGTGTCATCCGTTTTTTGTTCGTCCTCTGTGCCAAATGTTACAGTTTACATACTTACAAACAGCCCTTTTTTCAGAGTGGACAGCTTTTTTTTTTTTTTTTTTTTTTGTGGCATCAGTTCTCGAATCAATGGAGCACCTAAGGTGGAGATTTTTTGTACTTTTTTCTTTTTTTTCGTAAGGCCGAAATCCACCTCAACATTATTTTCAAGTTTTTTTTTT
>CM065726.1:8048134-8073283 GCA_033310375.1 Conus canariensis
ATAATAATGATAATAATAATGATAATAATAATAATGATGATGATGATGATGATGACGGTGATGATGATGATGATGATGATCAGAATCAGAATCAGAATCATAATGATAATAATCAGACTCAGAATAATAATGATAATAATCAGAATCAGAACAATGATCAGAATGATAATAACACAGCATTTACGAAGCCCTTGCAAAAGGTTCCAGGCGCTGGCAAAGAACAACAGATGTACAAACATTTCACATCAATAAACTTTGTACAAAAACCTACCCATCCACAAACACACACACACACACACACACACACACACACACACACACACACACACACACACACACACACACTCACACTCAAAATCTGTCATGCAATGAAATGCGTATTCAAGCTGCATGTAGTCTGTAAGACTGGCATATGACTATTGTCAAAAATACCATGGAATGTGTCACACAATGGCATGATTATTCAAGATGACTATTGTCTATACCGTGGAATGTATCACACAATGACGTGGTCATTCAAGCTGACCATAGTCTGTACCGTGGAATAAGCATGATTATTTAACCTGATCATTGTCTATACTGTGGAATGTTCCAAACAATGGCATGGTCATTCAAGTCGACAATTGTCTAAACCATGGAATGTGTCACACAATGGCATGGTCATTCAAGCTGACTATTGTCTAAAGCGTGGAATGTGTCACACAATGGCATAATTCTTTGACCTGACACTAGTCTACAGCGTGGAATGTGTCACACAATGGCATAATTCTTTGACCTGACAATAGTCTACAGCGTGGAATGTGTCACTCAATGGCATGATTATTCGAGATTACCATTGTCTAAGGTGGGGAATGTGTCACACAATGGCATGGTCATTCGAGCTGACCATTCTCTAAAGCATGAAATGTGTGACACATAGGCATTGTCATTCGAGCTGACCATTCTCTACAACGCGAAATGTGTCATACAAAGGCATGGTAATTCGAGCTGACCATATTCTATAGCATGGAATGTGTCACACAATCGCATAGTCATTACAACTGACCATTGTCTATAGCGTAGAATGTGTCACACAGTGCCATGGTCAATCAAGCTAACCATAGTCTATACCGTGGAATGTGTCCAACACAAGGGCATCACTATGTAAGCTGACCATTGTCTATGCCGTGGAATGTGTCATACAAGGGCATTCGAGCCGATCATTGTCTATACCGTTGTCACGGTCGCTAAGCCGGACGGCCCTACCACCCTTACCCACGCCTATCACACCCTAGGTCAGACAACACAGCACACTAATACAGTTTTACAATCACGCACGCTTCTTTATTTCACACACACTCATGGCGCCACCACTCACGCACATCCACAACTGCACACAAGTATCCCGATTCCCGCTGACTCACCCTACTCTACTGTAATGACCTGGAAGACCCTAACCTAACCTGAAACACCAGTTGCGGTATATCACTGTGACCTGGGGACACAGCAACAGCCCGCACACGTGGTGACTAACTACTAGGGACAAGGATTCACAAAGGGACTCTAATCTCTTAACGACCGCTACCACCCACACCTCTCCCCAGGACTCACCCTTCCCTTTTAACCCGGGACCACTACCAAACTGATCGCTGCGTCCCTAAGGGAGGCAACGACAAGTACCCTACACTGTGCCGGCCACTACGTCCTAAAAGGAGGCAGTAGCTAACACCCCTAGCCCTACCGCCTAACGCTACACCCCTTCTACCACAAACATGGGACAACCCATCCCGGCCCGGAAGGCTCCAGTCCTCGGCGCTATACGTGGCCCCTCACAGGCTGACACCTCCCCGGAAGACTCTGCACCCCGGCACTGTCCGTGGCTCCTCCGCGGGCCGACACCCTCCCCGAAGACTCTGCACCCCGGCGCTGACCGTGGCCTCCCGCGGTCTGACTCCTCCCTGCGATGGGCACGACACCCAACGTACACAACAGACGCCCTCTCGACGGGTCCGGGGCTCGTAGGACGCCTCCTCCTCTGAAGGCCCCGCCGGACACCAAGGGTGAGAAAGGCCTGGTGCAGCGCCCTCTCACAGGACGCCTGAACAGGGACGAGGAACCAGTGCCGGAGAACTCCCGGAAGAGTACCGGCAGCCGGAGGAGAGCTGCCCCACAGAAGGCAGACGGCCTGGGTGGTCTCCCTCTCCCGGGAAAACAACAGGTACTGGAAAGCGCCGCTCACCTGCCGGCACGCGGCAGTAGACTGAGGTGGTCTGGGCCCAGCCTCAGGACGGAGCAGGATACCTGCTGACACAACTGTAGGCCCCTACTGTAATGTTGCTACTACCCGAGTCATCAAGGCACATAGGCTACTTGGTAAAGCTTTAACTCTCCATCTCCCTTGCCTACTTCCCACTCGGGCATGAGAGTGACCCCTTGAATTTCGAACACATCCCCCAACCCATTACTCACTTTGGGGTTATCAGACCCATTTCCTGCCAACCCTTACAACAGCGGTAAGGCAATACTCTCCCTGAGCCAATCCACGCTATTACATATGAAATTATGAATCACACCCAATTCTCGGAGAAATAAACCAATCTAAGCGATCCACCACGGACTCCATGGGCCCCCTTAGGACATACTAAATAATCTAGGAAATGGCCAATTTCACAAGGAAATGTCTCCACACAATAACCAGTAGTAATACACATCTCTCAGAGGGAAAAAAAAAACAAAACAAAAAAAACTTAATTTTTAGCGGTTCACAGTTCCAGCATTTTCACACAAGAGAATCGGCTCGCAGCCACAATCCTTCACATTATTACCCCTCTTTGCACTGTCAATTATAATCATATATCAAAAACATGATTTGTTCGCCAAAATTTCCATCCAGCACCTCACTCTCATGTCATCTCTTGTCAGATAACCCAGTGGTTAATCTTTGTTATGCCAACACAACCACACTTCATACAATATTACATGCTGCACATCATCCGTTTTTATCCTATCAACTGCTAAGCTACTCGCCTTAAACTTTACCTTTCCCTTCTTTTTGCTTACTAAAATTCATAACTGGGTTGCCTCCCCACAACCTAAGATATCTTTCTCCAACCCCGTTCTGTCACAAACACATACATCCCTGCATGTGTGACGACTCGTTTGCTTTAAAAAAAACTTCTAACCATATGGACTCACTGTCCTGTACCAAATGCGTACGCCACAGATACAGTCTGCACGCGCACGACACCCGCATCGAGAACCCTAACTCGTAACGAAAGTGACAAGACACCAACATAAGTTGAATAGTCACGACCGTACTCCAGTATAAACCACTCGACCACAAATTGGCCTTAGCCCTACTACACAGTTAACCGATTCGAATGCTGTGCAGGTCAACTCCAAAATCGTTAATCAATATCATCGAACTACTACTATTTACAACTGAAATTGAGCACAATCCCTGTATGATTCACGCAGACACATTTGCACCCGACTCATATCATGATCCTCAACAAAATGCAACCTCGTACTACCCTCTTATTGAACCCACTGACATTAACATGAACTAACCCCAAACAATATCTACATCACCGTCCATCAACGGTTATTATATCGAACCCACACTGTCTAGCCAAACTGTCACATGACAACCGAACTCAGGAACCACTATGTACACTACTTACAGAATATACCGAAAAGAGGTAACAACACAAACCGGCTGACAACAAATTCCAATCACGGAACCAAGACATCATACCAGACAACCAGTATACGCAACGAACACCATACAACTAATCCCAACATGAGACAACTACAGTACAACTCGCCATAATACAAGACAACACGACGAACTACAACACAACGAACCTAACAGATCACCAACCTGGACATACAGACGATCAACCACACCAGTTCTGCAACTGGCTGACAGTGGCTGCAACAAGGACGACACCGACTCAGCACAGGCCAAGGGCACCCAAACCCGACGAGGACCTGGCACTAACTATGACTCGAAGTCACTCTTCAAAACTAACGGCGCTGCCGCCGCACCTACAAGGAGCACGTCCACTCCGACGAACACCAGGGACCGAAGTGAAGCTACCCCAACGCATTCCGCCCTGGTCGGAATCAAGCGAACTCTACTCACCACACAAAACAACGATTGGTCAGAGAAGTGTATCCCTCCGCAGAGCTGACACGCCTGACCAACGGACTGGTTGTTGCTCGTGCAACAACACGACAATTTACCACAACAACTCACAGACTTGACAACACAACAACAACCGATATCCCGCCCCGCCTTCGCTGGCATAGAACCAAAGTAACAAAAGGGTAACAATCGGGAATGAAACCAACCTCCCGCTTCCATTCCATTCCTTCAATAAGTGAAGACTGGAATGAAAGAATATTGTATGTCCTATTTCCCCAGGCTCCTACCTAGCCTAATCTTTCTACCTAACCCTGAGGAACTTAACCTAACTGTAGCTAACTAAACCCCAACCTCACATACGCGCGAGCGCACACACACACACACACACACACACACACACACACACACACACACACACACACACACACACACACACGCATACGCGCACACGCTCTCTATCTTGAACCCTCACTACTCTTAAACACATGGACATACTAGTTTAGTACCCGCCGATCGGTGACACACCCCCCTGCCTAAGTTTTAACTACAGGTTAAAACCAACAACAACTTTTCACTCGATCGGCGTTTTGGCCACACCCTACCTATAACAATCCAATTCCCCATCACTCATTCTGTCCTACTGTTACTTTTGATGCACACCAAAAGTTCCATCCCAACAACATCAACTTTTAAATACATTAACAACCACAGGTTACATTAATCAACCTGGACTAACTCTGCCTCGCACGACCTTAACGCAGGCACTTATGGGCAGCCGTTACACTACGCACCACTTATGAATTTTATAACTGAGGCTGCTCTGATTACGCACAACTGCTATGCAACACGTACTACAAATACCACACCCTCAGTAACACTTGCTACGTCATTCTCTTCCAAAGATAATAACACATGCACAGCTTCGACAATGACAACTTCCCACGACACAGGTTAACGGAACCCTCAGGTTCTCTCTCTCTCTCTCTCTCTCTCTCTCTCTCTCTCTCTCTCTCTCTCTCTCTTTCTCTACGGCAAGCGACTCAAGAAGTCTGCCGCCACATTGTCCTTTCCAGACACTGCCTGCACCGTAAACTGGAATGCCTGCAGCTGCAGTGCCCACCTTGTGATCCTCCCACTAGTACTCTAGACCCCACAGCTATCTTCTTGGGTTTCGCCGTCAAGTCAAAATGCCGCTTGTACCTGCAAGCTGCCGTTGCCAAGTTCTCCTTTGCCAACTTGCACGTCTTAGCTATTTTGTTCCTTAGGTTGACGACGTACTCTGTAGCTGTGCAGAGCTCTTGCCTCTCGGGTTGCAACCACCGATCTCTCAGTATCTGCATGGGCCTGCGCATCAGTGGCATCCTTACAAGGGGAACTCTTGAGACTCTTCCCTTATCCACTGTACGCTGACACTGGACGCATGACTGGCAGTACCGACGAATGTCAGCATGCATGCCTGGCCAATAAAAATGGCGACCAACTCGCTCCTTGGTTCGGGTGGTACCTAAGTGACCAGACATGGGTACGTCGTGGGCTAGCTTCATCACCGTGGTCCGTAGTTCAGCTGGGACGCAGATCTGATTCGCTACGTCCTTGGGACCCTCAAACCGCCGGACCAGTACACCAGACTTCCGCGCGTACTCAACTCGTCCAAACTTGGTGTGGAAGTGCGTCCCTGCTTCACACGCACTCCGAGCCTTCCTCAAGGTTTCATCCTGGTCCTGCATCTGAATTAACTGCTGGGTAGAGGTGTTCAGAACGCATTCCTCGACGGGCAGTGGTACAGGTTCTTGCTGCTCCCTGGCTCTCTGCGCGCGTGTCTGCACTGCCCCTACCAGCGCCGGGTCTGCGTATACAGGCACACGTGTCCAACCGGGATCTCCTACTCTCTTTGCGAAGTTTCCGATCAGGACTTCCTGCACAGGGCTATTCATGACCAAAACCTCCAACTTCCCTGCGATGAATGGCGACTTCAACTCTATTACCGCCACAGGTAATACGGACCTACATCTGGATTCAGCCAACACTACTGGGACTGTCTCTCCTGTGTACGCATCTGCTGGTACTAACCACTTGGCCACTACGGTGTGTCCGGCACCAGTGTCCCGTAATCCATTGGCCGGAGACCCGTTAACTTCTACAATGCACGCAGGCTCGTACCGCTGCTCAGCGCATGGGCGACACAACGTAGGGACTACTCGAGCTTGGGGCTGGTCACAACAATGAACAGCTCCAACAGAATGGGGCTCAGGGCATTTCCTAGCGATGTGGCCTGGCTTCTTGCAGTTGAAACAAACTATGGTCGATCTAGGCCCTTCTGATCTCCTGTTCAGCTGCTGTAGTGCACCATCACTCTGTTGGGATCTCTGTGTGGGCTGGCTCCCTACTGTTTCGCGCCTATTACCCAGGTTGGGCTGGTTAACTGTTCGGTCTTGCCTCGCCTTCCTCCCCAATCTTTTGGCCTCTGCTAAAACAGTAGCTTCCGTTGCAAGTTGTTCAACAGTTTTCGGGCATGTCTTCCGGACCTCGATCGTGAACTCTGGGGACAGCAGCTGGTAAAACTGTTCTTGGAAAAGCAGATCCTTTACATCCTCTGCCACACTCATCCTTGCCCGCTGCCGCACACCAGAGGGAAAACCACCGCTTCATCCTTCCCAGCATCTGGCCGAAAGTCTCAGCAGCGTCCTTCTTGATGCTCCTGAACTTTTCTCGGTAGGCCTCAGCATCTAGCCTAAAGTGGCTTAACAGGGCGCTCTTTATCTGATCATAGTCGCCTAACTCATCCGCACTTAACCGCATCACCGCTTCTCTAGCCTTTCCTCTCAGCAGAGACATCAGACGTGTGGGCCATGAGGTCTTGCTCCACTTGCACATCTGGGCTACACGCTCAAATTGGGCGATGAAAGCGTCCACGTCGTCGTTCTCTCCTAACGGCTCAAGGTGGACATGCTTCGTTTCTTCCACCTCGATCAAGCGTTTCCTATGCGCTGCTTCATCTAAGGCCTGTCTCTCTTGTATGATTAGCTCTCGCTCTCTTGCCTCTAACTCGGCTTCATCCCTTCGTTTCTTAAGATCTAATTCGGCTTGCCGTGTCTGAGCTTCTATTTCTCTTATCGCCCTTTCTTCCTCCATCTTCTTCCTCTGCAGTTCCAATTCCATCTGTCTCGCTGCTTTCTCATCTTCGATCTTCTTCTGCTTCATCTCTAGTTCCCTTTGCTTAGCAGCTTTCTCCTCTTCATCCTTCTGCTTTAACCTTTCCTTCTCCTCTTCGATCTTCTTCTGCTTCATCTCTAGCTCCCTCTGTCTATCAGCTTTCTCCTCTTCTATCTTCCTCTGCTGCATCTCTAGCTCCCTCTGCCTAGCAGCCTTCTTCTCTTCAATCTGCGTCCGCTGCATTTCTAGCTCCCTCTCATCCTTCATCTTCTGCCTCACTTTCTCCTCCATCCGGAGCTCCAATTCTGCTTCTCTCGCCGTCTTCTCACCCTCATTACGAACTGAGTCTGTGACGAACTTGGCGAGGTCTCCCCCAGCTAAACCCATCGCCGCTCCCAACTTGGCAAACTTTGCATAAGCCCCCGTCCCCTGTTCTTGATCCACCCCCGCATCCTGGTCACTAACCTTAGGTTTGGTATCCGCCGTAGGGGCCTGTGGATCCATGACACTATCGGGGTCGTACTGCGGATGGGCTCGGGTGTGTTTAGACATAGGATAACCCCTACCACCACAGAGCTAACAAGGGACAGTATGCGATCTGAGCGCAACTGGAGGTTCCTGACTACGCGCTAGCCCTGAAGCAACTCAGCACAAGTACACAATACTCTCAATGAGTCACGCACCAAGCATAACTCCACCCACACTTGTGTACCTCATACATATACCCCTATGGGCTCCAACCCATATAATACTACCAATGCACTGTCTGGTCACTGACTGAACCACGTGACACCGTGTGTCCACCGTCCACTGTGCATGCGCACCAGTTACCCACAGTCACAGGCCTCACTGTCTCTGGCAGGCCGCACCCACACGATCACAGTGCACTTGCACCCCACAAGTCCATATGCACTCCCAGCACACCTTAGTGTCACAACCCTGCGCACCCTCGTGCTTCCCACACACAGTCACCTGGGCTTACTCTGCCCTATAATCCCCACAGGATATCCGAGCACACAGCGTGCACAGTCACGGGCTGGGTACCACTCTACCTACTCACTGGGGTATACCACATGTAAGGGACACAAAAGACACCTGGTACCCTCCGGCACCTCACCTACACTGTACGGTGTAATCACTCACACTTCCAACAACCACTCAATGTTTATTGACCATTCATACCTCACTCACTCGGTAGCGCCAACCCAATCACACCAACACAAGTGCCCTGCCCAATGCCAATGGAAACCTGCCTGAAGTGAACAGGGACACTACGTACCACCTCCCAGGGTACTGGTACGCTCCCACCAACCACCCACTTACATTTCACACAACGTACACACCGGACACACACCCCCTACCTCCCTTCTAGCTACCTATCACCTACCCAGAACCACCTAACTACCCCGCATCTCCACCAAAGTGTCACGGTCGCTAAGCCGGACGGCCCTACCACCCTTACCCACGCCTATCACACCCTAGGTCAGACAACACAGCACACTAATACAGTTTTACAATCACGCACGCTTCTTTATTTCACACACACTCATGGCGCCACCACTCACGCACATCCACAACTGCACACAAGTATCCCGATTCCCGCTGACTCACCCTACTCTACTGTAATGACCTGGAAGACCCTAACCTAACCTGAAACACCAGTTGCGGTATATCACTGTGACCTGGGGACACAGCAACAGCCCGCACACGTGGTGACTAACTACTAGGGACAAGGATTCACAAAGGGACTCTAATCTCTTAACGACCGCTACCACCCACACCTCTCCCCAGGACTCACCCTTCCCTTTTAACCCGGGACCACTACCAAACTGATCGCTGCGTCCCTAAGGGAGGCAACGACAAGTACCCTACACTGTGCCGGCCACTACGTCCTAAAAGGAGGCAGTAGCTAACACCCCTAGCCCTACCGCCTAACGCTACACCCCTTCTACCACAAACATGGGACAACCCATCCCGGCCCGGAAGGCTCCAGTCCTCGGCGCTATACGTGGCCCCTCACAGGCTGACACCTCCCCGGAAGACTCTGCACCCCGGCACTGTCCGTGGCTCCTCCGCGGGCCGACACCCTCCCCGAAGACTCTGCACCCCGGCGCTGACCGTGGCCTCCCGCGGTCTGACTCCTCCCTGCGATGGGCACGACACCCAACGTACACAACAGACGCCCTCTCGACGGGTCCGGGGCTCGTAGGACGCCTCCTCCTCTGAAGGCCCCGCCGGACACCAAGGGTGAGAAAGGCCTGGTGCAGCGCCCTCTCACAGGACGCCTGAACAGGGACGAGGAACCAGTGCCGGAGAACTCCCGGAAGAGTACCGGCAGCCGGAGGAGAGCTGCCCCACAGAAGGCAGACGGCCTGGTGGTCTCCCTCTCCCGGGAAAACAACAGGTACTGGAAAGCGCCGCTCACCTGCCGGCACGCGGCAGTAGACTGAGGTGGTCTGGGCCCAGCCTCAGGACGGAGCAGGATACCTGCTGACACAACTGTAGGCCCCTACTGTAATGTTGCTACTACCCGAGTCATCAAGGCACATAGGCTACTTGGTAAAGCTTTAACTCTCCATCTCCCTTGCCTACTTCCCACTCGGGCATGAGAGTGACCCCTTGAATTTCGAACACATCCCCCAACCCATTACTCACTTTGGGTTATCAGACCCATTTCCTGCCAACCCTTACAACAGCGGTAAGGCAATACTCTCCCTGAGCCAATCCACGCTATTACATATGAAATTATGAATCACACCCAATTCTCGGAGAAATAAACCAATCTAAGCGATCCACCACGGACTCCATGGGCCCCCTTAGGACATACTAAATAATCTAGGAAATGGCCAATTTCACAAGGAAATGTCTCCACACAATAACCAGTAGTAATACACATCTCTCAGAGGGAAAAAAAAAACAAAACAAAAAAAACTTAATTTTTAGCGGTTCACAGTTCCAGCATTTTCACACAAGAGAATCGGCTCGCAGCCACAATCCTTCACATTATTACCCCTCTTTGCACTGTCAATTATAATCATATATCAAAAACATGATTTGTTCGCCAAAATTTCCATCCAGCACCTCACTCTCATGTCATCTCTTGTCAGATAACCCAGTGGTTAATCTTTGTTATGCCAACACAACCACACTTCATACAATATTACATGCTGCACATCATCCGTTTTTATCCTATCAACTGCTAAGCTACTCGCCTTAAACTTTACCTTTCCCTTCTTTTTGCTTACTAAAATTCATAACTGGGTTGCCTCCCCACAACCTAAGATATCTTTCTCCAACCCCGTTCTGTCACAAACACATACATCCCTGCATGTGTGACGACTCGTTTGCTTTAAAAAAAACTTCTAACCATATGGACTCACTGTCCTGTACCAAATGCGTACGCCACAGATACAGTCTGCACGCGCACGACACCCGCATCGAGAACCCTAACTCGTAACGAAAGTGACAAGACACCAACATAAGTTGAATAGTCACGACCGTACTCCAGTATAAACCACTCGACCACAAATTGGCCTTAGCCCTACTACACAGTTAACCGATTCGAATGCTGTGCAGGTCAACTCCAAAATCGTTAATCAATATCATCGAACTACTACTATTTACAACTGAAATTGAGCACAATCCCTGTATGATTCACGCAGACACATTTGCACCCGACTCATATCATGATCCTCAACAAAATGCAACCTCGTACTACCCTCTTATTGAACCCACTGACATTAACATGAACTAACCCCAAACAATATCTACATCACCGTCCATCAACGGTTATTATATCGAACCCACACTGTCTAGCCAAACTGTCACATGACAACCGAACTCAGGAACCACTATGTACACTACTTACAGAATATACCGAAAAGAGGTAACAACACAAACCGGCTGACAACAAATTCCAATCACGGAACCAAGACATCATACCAGACAACCAGTATACGCAACGAACACCATACAACTAATCCCAACATGAGACAACTACAGTACAACTCGCCATAATACAAGACAACACGACGAACTACAACACAACGAACCTAACAGATCACCAACCTGGACATACAGACGATCAACCACACCAGTTCTGCAACTGGCTGACAGTGGCTGCAACAAGGACGACACCGACTCAGCACAGGCCAAGGGCACCCAAACCCGACGAGGACCTGGCACTAACTATGACTCGAAGTCACTCTTCAAAACTAACGGCGCTGCCGCCGCACCTACAAGGAGCACGTCCACTCCGACGAACACCAGGGACCGAAGTGAAGCTACCCCAACGCATTCCGCCCTGGTCGGAATCAAGCGAACTCTACTCACCACACAAAACAACGATTGGTCAGAGAAGTGTATCCCTCCGCAGAGCTGACACGCCTGACCAACGGACTGGTTGTTGCTCGTGCAACAACACGACAATTTACCACAACAACTCACAGACTTGACAACACAACAACAACCGATATCCCGCCCCGCCTTCTCTGGCATAGAACCAAAGTAACAAAAGGGTAACAATCGGGAATGAAACCAACCTCCCGCTTCCATTCCATTCCTTCAATAAGTGAAGACTGGAATGAAAGAATATTGTATGTCCTATTTCCCCAGGCTCCTACCTAGCCTAATCTTTCTACCTAACCCTGAGGAACTTAACCTAACTGTAGCTAACTAAACCCCAACCTCACATACGCGCGAGCGCACACACACACACACACACACACACACACACACACACACACACACACACACACACACACACACACACACACACGCATACGCGCACACGCTCTCTATCTTGAACCCTCACTACTCTTAAACACATGGACATACTAGTTTAGTACCCGCCGATCGGTGACAACCGTGTAATATATCATACAATGGCATCGTCATTCAAACCAGCCATTGTCTATAGCCTGGAATGTGTCACACAATGACATGGTAATTCAAGCCGACCATTGTCTATACCGAAGAATGTGTCGCATACTAATATGGTAATTCAAGCTGACCATTGTCTATACCGCGAAATATGTCACACACTGGCATGCACATTCAAGCCGACCTTTGTCTATACCGTAGAATGTGTCACACAAGGGCATGATTATATAAGCTGACTCTTGTCTATGCCATGGAATTTGTCATACAAGTGCATGATTATTCGAGCCTGCCATTGTCTATACCGTGTAATATATCATACAATGACATCGTCATTCCAACCAGCGATTGTCTATACCATGGAATGTGTCACACAATGGCATGGTCATTCAAGCCGACCATTGTCTATACCAAAGAATGTGTCACATAATGGCATTGTCATTCAAGCTGACCAATGTCTATACTAATGAATATGTCACACACTGGCATGGTCATTCAAGGTGACCATTGTCTATACCGTGGAATGCGTCAGATAATGGCATGGTCATTCAAGGCGACCATTGTCTATACTGTGGAATGTGTCGCACAATGGCATGGTCATGCAAGTCGACCATTGTCTATACCGTGGAATGTGTCAGACAATAGCATGATCAGTCAAGCAGACCATTGTCTATAGCGTGGAATGTGACACATAATGGCATGATCATTCAAGCTGACCATTATGTATCCGGGGAATGTGTCACACAATGCCATGATCATTCAACCTGACCATTTTCTATAGCGTGGAGTGTGTCACACCATGGCATTGTCATTCAAGCTGACTATTCTCTATTCTGTGGAATGTCTCACACAATGTTATTGTGATTCAAGCCAAACACCGTCTTTAGTGTGGAATGTGTCACAAAATGGCATGGTCATTCAAGCTAACCATTGTCTACATTATGGAATGTGTCACACAAGGGCATGGTCATTCAAGCTGACTATTGTCTATCCCGGGGAATATGTCACAGAATGGCATGCTCATTCAAGCTGACAATTGTCTATACTGTGGAATGTGTCACACAACGGCATAGACAATGAAGTTGACCATTGTCCATACCGTGGAATGTGAAACACAATGGCATGGTTATTCAAGCTGACCATAGTCTATTCCGTGGAATGTATTGCCTATACCATGGAATGTGAAACACAATGGCATTGGTATTCATGCTGACCATTATCTATAACATAAAATGCGTCACAAAATGGCATGATTATTCAAGCTGACCATTGTCTATACCGTGGAATGTGTCACACAATGGCATGATTATTCAAGCTGAGCTTTGTTTTTACTGTGAAATATGTCGCACAATAGCGTGAATAATTAAAGCTGTACGCAGTTTTAAGACTGTGGCCTCAGCGTCTGTGATAGCCATTGTTATGTGAGGAAGTGGTAACAGGGGTGTTACACATCCGGGAGACTCCAAGACAGACGGATACGGCTGCTTCCTGCCCTCAGGATGTCGCTAGAGGCCAGCCAAAGCGTGCTCGCCCCTTCCATTAGTGATTGCCTGCCGCTCTCTCTCTCTCTCTCTCTCTCTCTCTCTCTCTCTCTCTCTCTCTCTCTCTCTCTCTCTGCTAATTTGGCACGTTCTTGCTCCTAAGGTTCAGAGGGAAAATGGATTTGTTCTAACGAAGATTTTGTTTCAATCTCTTGATAGCGATTCTACAATTATGTCATTCTCTGATGGGGATCTCCAATTTCCTGCCGGCGCTTCTTAAGTTTAGGGGTTTGGCTGGAGTCTGCACGAACCTTTGCGGATCTTTAGATCTCGTTGAAAATCCTTGTGTGTTTTGAAAACAGGTCCTGGGGAGTGTGCTGCCGGGGAGGGGGAGTGAGGGAGTAATATAGGCGGTGGGCAAGAATTTATTCCGTTGTATTACTTAGCTATAAACACATCAGCTAAAGATAGTACAGCAATGGAAATGATCACAGTGCTGTGACAGGTACAAGAAGATGGTTGTTGTTCTGAGTCGGAGTAAAAATCATTTATGTGAAATAGTTACGTGTGCCTATGTCACCTATGTCACTTGGATCTACCTTGTTAGATTTTTTTTTTTTCAGATATCGCAGTTTGTCCTGATAGATGCTTGTTAATTCCCTCCTGTGGTCATTGAAAGGTCCTTGGTTTTTACTCATAAAATTGTTTCCGAATCCAGTTTGCCTATATTTATGTGAACCAACAATTGTGTCTGCGTGTGTGTGTGTGTGTGTGTGTGTGTGTGTGTGTGTGTGTGTGGTGCGTGCGTGCGTGCGTGCGTGCGTGCGTGCGTGTGTGTGTGTGTGTGTGTGGTGTGTGTGTGTGTGTGTGTGAAAGAGAGAGAGAGAGAGAGAGAGAGAGAGAGAGAGGATTCGAGTTAGAATGAGTACACACAGATTTTAACTTGCCACTAAAAAATGGAAGAAAATGAGTATGAAATGCGTGACTTCCTCTAATATTTGACACTGTAGCTCTACCGTGGTTTCCGCGTACCAACACATTAATACTGCATGGGTGACATGTGATCTCGTGTGAACATTACATCTTGAATAAATTATGATAAAGGAAAACACAGCTGATGATTTCTCCATCTTCACAGATACAAAAAATGCATGAAAAACGTTACAAAATAAACAAGGAAAATATAAACAGGATTTTCCATCTCACACTAAATCAAAAAATGAAAATATTCATAAGGTTCCCGGTAACGTCCCGTTGTACATCGACAAAGCAGGTAACTTAAGGCGTATACATTTACAGGCAGCGTGTGTCCGTGGCATACATAGATTCGTCAGAGATTTTGGTTCCGTGTTGGTCTCTAATAAAACTCTCCAAATGACTACAACTGCACATGCACACACATATTACTAACGAGGCGTGCCAATGAATTAAAATTTCACAATTGGTGTTACACATCAACAGAATTCCAGGGTGCTGTTAGTGCAGGTGGGTTCAGAGAGACCATTGTTCATGACACCCAGATTTGGGAAAAGCTACTCCCACAAGTATATCAGTATTGTTGAGTCCGAAAAATGTCCACTATGGGAAACTGTATGTTAAAAAACATACCATGAGGAAATATTCCGCAGTCAAACATTGATGTTACATTCTCAAAGGCTATGCACAGCGTGATTGAATATTTCACAAAGCATATACAAGAGTCCAAATTTCCATGTCAGTTATTGATTACCACCTGAAAAAGCAGAGTGTTTAGTATGTCATACGTTCTTATTTATCTGTTCAGATGTCGGACATAGTAGGCGGTGGGAGGAAACATCACTCTGTTATCATGGCAATGAAGGTTTGCTTAGTTAGAAAATACTTCTAAAGGAGGTGAAGGGGAAAAAGAGGGCGATACACTGTGAATATGAAACAGTTCTCCAATAGCGTACAGGAATAATCATATTCCGTAGTATTGAAAGAGCCACTGGATACGCCTAGTTTGAGGTGATTTTCGCCCATTGTGCAAGACTCGTCAGCTGACCTGACCTGGTTGTGGTAGTTCACCCATAGCATCTAACAGACCTTATACCATCTGTATGTGACGAAACACTTCACAACTCCACCCGATCGGTCCCACTCACCCTCTTGTACAAACTGTACAAAACCCAAACAGCCGAATAGATTTCAAATCTATGCCAACGCTCCCCTCTCAAGCGCCCCCCCCCCTCCTGTCCCCCTCGCCTGATGCCCTGTCAAAAATTTTACGTCACTCCGTTTGTGCTTTCCTCCCCTCAATCAAACCCTCACCCCACTCACTCCTCCCATAGTCTGGGCTAAGTCGCGACAGACGAACGGACAGACGAACGCTGCAAACTGAGTTTACGCCACAGTATTGCTGGTCCTCTCTCTCTCTCTCTCTCTCTCTCTCTCTCTCCCCACAGCTGAACGTGCTCAAGCGCGAATAGAGCAAAGAGGAACCGGCAAGCCTCCTTCCTTCTCCTCCCCTCCCCCCCCCCCCCTCACCTAGCACAAAGTCTGGGCCTTCTCACTCGCTCACCCCCCCCCTCTCCACACCCCCCCCCCCCTCCTCTTTAATATTCACCCACCCGCTGGCGGACAGTCACGCACATCTGGGTCGGTGATGCAAACATTTTGGCCAAGCCCTTTGCTCATTAGCATTCGTTCTAAAGATGTGTGCATAAATTATTGGTCGTTGATCTCGGTGCAGCACAAGGATAGTTTCCTTCATTTGCGATTGGCCAATCCCCAATCAAAGGGAGGGAAATGGCAGACCAGTCTCCTCCCTCTCAATATTTTGAGTGACAACCTGTCTCCAATGATTAATCTAGACTACACAGTTTAGCATACAAAGAGAAGACGCATAGGGTCGCACATTCGCTGTTCCTCAGACCAGCTGTAGGTGAAGCAAGAAGAGACAGAGGAAACCTAGAGTGGGGGCATGGTTATCTCTTCCATGCTATTCCCAGTCTAAAGCTTCACTGCTATCTCAGAAACGTAAGCTGAAACTATGTGTTACATTTCGAATCTATGCATTGATTATATATATGCCATGTGGTTTAGCAGTGTAACTTTGTCCTAATACTTGATGACATTTATCGAAAAAGATGAATGCTTGTTCTGTGTAGTAGTTTGCTTGCCACCATGTGGCAAAAGCTATCACCATGTGGTTATGATTCTTTGTTAACAATCTGACCACTATTCTTTGTGTTCAACTTGACTTTTGCCAGTATGCAATTCTATCTGATAAGATGATGAATGAATGATAAACTTAGATCAGAAAAACAGCAGGCCTGTACTAGGTGAAAACTGCTAAACTGATTTATAAATACTGGTGATTGTTGGAATGCTTTGTAGTGTACGACTTTAAGTCTACACCACATGTGTACTAGGGCTAAGTGTATTCCAAGTTAATGTAATTTAACTCATAAGAAACATTGAAGTGTTATTTGACTGAAACTGTTAGCATGTGTTATTGTCACCTACCCTTTTGTAAGCTTAACCCAGCCTTTAAACTAAAGTGGAGATTGATAGTTATAGTAGAAACTCTACAGTAGAGCAAACATTTGCTGGCTGAGTTCTCACACTTCTTCTGAAAGATAGAGGGCCAGTGTGCGAAGTTAACAAGCCAGACTCTTAGATACTTACCTACAGACTAGGTTCTCCTTATCACAGACCTGGGACCATAGTTATGCTACAAACCATGGCTACCACAGAAACTGTGGCTACCCCAGAAACCAGGGCTACATCATACCCTGTGGCTATGACATGAATCGTGGTTACACTATAAACACTGAGCAAGAGAGGTCGTGAAGATGCACCACAGCCCAGCACTACAGCAACAGGTCTATACAGCAGGATCAGTCACCAGCCACAAGAGAGAGATCAACTATCCTCTCCGACTTAGATAAGTCAAAATCATACCAATTGGACTTCAATTTTACCAGTTCATTCAGACCTTTCCCTCTCTTAATGATCTGAGGAAGTGCACTGAACTTGTGTCAGTGATGAACAGTGAAGTCAGGTCTATGGTTACCACTTTGGCTACTGCACTGGGTGTACGCAAGCGAAGTGGATGTGTAGAAGAGTATGCATTCAGAGTAACATTGACATGTCCACTGTATCCAACTTAAACTCAGCCTATAGAACAGACATCTATATACTTACCAGTGTGTGAGCGAGTAAAGTTGATGTGTGAAATTGCACTTAACTTGTGGCAGTTCTCTGTTGTTTGATCGGTGTTGAATGTTTGAACTTCTCACTTTAATTCTGTCTCTTGGAGCTACAAGTACTTTTAAAAGTACAAGCCTAAGGAAACTTATCTCAGAGCCACTATTGTGTATTTTAGCTGTCCTGGGAACAAATATAAATTTCTTTCGATGACCGGTACTGGAAAGTTGCTCCTTCCACCGCTGCTTAGAGAGAGGGTGGCGGTGAAATATTGATGTAATTCTCATAGAGAAAAAATATTCTTAATCCTTCCCCTAGAGGACCCACTCCCAACTCTCGTCACACTGTAAATCAGTGGTATTCTAACAAACTCGGGGAAACGTCAGTAACCAAAAGCATTCCAAGGCAGCCACCGCGTGACTGAACTGGGAAATGTGAAAAGGGTGGAACAGAGATAGGTTGCTGAAGACAAGTGAAGAATATTCAGTATAAAAGGAAATGATTGAGCCTGTGTACGAGCATTCTTCTGTGTGTGTGTGTGTGTGTGTGTGTGTGTGTGTGTGTGTGTGTGTGTGTGTTCAGGAGCGTTAAGCCCATTTTGCAGCCCTTTTACAAACTTACAGACCCGTCGTTCAAACTGTCTACTTCACGACGTAGCAGTTAATTAAACAACACAACTGTGGGAACAATGAGAACGATTATAAGAGCAAAGACAACAACACAATATTAGCAATGATAATAGAGACAGTAGTAACATCGCCACCTACAACAATTATCATCATCATCATCATCACCATCTCATCATCATCATCATCATCACCACCACTATTATCATCATCATCATCATCATCTCATCTTCACCAGTCATCATCATCATCATCATCATCATCATCACCACCCACCACCATTATCATCATCATCATCATCATCATCATCATCATCATCTCATCTTCACCAATCATCATCATCACCATCATCATCATCATCATCATCATCTTCTTCTTCTTCTTCTTCTTCTTCTTCTTCTTCACCAATCATCATCATCATCATTATCATATCATCATCATCATCATCATCATCATCTGCACCAATCATCATCATTATCATTGTGGTCGTCGTCGTCATCATCCAACGATGCTATGATTTGTGTGTGTGTGTGTGTGTGTGTGTGTGTGTGTGTGTGTGTGTGTGTGTGTGTGTGTGTGAAAATGGTAGGGGAGGGAGTGGCAGGGACAGCAAAATCCCTTTTTCCCATCAACGCCGTAACATTTCCTCCCCCATCTCTTCCCTGCCCAAACCCTCTCCCCTCCCTTCACTCCCGCCTCTCCTCGCCCTCACCCCCTGCCCAATTCCTTCACCTCCCTCCCCCTCTCCCCCTTCCACTAGCCATTTCCTGGGACAATCAGCATCATTGACAGTTGCCTGATCCTCCTCTGTGATTTGCCCGGTTCCCCTCACATCCCCTTCCCTCCCAGCCCGTGATTATACACACGCATACACTCACACACACACAACACACACACACACACACACACACACACACACACACACACACACACACACACACACACACACACACGCAGGCACTCACGCGCATGTAAACTCTCTCTCTCTCTCTCTCTCTCTCTCTCTCTCTCTCTCTCTCTCTCTCTCTCTCTCTCTCATACACACACACACATGTGAACCCATGTATGCATGTGCGTGCACAGACGCGCTGACATATACATTCTTGCACACACACACACCCAATCATACGCGCGTGCGCGCGTATTCGTATACTCATGCATGCCTTCTCCTCCTTCGTTCTTTCCACCTCCCTCGTTTTTCACCCCTTTCACATTGACAATTTTTTTTTCCATTTCTTCCTTCCTTCCTTCCCCTCCCCCTCCCTCCCCCTCCCCCATTTTCCCCTACTCCAGCTTAGAGAGCCCTTTTTTTTTTTACTTCCCTTCTCCTTTCCCCTTTTCTGATGATGCTTTACCATTCTTCCCCTTTCTTCCCTGGCATCTATTCCCTTCCTGCCTCTAAACCCCTTCCCATGTATCCCTTCCTCTTCCTCAACCCAACCCCATTCCCCACCCCTCCCACATCCTCCTCCTCCTCCTCCTCCTTAGTACTCTATCTGAAGATGTGTTTCTATGCCGCTCTCCATCGATCCGATCTCATCAAGGAAGTTGGGGGGGGGGGGGGGGGGAGGGGAGATAATGAAATCGGCGTGACTCCCACCCCACCCTTACACCTACCCTCCTCCTGTCGGTTTCCTCCAGCCACCCTCTTTATCCCTTTCTTGTTTTGGGGGGAGTTTTTTTTTTTTTTTGTTTTTTTTTTTTTTTTTTTTAATGAAATATCTTCCCCCTTCTCTGAGGTCGGCTGAGGTATAAGCAACATTGCCCCCCTCCCTCCCTCACTTCTCCTGCTCTCCATCATCACCCTTACCACATCCATAGTCTTGTATGCGCAGAAAGGGGGTTTATAGTCAGGTCTAACGTCCGTACCCATCTTCAGTGACGCGGCAGACGTGAATAACGATCCCAGAAGGGGGTAGGGGTGGGGGGGGGGGGGGGGGAGGGTGCCTATCTTACACTACACAATATCTCCAGAACGACAACACATTAACATGGAAAGGGGAAATAGCCTCGGGCGTCAGCGTGATGCAAATTCAAATTTACATCGGCGTGTTGAGAGGGTAAAACTATTATACTGCTCAAAGGTTGGTAAGGAACGAAACCGTTAGTGTCCCTTCCGGAAAATTTAGTTTACATCCGCGTCTCTTGGTTTGTTTATCTGTCTGTCAGCAAAATTACAAGGGGAAAAAAACAACTACTGAACCGGTTTAAACAAAACTTAGAGGAAAGACAGATAGGCCGGTTAGAAACAGATCGACTTTAACTATTTTGTGGAGTCAATCTACATGCTAAGGTTTTACTTTTGGATATGTAACGTCCATGACACGTCAGTTTACCAAGTGACGTATGTGCAACCCACGTCATCATTCCGGAGATATCTTTAGAATCCCAGAATAGGGCTGAAAGTGCAAGTGATTCCAGGAATTGTTTGTAGAAAGTTCCGTGCATTTTGATTGTCTTATAACATCATGATTCCCCATCATTCTGGAATATTCCATGGTTGGTGGCTGGCTGTGCTGCGTCATGTTTATTACGTCATGATTTCCCATCATTCTGGAATATTCCATGGTTGGTGGCTGGCTGTGCTGCGTCATTTTTTTTGTTGTTTCTTTAACTTTAGTTTTCACGAACCACTTGTAATCGGAGACTGGGAGGTTGGAAGGTGATGCAAAAAGAGTGATTCAAAACTGAAAATAAGAGAATGTGTTTTGAGAAAGCGTTTGAGAAGGACACGTCTTGGTTCTGGGAACGTTCCGATAGTCGTATTGATTTTTTTAATCTTTAGCTGGGAAGCAAAGACTTTGAACTCGAATAGAGTCCACCTTTTAACTGTCTGGGTCGATTCAAACGAGAGATTAGATCGAACTCTTGGCCGCACATGAGTCTGCGTCATACGCCCACGCAAGTGTCAAAGAACAGCAGATGGATTTTTTGTTTTCGTCGTATCAGGCCCAAGCAAGAACCCGCAAAGTTTCAGCGTGAATCAGCATCAAAGAGCTGATCTAGATCTATCCAGTCTCGGTGGAGATCTGTGTTCTTCTAAGTACCCTTAAGAAAAGAAGAAGAAGAAGGATAGATCAAGGGCAGGTCAATTCGTCCGTAAAGGAGGGAGAGGAAAATGGTGGAGGAGCAGAGCCTAGTGCTTTAAGAGATGGAGATGGGAAGAGGAGATGGTCTCCACACAAAGCTGAAAAAGGCTACTGCGAGCAGGACTGGGGGCGAGGGAAGATGACGTCATGGGAGGAAGGGAGGAGCATTTGAGCAGCTATGATCTTCCAAATAAAAAGGTTACCCAGATGAATTCTGAGTCAAACTGCGGCTGTTTGTTGTTTGCTTGGAGGGACGGGATCGATAAATAAAATCACTGCAGAGCCACCCTCATCCGTCCCTGAAAGTTATCTGTTGACCTACTCTGTCTTGGGATCTACGCCATGGACTGTAGAAAGGGGAATAACCATGTGCCTGAAGCTGTGGGCAGAACTGTTTTGACAGGCGTCCGGCAGTTTGTCGATCGTCGTGCTTAGGCGATTTAAATGTTTGCACATTAAGAATGTATTACAAAAACAAAAAAACCGACGGTTTTTTTTTTTTGTTTGTTTTTTTCAGTACAGGCCTGCTGAAGAAGTACTGAAAGATGTTATCCCTCCACATGCGTCATGTTTCGTCTGATCGTTAGGAATAGTAAATCAAATTATGACAAGTAGACTGAAACAGGCTGCGGCATTACTCACTTTCGAGTAGAAAAAAAAAAAATTAATTAAAAATTATGCTCTTGGATGCTTCTTTTAATAAGATACGTTTTCTTTGGACATCACAAGTAACCGACATTATAAAAAAAATCAAAAAAAAATCTGCAGATTAAGATATCCCAAATGACAGTGAGTTGGCGAATGATTATGACATGCTGATGCCAGTGTTCAGTTATTGGCTACATAGTTGGGGATGTCGAATAGATAGCAAGCCCCTCCATACATTTTTTTTTAAAGCGGTCAAGTCGTCAAGATGTTGATTAAAGCTGCTCGAAGGATGAAGTATTCAACAAACAAACGAGAAAAAAAAACAACAACAACAACAACTGTGTGTGTAAGCATTACATAGTGAATTTTAACATTAACTGTGTAAGGATTACTTAAACTGTGTGTGTAAGGATTATTAGTGAATTTTAACATTAACTGTGTGTTTAAGGATTACTTAGTGAATTTTAACAATAACAGTGTGTGTAAGGATTACTTAGTGAATTTTAACATTAGCTTTGCGTAAGAATTATTTAGTGAATTTTAACATTAACTGTGTGTGTAAGAATTACTTAGTCAATTTTAAAATTACCTGTGTGGAAGGATTACTAGTGAAATTTGACATTAACTGTGTGTAAGGATTCCGCAGTGAATTTTAACATTAACTGTGTGTAAGGATTATTTAGTGAATTTTAACATTAGCTGTGTTTGAGGATTTTTAGTGAATTTTAACATTAGCTGTATGTGGAAGGATTGCTTAGTGAATTTTAACATTAACTGTGTGTGTAAAGATAACTTCGTGAATTTTAACATTAACTGTAAGTGTAAGGATTACTTAGTGAATGTTTAAACAAAGACTGGTGGGAAGGGGTGAATTTTAACATTAACTGTATGTGTAAGGATTACTTAGTGAATTTTAACATAAGCTGTGTGTGGAAGGATTACTTAGTGAATTTCAACATTAACTGTATGTGGAAGGATTACTTAGTGAATTCTAATTTTAACTGTGTGTGTAAGAATTACTTAGTAAATTTTAACATTAACTGTGTGTTGAAGGATTACTTAGTGAATTTTACCATTAACTGTATGTTGAAGGATTACTTAGTGAATTTTAACATTAACTGTGTGTGTAAGGTTAACTTAGTGAATTTTAACATTAACTGTGTGTAAGGATTCCGTAGTGAATTTTAATATTAACTGTGTGTGTAAGGATAACCTAGTGAATCTGAACATTAACTGTATGTGTAAGGATAACTTAGTGAATTTTAATATTAACTGTGTATGTAAGGATTACTTAGCGAATTTTACAAGCAAAGAAGCTGAAGCAGAGGCTCCGTTGTTCAAAATTAGTTGTTGATCTCTCTCTCTCTCTCTCTCTCTCTCTCTCTCTCTCTCTCTCTCTCTCTCTCTCTCTCTCTCTCGTAGATAGATAGACAGACAGGCAGACAGAAACGCATATGTCACCACGCAGCTGGGTCGTTCATCTGGTGTTTTAGCCGGCAGATCAATTGAGGGAGTGAAATAGAAATCAGTGGATCTTGATCTTTTGAGGAAAATAAAAAAAAGAGCAAAATACATAAATAAAACAACTCCTGAGGCGTTCCACTTCATTTTAGTTTCTTGTACAACGGAGGTACAATGCGTGATCGCACCAAACCAGCGCGTGGAATTAATCGTTGGTGAGAATTATGTATCAGACTCTGTAGAGAAGCAGTCTTCATTATAGCTGCCAGAGACGGAAACTATCTCCATCCCCCAGAAGTGTTGTTTTAGCACCTCTATGTTATGGTCAGGACGTCACGGTGTGGGAAGCCATCAGCTTCAGTAAGAGTTCTATGTGACTGTGACAGCCACGATGATAAAAAGAAATGCATTCTACAGCCCCATTCCATCCTTCACCTCCTTCTAGTAGACACCCGATAAAGCCTTGGCATCCCATGTGGCATGCCTTCAAGACATCCTTTATGACTACCAGCAATGTACACTCGCAGCTCAGGCTCACTGGCAGACACTGAAACCACCTAGAAACGCATTTCCGATGTGTCGGAGAAACGCAGGTGACAACACCCACATGCCCTAAGTACTGTTGTCGCAGGTGACAACACCCACATGCCGTAAGTACTGTTGTCGCAGGTGACAACACCCACATGCTGTAAGTACTGTTGTCGCAGGTGACAACACCACATGCCGTAAGTACTGTTGTCGCAGGTGACAACACCCACATGCTGTAAGTACTGTTGTCGCAGTGACAACACCCACATGCCGTAAGTACTGTTGTCGCAGTGACAACACCCACATGCCGTAAGCACTGTTGTCGCATTGACAACACCCACATGTCGTAAGTACTGTTGTCGCAGTGACAACACCCACATGCTGTAGTACTGCTGTCGCAGTGACAACACCCACATGCCGTAAGTACTGCTGTCGCAGTGACAACACCCACATGCTGTAAGTACTGTTGTCGCAGTGACAACACCCACATGCCGTAAGTACTGTTGTCGCAGTGACAACACCCACATGCCGTAAGTACTGTTGTCGCGGTGACAACACCCACATGCTTAAGTACTGTTGTCGCAGTGACAACATCCACATGCCGTAAGTACTGTTGTCGCAGTGACAACACCCACATGCGTAAGTACTGTTGTCGCAGTGAAACACCCACATGCCGTAAGTACTGTTGTCACAGTGACAACACCCACATGCCGAAGTATGTTGTCCAGTGACAACACCCACATGCCGTAAGTACTGTTGTCGCGGTGACAACACCCACATGCTGAAGTACTGTTGTCGCAGTGACAACACCCACATGCCGCAAGTCCTGTTGTCGCAGTGACAACACCCACATGCCGTAAATACTGTTGATCGCAGTGACAACACCCACATGTCCGTAAGTACTGTTGTCGCAGGGGAGAATACCCACATGCCGTAAGTACTGTTGTCGCAGTGACGACACCCACATGCCGTAAGTACTGTTGTCG
>CM065726.1:8078383-8085883 GCA_033310375.1 Conus canariensis
CGTCGTATCAGGCCCAAGCAAGAACCCGCAAAGTTTCAGCGTGAATCAGCATCAAAGAGCTGATCTAGATCTATCCAGTCTCGGTGGAGATCTGTGTTCTTCTAAGTACCCTTAAGAAAAGAAGAAGAAGAAGGATAGATCAAGGGCAGGTCAATTCGTCCGTAAAGGAGGGAGAGGAAAATGGTGGAGGAGCAGAGCCTAGTGCTTTAAGAGATGGAGATGGGAAGAGGAGATGGTCTCCACACAAAGCTGAAAAAGGCTACTGCGAGCAGGACTGGGGGCGAGGGAAGATGACGTCATGGGAGGAAGGGAGGAGCATTTGAGCAGCTATGATCTTCCAAATAAAAAGGTTACCCAGATGAATTCTGAGTCAAACTGCGGCTGTTTGTTGTTTGCTTGGAGGGACGGGATCGATAAATAAAATCACTGCAGAGCCACCCTCATCCGTCCCTGAAAGTTATCTGTTGACCTACTCTGTCTTGGGATCTACGCCATGGACTGTAGAAAGGGGAATAACCATGTGCCTGAAGCTGTGGGCAGAACTGTTTTGACAGGCGTCCGGCAGTTTGTCGATCGTCGTGCTTAGGCGATTTAAATGTTTGCACATTAAGAATGTATTACAAAAACAAAAAAACCGACGGTTTTTTTTTTTTTGTTTGTTTTTTTCAGTACAGGCCTGCTGAAGAAGTACTGAAAGATGTTATCCCTCCACATGCGTCATGTTTCGTCTGATCGTTAGGAATAGTAAATCAAATTATGACAAGTAGACTGAAACAGGCTGCGGCATTACTCACTTTCGAGTAGAAAAAAAAAAAATTAATTAAAAATTATGCTCTTGGATGCTTCTTTTAATAAGATACGTTTTCTTTGGACATCACAAGTAACCGACATTATAAAAAAAATCAAAAAAAAATCTGCAGATTAAGATATCCCAAATGACAGTGAGTTGGCGAATGATTATGACATGCTGATGCCAGTGTTCAGTTATTGGCTACATAGTTGGGGATGTCGAATAGATAGCAAGCCCCTCCATACATTTTTTTTTAAAGCGGTCAAGTCGTCAAGATGTTGATTAAAGCTGCTCGAAGGATGAAGTATTCAACAAACAAACGAGAAAAAAAACAACAACAACAACAACTGTGTGTGTAAGCATTACATAGTGAATTTTAACATTAACTGTGTAAGGATTACTTAAACTGTGTGTGTAAGGATTATTAGTGAATTTTAACATTAACTGTGTGTTTAAGGATTACTTAGTGAATTTTAACAATAACAGTGTGTGTAAGGATTACTTAGTGAATTTTAACATTAGCTTTGCGTAAGAATTATTTAGTGAATTTTAACATTAACTGTGTGTGTAAGAATTACTTAGTCAATTTTAAAATTACCTGTGTGTGGAAGGATTACTAGTGAAATTTGACATTAACTGTGTGTAAGGATTCCGCAGTGAATTTTAACATTAACTGTGTGTAAGGATTATTTAGTGAATTTTAACATTAGCTGTGTTTGAGGATTATTTAGTGAATTTTAACATTAGCTGTATGTGGAAGGATTGCTTAGTGAATTTTAACATTAACTGTGTGTGTAAAGATAACTTCGTGAATTTTAACATTAACTGTAAGTGTAAGGATTACTTAGTGAATGTTAACATAAGCTGTGTGTGGAAGGGGTGAATTTTAACATTAACTGTATGTGTAAGGATTACTTAGTGAATTTTAACATAAGCTGTGTGTGGAAGGATTACTTAGTGAATTTCAACATTAACTGTATGTGGAAGGATTACTTAGTGAATTCTAATTTTAACTGTGTGTGTAAGAATTACTTAGTAAATTTTAACATTAACTGTGTGTTGAAGGATTACTTAGTGAATTTTACCATTAACTGTATGTTGAAGGATTACTTAGTGAATTTTAACATTAACTGTGTGTGTAAGGTTAACTTAGTGAATTTTAACATTAACTGTGTGTAAGGATTCCGTAGTGAATTTTAATATTAACTGTGTGTGTAAGGATAACCTAGTGAATCTGAACATTAACTGTATGTGTAAGGATAACTTAGTGAATTTTAATATTAACTGTGTATGTAAGGATTACTTAGCGAATTTTACAAGCAAAGAAGCTGAAGCAGAGGCTCCGTTGTTCAAAATTAGTTGTTGATCTCTCTCTCTCTCTCTCTCTCTCTCTCTCTCTCTCTCTCTCTCTCTCTCTCTCTCTCTGTAGATAGATAGACAGACAGGCAGACAGAAACGCATATGTCACCACGCAGCTGGGTCGTTCATCTGGTGTTTTAGCCGGCAGATCAATTGAGGGAGTGAAATAGAAATCAGTGGATCTTGATCTTTTGAGGAAAATAAAAAAAAGAGCAAAATACATAAATAAAACAACTCCTGAGGCGTTCCACTTCATTTTAGTTTCTGTACAACGGAGGTACAATGCGTGATCGCACCAAACCAGCGCGTGGAATTAATCGTTGGTGAGAATTATGTATCAGACTCTGTAGAGAAGCAGTCTTCATTATAGCTGCCAGAGACGGAAACTATCTCCATCCCCCAGAAGTGTTGTTTTAGCACCTCTATGTTATGGTCAGGACGTCACGGTGTGGGAAGCCATCAGCTTCAGTAAGAGTTCTATGTGACTGTGACAGCCACGATGATAAAAAGAAATGCATTCTACAGCCCCATTCCATCCTTCACCTCCTTCTAGTAGACACCCGATAAAGCTTGGCATCCCATGTGGCTGCCTTCAAGACATCCTTTATGACTACCAGCAATGTACACTCGCAGCTCAGGCTCACTGGCAGACACTGAAACCACCTAGAAACGCATTTCCGATGTGTCGGAGAAACGCAGGTGACAACACCCACATGCCCTAAGTACTGTTGTCGCAGGTGACAACACCCACATGCCGTAAGTACTGTTGTCGCAGGTGACAACACCCACATGCTGTAAGTACTGTTGTCGCAGGTGACAACACCACATGCCGTAAGTACTGTTGTCGCAGGTGACAACACCCACATGCTGTAAGTACTGTTGTCGCAGGTGACAACACCCACATGCCGTAAGTACTGTTGTCGCAGTGACAACACCCACATGCCGTAAGCACTGTTGTCGCATTGACAACACCCACATGTCGTAAGTACTGTTGTCGCAGTGACAACACCCACATGCTGTAAGTACTGCTGTCGCAGTGACAACACCCACATGCCGTAAGTACTGCTGTCGCAGTGACAACACCCACATGCTGTAAGTACTGTTGTCGCAGTGACAACACCCACATGCCGTAAGTACTGTTGTCGCAGTGACAACACCCACATGCCGTAAGTACTGTTGTCGCGGTGACAACACCCACATGCTGTAAGTACTGTTGTCGCAGTGACAACATCCACATGCCGTAAGTACTGTTGTCGCAGTGACAACACCCACATGCTGTAAGTACTGTTGTCGCAGTGACAACACCCACATGCCGTAAGTACTGTTGTCGCAGTGACAACACCCACATGCCGCAAGTACTGTTGTCGCAGTGACAACACCCACATGCCGTAAGTACTGTTGTCGCGGTGACAACACCCACATGCTGTAAGTACTGTTGTCGCAGTGACAACACCCACATGCCGCAAGTCCTGTTGTCGCAGTGACAACACCCACATGCCGTAAATACTGTTGTCGCAGTGACAACACCCACATGCGTAAGTACTGTTGTCGCAGGTGAGAATACCCACATGCCGTAAGTACTGTTGTCGCAGTGACGACACCCACATGCCGTAAGTACTGTTGTCGCAGGTGAGAACACCCACAAGCCGTAAGTCCTGTTGTCACAGTGACAACACCCACATGCCGTAAGTACTGTTGTCGCAGTGACAACACCCACATGCCCTAAGTACTGTTGACACAGTGACAACACCCATATGCCCTAAGTCCTGTTGTCACAGTGACAACACCCACATGCCGTAAATACTGTTGACACAGTGACAACACCCACATGCCGTAAATACTGTTGACACAGTGACAACACCCACATGCCCTAAGTACTGTTGTCACAGTGACAACACCCACATGCCCAAGTCCTCTTGTCACAGTGACAACACCCATATGCCGTAAATACTGTTGTCGCAGGTGAGAATACCCACATGCGTAAGTACTGTTGTCGCAATGACGACACCCACATGCCCTAAGTACTGTTGTCACAGTGACAACAACCCACATGCCCTAAGTACCGTTGTCGCAGTGACAATACCCACATGCCGTAAGTACTGTTGTCGGGTCGCCAGCGGTCGTCTGGAGCCGTTCTGCTGAGAGATACTGGATGTGGCTTTAACAATGACTCGGGTGGCACTGGGTGTGGCTTTAGCAATGACTCGGGTGGCACTGGGTGTGGCTTTAGCAATGACTCGGGTGGTACTGGGTGTGGCTTTAACAATGACTCGGGTGGCACTGGGTGTGGCTCCGCAGGGGGAGGCCAGGATGAGCAGCGTGGGAGCTATGCCGCTGAAGAAACGTGGAAGATGAGACAACATGACAAGGTGAAGACGGTTGTCTGCACGAGCTGCGCTGTCTTCAGACGTCTCTTTCCTGGTGTCTGTAAGACAACATGACAAGGTGAAGACGGGTTGTCTGCACAGAGCTGCGCTGTCTTCAGACGCTTCTTTCCTGGTGTCTGTAAGACAACATGACAAGGTGAAGACGGGTTGTCTGCGCGGAGCTGCGCTGTCTTCAGACGCCTCTTTCCTGGTGTCTGTAAGACAACATGACAAGTGAAGACGGGTTGTCTGCACGGAGCTGCGCTGTCTTCAGACGCCTCTTTCCTGGTGTCTGTAAGACAACATGACAAGGTGAAGACGGTTGTCTGCACGGAGCTGCGCTGTCTTCAGACGCCTCTTTCCTGGTGTCTGTAAGACAACATGACAAGGTGAAGACGGTTTGTCTGCACGGAGCTGCGCTGTCTTCAGACGCTTCTTTCCTGGTGTCTGTAAGACAACATGACAAGGTGAAGACGGGTTGTCTGCACGGAGCTAGCGCTGTCTTCAGACGCCTCTTTCCTGGTGTCTGTAAGACAACATGACAAGGTGAAGACGGGTTGTCTGCACGGATCTGCGCTGTCTTCAGACGCCTCTTTCCTGGTGTCTGTAAGACAACATGACAAGTGAAGACGGGTTGTCTGCACGGAGCTGCGCTGTCTTCAGACGCCTCTTTCCTGGTGTCTGTAAGACAACATGACAAGGTGAAGACGGGTTGTCTGCACGGAGCTGCGCTGTCTTCAGACGTCTCTTTCCTGGTGTCTGTAAGACAACATGACAAGGTGAAGACGGGTTGTCTGCACGGAGCTGCGCTGTCTTCAGACGTCTCTTTCCTGGTGTCTGTAAGACAACATGACAAGGTGAAGACGGGTTGTCTGCACAGAGCTGAGCTTTCTTGAGACGTCTCTTTCCTTGTGTCTGACGTGCCAGAAATGATCGGTCTTGTTAGGGTGAGTGAGGGGAGGTGGGGGGGTAATTCTTCAGACGCTCTTTCCTGGTGTCTGTAAGACAACATGACAAGGTGAAGACGGGTTGTCTGCACGAGGCAGGTGAAGACGGTTGTCTGCATGGAGCTGTCTGTCTTAGACGCCTCTTTCCTGGTGTCTGTAAGACAACATGACAAGGTGAAGACGGGTTGTCTGCACGGAGCTGCGCTGTCTTCAGACGCCTCTTTCCTGGTGTCTGTAAGACAACATGACAAGGTGAAGACGGGTTGTCTGCACGGAGCTGCACTGTCTTCAGACGCCTCTTTCCTGGTGTCTGTAAGACAACATGACAAGGTGAAGACGGGTTGTCTGCACGGAGCTGCGCTGTCTTCAGACGCCTCTTTCCTGGTGTCTGTAAGACAACATGACAAAGTGAAGACGGGTTGTCTGCACGGACTGCGCTGTCTTCAGACGCCTCTTTCCTGGTGTCTGTAAGACAACATGACAAGGTGAAGACGGGTTGTCTGCACGGAGCTGCGCTGTCTTCAGACGCCTCTTTCCTGGTGTCTGTAAGACAACATGACAAGGTGAAGACGGGTTGTCTGCACGGAGCTGCGCTGTCTTCAGACGTCTCTTTCCTGGTGTCTGTAAGACAACATGACAAGGTGAAGACGGGTTGTCTGCACGAGCTGCGCTGTCTTCAGACGCCTTTCCTGGTGTCTGTAAGACAACATGACAAGGTGAAGACGGGTTGTCTGCACGGAGCTGCGCTGTCTTAGACGCCTCTTTCCTGGTGTCTGACGTGCCAGAATGAGTCTGTCTTGTTAGGGTGAGTGAGAGGGAGGGGAGGGGGGGGGGGTAATCTCGTCATCATCTCCTGCATTTCACGTGCCATAAGATGTCCATAGTTTTGCTATCACGTCATTAAATGCTTTTATTGTTTGTTTCTTTTTCAAGGTGTATATATTTTTTTTCCGATGGTGTGACCCGTTCAGGATGTAACATTGTTTGCTTGTTTCTTTCTTTCTTTCTCTTCTCCTGTATGATTCCGTCAGCCCTAAAATGTGTTGTTGACTGGGCTTTTAATGATAAAAAAAAGCCTAAAACCTAAACCACCTTCAGCGTGTCAGACACGACCGCTTACCAGCCGTGCCTTTCGTTGTAAAAGCTGCTCGCAACGATGGTTCCAAGAAGCGCTTGGCTGTGAAACACAACATGGTGACGCCAGCGACTTGTGCAGCCATGTTGCAGATCTTTTGGACGACGACGACCTCGACGTGGTTGGTGTTCATCGTGATGAAGGCCTACAGTTCGGCAACAACGTAGGCTGCACTTTAATTTTGCAGCTAGGTTAAAAGTGAGCGGTAAGTGTAAGTAAAAGTAAGTTAGCAGGTAAAAGGCTGTGTGGAGCCCGAATGGCAAGGAAAATCGTGTGAAAAGATTGCGTGCTATCAGGCTTGTCCAACTCCTGCTGCTTTCAAAGACATTTTCAACAAGTTTTCATATGGATTTCATGTTACTGGCTGAAAAAAAATCACAGAGGTATGTCATCCCAAAGATTTCAAACAGCAAGAGAGAGAGAGAGAGAGAGAGAGAGAGAGAGAGACAGATATATAGATAGATAGACAGATAGGTAGGTACATACATACATACATACATGCATACATACATACATACATACATACATACATACATACATAAACAGGAAATCAGCTGGGGAAAAAAGATAGAAATGAGTTATGAAAAAGGAGAATAAAAAAGACAGTCGACATGTCTAAATATCCCTCCCCACCCCACCCTCTCTCTCTCTCTCTCTCTCTCTCTCTCTCTCTCTCTCTCTCTCTCTCTCTCTCTCAGTTCAGTCCATGGTTACATTGAAGAAGCTTTGAATAAAGCGAAATATATTTTGCACTTACACCGGGTGCTTGTAGTTTTTTTTTTAAACATTTCTCTCTCTCTCTCTCTCTCTCTCTCTCTCTTCTCTCTCTCTCTCTCTCTCTCTCTCTCATGGAAACTCAATCACGAGCGATGTTTGGATTTAAGATCTGAAGTCGTAACATGC
>CM065726.1:8090883-8105883 GCA_033310375.1 Conus canariensis
TGTGTTGTGTTTTTTTGTTATTGTTGTTTTTGTTTTTTTTTTTTGGGGGGGGGGGTTGTTACCTGGCAATTTGGGAGTGAAAGTTGTACACACTGTCCAAGATGGACACTCGCTGTTCATTCTGCAGTGTCCGTTGTCCCGTTCGGTTTTTTTTTTTGTTTTTTTTTTTTTTTTTTTGTGGTACGGTTGTTGTTGTTGTTTTTTACTATATTTTTACATGTTTGTTTTAAATCAGGAAGTGGAAAATGAGTGAGAACGCCTGCCACCCTGAGCACAGCCTGTTGTTACATGGCTAAGGATGTTTGTTACTAGTTCATCTTCCATACATGCGATCGACTGTGTGTTTTTGTTTCTTTGTCAGATTTTTTTCTTTTTTACCGATGGTTTGACTGGCTTACACACACACACACACACACACACACAGCACGCACGCACGCACGCACGCACGCACGCACGCACGCACGCACGCACGCACGCACGCACGCACCACACACACATCACTCACTCACTCACTCACTCACTCACTCACACACACACGTGTTGAGTTTCACAGCTTTAAAAGACTGTGTAATTGGACGGACAGTGATGGGTAAAACTTTAATTCACAATGTCATCATTTGAATACACCGAATCTCATGCACCAGACAAAGTCTGCAGTTGTAGTGGCCTGACAAGGTCTCACCAGCAGCTGCAGAAGATGCACACAGCGGTACTGTCTGCTGATGGGGAAATTGTCTGAGATGCATGCACACAGCGGTACTGTCTGCTGATAGAGAAATTGTCTGAGATGCTGCACACAGCGGTACTGTCTGCTCGTGGGGAAATTGTCTCAGATGCACACAGCGGTACTGTCTGCTCATGGGGAAATTGTCTGAGATGCATGCACACAGCGGTACTATCTGCTGATGGGGAAATTGTCTCAGATGTACACAGCGGTCCTGTCTGCTCATGGGGAAATTGTCTCAGATGCACACAGCGGTACTGTCTGCTCATGGGGGAATTGTCTGAGATACATGCACACAGCGGTCCTGTCTGCTCATGGGGAAATTGTCTCAGATGCCTGCACACAGCGGTACTGTCTGCTCATGGGGAAATTGTCTGAGATGCACACAGCGGTCCTGTCTGCTCGTGGGGAAATTGTCTGAGATGCAAGCACACAGCAGTACTGTCTGCTCATGGGGAGGAGATCATGCAGTCTGATGATGCATCACAGCGGTACTGTCTGCTCATGGGGAAATTGTCTCAGATGCATGCACACAGCGGTACTGTCTGCTCATGGGGAAATTGACTGAATGCACACAGCGGTACTGTCTGCTGATGGGGAAGTTGTCTGAGATTCACACAGCGGTACTGTCTGCTGATGGAGAAATTGACTGAGATGCACACAGCGTTACTGTCTGCTGATAGGGAAATTGACTGAGATGCACACAGCGGTACTGTCTGCTGATGGGGAAGTTGTCTGAGATGCACACAGCGGTACTGTCTGCTGATGGGGAAATTGTCTGAGATGCACACAGCGGTACTGTCTGCTCATGGGGAAATTGTCTGAGATGCATGCACACAGCGGTACTGTCTGCTGATGGGGAAATTGACTGAGATGCACACAGCGGTACTGTCTGCTGATGGGGGAATTGTCTCAGATGCACACAGCGGTACTGTCTGCTCATTGAGGAATTTTCTGAGACGCACACAGCGGTACTGTCTGCTGATGGGGAAATTGTCTGAGACGCACACAGCGGTACTGTCTGCTCATGGGGAAATTGTCTGCCTCGTGGTCCGCCATCGAAGGAACATCATCCCGGCCCAGATCTCTTTTTAGTTCTGTTTACCAGTGTTGTTCTTCTGCCTCGTGTGGCCGTTCCTTGCTGGCCAGAGTTTTTCTTTATGAACCTGCTTCGTAGTATGTACCAGTCAGTTGACGAACTACCGCAAACTAAGTTTGTTAGTAGTTAGGGAACTTTTGGTTTTCGATCAAAAATCGATGGGTAACTTTTACCCGACAATCAGAAGTTCATGATATATAGGTAGATAGATAGATAGACAGGTAGATAGACATAGATAGATAGATAGATCGGCAGATAGATAGATAGGTAGATAAACAGATAGATAGATAGATAGATAGATAGATAGATAAACAGATAGATAGGTATGTAGGTAGATAAATAGATAGGTAGATAAACAGATAGATAGATAGATACCCAGCCGACTTAAGGGGGGGGGGGAGCAATATCAGGACTGTCGCCGCACTAAAGTACATGGTAGTATGAAATTTTTATAAAAATCGAAACACCTCAAATTCGTGTTAAACTCTGCTCTTCTAGCTCAGATTGAAAAATATATGTTCTCTCCCCGGAGCTGAAATAACATCCAGTGGAACTTAAGGTCACAGTGTTTTCATGTAGTCTGCTGTAAACAGTTTGTGTGTGGCACCATGCAAGTCCCAACTCTATAAGAACATGTTTCACAGTTACTGATACATCGCTACGACTGCACCATGGAGCTTCCTCATCTTTTAAAAGACACCTGAGACATAGGGAGACCTGTATATAATCGGTAGGTCAAACTGTTTTGTTTTGTTTTTTTTCCTTACTGTTGCCGTCGGAAGACAGTTAAAACTCTGGAAAGTTTGGACGGCACTGGAAAAGAATAAGTTTGTTATCTGTCTGCGAGTTCCAAAGAGAGAAATGAGATACTTCACCATGCTCTTCAAGCAAATCTGACATTTTTTTTTGCTGGCCAAAATATGTTTCGAGTTTGATCGATAAACTTCAGTTAACTAAGGATTCGGAAAATGTACGTGCTTGTACACTCTAAGTATCTGATCAGCACGTTTATGTGCCATGTTTTCAACCATTTTTTGAAAAATCGCACACGCACACACACACGCACACACACACACACACACACACACACACACACACACACACACACACACACATGTACGCACGCACGCACGCACACACAAAAACGCGCACCTTTTCGCGTGAGCGCGCGCGCGCATACACACACACACACACACACACACACACACACACACACACACACACACACACACACAACACACACGCACGCACATACGCACACACGCGCGCGCGCGCGCTGCTTTGTTGTGTTTTCACTCATATCACAGAGTGCGAACAGACTTTAAGATAATCTCATCTCAGCTCTTGGAACAGTGGCGGAGGTTTGAAAAAGGGTGTCCCCCCAAACAGGCGCCGTGCTGCAGTGGCTAGTGCAGAGGACGTGCGGGCTGAAAGGTCTTCAGTTCGAGTCCCGTCAGAAGCGTTCATTCATGTGATTTTCCGCTTAATGTGCTATGAGCTCAAACGGGCAGACTGAAATCATGCAGTCGAGTTCCATTCACTAAATGAATGCATCTTTTAGAATTTTACTCAAATTTTCTGACAGTTACAGCAAGTACCTGTATCTCTCGGGCCTAGTTGACGCCCGGATGTAATACGAAAGGAAACGTGGAGCACAGCCTGTGAAATAATCTGCTTATAATAGTTCTGCATACCGCAGTCTTCACCGTTCTCATCCACATCGCTCAGTAAGGAAAAGAAAGCCTCACCTTTGTGGCTGTTCATACCCAGCTCTCGTGGTGAACGCGATTCAGTTTTCATATCCTCTCTATGTCCGTGCTCATGGTAACTTTGTGTTAAAATCACCGGTATAGGCAAGTTGGCGGCGCACGTCGGAGATGTATGCTCGCCCACGCAGGCTCCGCGAGTAGGCTGTTATTGTCATGGGGGGAGGGGAGGGGGAGGGGTAGGTGGGGTGTCCTGTGTAGGAAGGATCAGACCAGTCAGCACTGAACACCACCGGGGTGACTGGGCTGAAGTACAGTGCCTTCTGCGGTGGGTTGCCTTCCAGCAGCTTGATATTGATGAAGCTGCGACGCGACAACCGCGGATGTTTATTGCGTACGGGAAGAAGAGGCAACACAGAAAAATAACAAAGACGTCGAATGAATAAATGAGTGAGAGAGAGAGAGAGAAGAGAGAGGAGAGAGAGAGAGAGAGAGAGAGAGAGAGATGAAATGCAATGAAATGAAATGTTGTAATGTATTTGGGCCATGGGCACGTAAACCTTGGGGAGATATAAAGGAACGGATAATCAAGCAACAAAAATAGTAACAATAGCAGGAATAGTAATAATAAAAATGATAATAGTAATAATAATGATAACAATAAAACGAAGAAAAGAGAAAATATAAGGTATACGATGCAATTTCAAAGCAATAACTTGTTTACACAGGATAGATACTAAACTGGCTTCATACTACAAATAATCCTAATTATCAAAGTGTTTTATTGCTATTGCATTGAAAGTTGATACTTAGCCTTCCAAAAATCGTTGCCTTTGTCTGATGGCGTAAAAAATATACTTGGAAACTAAATCAGTAAGCGTTACATTCGCCATCTAATAGTTTTTCCAACGGAACATTGATTGAGAGAGGGGGGGGGGGGGGGGGGGAGAGAGCATTTCCTTTCTCGGTTCGGAAGTAAAAATTTGATTCAGCATTCTCTCTTCGGAAGTGGAAAGAAAAGGATTGTTGTCATTCACTTCAGAAAGGAACATCGGGTTCGGTACTTCAGGTTCGGAAGTAAATATCGTGCTTTGTGCTCCAACTTCAGAGGTGATACTGAGTTTTGTATTCTCGGTTCCGAAGTACACATCGGATGATGTATTCTCGATTCAGAAGTAAATATTGGTCTTTTTTCTCACTAATGCCCTACTCTTCTGACTTCACAGTATTTCGGAAATAAATGGGTTGTATTACAAAGAGGGTAGTAACGGCGGTTGCCCAGATCAATGATCACATTCTGTTACCAAGTCAGAAACGACCTAGATCAATTGTGTTTTCTAATACATTTGTACTTACGACTTGTCGAACTCAGTTTCCGTTAGGTCGTATAACCAGTATTCACACTATAAGACATTACCTCACATCTTACTTATTAGTAATGAAAACAAGTTTACATTTGTTAGATGGATAGATTTCTCAATGTTCCGTTGGCGTCTCACTCAGCTATATGTCTGAGGCGCCATCCAGCGAAGAGATTTCAGTGTGTGTGCAGATGTTTTCTGTCACCTTGTTTTCGTGAAAGATTCCGCTTATAGAATGTAAGTTTCAGCACCCATCGCTGTCACTCCTGAACTTCTAAACATTCCAGGTAATCATCCTTGAAGAAAAAAAGGCGAAAAAGAATGCAAGGACAACCCCTGAGAAAGATGACAAACGTATACAGGAGGAGTAAACTTTAATTTACGATGTTTTGTCTCAGTATATTTGGGATACTAACCCGCTAGAACTGACCAGCCTCCCAAATGCAGTCGTTAGCATCGCAAGCTGTGACAGAAGAAGTTGACTATAGACTATAGACCAAGCTCTTGGCGCGTTACAGTCTACACTCTCGTTTACACAACGGACTGTCTACGTGTACGGGAGGAGGCGGGGGGGGGGGGGGGAGATCCGGCTGAAGTGCTGCCTGCTGACGCTACTCATTCGTATCGTAGTGACCTCAGTTCCTATTTTCTCTCCACGTCCAGACTCATGGTAGTTCGTGTCAAAATCGTCAGTATTGACAAGTTCACGGAGAGTATAGGAAAGAAGTGATGGCGCCCTTCTATTCGGAGGAAACACCTAACTCACCCCGGCTCCGCGTCTAGGCAATTATTCCTGTCAGTAGGGGGCACAGTGAGTGGTGTCCTCCATGTGTTCAATCAGAGCAGGCACCACTGAACACGGACAACATGACAAAGCAGAAGCCCAATATCTCCTGTGGTGGTAGAGCCTCCAGATGACCGGGTGTCGATGGCTGTCTGTGGATTGCTTATTGTTGAGCAGCGACAGGACTGTTCAAGGTGTATGTGTGTATTGCTGTGTTTGGAGTGGACAGGACTGTTCAGGGTGTATGTGTGTATTGCTGTGTTTGGAGTGGACAGGACTGTTCAGGGGGTATGTGTGTATTGCTGTGTTTGGAGTGGACAGGACTGTTCAGGGTGTATGAGTGTCTTGCTGTGTTTGGAGTGGACAGGACTGTTCAGGGTGTATGTGTGTCTTGCTGTGTTTGGAGTGGACAGGACTGTTCAGGGTGTATGTGTGTCTTGCTGTGTTTGGAGTGGACAGGGCTGTTCAGGGTGTATGTGTGTATTGCTGTGTTTGGAGTGGGCAGGACTGTTCAGGGTGTATATGTGTATTGCTGTGTTTGGAGTGGACGGAATGAGCGTGTAATTCCACGGGGCCGGGTACGAAAAGATCAGACAGTCAAAAAAAAAAGAGAAGTCGAAGAAGATCTAGAAGCATCAGAAGAAGAAGACAGAACTAGAAGACAGAGGTGTGTGTGTGTGTGTGTGTGTGTGTGTGTGTGTGTGTGTGTGTGTGTGTGTGTGTGTGCGTGCGTGCGTGTGTGTGTGTGTAAACAGAGAGAGAGATGTGTGGGTGGGTATGCGTGTGTGAGTGTGTGTATGTCTGTGTGTGAAGAATGTGTGTGCTTGCGCGCGCGGGCATGTGTGTGTGTGTGTGTGTGTGTGTGTGTGTGTGTGTGCGCGCGTGCGTGCGTGCGTGCGTGCGTGCGTGGGTGTGTGTGTGTGTGTGTGTGTGTGTGTGTGTGTGTGTGTGTGAAGAGATTTTTTTTTATCTCTGCAAGTCTGCTGCTTTGACTGTCTATTCAGACATATGATTTATAAAGGATCACATATAAGAAGAATATAAGAAGAGGAGCAATGATCAAACTGCTGATGCGATGGTACCACAACGAACACAGATGTGTGTGTGTGTGTGTGTGTGTGTGTGTGTGTGTGTGTATGTGTGTGTGTGTGTGTGTGTGTGTGTGTGTGTGTGTGTGTGTGTGTGTGTGTGTGTGTGTGTGTGTGTACACTGCTTCAAACAACAACCACGTTATCATTATCATCGTCCTGCCCTCGCTATCGTCATAAATCAGCAAAAATCACTATCATCTATCTTGTCATCATCGTCATTATTCTTCATCATCATCATCATCATCGTCATCATCATCATAGTCATCTCCATTCTTGCCATGAAAGCAAATGCTTTAACAACATATATATATGAATAAGTAAACTGAACGAGCTGCATCCATTGCATAACATTCACGATGCCCAACCCCTCAATCCCTCATTCCACCCTACCCCCATCCCCTATCCCCCACCCCTTTCCCTCCCTTCGCTGTCTGTTTTTCTCCCATCAGCGTTATACGCAGTCACATTATAACCTTTGGAAGACATCCCAAGACAATATAATCTGCCATCACGTTTACTCCTCTTTCACTTTTTCCTCTTCTCGACACCCTCCCCCCCCCCACCCCCTTCCCCCTCCATCTACCCCTCTCTCGTCCCTCTCCTCCATCACTCTCTAAACCTCCACCAGCATCATCATCCCAGTCTCACTCCTTCCTCTCTGTTTTGATCGTGTCATCCTAATTCAGCTCTTCACCCGTCCTCTCTCCCCTTACAGTTGATGATAGACTTGATCGTGTCATCTTAATTCAGCTCTTCACCCGTCCTCTCTCCCCTTACAGTTGATGATAGACTTGATCGTGTCATCCTAATTCAGCTCTTCACCCGTCCTCTCTCCCCTTACAGTTGATGATAGACTTGATCGTGTCATCTTAATTCAGCTCTTCACCCGTCCTCTCTCCCCTTACAGTTGATGATAGACTTGATCGTGTCATCTTAATTCAGCTCTTCACCCGTCCTCTCTCCCCTTACAGTTCATGATAGACTTGATCGTGTCATCTTAATTCAGCTCTTCACCCGTCCTCTCTCCCCTTACAGTTCATGATAGACTTGATCGTGTCATCTTAATTCAGCTCTTCACCCGTCCTCTCTCCCCTTACAGTTGATGATAGACTTGATCGTGTCATCTTAATTCAGCTCTTCACCCGTCCTCTCTCCCCTTACAGTTGATGATAGACTTGATCGTGTCATCTTAATTCAGCTCTTCACCCGTCCTCTCTCCCCTTACAGTTCATGATAGACTGACACGCCAAAGAAACACGAAAATGTTTGAGCGACCACGCAGACAGGCAGAGGAACTCAAAAGCTGCAATTTTCCTAGGTCATAAATGAAAACACTGTGTATTCGAATCCTACATAGAAAACGGATGAGAAAAAACACATGGCCTTAACTGCACACGTCGTTGATGTGACGGACGCTCACTGCAAAATGGAGCCCACTTGCACGATCCATAAAAAAAATTGTGTTGCGCACATAGTAATCAAGGTTCAATCCTCTTCAAAGCCTTAAGAAGAAAACTATACGTCCTTCTCCTTCCGTTGCTACAGCCACACCACGATTAACAGCCCAGGACAGAGGACAAGCAGCTGGAGGACCTGGACCTGGACAGCCAGCCAGAGTGGCAAAACGCCTCTTCAACCGTCACATCTCGACCGTCTTCGTCTGCAAGGCTTTTTGATCGTTTCAGACAAGTGCATACCAATATGACGTTTGATCGCCAAGGTAGGCAAATCTTCCAGCTCCACCTACAAGAAGTCTTCCGATCTGCCTCCAAAACGGCTCGGCAGATGCTCGGGATTCACCACACACTGATCATCATGGACACTGGTTGACGCCAGCTGGTGACCACAGACCTGGTATACAGGAGGCCACACTGATCATCACGGACACTGGTTGACGCCAGCTGGTGACCACAGACCTGGTATACAGGAGGCCACACTGATCATCACGGACACTGGTTGACGCCAGCTGGTGACCACAGACCTGGTATACAGGAGGCCAGCAAGGGGTCCCAGCCTCCTCCACTGCACTGCCAGAACTGTGTGCTGTGAGCCCAGCAGAGACGGAATTGGCGTCATCAGCAACGGAGGACTCTTCTCTCCACCGATGAACACAGGTTCTGCATCAGTGTTGCAAAGGGTAGGCGCCACCTGTGGAGATGTAGCGGCATCTGTTACGTTCTGCATCAGCATTGCAAAGGGTAGGCGCCACCTGTGGAGATGTAGCGGCATCTGTTACGTTCTGCATCAGCATTGCAAAGGATAGGCGCCACCTGTGGAGATGTAGCGGCATCTGTTACGTTCTTGGCAACGTGTTGAAAGTGGATCCCTTCGGGACCCAATATCAAAGTCTGGAGAGAGTTACCGATCTCTAGCAGAAGCTTGACCTTGACCTTGTCATCTTTCACTAAACATCTTTTGGGTCAAGGCCATCATTGCTTAATTCTGCAATGAACAAGTCCTGCAGCCCCAGATTTTTTAAAATTTTATTTCAATGAAACCAGGCAGGTCTTCCAGCAACGCCAGACATAAAATTATTGCCCAGGGCACTACGGACTTTGCAGCAGAAAGGCATCCACCCATAGAGAACCAATGGGATTAAGTCAAGTAGAGCATCCACAAACGCGGTCTATTCATTCAATGTCGCGGTGCAGGAGGAGTGGAACATTCCCACAGCATTCATGAACCTCTGGTTCATTCCATGAGCAGGTGGCTGCAGTTATGGATGCACAAGGATGGCCACACTAGGCACTGACAAGAACTAGCACTTCTCCTCATGCTGAATTCTGATAATGACTGATGCTGATTTGTTGTTTTATTGTTTATTGATTGCCCTTCACTGCAAGCACAGTAATGAACTATTCAGAGTTCGTTTCGTTTCTTGGAATATTATCTAATTGAAATTTGCATCTCACAAGCAAAGCTCTCATTTTTGGAGTTTCTTTTTGTGCGTTAGTGTGTATTGTTTGAGGTGTTCTTTCTGTTTCTGTTTCAGTTCTTTTTCTCAACACTCACGATGCATTCCGATGCTTTAGTCGCTTTGTACTTGTGCTACTCTCAAACCCTCATGATGCGCGTAAACGTTGTTGCTGCTACCAACTTTTGTTGAATGATTTTTGAACCACAGTACTTGATTATCACTTTCCTCCTTCTTTCTCTATTAAGTGTAGGGCGAACAAAATGCTGGAGGGTTTATCCATAAATAACCCTCGATGTCAGTAAAGATAAATTGGATGTATCCCTCTCTCTCTCTCTGTCTCTGTCTGTCTGTCTGTCTGTCTCTCTCTCTCTCTCTCTCCTCTCCTCTCTCTCTCTCTCTCTCTCTCTCTCTCTCTCCGTGCTGCACGTTTATGAGACCCTCCAGGGTCTGATCAGCGTAATCCTACCACACAACCTTCTTTCTTCCTCATTCCTGTCTATTTATTTACCCCGGCAATGACCATTATCATCAATCTCATAATAGCTTTCATTACACCGTCATTATAAACCAGCTTCAAAGTCCTCATAACGACCATTCTGTCCTCATCTTTTTCATCTTGTGTGTGTGTGTGTGTGTGTGTGTTGTGTGTGTGTGTGTGTGTGTGTGTGTGTACGCGCGCGCGCGCGCGTGCCTGTGTGTGTGTATGTGCGTGCGTGCGTATGGGAGGAGGGCACACGTGTGTATGTGTGTGTGTATGTGCGTGCGTGTGTATGTGCGTGCATGTGTGTGTGTATGTGTGTGTATTAGTGTATGTATGTATGTGTGTGTGTGTGGTGTGTGTGTGTGTGTGTGTGTGTGCGCGCGCGCGTGCGTGTGTGTGTGTCCTGTCTTCCATGCCGCCACAGTAGCAATACTCCCATGCCGTCACTCCAGCACCCCGTCCACAACCACATCAAGTTTTGACCACTAGTATCCCCAGCATCGGCAGTCCACAGAGAACAATCAATATCAGATCGGCAACAGGCAACCCGCCAGCGAAGACACTGACCTGCTGCCGATTGGCCCATGTGGTGTTCAGGGGCCCTAGCTCGAATTCAGTAACGCAGGATACCGCCTCGTCATATCATTGAGCCAGCGTGATGTGTGTTGTGGACGGTCGTAATGTTGCCAAGCGGCCATACCGTTCATATGCCACTTCACGGCCGGGTGCAACATTCTGTTATTGTTCAGTGGGCCAGAATGGCCAAACCTTTGAATTTATTGGACATTTGCAACACTTCAGCACTCCACTAAGTGAACATCTGTAACGTTGGTTATCTGTTTTCCGTTAGGATCTTGACCTTTTAATCGTTTTCTTGTGAAGCCAGTGAATGTCAAATGCAACCTCTGGTTTAAGACTCGTGAAGGACAGATGTAATATTGTCGACGAGAAAGATGTTTGTGGACACATCGAAAATCGGCTTGGCCATTTTGACCATTGTCTTTGACCAAAAGACCAGTTATAAACGAGATGTTAGCACGTCTATATTATAGCTTTTTAAGGGGGGGGGGGGGGGGGGGGGGGGGGGCTCGTGGTAAACGAGCTTTGCTGAGCTTTGATCTGATGACCTTAGATTTCTTGTGATCCAAGTTTCTAAGGGATGCAACCACTCTACATATATATATACGTACGTACGTACGTATACACACGCAAACACACACACACACACACACACACACACACACACACACACACACACACACACACACACACACACGCACGCACGCACGCACGCACGCACGCACGCACGCCACGCACACACACACACACACACACACACACACACACACACACACACACACACACACAACTGGACCCATCAGAAAGTCACAACTGGCCAGAAGGTCACATTTGGACATGAGGGACTGTTGTGACATGGCGGCCGTCTCCAGGTGTCACCCTCCAGAGCACGTGACTACGTCCATCGACAGAAAGTTCTGTCCGTTAACTTAGCAGCACTGGACAGACTGTTAGACCACTTCAACTCGCATAGATGGGGAGAGGAAATTGACACTGGAGTCATGGAGAAAGCAAGGTATGAAGGGCTACAGAATGTACAACTTTTCTTTGGATGGTCAGGAGAATGAGGATGATGATATGGAGGTCCACTCTGGGCTCAGAGTGCATGACGGGACTTTATCATGCGATTTCTTTCATTATGTCTCCCAGCGTCAACCAGACCTGAGAAAATAATACAGACATCTGCGGCGCTGGTCAGGAAATTTGTGCAACACTCAGAGATGCGTTCGTTATGAGGACCAAACTCCTCTGTGTGGTTCTCGTGTGTGGAGCCTACAACAAACTCAGCTCTTAGCAGGAGCAGGTTGTGGACTGAAAATGACATTCCACTAATAAGTGAAGGGATTCAACCCCGCGAGCTCCCAGCTCACACGCCCTTCGGCGCTAACCACTACACCACAGTGACTGGTTCCACATCGTTATTATAGCCCTCATCATCTGATGCCCTGATCAACCAGACAAGCACCATCCATCATCCGTGGCATAACTTTTATCACCACCATCCCCTCCACACCATCCTTTACGCCCATCCCCCACTGTCATCTCCACACCCGCTCCTTCAGCCTCGAATGCAGCGACTCCGTGACCGTGGACAGACACTGCAAAAAAAAAACAAAAAGGCTTCGTTTCACTCTCTGGTCATCTACCGTATAATCAGCCACCACCCCTGCTGCTTTCTGACTTCTCTCACCCTCTCTCTCCCTCCCTCCCTCCCCCTCCTTTCCCCATGGGCCCTCTCCTAATCGTACTTCTCACCATTCTAACATTCTCTACTGCCGTATATTGGATTTGTGTCGTACTTTCTGCCCCCCGTTCTCCTCTCATGGGTCACCTTTCGCGATCCATTTTCTTTCTGCTTGTCTGTGTTTCTGTTTCTCTGTCCCTCTGTCCGTTTGTCTGTCTGTCGGTCTGTCCGTTTGTTGGTCTGTCCGTTTGTCTGTCACTCTGTCTATCTGTCTGTCTTTCTGTTCTTCTCTCTCTCTCTCTCTCTCTCTCTCTCTCTCTCTCTCTCTCTCTCTCTCTGTCTCTCTCTCTCTCTCTGTCTCTCTGTCTGTCTGTCTGTCTTTTTTTCACTCTCTCTGTCTCCCTCACTCTCACTCTCTCTCTCTCTCTCTCTCTCTCTCTCTCTGTCTCTCTCTCTGTCTCTATCTCTCTGTCTATCTGTCTGCCTCACTCTCTCTCTCTCTCTCTCTCGTCCTCCTCTCTCTCTCTCTCTCGCTCTCCTCTCTCTCTCTCTCTCACTGTCTCTGTCTATCTGTCTCCCTCACTCTCTCTCTCTCTCTCTCACTCTCGCTCTCTCCCTCTCTCTCTCGCTCTCTCTCTCTCTCTCTCTCTGTTTCCCTCTCTCTCTCTCTCTCTCTGTCTCTCCAATCCTCCCCCCCTTCCCCTATATCTGAAGATCTATTTCTATGCCCCTCATCGATCTGGTCTCGTGGACGAAAAGAAAAAATCACAGAATCAGCATGACTATCGGCTCTCCCTCCCCTTCCCCTTCCTTCCCAGTCGTCTTTTCTGTCTGTCCTGTATCTCCTTCCCAGTGGACCAAGATTTGTCCCGCATAAAAGACCGTGTGACGTGTGTGTGTGTGTGTGTGTGTGTGTGTGTGTGTGTGTGTGTGTGTGTGTGTGTGTGTGTGTGTGTGTGTGTGTGCTCCTGCTCTGTCTCTGACCGTCTGTCTGTCTGTCTCTCACTCAATTTCTCTCTCTCTCTCTCTCTCTCTCTCTCTCTCTCTCTCTCTCTCTCTCTCTCTCTCTCTCTCTTCTGCGAGTGTGTGTGTGCTTGCGTGCGTGCGTGTGTGTGTGTGTGTGTGTGTGTGTGTGTGTGTGTGTGTGTAATATGATCCCCTTTTTAAAGTCTTTTGACGACCATAGACATGAAAGTTTTGTCTGTCAGTCTTTCTTTCTTTCTTTCTGCCTATATGCATTTGTTTTCTTATGTAGAGCTGCACACCATTCAATATCATACGATTTTGAAAAATAGTATATGAATTTTTGTTTACATCATCCGTATCGATAGACACATAAAGCAAGGCGAATCACGACCACGTAAAAAAGTTTATATCTTAAAGAAGAAAGCAAACAGATACAGTTTAGCAACCATCAGATAACAAATTACTCAAATGGGCACCATCCACTTGCATGATTTGTTGTATTCTTTTAAATTCTAATTGACAAATACATTTTAAAGACATTTAGATAGCCTTTATGTGATAAATATGACTTGTTCAGCATCGCACGTAACAAAATATACTCCTCAACACCTGCTAAGGATCACATTTGGTACACACAGATAGAGCATGATAGCTGGACAGGGTTTAAATGAATGGTTAGATATGAGTATTACGGATAACTCAATGACGAGCGCAGTGGACTCTGGCGATGCGCTGGGTAACAATATCAAACCATTTACTTCCCTCTATCATCCCCTGTATGCGTGTACCAAATCTGAGTCCTCGGCGAGTTTAGAGTGATGCATGTTCTAATATATATGTTTTGCTTTTAAGTTTTGGTGCCGTAACTATTTGTTCGAAAGTCATTTATTTGCAGCCTAACTCTGCGTCATATTTCTCGGGTTTTCAACCCACTTAGGCCTACTCAGACACATCCGTATGATGGCCTAAAACAGCCCTACAAGCAAAAGAACGGAAGAAGCGGGAGATTATGATAAAGAATGTCACGATGCTGGATATGATAGTCATCATTATTGCCCTCAAATGCTGCGATACACTGAGTTAGCATCGTCCATATCATAACGTTTATCTTACCCACCCCCACCGTATTCGGCTGTCGCACTGGGGCGACCGTGTAGCCTTTGAGAGACGCTGCAAGGCAGCCCGCATTATCTGTCTGCCTGGAACTCGTTCGGTGTAGTCTACCATCATCGTGCCTACTGCTTTCCCATTTGGTTTCTTCTTCTTCGTCTTCTTCTTCTTCTTCTTCTTCTTCTTCTTTCTTCCCCCCCCCCCCCCTTTCCTCCCCCCTGTGTGTCTGTGTTTTTCCCTCCCTATCTCTCTTCTCCCCTTTCCCTCTTCCCCTTTACTGTTTACCACTTACACTAGCACACACACGCAGGCACACGCATTTGCGTGCGCATACGCTCACACACACACATACACACACACACACACATTCTCTTCATCTCCCTCCTCCCCCTCTCCACTCTCCCCCTTTCCCTTTATTGTTTAACTCCCTTTCCCTCCCCCCCCCCTTCCCCCCCTCCCCCGTTTTTTTTTTTTTCTGAAAAGTGTGTGTAATTCTCA
>CM065726.1:8114785-8122285 GCA_033310375.1 Conus canariensis
CTGAGAATGTTGTCTCCATTAAGATTATAGAGAAGTTTGCATATCAAAATTTCACCTCCACCCTCTCTGTTACTAGCGATGGAATGAGCAACTTTCCAGCACTAGTCATCAAACACATACCAGAAAAAAATAAAATGGGAAATGAAATGAGGCAGGGAACAGTAAACAACAAACAGTAAACAAGTGGGGTAACGTTTGCTCCCATAAGAAAACATAACACAGAGCAACTTTTATTCAAGACTGGCACAGCCTTTTAAACTTGAATAAAGTCAGACAAATACATAATAGACGAACAATCTAAATGTGGGGAAAAAACAAGCGCAGGCCAACAACTCAACTGTCTTCTTAGTAATGACTTGGCAAAATTTTGGACTTAAGGGGGGGGGGGGGGGGGGGGGGGGGGATTTTGAAGATGGAGAAACTGGGAACATGAAATTAAGAAAATATATTACAGATATGAAAACTCTTCACTAGCTGCATAAGGGAACCATCGCAATCCGTTTTTAAGGTAGATATATTTGTATTGTCTGCTCCGAGGTCTTTCGTCCACTGGGTCGGAACTCATCAGGGAGACACGGCTGGTTGTGTCTGCGCTCCTGGCGTCAAATAGAGACACGCCACAGTCCATAATACCGTGGCGTTCTCACCACCAAGGGTGCAAAAAAAGAATCTAATAACACCCCCAAAGCAGCCAGTGAAGTGTAGTAAATGAAACCAAACGAAAGTGTGGGGAGGAAAAAAGTTGCTGAAAAACTAAAGACATCATGCAAATAGTATAAAATGTAGGGGACAATCTTTGAGCCTACGCTTGAGGATCCACCCAAGGATTAAGGGAGATCAAAAGACAAACACACAGACGGACAGAAACAAATACAAATAACCTCAATTTAATCAAAATGAAATTGGAAATGAAATGAGGCAGGGAACAGTAAACAAGAAACAGTAAACAAGTGGGGTAACGTTTGCTCCCAATAAAAAAAACCTAACACAGAGCAACTTTTATTCAAGACTGGCACAGCCTTTTAAACTTGAATAAAGTCAGACAAATACATAATAGACGAACAATCTAATAGTGGGGGAAAAACAAGCGCAGGCCAACAACTCAACTGCCTTCATAGTAATGACTTGAGGGGGGGAGGGGGAGGGGGAGAAAAAATACTTTAATAAAGGCAGCGAGTTTTAGATTGTTGGGAAGGTTTTTATTTCGAGATTTTAGCGTACTACTATCGGCAGATGTTCGGTTGTGGGCTCCCATGTACTGCAATGCAATACATTTGATGATATTAAGCTTGACTCCCCCCCCCCCCCCCCCCCCCCCCCTCCCCATGTCCTGTCATCGTACGTAACAAAGTTCCCATGTACTGCAATGCAATACATTTGATGATATTAAGCTTGACTCCCCCCCCCCCCCCCCCCCCCATGTCCTGTCATCGTACGGAACAAAGCACAAATGGCCTTCATGCTATCAACGCAACCTACCAACAGTTATTTAGACAAAACGCTTTGCTATAGTTTGCTTATAAGGCTTTGCTTGTCTGCGCTACAAAGGAACAATGTTTCTCACAGTTTTCAAAAGGGCAGTTAGCTCGGGTGCTTGCAAAGGACGACAATTCTTTTTCCTGATTGAACGGCCTACGACGATTTATGTGTAATAAAAAGGGTCCAAAAGAAAGTGGTGTAAGTTTAACTTAACAATTATCTCATATAAAATTCGAAATACATACACAAGAATGAAAAATATTCAACGGCTATTGTAGTTTCCTTCTGCGTGTAATGCCTGAGGGCTGATTCACAACGTTTCAAACGCTCACGGCAAACGTGCAGCAGGAGCACTGAACTCGCCCTGGAAAGCTTGGCATGGGCTTTCCATCCTTGTTGTAGGCGCCGCAGATTCGCGGACCAGAGGAGTTAACTCCCTTCTTCAAAGACCTGCCAGTGACGTGATCCTTTGAAAGACGTTGGTCTTTCCATTGATGTCTGTGTCGGACCGATTTGTCCGAAGACATTTGGATCAATAGGGTGCTGTGTATGTGGGAGACGGGCTGTGGATACGAGGGTTCCGATTTCTTAGATCTCAGAGAGAGAGAGGGAGAGAGAGAGAGAAGGGTAACAGAGAGGAGGGTTCAGATCATATATCTACATATTAGGCTACATACACTAATGAAAGGATGTGTGAAGATATGAAATTGAATAAACATGTGCGATTATATTACATTACAGAACAAAACATTTGAATGCTTTACGCAAAAATAAAAACAAGATGCAAAGCATATAAACGTACTCCCAGTTTATCTTGAATACAAGTACTTGCTGAGATATTCCATAAAGAAGAAAAACCGTTTTGGGCCGTTATAGCCGTTAGTAACGGCTATTCTGGTGAAATAAAACATCGGGCATCATCCGTGACCCATAATGTACGTATAAATTTTCAGAAAGATCGGCCCTGAAGTTTTGTCTGGAGCGAGTGGAACACATTTTGACCACAGACAGACACACAGACACAGACAGACACACAGACAGCATTTCTTCATTCCCATTGTAAAGTACTCCCTGTTCTATAGGAATTGGGAGAACAAAAAGGAAACAATTTTGACGTCATCAGGTGTACACCCTAAAAACGACATTAACAGGCGTGGCTTCAACTGGGGCGGCTGCATGTGACGTTGGAGCTGATCAAATTGTACTCGGTTCGTCAGCAGGGGTGGACGGAATCTGCAAAACAAAGAATTCAGTTTTCAAGGAGGGGGGCAGATGGATAGAAATTCACAGAGAGATGTGGAGTGAAAGGGGGGGGGGGGTACAGAGGAGAGAGAGGGAGGGATGGGCAGATACACTGACCGAAAAAGAGAAGACAGAGATGAAAAGATACAGACCGTAAGAAACTGAAATGTGGGAGAGAGATCACTAAACTGACCATTACAGCATACAAAACGTACGACGTTTAAAAAAAAAGTGATCATAAATTTGTCTGCTTGTGACAGCTATAAGACCTGCTGTAACCCGCCGATTTGTAAGCAGCGCCGATTTGTAGAACGCTTACAAATCGGCGCACATTGCATGACTTGTAAAACCGCCGATTTGTAAGCAGCGCCAATTTGTAGAGCGCTTACAAATCGGCGGGCTAGGCCTCCGCCGATTTGTAAGCGCTACTTAGAAATCGGCGGGTGCTTTACAAATCGGCGGGTTAAGCCCCCGCCGTTTTGTAAAGCGCTTTACAAAACGGCGGGCGCTTTATAACCTGTTTCTTTGGATTAAAACGATGAACTATTATTACGCTTTCAGTGATTATTCCTGCAATTTTGATGGCTTTCTATTTCATCAAAACGGTGGACTGAAATGTGGTGTGTGTGTGTGTGTGTGTGTGTGTGTGTGTGTGTGTGTGTTGTGTGTGTGTGTGTTTCATGTGTGTGTGTGAGTATAAGTGTAAGTATATCAGTTTGTGTATGTAAGCCTGTGCATATGTGTGTGTTGGGGGGGGGGGAGGTAAACAGTCTATTTCTTTTGCCCTGACTCACTCACACAATCAAATTTCCAAGTTGAAAGCAGAGGACATTGTTGACATGTTTTTATTCATATTTGTTCATTTCTGTAAACGTTACATGAACGACGAAGTGAACTAGAATTGTTTGTTTTTAAACGCAATTTTAAGCACATTTTACAGTCGATAATATAAACACAAATTTCCACACCCGAAATGAAAACGAAATCGTTACTCAGCTTATATTGAGTGAAGAGAATAGTGCAAGAGAATAGGGAAAAGTTAAACTAGTGTGCAGTTTTCATACTTTCACCAGAATATTTCACTAGAAGAATAGATATGATTGCCAGACACAATCAAAAAAAGACAATGCAGGAAAATTATTCGTGGATGCTGAAAATGTTATTTGTAAAAAACAAGCAAACAAACAAACAAACAAACAACCGTTTGCATGTTTAATCAAAATTTAGTGGTGGACAGATGAAAATGAAACCCCCAAAATCATACGCTTCCTCCCTCTTGGAATTGTGTGCATCAAAGCAAAGTTAATTCATAATTACACATCTTTGTTATCTTTTATGGCTGCAGTAGGATAGTTGCCCATTTTGAAACACAAACTGGACTTGAAACGAGCATAATTTGTTTAGTTTTACAAGTTGTAACGGACAAATTCCAGACCAATGAACATAAATGTGATAAGTAGCCTATTTTCATTTCTAAACATGTTGAATGCTTGGACAAGTTAATGATCCTCACCTGCAAAATATCGTTTTTAAAATTGCTACACGTTTTCTTCAGTAGAGTCTAGAAAAAACATGCAGTAGAATGTTGGTTGGATTTCATCTGCTTTCTTGTCTCAAACAAATGAAATTCCATGTTTGAAAGTTCCACCCATGATGGTAATATGTGTTGTACTTCAAAGGAATAGGAACACATCCTCTAATGAATTTTCTGCCTCTGTTGATATCCAGCATAAAACTACATCTTAGCTAAAATCAGAAACAGAGTGAGAGACAGAGAGAGAGAAAGAGAGGGGGAGAGAGAACAAGGTGGGGGGGGGGGTAGTAAAATAAGTTAGCAGACTTGTCTTTTTCTCTTTGTTAGAGTGCTCCTCAAAACGACGTGTGTCAGTCCGCCATCTTGATGAGCAAAATAGAAAGTCATCAAAATTGCGGGAATAATCACTGAAAGCGTAATAATAGTTTATCGTTTTAATCCGAAGAAACAGGATATAAAGCGCCCGCCGTTTTGTAAAGCGCTTTACAAAACGGCGGGGGCTTATCCCGCCGATTTGAAAAGCACCCGCCGATTTCTAAGTAGCGCTTACAAATCGGCGGAGGCCTAGCCCGCCGATTTGTAAGCGCTCTACAAATTGGCGCTGCTTACAAATCGGCGGTTTTACAAGTCATGCAATGTGCGCCGATTTGTAAGCGCTTACAAATCGGCGGGTTACACCTGCCCTTGGTTATCGCTAAATGCTGCACATAGCGCTCGCATTATGACATCGAAAAAGTTAACAGCTTAAAAGAAATGCCACCTTATCTCAATCCAGAAAAATGTTGCTTTTCATATCAAATAAGCTGCATAAGATCTCTCTCTCTCCTCTCTCTCTCTCTCTCTCTCTCTCTCTCTCTCTCTCTCTCTCTCTCTCTCTCTGTATGCGTGTGTGCGCGCACGCGCGCACGTGCGTATATACGTGTGTATGTGTGTGTGTACGTGCATGTGTGTGTGTATGTGTGTGTGTGAGTGTGTGTGTGTGTGTGTGTGTGTGTGTGTGTGTGTGTGAGTGCGTGTGTGTGCGTGTGTTGTGTGTGTGTGTGGTGTGTGTGTGTGTGTGTGTGTGTGTGTGTGAGTGAGTGTGTGTGTGTTGTCTGTCTGTCCGTTTGTCTGTCTGTCTGTTACAGAGTAAAACTTCAGATAGCATGCAAGGATCGAAAGTCAAATGTTTTTACTTTTTTTTTTTTTTTGCGGAAAGTTTAAAGTTAATCAGTTGAGAATTATCCACCATACGTGCCTGAGCACGACGACACTGAAGACAATGAGGAATATTGCCCATATTTGTGACTGCGTAAATAAACTTTGAAACCCGGGTCACGGCAACAAAAGCAGTTAAGATGCTAAATAGTTCAACAGAAAGCAAGAAGCATTTTGCCTATTTGACTCACACGTGATGATCACAGGCAACAGCAGGATGAAAAGATACAGTGTGTCTGGGGAAGGGGAGGTGTGTGTAGAGAACAGTTCCAAGAATACATACTGCAAGCGCAGAACGTGTAAAAGGCAGTCAGCGCTATCAATAGCCGACAACTTCGCAAAGTTCTCACTGCTGTGTGTTGACTACTTATTTCTTCAGTGACCTGTGGCGCTATCGCTTCGCTGTTCTTTAGCCCCCCCCCCCTCTCTCTCTCTCTCTCTCTCTCTCTCTCTCTCTCTCTCTCTCTCTCCTCTCTCTTCTCTCTCTCTCTCTCTCCACCCCATCTGGTTTTCCCCCCTTTCCGACTGCCAGCCCCGTCTCCATGCCTCCTTTACCTCTTCCCTCCTCAACGTTTTCACGGTCTACTGACCCGACAGCAGCAGTCAGATATGTCCTGACATTGATTGCTGCCGCTCTGTCTCTATCAGTTACGCAATGGTCACCTGAGTGCCTTTCTAGGTCAAAAGTTCATCCTGCAGAACTATTTCTACCAGAGAGTTTATTTTTTGAGCTGCTTATGAACAAGTCGCATACGTTTTCAAGGTGTGCGTCATGGCTGTCTACTATCCCTACTGTACTATAAACTACATCGAGTAATAAGTTGTTTATATCTACACCTTTGCCTCATAGAAATTACATTAAATAGTCTGATCTTGACAAAATATAAACTGATATTTATATAAGCATTTCCAAATAATGTCAGATAATATGGTTTTATCATTGTATGAAGCTAGAATTTGTGACTGATCATACCTTTTTAGTTTTTATGACATTGAATTTTATAGCTGAAAATGTTCATCACAAAATTAAATCTGTTAGCAGCCGCCGTGGCGAAGTTAGTGGTTAGCGTCGCGGACTTCCGGCTGGGAGGTCGTGGGTTCGATTCCCATCAGACTTGACTTACTTGACTTATTCCTGTTGGCTCCTAGTGGAGCATAGGTCATCCACGAGCCTTCTCCATCTCTGCCTGTCCCATCAGAGTCATGTGAGATTTTCCTGCCCCGATTGGCTCCTACCCAGAGTTGAGTTTGCTACGGGCTCAGTTGGGAAGACTGGGACCACACAGTCGAGTTTCATCCACTTAATGGATGCGTCTCTGAGAGTGTTTCTCAAATTTCCGGACCGACACTGCAGGTGTCTGTATCTCTCTGGCCTGGTTGACGCCTGGATATACTATGAAAGGAAGCGTAGAGTACAGCCCTGTCATGCAGTCTCAGACCGAAATGGAAATCCGTAGCATCATCTTCATCATCCTCATTATCACTGATCAGCAAAAAAAAACGTCTCAAATTCTGTGGCCCTTCATGCCCTGCTCTCATGGTGACCTCAGTTTCGATGTCCTGTCCACGTTTGTGGCCTTGGTTTGATTCCGTCGGGGTCACCGGATTCGGCGAGTCCATAGGGGCTGTCGTTGGACGTACATGGTGGCGCCCTCCGGAGGGAGAACTCATTCACGCCGGATCCGCGACTAAAAGCAATTATTGTCGTCAGCAGGGGACTTAGTAGGTGGTGTCCTGCGTATGTTAGATCAGAACAGGCGCCACTGAACACCACCGAAGTGACTCGGCAGCAGTGCAGTGTCTCCTCCGGTGGGTTGCCTCTTGACGACTTGACATTGACTGCTCCCTGTGGATTGCTGGTGCCGGGGCTGCGGCGGGACTGACCGGGCTGTGGCTGTGGACTGGGTGTTGGAATGAGCGAGCTGTGGCTGTGGACGGGGTGTTGGAATGAGCGGGCTGTGGCTGTGGACGGGATGTCGGAATGAGCGGCGGGACTGACCTGGCTGTGGCTGTGGACGTGGTGTTGGAATGAGCGGCGGGACTGACCT
>CM065726.1:8134785-8164785 GCA_033310375.1 Conus canariensis
ACCATCAGAAATCATTTAATTTTTTTGTACTAAGCGTTTTAGCTGTCTCAATTTTTAACCTTATAATTGCAATAAGAAAAAAACCGTAATGTGAAACGGTTGTTCAGTTACTGCCCTTCATAAGGAGCAATGGCCTGCACATGAATAAAACATTTGAATCTGAATTTCTCTCCTCTCTCTCCTCTCCTCCCCCCCCCCCCCCCCCCCCCCCCCCCCCCCCCCCCCCCCCCCAATGTTAAAATACCTTCACTTGAACAGTTTGATGTATTGTTCCTTTTCTTTCCATTTTCATGTCATGAATCATCTTATTAAACACAATTAAAACAAATTAAGAAAGGAAAAGTTTAACTTTGAATGCCTCCTTAGTGTCATGACTAGAGCGTCAATAAACGGAGAGACCAGAAAGAGAGCTTCGATGTCTGCAGTATCTCCAGTCTACCTGATTCACTCCATTCAGGATAAACACGAGCCTTAAGGCTGTGAAACAAAGCGTTGCTCTTGTGTTATCGCGAAGGTAAATCAAGGACCATTGAAGGGGGGCATGCCGGTGCCAGAGTGCATCCAACAGGTTCAGAACAGCCGTGAGTTGCCGTGTGTTGGGGAAATTTACTTCCTGTCGTCACAACGTCGGCTTTTTTTTTCTCTCAGATGAAATGGAAAACTGCTTGTGCTTAATTTCAACGTGCCTGGGGAATCTTACTGTGCCATTCTTGGTTGCAACACGTAGAAGATGACAGGTTGGGGGGGGGGGGGTCATGCCATTGGTCCCAAGGTCCGTTGGTTCCAAGGTCCGTTGGTCCCAAGGTCCGTTGGTCCCAAGGTCCATTGGTTCCAAGGTCCGTTTGTCCCAAGGTCCGTTGGTTCCAAGGTCCGTTGGTCCCAAGGTCCGTTGGTCCCAAGGTCAATAAATCTGTGTAATATACAGTAGAATGTGGCTATCTTGAAAACACAGTAGAGAGAGAGGGGGAGGGGGGAAGAGAGAGAGACAGACAGACAGACAGTTTCTTTTTACTGGATCCAATGGACCTTGGGACCAACGGACCTTGGGACCAATGAACCTTGGGACCAACGGACCTTGGAACCAACGAACCTTGGGACCAATGAACCTTGGGACCAATGAACCTTGGGACCAATGAACCTTGGGACCAGTGAACCTTAGGACCAATGGACCTTGGGACCAATGACACGCTCGGACCAGTGAACCTTGGGTCCAGTGATACGCTCCACAGTTTGAGACCTTTCCTTCCATACGAGAACGAAGAAAGAAAAGCAAATGATAAATGGACAGACAGACTGGTGGAGAAGATCACTAAAATAATGTGCTGTGTGCAAGTCTCAGTCATTTTAGAGTTAACATCAATAGCCAATCGAAACAGACACATTATTCTGATCAAACTGGAAAGCGGTTTCGTTTTGACATGACATGTCACTTTAACATGTTACCATAATCATAAAGCGTTCAATATAGATTCCAGTTTTCTTCATATGATTTTACATATCATTGCTGACAAAACGAAAAGGCACACATTAGGGTGGATACCTTCGATTTATATTTCACCAGTGGGCCCTTTTTTGTAATCTGCAAGTATTCAAGCAACTCAGCAAGACGTTCAATACACTTCATATTGTACGCTTTAAGATCGAAAGTGAATTTCCCTATGCCAGTCCAAACGTTCCTGTCCGCAAGTTCATAACAGTCCCAGTAAAGCGTGCTTGCTGCAGCCGGCTATCTCTTCTACTACTGTCTCTGGATAAATAAAATAAAAGAGATAAATCCCAAGTCTTGACTTCAGATGGTGTTTATTGTTTTTGTTTTTGGTTTTGTTGTTTATTTGTTTGTTGGTGTGTGTTTGTGTGTGTGTGTGTGTGTGTGTGTGTGTGTGTGTGTGTGTGTGTGTGTGTGTGTGTGTGTGTTGTGTGTTGTGTGTCAACCAAACGACGCAACATTATTACAAAGTTTGAAATCCGAAGGATGCCATCGAATAAACTACTCTCCTTCAAGGTCTTTAGATCTCCTTTCTGCACAGTGCATGCGTTTCTCGATTTCTTATACTTTATTATTTCTTCAGATTTATTAGGAATGATCGGTCACACTTGGTTTAGTTGTTTTTTCGTTCTGCATATGTAAATAAAGTATTTATCCGTCACGGAAATGTTAATCCCATGCTTCCGTTAGTCTTTCCCGTCCTTTTTGTTTCATCCATTATGTATAGCCACCGAATTCAAATAGACGGGTAGAAGTAGTTAATGGAAACACTCTAAGATTAAGTGCCCCCAACAAAAGTGGCACAGAAAGGCTAAAAAGTGAGCGTTAATTTTTTTTTTAAAGGATAGAACAAATGGAAAGAGGAAAAATAGTACAGAAAATATTAAAGATCAGTCGGATGATAATGAGGATGAAAACAAATGCAGACGAAGAATGGCACTGAATTAGGGAGAAGTGAAGAATATGAAAGGCTGTGAGATAAATGGTAAACCTCAAAATCCAATAGTCAGTGGCCTAGATTCTAGGAACGTAAAGAAGAGCAAGTTCTTTCTGTAGAATACAGAGTAAACATATGTCTTTACGGTTTTGTCTCTTCCCAACCCCTTCCCACCAAGCCTTTCCCCCGATCTGTTCTTTACGTGCCAATGGGTCTTTTAACATTTGATTTCTTTTACAGAAAGATAGACTGGCGAACATGGCGAAAACCAAACGTCTCAATCGGAATTTTTACGACATCGTGGAAAAAGCCAAGTGGTATGTGTCTTGTGTTTGGAGTTCTTTGTGTGATTTATCATGTATCTTGATTTTCTCTTTCGTTTTTACGTCGAAGAAATGTTTGGAGCTTCTGTGGGGCAGGGCATGACTTAGTGTGTATGTGTGTGTGTGTGTGTGTGTGTGTGTGTGTGTGTGTGTGTGTGTGTGTGTGTGTGCGTGCGTGCGTGTGTGCGTGTGTGCGTGTGTGTGTGTGTGTGTGTGTGTGTGTTACAACTTATTCCTTTCGAATGCATGCGACAAAATGTGTTATGTGTGTAAGGGTAAGAAGTGTTCTGTGTGTAGGCTACAAAAAGTATTCTGTGTGCAGTATATAGAAGTGTTTTGCATATGAGCTTGAAGAAGCGTTCTGTGTGTAGAATACATGGGATGTTTTGTCTGTAGACTACAACAGAATATCCGTGTGCAGGCTACAAGAGTGATTTGTGTGCATATTAAAAGAGGTGTTCTCTGTATGCACACTACAAGAGGTGCTATGTGTGCATGGTACATGAAATGTTCTATGTGCAGCTTACAAGAGCCGTACTGTATGTAGGCTGCAAGAGGTGCTATGTGTGCATGGTACATGAAATGTTCTATGTGCAGCTTACCAGAGCCGTACTGTATGTAGGCTGCAGGAGGTGTATGTGTACAGGCTACATGAAATGTTCTATGTGCAGATTACAAGAGCTGTACTGTATGTGGGCTGGCTACATGAAATGTTCTATGTGCAGATTACAAGAGCTGTACTGTATGTGGGCTGGCTACATGAAATGTTCTATGTGCAGATTACAAGAGCTGTACTGTGTGGGCTGGCTACATGAAATGTTCTATGTGCAGATTACAAGAGCTGTACTGCATGTGGGCTGGCTGCATGAAATGTTCTATGTGCAAATTACAAGAGCTGTACTGTATGTGGGCTGGCTGCATGAAATGTTCTATGTGCAGATAACAAGAGCCGTACTGTATGTAGGCTGCAAGAGATGTTATGTGTACAGGCTACATGAAATGTACTCTTTGCAGGCTACGTGTCCTGTACTGAAGCTACATATTAGATGTTCTGTGTGCAGGCCAAAAGAGTGGTCTGCACTTGGGCTTCAAGCGATGTCCTATTTGCATGCTACGAGAGATGTTCTGCACGTAGGCCACACGTGATTTTCTGTGCGTAGGTTGCAAGGCATGTCCTGTACTTCGGTTACATGAAATGTTCTGTGTGCAGACTACAAGTAATGGTCTGTAATTGGGCTACATGAAATACTGTGTGTGCAGATTACAGGAGATGAGCTGAACCTGCGCTACTCGGCATGTTCTATACTTTGGCTACATGTAATGCTTTGTGTGAAAGCTTCAAGAGATGGTCAGAAATTAGGCTCGATGAGATGTTCTGTGTGTAGATTATAAGAGAGTTCTGTTCTCAGGCTACACGAAGTTTTCCGTGTGCAGGCTACAAGAGATGCAGGCCAGCGGGTTAATGGGGGATGATGACGCCACGCTGGAGACGCCGGACATCATAGAGATCCCCCTGAAAGACCTAGGCGCCACTGTGGATCTTGAGCAGGTGCGCCCTCACCGGCGCGATGACTCTGATCTGGCTTTCTGTGGTGTACCCCCTGGTGCTGACGAGAACGAGGAGGAGGACGACGACGAGGAGGAGGAAGAGGATGAGGAGGAGGACAGGTCGGACCAGTGTTTGTTGGAGGAGTGGACAAAGAAGCGAGGGGCGGATGTCCGTGCGTGCAGTCACTCCGATCTCCTCAAGAAGCTCCGTGCTTTGGACACCTGTTCTGCTTCTTCCACGGACTCCCTGCGACACCGCAGCCTGTCTGCTGATGCCGCCTCCACACCGTTGTTGCCTCTGCCACCTCCACCTCCCCCTCGACCCCACTCCTCCTCTTCCTCCTCCTCGGGGTCTTCCTGTCACGGGGCGCGAGCCAAAAAGCCGCCACGAGGATCTGTGGGAACCTCCAGTGGCTTACCCTTCGCCAGTCCCAGCAGAGTTCGCTTCTCTGACTCCCTCCCCAACGGCTCCCTTGTGCTTCCTGGGTCCGCTTCTGCTCGCTGTTATGGCGCAAGTGACCTTGCTTCCCTGGACCGCGCGGCCTGTGACAATCTGGCCAACGACAGACTGGAACGTGGTGGCAGTTGCGACAACCTCTGCAAGTCCTTCGCCGGTGACTCTAGCAACTTGGCCTCCTCCGTGGGCAGCAAAGCGTTGGAACCCAAGGACAATCACATCATGAGGGCGCTGCTGCACAAAACGCGCTCGTACCAGGACCACTTGTGCTACGAGGACACTTCCTTGCAGGCTTCCAGGTACCTAGAGAGCATGACCAAGGAAGAACTGCTCTTCTTGTGGAAGAGCTCAGAGAGGGAACTGAACCGAAAGTTGTGCGAAGCTCTGAAGGAAAAAGCCAGGCTGGAGAAGAAGCTGGCGTTGTTGCAGAACCAGTCACCCGTGTGACTCCGACTGTTTCCTGGAAGTGTTTGTCCTCTGGTTTTCACGTCTGTCCGAGAACAGACTGGGAGGGGTCGATGGGCGTAATGGTTCGTCCTGGCACGCGGGCACGTGTTGACTAAAGGCAGAACACCCTGCAGGCCCGTGGGGCACCTGTTCCTGCCACACCCGGTCCACATCACGTGCAAGTGTCTGGTGACAGGACCTTGTCCTACCCGGGGTGGTCGGAGAGGCAGGTTGTCCCCGGAGGAGATGCCCGGCACTCCGCGCCCTCGGCGCTTGTTGTCATCTACGCACAACTCGACCCCAGCCCTCGTCAAGCCCCTACTCCCGGCCCTTCTCCTTCCTCCTCCCACAGCGACCATGCTCTGGCGTCCTCGGTGATTGCAAAGACCACGAACGAAGCTCATCAATGCATCGTGTATGTTTGGCTGTGGAGGGATTTTTTTTTTTTTTTTTTTTGCCGACTTGTGAAGTTTTTGAGCCGCGTGGATTAGTTCTGGACAATTCTTTGCTGTTCCACACTTTGTGACACCGGAGGAGTCGGCATGGTAACAGACTGGCCGCCGCCTTGCCTGCATGGGGTGCAGCACCACAACGGGGAGACCCGTGCTTCTTGGGCATGCACAGCCAGGCCAGCCAGCTGGCAGTGGGATCACGATGTTGGCGTGTGTCATCAACCATGCCAAAAACATGACAAACTATTGACACTTGTTGAAAACTAGAGAACGGGTCTACTAGTACGCCAGGACATGTTCCTGGTTGTCATTGTTCCAGTCAACTATTTATATATCTGTGGTCTGTGCTTCTTCTTTAACGATATGTCTTTCTTTCTTTCTTTCTTTCTTCTTCTTCTCTCTTCTCTCTTCTTCTCTCTCTCTCTCTCTCTCTCTCTCTCTCTCTCTCTCTCTCTCTTGAATCTGTGTGTGAGTACATGCACATGTTTGTGGATTTCTGTTTTGGCTGTTCATTTGGGTTTTAACAAGCTCACGTCCACGAGGCGAACTGCTGGCAGAGTAAATCCCGGCATGATCCCATGATCCCGTGATCCCATGCCCGAGCGCTTTTTGGGAGTTGGTCTGATGTCCTTGTCATCCTGTGGTTGATGGATCATTGCAAGAAGAGGACTGAACGACAGGCGCCTAATGTTGATATCTTTTTTCTTTACACGAAACTGTATGTGTTGTTCTTATTCTAGAGGATCGAACGATGTAAATGATGAATTAAAGACGAACGTGTTAACTTATATACTGGTTGATAACTGCAAGATCATACTCTGATTAGCTGCCACCTGTTACGGGTACTGTAAACAGAACATTCCTATATGTTCGGTGTCCATCAAACATCTGCACGAGCTTTCTCTCACGCCGATTGATTTCCATTATCCACAACTGGAGCCTACCAGAAAACATCATTCCACACTTGGATCTTGTCTGACTGGGATGACCAATGGTTTTCGCAGTATCGGTCACTTCATTCACATATAACTGGATCTCTAATGTGTACGAGAGAAAGCCTGGGTTTAAAGACAATGTAGGAATCTTGGCCACACGCAACTTTGTCAATTATGCAGTTTCATCTTTGTTTTCTTTTTTTTCTTTCTTTCTTTTTTTTGTGATAGTTTAAGTGCATGATTGACAACTCGAGGTGTGTGTTCTAATACGCCTGGCCACGGAACTATCGCCTTCAGTTCGGAACTGTCCTCGACACTCACCCAGCACCAAATCCTGTTGGACGGTCGTTAATTAACGGTGGACCAACTTCAAAACATTGGATTGCATTGTTTAGGTATCTGGTTTTCATTTTGTCTGACAGTCGTTGTATTGAATTCAGGCCTTATTTCGATACATAAAGTCCAAACAGAATTATTTCATAGGAAACCTCATTCTCTCAGGAATACCAGATGGATTACCGCAAGGGCAGGTTCCCTTGGGCCACTCACGTGTCAAGAGATTTCCAACATCCTGTCTGGTCACAACGCGCGGCCTCTGTCAGTCCCCAGCTCTGGAACGCTGTCTTCCTTCCTTTGTCGGAGGCATAGGGAGTGCCACCACAGAAAGATCACCTGACTGTCACACTCATGTTGAAGGCCGTGTTTTTATGGACGCTTTCCTTATGTAGTCAGAAAGACCTCTCCTCAAGACAAACTCGTTCTGTACGTCAGTGTACGGTTGGCACGAAACTGAACACGCTTCCTGATCGTCACGTGACCGTCTCTTTCATCCCAAGAGGGTCGCAGGGCCGGTCCTCAGTAACTGTGTGAAGCAGTGTGGGGAAGAGAAGGGGGTAGAGAGTGGGGACGCGTGTCTCATCTTCTGCGCCAGTCTAGTGGCATTACCCCTACACCGTTCATCCCGGCTCTGTGCCAGTCTAGTGGCATTACCCCCACCACTGTTCATCCCGGCTCTGTGCCAGTCTAGTGGCATTACCCCCACCACCGTTCACCCGGCTCTGTGCCAGTCTAGTGGCATTACCCCACCACCGTTCATCCCGGCTCTGTGCTTGTCTAGTGGCATTACCCCACCACCGTTCATCCCGGCTCTGCGCCAGTCTAGTGGCATTACCCCCACCACCGTTCATTCCGGCTCTGCGCCAGTCTAGTGTCATTATCCCCACACCGTTCATCCCGGCTCTGTGCCAGTCTAGTGGCATTATCCCCACACCGTTCATCCCGGCTCTGTGCCAGTCTAGTGGCATTACCCCTACACCGTTCATCCCGGCTCTGCGCCAGTCTAGTGGCATTATCCCCACACCGTTCATCCCGGCTCTGTGCCAGTCTAGTGGCATTACCCCACACCGTTCATCCCGGCTCTGCGCCAGTCTAGTGTCATTATCCCCACACCGTTCATCCCGGCTCTGTGCCAGTCTAGTGGCATTATCCCCACACCGTTCATCCCGGCTCTGTGCCATTCTAGTGGCATTACCCCTACACCGTTCATTCCGGCTCTGTGCCAGTCTAGTGGCATTACCCCTACACCGTTCATCCCGGCTCTGTGCCAGTCTAGTGGCATTACCCCCACCACCGTTCATTCGGGCTCTGCGCCAGTCTAGTGGCATTACCCCCACCACCGTTCATTCCGGCTCTGTGCCAGTCTAGTGGCATTACCCCCACCACCGTTCATTCCGGCTCTGTGCCAGTCTAGTGGCATTACCCCCACCGCCGTTCATTCCGGCTCTGTGCCAGTCTAGTGGCATTACCAACACCACCGTTCATTTCGGCTCTGTGCCAGTCTAGTGGCATTACCCCCACCGCCGTTCATTCCGGTCTCTGTGCCAGTCTAGTGGCATTACCAACACCACCGTTCATTTCGGCTCTGTGCCAGTCTAGTGGCATTACCCCCACCGCCGTTCATTCCGGCTCTGTGCCAGTCTAGTGGCATTACCAACACCACCGTTCATTCCGGCTCTGTGCCAGTCTAGTGGCATTACCCCCACACCGTTCATTCCGGCACACCGCCTTCAGTCACACCCTGGGTCGTCCCGACGTGGTCAGCTACCGGCAATCCGCAAGAAGAGTCAATGTCAAATCGGTCATGAGGCAACCCACCAGAGGACACACTGCACTGCTGCCGCGTCACTTCGGAGATGTTCAGTGGTGACTGATCTCATCTAACATAGAGCGCGTAGACTTGGACACCGGGAGACCAGGGGGCTGCGAAGGCTTCTGGACTGATAGGGGACAGGTGGAGAGCTGGTAGAGACCTGGAACCACTCCAACGTGCGTGCTGATGAAAAAAAATGAGGGGGGGGGGGGGGCGGGAAGGAGGAGACGGCTTCAATGCCAGATTTTTCCGTAGGTCTGGCCCTCGAGCAGTTCCAACTATTCATCGCCTCTAAGCTCAGAGTTTGTGACGTGAAATGTAAATCAACATTGATCATCTACCATTCATTCGTTCAACTACTTCTATGTTCCTCTAACAGTCGCAATAAAATAGAACATAGACACAAACCTCTTAATGCTGATTCATGTATGAAAAATAGAACATAGATAGAAACCTCTTAATGCTGATTCATATTTTGATTCAAAGATCGCTCTTTAGATATAAAGAAAACAAATATCCCGCATAACACATGTGCCGAAAGCACATTGCTCCAGAACAGATTTGCTAACTAACACACTTGTCTAGAATGTCCACAGTTCAGCTGCCACGTCATGGATTGTTTCTGTTGGTTTTTCATTATCCTTGTCTTCATTGTGTGTTTCTTTTTCACAATATAAGGGTGTGTTGTTTTGTGTTTTTTTTGCCACGAATGTTAGCAGTCCTGCCGAAGCCCTAAGGTCGGCTTGGGTATGTATTATATACCCTAAATACACGCACGCACGCACGCACGCACCACACACACACACACACACACACACACACACACACACACACACACACACACACGCACGCACGCACGCACGCACGCACGCACGCACGCACACACACACACACACACACAACACACACACACACACACAACACTTTGAGTTTATCTCCTGTTTGCTTGTACACGTTGTTTTTAAAGAAGAATTCAGACTTTTGGCTCTTTACTCCTATCGCTCCCACAGTCCCAAAATGAAGTAAAAGAGTTGATCAATGCAGTTGCCGTTTGCTGGAATCGATCGCACAAAGAAAGAAACACTCCCAGCACATTCTCGATAAATGCGTAATCGCTTTTGACTCCCCATCTACGCTCTCTCTCTCTCTCTCTCTCTCTCTCTCTCTCTCTCTCTCTCTCTCTCTCTCTCTCTCTCTCTCTCACACACACACACACACACACACACACACCACACACACACACACACACCACACACACACACACACACAACACAACACACACACACACACACACAACACACACACACACACACACACACACACACACACACACACAAACACGCACCTTGCCACTGGGAAGTTAATCCACGTCCAAAATGAAACCAAAATGCATAAGTAACGATCGTGGAGATGCAAAAACACTCTGTTCACGCATGTACGATCAAGCGAACTGCTATCCAAACCATGGAACATGAGTGTTGTACTCACCATTTAAACAGTTGATCTAGTTGCCACGTGAGGCGACTGCAGGCGGAAATCTAAACAATCCACATTATCAATAACTTTTCAAATTTGTTTTGAACAGTTGAATTATGGATATTGACTTCGAAAGAATCAGTTGCTGAATCTACAGTTTGACTTTAAGGATGTGTTTTTATATCTGTTTCCCCAGTTCTTCGAGATCTACTGTGTATATGCGTGTGTGTGTGTGTGTTTGTTTGTGTGTGTGTGTGTGTGTGTGTGTGTGTGTGTGTGTGTGTGTGTGTGTTGTGGTTTGTTGTGGGGGGGGGGGGGGGCGCCTCATTCACGCTACTTTTAGATCAATTGTATTTTGTCTATGGCCCATTATTAGAGCGCAAACCCCAAAATCAAACACCGGATACGCTTTTGATAAGGAAATGGAAAGCAGCGTGTATGTTGGTTGTTAAGAACATGCAGAAAGAGAATATGAAATTGTTTTCAGAGGTCTGCCAAAAATAGAGGTGACAAACATTATCCCAATGACGATTCTGGTTATCCCCCTTCTCGTCCCACACAGGATGCGTCAGACATAGAAAGCAAACGGTGTTTTGTCCCAAAATATGAATATAACATACGGTTCAATTAAGTTTTAGAGGGAAAACAAGTTCACGCAACACACACACACACACACACACACACACACACACACACACACAACAAACAAACACACACACACACGCGTGCGCGTTCTCACACACACACACACACACACACACACACACACACACAACAACAACTGCAGAAGACAAGTCGTCTGTCATGAGCGCAATGACTCACCACAGATGAAAAAAGAAACGAGGGGGCCAGGGGGCAGGAAGTTTAACAATGAATATTGAAAGCTTTCATTGACAGCATAGGGGAAATCATCCGGTGCGGTGTTGAGGAGAGAACCCTTCGTTTAGTCCTGACTCGCACTTTGGGTCATAGGGCAGTCTCTTTACTTGATCTCCACCTTGGGCTGTACTTATATGTCGTCGGTAAACTTACTTCTACAACGAGATTAACTCCTGGGTACAAACCCTGTGGGTTCAGCGCATTCTACTTCCGTACCTATATCCTCTGGGTTTTGTCTCGGTTTCTACCTACGAAGTATCTAGAAAGTAAAAGGTGAAGGTCAGATAAGAAGAAGGATTCCCTCCTTCTGCGCATGTCTTGAATAACCCCCAACCTTCTGCGCATGCCCACAAACACGTTGATGCAGACACATACAAAGACTGAAAAAGCAGCTTAACTAAAACAAGTTTGATAAAACTGTTGAAAGGCCATAAGCATGATGAAGTCACACTCATACGCACACACATACACACAATGACACAAAGTAATAGTGACACACACAGGCACGAAGACAGATTTAGCCTACCCCCCCCCCCCCCCCCACACACACACACACCAAGAGCTAAGCCAACTATCGTAGCAGACGAACTTGGGAGCTACAGACACACTTGTAGAGAAGGGGGCCGAGTTCCGTGTCTCAGGCTGTGCAAATCAAATTCAATGTCTTCTGGGAGAGTGTCTGTCAGCTGGAAGATGTTGTGACGACGAAATCTTAACTTTGCGTGTGAAGTTCGTGATCACTGAGCGTGTCCAATGGCTTTGTTTTGATCTAACCCACGGCGAACTCATGCCCTATCTTCGTTGTACGTTACCCACCCCTCACCCACTGCGAACCACGAGGTTAAAGGTTACTCTCGACATATGGATCTACAAGTAACGGACCTTCGAGCTTACAACGAGGCAATAGGTCACTTCCCCGTTACCGACGACATGTAAGTACGGCCCCTGGTGGTCTTTCAGAGAAGGCTAACATAGGGAAATGGGTTGAAGAAAAATAAGTTGAAAAAATAACAGTACAGAATATCTACTCAAAAGAGAAATCTTAGAGCCTGTGCTTAAGTATCTGAGAGGTTGTAGGGTGGGGGTAGCAGGGAGGGGGGGAGGGGGGCACCATGTGCTAACAATTAGAGTAGTCGGCTCTTTAGATCAATAACCCGAGCACTTTCAGCACCGTCAGCGTTTGACAATGGCTATGAGGTGTATAAATAAGTTTATTTACATCTCCTGAAAATATCATTCTCCACCGGTGAACTTTATATCATATGGAGCAAATACGCAGTGGGAGGCGAAAAACATGGGGATGGGGGGTGGTGAGGGGGAATGGTGGCGGGAACAAGCACAGGCCAACAGCTTGTCCGCCGTGTCACACATGTCCAAATGACATCAGTTCAATTAAAAAGAAGAAGAATGATGATGATAAATAAACAATTATTCAGAAGTGAACAGAAAAGAAGACAGTCAAGATACACCAACGACGATGCGCACTCTTAGAGAGAGAGAGAGAGAGAGAGAGAGAGAGAGAGAGAGAGAGAGAGAGAGAGCTCATATTAATGCATGCGTAACTTATGCCATTAATAATAGAAGGTAGCAATACAAAGTAAAGAAAAAAATCCCCGTCAACTGCTCTGCCTCTTGGTAGGAAACAGTTGAAAATTCTGATCTCAAAAAAAAAAATTGTCTTGTACGTTGGAGTCGTACATTTTTCTGTGTTGCTCATTTGGTGGTTCTTTTGTTGTTATTGTTGTTGTTGTTGTTGTTGTTGTTGTTGTTGTTGTTTTCATTGGAGCAAAGGCTGTGCACTCGTTTTTGCTGGCATCTTGAATTGTGAGATTTATATTCCCATCAGCCTTCGGCTGTAAAATTTAACAACTTATTAATCCTCTTCTGCGTCGCATGGTAGGCTATTTAACGCACGAGTGCTGCTCGCGTTCCCATGTGGATAACGTGTGTGTGTGTGTGTGTGTGTGTGACAGATGGGAGAGGGGTACGGAAAATGTGTCAACTGACGATTATGTACCATGTAGTTTCTCTCTTATCTCTGAGCAATGCACGTGTTTGTTGTTATTTGACTTTGGACTGGATTTTTTTTTAACAATCTTGATTCTAGCAACACTTCCGTAGAGCGTCGGTACCAATCATTTGTTACAAGTTCATATCTTCTTAATAACAAATGGAACTGAGCGAACATTTAACCACCGTCCTCTTTCTCCACCCCCACCCCCCCCCAACCCCCACCCTTCCCCCTCTCTCCTTCTCACTCTATATAAGATCTGGAGAACAGGTGTTAAACTGTCGTTTACAAAGCCCAGTCTGCTCGGAGTGTGGACGTCAAACTCCAAACATCTCCAGGCATAAAATCAATGAATACTGCCTGGCGTCACCAACCACAAAGATTCGTTCGATCTGTCTTATCGACAGACTAGCATAATTATATTTCCTTTTTCACTCTATTAATTTACCATCTTAGAGGTACAATTTTTAGACAAGGATTTTGTTTATTTGTTAGTTTGGATTTGTCTGTTTCTTTGTTTGTCGTTATTTTTTGCGGTGGTGGTTGTTTCTGAAATGAGATTTCGTACAAAATTAACTTTTGAGCATAAGCCAGTCAATAGAAATTGCACAGTATGTTGATCCCACATAGTGTGAGGAAATGTGGTCGAGAGGTGGTTATGTCTTAATGGCCGAAGGTCACAGGTTCAAAGTCACTAGGGATGAGTGATTTTCTGAAAAGGATGTGCACTGTTACTAACATTGGTCAAATGAATAAACAGCCACTATTCCCACATTCTAGTTTAGACTCTTTTCCTAACAGTTCATTATTACGCCAGACACCTGACCTGAAAAAGAAAAGAAGTAAAGTTTAGGGTGACTATTTAATGTTTGCTTGCTTTGAGATTTACTTGACGATGTGAATTTCTGATCAAACATGTGAGGAATGACAGACCATCTTTGAGCGTGACGCAGACGCTGCGCGTTCTAACTCACCTGCGCAAATGAAGAATGGCGTTGAATGGGTTTACTTTCAGCATTTGTTGGTACTGCATTTAGAGATATCAAAACATACCCAGTAGTACATACTCGACCCACAAATAGCCCCGTAAAATTGGATAACGATCAAAAAGATCTCGTAACTTTTGGGAATCATTTTACAGGTTTGAAATATTTAAAGTTCCATAGCCTGTCCAGAGCTACATTTGTATGATAACCATGAAAGACTGTTGGAAAACGACAGGAGTGTGAAGGCCACGATTGTGACCCTAAAGAGGCACAGAACCAGAGACTGTCAACTGCCCGTAACATGTCAAAATTACTACCGTGACGAATATAAGAAAGGTGATCCTTAAATCGTCCTGCACCCTTCCTTTGAAAATCGTGTCACACCAAACTGGTCCGAACCAGCAACAGACCACGACAGGAGCCTGTTAAGAAGGAGCCAGAAAAAAAAAAACAGCTTTGAACACGAAAAAGAAAAGACAGTGAACAGAAAAATTCACAAAGAACAGAACAAGACTGGGAAAGAATAAAACAAAAGCCCCCTAGCCCTGTGGTCGCGGGGACGCTGAAGTGTTACATGTTCACCGTGCAAAGGGCACAGCATTATGGAAGGCGGAGCTAATTCCTTCACCAGCCCAGGTCTGAATCACGTTACTTCTGGTGGACGGTCAGAGAGAGGTTTCAAGCCATGAAAAGCCGACCACACAAATGACAAGCTCACAACTGTCAGCTTCGCAGTTGAACACTCTTACCATTTGACTGGAGTCCCTCTTTACTATCACAGGCAGACGGGTAAAACACACGAGCCAAAAAGAGCAGTCTGCTTCACCGTTTATCTGCTGCGCGTAGAACAATGAGAATGATCATCATGCGACATTGGTAAGGACGTTCAGACAACATTTAAACGGCTCCCCGTGTTCCTACCAATCGACAGAAAGTTTGCAAAACTCACTCAGTCGTTAAACTCAACATATTAATAAAAGAGACAGAGATTAAAAGGGGAAATAGTTGGGGGAGGGAAAAGGCTTTTCCCGTCTTTCCGCTTATAATCCGCTTAACTGTCGATGCGAACAAGATCAGCGTCGTCTTTCAGCCCTAATGTTAAAGGGTAAGTCAAAGCGAAAGTCCCACAGTCTGCCGTGAATTGTGGGCAGTGACCTGTCAGAGATTCACCGTGTCTGGGGCACGGCATGATGAAGGCGGAGCCCATTTCTCTCCCTCCGCTTTTAGCCGTTCCTGGACTGAATCAGGCACTCATTTACCAGATGGACGGAGACGGTTAACAAGCGCTGAAAGTCCGGCCCCTCGAGTGGTTGGGACTGACGACCGTTAGCTCCAAAGACAAACGCTCTTTGCATCTCACTATGAGCTCCTCTAGGACAAGAAATCAGGAAAGACATCTTTTTTCAATATGTATTATTCTTTTTTTTCTCTCTCCTTTCAAATGCACCATGATTAGTATAGCCGTCTGACTTCTCTATCTTCCGTTTTCATTCTCGGATTATATGGGTGTTCTCTTTATAAAGAAGATTTGTTGTTGGCTTGGGTCAACAGCAAAGGAAGATGGCAAGATATGAGGGGGCAGGGGGAGGGGAAAGTAGAGGGTGATGCCAGGCGTGATAACGGGGAAAGACCAGAGGACCAGGGGGTGGGGAAAAGGACACGGATAACAACCAGCGAAGGAGTGAGGATGGCGACGAGTTCGGGGTGAGGGGGGGGGGGTGGATGTTGGTTTATGAGAAGGACGTGGGCGATAGGCAGCAACGTTCACGAAAGATGAAACCACTGGAACGAAGAGAGAAGAGGGGCAATGGAAAGCAGGGAAGAGGAAGGGAGTCATGCAAATAAAATCATTGTGACGTCCTGGGGAAACGCATTTATGCTGCAGTAGTGGGACTGTCACCGCAACCACCATCACCTGTGTGGTTAAAACTCCAAAACTCACTTAAAAACATAAGCCTATTTTTGGAGGCGGGGAGGAACGGTGAAGCTGAGCAGAGGTTGGGTTAAAGGGTAGACAGACATGCCTGACCCTCCCCCCCCCCCCCCCCCCGACCCCCCCCCCCCCCCCCCCCCTACCATCTCCCCATTGCCCTCTTCGAAGTCATGGGAAGGGAGGACGGGGGCAGCTAGCCTGCCCCCCCCCTCCCTCCCCGCCCCCCCCTCCCTCCCCGCCCCCCCCCCCCCCCCCCCCCCCCCAGTGGCCTCCCTATCCCTGTGCCGGTGTGGCCACTCTGCTCCATGTGTTCTGTACATACTTTGTTACTCTGCAGGCGTCCATCCCAGTGTCGCCAGGCGTGATGACGGTTGGTCACAGGAGAGAAATGGGATTCACTCTGGCCCGGTGTGTTGGAGTGTGAGTTGATACGGCGTTATTGCTTCTTCAGTTCCGAAAGGAAGGTGATGGAGAGGGGGGGGGGGTGTGGAGGGGGGGGAGGATGTGAGTGTATGCTTTTCTTCGGGACTCACATGTTTCTTTCTTTTGCATTAATCTCTCTTTCATTTTGTCTTTTTCCTTCTTCGTTCTTCTTCGTTTCGCTTCTTTCTTTTCCTGCACCACATCCTTCTCCTCCTCCTCCTCCTCCTCCTCCTCTTCCTCCTCCTCCTCTTCCTCCTCCTCCTCTTACTTCTTCTTCTGAATCATGCACTGTCTTTTGTTCCCATTACTTGTTGACATCATTTGTGCATTTGTGCCTTTGTGCTTTTCCTTTGTGTTGGATGTTCTTTTTATTTCGCTATCCATCTGGATTTGTCATTTTTGTTGGTGGTGATTTTTGTGTTGTTGCCTTTCTGTCTCTGTCGCTGGATACCCTTTCTGCTGTCTTGGCTCATCGGCACTGAGCTTAAAGGGGTCTGTTTGGTCTCGGCTCTGCTATAATGGCATGGAAATTGAAACTGCCAGCCCATCGTCATCCCCGAACCAGACCCCGCCACCACCCCTCACCGCTCTCTCTTCTCTCTCTCTCTCTCTCTCTCTCTCTCCTCTCTGTGGATCTACAGCTGCAGATTTGTGATCACTGAATGTGACATTCTGTATGAAATTACTTCAGCTGTCTTTCTCGAGCAGTTATTTGAAAAAGGATCATTGTGCCTCTCTCTTCTTTAGGCGTAATATGCTGTTCTTAGTTATGTTTCATTACTATGTCATTACGCCCAATCGACAACTAAGTGTAAAGTTAAACTGTTCTCCGAAAATCAAACCAAAAACGTTTCAACATTTGTAAAAAGTGTATAATTGTTTTAAGGCTGTGTCGTAGCGAAAGGCTGTGTTGTGTGTACAGTTATTCTGATACTGACGCTGATATTAAAACGGGGGCTGCAGTTGACGTGAAATGATGGAAGGGTTGCGCTGAAACTGTCAGCTGAAAATAACGACAGCAGAAAGAAATGATGGCGGCAAGGTTAGCTTCCGCCCAGGCCTTCAGCACGGTAATGTACGCAATAGATGTTCTGGTGTTTCTTGAAAAGGAAATTAATCCTGTGTGGTGTCATTACTTGGAACATGTCTTTGGGTGTCAGGAGGACAAAAACAATTATTGTGATAGTTTGTGTCAGAAGGATGTTTACAAGTGATAGGAACTTTGTTCTATGATTGTTTTCGTTTGTTTGTTTGTTTTGTTTTGTTTTGTTTTTTTGTTGTTGTTTTTTGGGGGGGATGTTGGCTGGTTGGTTGATTGGTTTGCAGTTGTACCTCATAGGCCTAAACCATTGCAGATAACGCGCCGGAATGCTGTAGGTATGCTGTAGTGTCAGCAGTCAATGAACGATATGGCTGTGGATATCATGGTCTGCAGCTGTACCCCATAGGCCTAAACCATTGCAGATAACGCGCCGGAATGCTGTAGGTATGCTGTAGTGTCAGCAGTCAATGAACAATATGGCTGTGGATATCATGGTTTGCAGCTGTACTCCATAGGCCTAAACCATTGCAGATAACGCGTTGGAATGCTGTGGGTATGCTGTAGTGTCAGCAGTCAATGAACGATATGGTTGTGGATATCATGGAACGGTTTCCCATATAAAACTTCATGCTGTTCCCTTTAACATAACCGGGGATAAAACACCCACGCGCGCACCCGCAATCACACACATACACACACACACACACACTTTCTTATCCTTCGTGTTTTTTGTGTGTGTTTTTTTTTCTTTTTCGTCTCGATTAAACTCTCAATTCTCCGTGAATCATACATCGGTACCATTTCTAACGTTCTTTATGCGATCTGTTTGGTGTTGTTGTTGTCAGTTGTTGCTGTTGTTGTTGTTTCTTAAGGTGTTCGGCGTTCGACGACTTTCCCCATCAGATCAATGTGAGATTGAAACTATATACACTTTTGTGTTAAAATGGTATTACTTGCAGAGCACCCAGTATCCTTGAAAAAAACAGGAGTTCGTTGTGAATGACACTATTTCTTTTCAAACGTGAAGTTCCAATTCATTGTTGTAACAGAAAAACCTGCGCCACTCATAGGAAGAGAAAAAGGAGTGGGGAGTGGGGTGGAGGGACTATCGTTTCGTGCCGAAATATGACGTACGCTGCAGCGTTTTATGTGTTTGCCATGTGAAGGACTTTTTTTTCAAGAACTAGGTTTCAAAGATAGGCTGTAATGCGTGCTTTCAGTTGGTGAGGACAAAACGCGTGCTTTCAGTTGGTGAGGGCAAAACGCGTGCTTTCAGTTGGTGAAGGCCAAATGCGTCCCTCGGATTTCGCGTCATAAACCAGTGAATGGTCTGTTGGTAGACAAGTGACCAGGCCTCCGTTGAAAATCAAGTAGCAGACGAGACCCGAACCAGCCCGCTTCCAGTTCTTAACATGGTACCAGCCTCTTTCCGGACTGATTTCTTCCTAGGTCATGTGACACTCAGGACGCAATAAAGGAACCCGACAGGTTCAGGCATAGCCGAGAAACAGCAGGGCGATGGCATCTGACTGACAATGGATGTTGTGCACCATTCGAGAAATCAGCTGTACAGTGCCAGCTGTTCCAACATGACATTTCGCCTTGTGCATTTTGTTGTATGACCTGCCTGGAATGAAAGGTTGTAGCTTCAAAAGATTCACTGTATCCGATTAGGCACCCCTCTTTAGAATGCGCGCCTCACATGGACAACATCGTGTTGTGTGGTATAGGTGTAACGTCTTGTCAAACATTTCATGCGAGAATCACGTGTGGGTGTGAGAATGACGTCAGAGCAATTATGTCACTGTTTACGTGCATGACGTCAGAGTGAATAGTGATGTCATGTGCATGAGAACATGAGTACCTACGTATTATGAACTAAACGGCCCACATTGCAGCTGCCATGCATGCACGTGCTCTTTACAGCACGGAGTACTGTGCGTGTGTTCTTTTTTGTGCATTGTGTGTATGTATAGGTTTTTTATGTGTGTTGGTCAGAGTTCTTGTATGTGAATGTGCCTATGCGTGTGCATGTTTGTTTGACGCGCGCGCGTGCGCGCGTGCATATGTGTATATGTGTTTGTCTCTGTGTGTGTCAGTCTGCGTATATTGCGTTTGTGTCTCTGTCCCTCCGCGCATATATTTGTGCGGATTCTGTCCGCACATGGATGTGCATATGGTGTGCGTATTTGTGAGAGGAAGAGAGACAGACCTTTTCTTTGTACAATTACACCAAAACGAATCTGGCACAAAACGTCACGGCTGAAGCATTAATTTCTGTTCTACATTATTTCAAAGGGCAAGATGTTGCTTTTTGGCGTGTCTACTTGTCCTGACAACAAAATCTTGTATATATTTAACCATAATTATATGTCTTATGATTCTCAAAACGAAGAAATTTGCATAGTATTTAATTCTCTCATTGGTTTTTGTTCTTTAGAATTTGGTGTTTTAAAAAAACCGCATTGAATCGTCACATTCTATATAACGACCATCGAAAAAGAATGAATTCATCTTGTCTTGTTTCAGTCTTGATGTGTGTACTAATGTGCATTTGGAATTGGGGTGATGTGGGGGGTGGGAAATCGGGGGTTGAGGGGAGGATCGACGCGTATATTGTATGTACTTGTATGTGCTCCCCCCTCCCCCCCCCCCCCCATCTCTCTGTCTCTGTCTCTTTCTCTGTCTGTCTCTGTCTCTGTGTCTCTCTGTCTCTGTCTCTCTCTGTCTCTCTGTCTCTGTCTCTGTCTCTCTCTCTCTCTCTCTCCTCTCTCTCTCTCTCTCTCTCTCTCTATTATATATATATATATATAATATATATATATATATATATATATAATATATATATATATACACGAGGTGGGGTGAAGAAGGATTTTTGTGTAATTGGGCCCGTGTGCTAGGGTATGTACAGAAGGTGCGAGCTTAGAGGGAAGACAGGTTGGGGGAAAGAGAGGTCCCACTGTTCTTGTTTTTTCCACCGTCACAGTCTATCATTACTGGAGGCTGGCTCTCCTCACCCTCACCCGCCACCCCCAGCTGCATTCGCTACCCCTCCCTCCCTCCGTCCCTCCCTCCCTCCTTCTCTCTCTCTCTCTCTTCTCTCTCTCTCTCTCTCTCTCTCTCTCAAAAGCTCAGATTCTGGTAACACACACACACACACACACACACACACACACACACACACACACACACACACATGCGTGTGCGTGTGTGCGTGCGTGCGTTCGTGCATGCGTATGTGCGTGTGTGCGTATGCGGTGGGGTGTGTGTGTGTGTGTGTGTGTGTGTGATCGCCCCCCCCCCCCCCCTTAAAAAAAATCCTGGAAAAAAGCTGCAAACTTTGGCATATAACGAGAACCTAGCAAGGAAAAGGCACGCGTTAAACGTGAAATATCAGTCTGTTGGTGATGTGTGTTAATCGAGTTTCTACTATTTGCTTATTGCATGCGTCGAATGTGAAGACCGGAGTTTTGTTGCGTGTGACAAACATAAAACGAAGTCACTGAGCAGGATGTCTCTTTGTTTTGTTTTAATGACATTTTGGTCTCCACAACAACAGCAAAGGGACTTGTGACGTATGCTGTCTTGTCAGTGACGAAATGTGTAGGAAGGAAGAAATGGCGGATGTGCTCTTCTTCTTGTGGTTTCAAGTGGTGTGATATGTCGATAGGTTTACGCAGTTGGAATGCCAAGACATGCATGTATTTCTTCACTGTAATGAGGCCAGCGTAAGTTTGCACAATAATTGGGCTGTCTCGTGATCGAGCGCCATCCCCCCCTCCTCCCCCTTTTTTTCCTTGATCGGTATTTCTCAGCGCTGCACACACATACACGACAAGAACGAAACCGCTTACAGATTGTAAGGATTGTCTACAAGTACAACAGGTGTGTCTTCTCACGGACCCCAAGAGGTCTGTGGTGTATCCTATATTCCGTGGTCTGTGTCTCATTCGCAAGGAAGTTGTACAAATTGGACGAATTGTGTAGCTAGACGTATACATCAATACTCTTAAATAAAAGATACAGACATAAAAAAAAAAATAAAAAAAAACAAGGCGAAGTTTGAAAAACGATAGACATAAAAAAACAAGACGAAGTTTAAGCAAAAGATATAGACATAAAAAAGCAAGATGAAGTTTAAGCAAAAGATATAGACATAAAAAGCAAGATGAAGTTTGAACAATCTTGTTTCTAACGCTGCTTTTTTTTTTCGTTTATCATTCACTTTATGAGTTCTCCTTCGATCTAAACAAGATGTTGTCGCACTGGGCGAGAGGTCAAAAAGGATATCCTTTCGTTCGGCCATTGCTGTTGTCTCTGTGCACTCAGAATAGTAACATCATCTGACGGGCCAACAGAACCCGCCACTTTCCAACTCGTCTTGGCGTTCAGTTGGCTGTATCAAAGGTATCATACTGTCGATAATTGAAAATCATATGCTAGAGCTCGCAACCAAATGGTATGATCATCTAGAAACCATGTAAAAGAAAAAGAGCGTCTCTTGGCCTAAGAGGCAAAAAATGACCCCAGTGCATTTTATAAGTATGGCCTCATCAAACCTAAGCCTTAAGAAGTCACTTCTAGACTTATTAATGAAGATCGTACTCGTACAAGGATCTGACAAAGAAAAAGTGCAGATTCTCAATGTCTTTTACAGCAGAGGATTTATACACGAAACTACTGACACTGTATCAGATTTTGACGTTGAAGTTAGTTCTGAGATGAACTCTGCCAGTTTGTAAAGAGCAAATGTATAAAGCACTTCAGGCCAGCCTGGAAGGTGGCAAACCTCCTGGGCCAGATGAAAACCTTCCCGGTGATTCTTAAAGAGAGAGCACAAGGGCTAGCCTATCTGTTCACATACTACATGATCTGGCCTATCTGTTCACATACATGAGCCAGCCTATCTGTTCACATACTACATGATCTGGCCTATCTCTTCACATACTACATGAGCTGACCTATCTGTTCACATATTTCATGAGCTAGTCTATCTCTTCACATACTACATTATCTGGCCTATCTGTTCACATACTACATGATCTGGCCTATCTGTTCACATACTACATGATCTGGCCTATCTGTTCACATACTACATGATCTGGCCTGTCTGTTCACATACTACATGATCTGGCCTATCTGTTCACATACTACATGATCTAGCCTGTCTGTTCATATACTACATGATCTGGCCTATCTGTTCACATACTACATCAGCTAGCCTATCTGTTCACATACTACATGAGCTAGCCTATTTGTTCACATACTACATGAGCTAGTCTATCTCTTCACATACTACATGATCTGGCCTGTCTGTTCACATACAACATAAGCTTAGCCTATCTGTTCACATACTACATGATCTGGCCTGTCTTGTTCACATACTACATGATCTGGCCTATCTGTTCACATACTACATGAGCTAGCCTATCTGTTCACATACTACATCAGCTAGCCTATCTGTTCACATACTACATGATCTGGCCTATCTGTTCACATACTACATCAGCTAGCCTATCTGTTCACATACTACATGAGCTAGCCTATCTGTTCACATACTACATGATCTGGCCTATCTGTTCACATACTACATGATCTGGCCTATCTGTTCACATACTACATGAGCTGACCTATCTGTTCACATACTACATGATCTGGCCTATCTGTTCACATACTACATCAGCTAGCCTATCTGTTCACATACTACATGATCTGGCCTGTCTGTTCACATACTACATGATCTGGCCTATCTGTTCACATACTACATGATCTGGCCTATCTGTTCACATACTACATTATCGGGCCTATCTGTTCACATACAACATGATCTGGCCTATCTGTTCACATACTACACGAGCTAGCCTATCTGTTCACATACTACATCAGCTAGCCTATCTGTTCACATACTACATGAGCTAGCCTATCTGTTCACATACTGCATGAGCTAGCCTATCTGTTCACATACTACATGAGCTAGCCTATCTGTTCACATACTACATGAGCTAGCCTATCTGTTCACATACTACATCAGCTAGCCTATCTGTTCACATACTGCATGAGCTAGCCTATCTGTTCACATACTACATGAGCTAGCCTATTTGTTCACATACTACATGAGCTAGTCTATCTCTTCACATACTACATGATCTGGCCTGTCTGTTCACATACAACATAAGCTTAGCCTATCTGTTCACATACTACATGATCTGGCCTGTCTTGTTCACATACTACATGATCTGGCCTATCTGTTCACATACTACATGAGCTAGCCTATCTGTTCACATACTACATCAGCTAGCCTATCTGTTCATATACTACATGATCTGGCCTATCTGTTCACATACTACATCAGCTAGCCTATCTGTTCACATACTACATGAGCTAGCCTATCTGTTCACATACTACATGATCTGGCCTATCTGTTCACATACTACATGATCTGGCCTATCTGTTCACATACTACATGAGCTGACCTATCTGTTCACATACTACATGATCTGGCCTATCTGTTCACATACTACATCAGCTAGCCTATCTGTTCACATACTACATGATCTGGCCTGTCTGTTCACATACTACATGATCTGGCCTATCTGTTCACATACTACATGATCTGGCCTATCTGTTCACATACTACATTATCGGGCCTATCTGTTCACATACTACATGATCTGGCCTATCTGTTCACATACTACACGAGCTGGCCTATCTGTTCACATACTACATGATCTGGCCTATCTGTTCACATACTACATGAGCTAGCCTGTCTGTTCACATACTACACGAGCTAGCCTATCTGTTCACATACTACATGAGCTAGCCTATCTGTTCACATACTACATGATCTGGCCTATCTGTTCACATACTGCATGAGCTAGCCTATCTGTTCACATACTACATGATCTGGCCTATCTGTTCACATACTACACGAGCTAGCCTGTCTGTTCACATACTACATGAGCTAGCCTATCTGTTCACATACTACATCAGCTAGCCTATCTGTTCACATACTACATGAGCTAGCCTATCTGTTCACATACTGCATGAGCTAGCCTATCTGTTCACATACTACATGAGCTAGCCTATCTGTTCACATACTACATCAGCTAGCCTATCTGTTCACATACTACATCAGCTAGCCTATCTGTTCACATACTACATCAGCTAGCCTATCTGTTCACATACTACATGAGCTAGCCTATCTGTTCACATACTGCATGAGCTAGCCTATCTGTTCACATACTACATGAGCTAGCCTATCTGTTCACATACTACATGAGCTAGCCTATCTGTTCACATACTACATCAGCTAGCCTATCTGTTCACATACTGCATGAGCTAGCCTATCTGTTCACATACTACACGAGCTGGCCTATCTTTTCACATACTACATGATTTGGCCTATCTTTTCACATACTTATCTAACAGATCCATTCAGGTGGGGAGGTAACCGACTAAATGGAAAGAAGTCGAGGTCAAACATTCAATACAAGACAAAACAAAATACAAAACAAAACAAAACAGAACAAAACAAAACAAAATCCGCAAAAATCAAAAAGGCAATCATAGTAACGAACGCATCCCAAGGAGTTTCACATCGGTAGTGTGCCTTTCTTTTTCTTTTTTTCTTTTTTTTTCTTTTTTTTTTCAGGAATTTGTTCGTGACACTTTGTGTGAGCATTTAATAGAATGATTGATTGTCAATAAATCAGTTTGATTCAAATAAAAGGCCGGTCTTGCGCCACCAAAATGCTTTTGACTATGACTAACTGGATGTTCTCCATGGATGATGATGTACCTGTCAGTGCTGTGTATCTAGACTTACTTAAGGCGTTTGACGCAGTATCGCACTTAAGACTACAATAGAAAATGAAGGGAGGTGGTCTTGGCGACTTCTTAAGTAATCGCAGTCAGTAAGTAAATATGTTGTTTTACAGATGTTTGCATGCCCGTTTAATTTTTCTCACAAATGCTACATACACAGAAGATGGCATTTTTTTTAGTCAAATTCGGCTTCACCATTTGACGGGGAAAAGCTTTTTTTTTTTAAAGGAAGTTATTTTTATCTCCAGAATTGCCAGATATCCTCAGGTCATCTCGCTTCCCTTTTCTCGATGTACCTCTGTACTGCTATTGGTCGTCCTTGTCGTCCTAGGAAAAGCCTCTCTATCATGCATGTCACTTTGACCCAAGGTCTAAACAGCGCACTTGCTAATGCGCGGGTCAGACATTAGCTAAATCGTAGCCATGATACTCTCTTCTTAACGTTTCCCATCTTTGTCATTAATTCATTCAGCCATTAGCTTTAAACAGTGCGCATTGTGATCTCGAAAATCAGCAGATGTGGTGTAGTGTATATGGACTAGTCCGCACGCACACCACCTTGTTGAAACTAAAACTGAAATGAACTGTTATAATCGGTGTGTGTGTGTACAATTGTCGTAAAACATGCTAGTAAAGTGGAAAATTTGGGCAAAGTGAACACACAACTATCTAACAAAAACAGTCACCGCATCATTCTCATACTGACATCTACCGAGGAGTATTATTTTGAGCTTTTTCTTACCTCTGCTAAGAGGTTTGGGAAGATTTCCTTTTACATCTGCGACTTGTACAAAAGCTTCCCATGTCAAATATCAAGGACAGTTTAGCTGAAGATTGAGAACGCTCTAAGGTGACAAGGGAATGCGGCCTTCAGTCTCATTTACATTAATTTTAACGTTTCAGCTTACATATTTTGACGGAGGAGTATGGGTTATGAACGAATTTTTTTTCCTGAAGGTTACTTTTTTACCTACCATTGTTTCTTTGTTTACCTGTGTGTCAGCAGTTTACGCAAAACCTGAGGAACCGACTTGACTGAAACTAGGCTGAAAAAAGAAGTGTGGCCTGGGAACACACGCTGTTCAATGTTAGTGCGGTTCCAGACTGAAAGATGCTGGCGGCCTGGGAACACACGCTGTTCAATGTTAGTGCGGTTCCAGACTGAAAGATGCTGTGCGGCCTGGGAACACACGCTGTTCAATGTTAGTGCGGTTCCAGACTGAAAGATGCTTGGAGCGCGATGCCCATGGATGGACCTAACACACGCTGTTCAATGTTAGTGCGGTTCCAGAGTGGAGATCCAGTCAAAGCATCCCGTTGACATTTTTGTGTCCTGTGTGAGTGGTGACGCCAGAAGAACACTTCATTGTCGAATGTTCAGTTGTCTGTTTTGCATTGTCCAGTAGATGAACCTTGCTTTACACTCAGTTCTGCTTGTGTATTGGTCGTTTGGCTCACCTAGCCACTCCGTTCATGTGGAACACTGTTGAGATCTCTCTCTCTCTCTCTCTCTCTCTCCTCTCTCTCTCTCTCTCTCTCTCTCTCTCTCTCTCTCTCTCTTGCTTGCTCACACACACACACACACACACACACACACACACACCACAAACACATACACGCGCGCGCGCGCGCACACACACACACACACACGTTGCTTGCTGTGGCTGATAAAAAAATACTCATTTGATTGATTATGAACATGTAAACAGCATTCCTCATTTACAAGTGAAAAATTTGTACCAATACAGAAATTTCATTTCAATATTTTATAAATTAAAACTTGATGCCTTATAAACTAAATATACAAACGAAGCAATATGTATTTGTGGAGAACGAAGAATAACCAGCAAGCATCTGCTGTTTGACCGTTTACCTCTTCAACCTTATTTACCACCATTATCAGGCATGTCTTTGTGTGATGTCTTTCCAGATTTAAAGCTTGCCTTCATTGTTGTTTTTTTTTAATTTAATTTGTAGTCCAGTGAAGCATTTATTTTAAGATTATTTGCAGGTATGTTGTTGGGATGTTTAGAGGGACATTTATATGCACTTAGATAACCACATTATGCATACACTTACATAGTCACAGACATTTAGGCATTTCTCTCTCTCTCTCTCTCTCTCTCTCTCTCTCTCTCTCTCTCTCTCTCTCTCTCTCTCTCCGTCTAATATCACATTTGTGAACAGGCGTAAAACTGATGTACTACTACTACTACTACTACTACTACTACTAACACACACACACACCTTTGACCCTAATTAGGGCATGGAGGATAAAAAGTTCATCAACACTTGACCAACATCATGAGAATCAAAAAAGGAAAGGCTGATAGGATGTGTTAGAGGTATAAAAATACAGAGCTGTCCAACAAACTGTAACACAGCAATCAAAACAGGAAATTAGAACACAGTAGACTAGAGGTAGTTGTGTGATTTTACTGAATTGGATACATTTTGCTAACGTTAGTTGATAACTTTTACCAGTTAAAGAAGAAACTACAAACATTAAACGTTGATTTTGAATGGACATACCTTTCGGGAATCTCTCTCTCCCTCCCTCCCTCCCTCCCTCCCTCCCTCTCTCTCTCTCTCTCTCTCTCTCTCTCTCTCTCTCTCTTAATGAATCTGTCTGTGTCTCCATGCATGAATGCGTGTGTGTGTGTGTGTGTGTGTGTGTGTGTGTGTGTGTGTGTGTGTGTGTGTGTGTGTGTGTGTACGCGCGCGCGCGCGCGCCTGTCCTCTCTACTTAGCACTTTCAGGTCCCTCCATCATGGCTGGCATCCGTGTCTGGTTTTGAGCACACATCAGAGACTGGGAAAGACATGTAACCAGCCAGCTGTGAAGTCCCTTAATTACAGCCAGTGAGCAGATCGTTGGGAGGGGTGACGTGTGTCAGTGTGAAGGGAAAAACAAGAAAGCAGCCAGCGCTACGATGACATCTCTGGAAAGGTTTACACAGTGAGACGGCCGATGGGCAGATGACGTCTCTGAAAGGTTAACATGAGACGCGATGACAGATGACGTCTTGAAAGTTTAAACAGTGAGACGGCCGATTTGAAAATGACGTCTCTGGAAAGATTTAAACAGTGGGACGGCCGATGGGAAATAACGTCTCTGGAAAGGTTTAAACAGTGAGACGGCCGATGGGCAGATGACGTCTCTGGAAAGGTTTAAATGACGTCTCTGGAAAGGTTTAAATGACATCTCTGGACACGTTTAAACAGTGAGACGGCCGATGGAAAAATGACGTCTTTGAGAAGGTTTAAACAGTGAGACGGCCGTGGGAAAATGACGTCTCTGGAAAGGATTAAACAGTGAGACGGCCGATAGGCTGATGACGTCTCTGGAAAGGTTTAAACAGAAAATGGCCGATGGGTAGATGACGTCTGCTGCCATCAAACTAATGCATTTTCACAGCATTCGGGTTTTGACGTCGATGATCGATCAAGTGATCATTCATTATCTCCTCCTGCCTCCTCTCCATTTTGTCATGTCTCAGTGTGTCCCTCCCATCCCCAGCCTCACCCCCTCTCCTCCCCATAACTACCCCCCCCCCCCCCCCTTTCCCTGAGCTGTAACCATATTTATTCACTTCTGGAAAAGAAGATGATTAAACTGACGGAAAGAAGCTCAAAGAGTTATTGAGGTAGCTTCTGGCTCATTCATCTCGTATGAGGGTAAATGCTGATGTGACCTGCCTTTTTATGTAACATGCCTCGATCGTCTTGAGGTAGCACACATCATCGTTTTCAGCCTAAACACGTGTTGCGTATACATTCGTCTGTGTTCTCCAGGTGTTACATTCTTTTTGCGTGTTGTTGTTATGTGTCTATGATTTTCTTCCCAATTGCCCGTGTTGTGTTGACTCGAGTAGTTTCTGTTCAATCTTGCCTTTGTCTTTGCATGTCGAGCAGGACTCGCACTGTTTTTTTTTCTGACTGGGGCATGACCGTGGCCCGTCACTGACTGACTGAGGTGGTGCCATCGCAACGTGTACATTCTGTATATAGACCGTTGATCTTTTTTCCATGTTCGTCATTTTGTACAGTTTGGAACTGTAATCTGATCCGACTGTGGTGTGTCCCATTTGGGATCAGGCTGCATTGAAGAAGATCATGCACGGGACTTTATTTTTCGGTGGGGGGAGGGGGAGGGAGGGTTGTCAGTGCGTTTGCAATAATTTGTGTAGAGTGGGTTTTGTTTTTTTTTAACCACAGTGTTACAGCTCATATCCTGCATTCTGTTGTGCTTTCTTCGCCGTTTTCAGAATGTTTGGCTCTGTTTGATGGCTGCTTTTATTCTGGGTGCGTACGTGTGGGTGGGCGGGTGGGGGTGAGTGTGAGAGAGAGAGAGAGAGTGTGTGTGTGTGTTGTGAGTGAGTGTGTGTCTGTGTGCGTGTGTGTGTGTGGAGAGAGAGAGAGAGAGAGAGAGAGAGTTGTGTGTGTGTGTGTGTGTGTGGTGTGTGTGTGTGTGTGTGTGTGTGTGTGTGTGTGTGTGAGCGTGCGCTCGCGTGCGCCACTTGTGCCTGTCTTTGTGTGTATACAGGCGGACAGTTGGGAACGTGTAGGGGTTGCGTTGGAGATACGCCTATGTTCGGTGAGCTATAGTTGGCAATACAATAAGGTTCGACAATCAGTCAGTGCCATTGTTCACAACCCTGAGAAAGCCATCTCGGTCAGCTCGGATGTG
>CM065726.1:8174785-8184785 GCA_033310375.1 Conus canariensis
CATCGTTGTCGAGCCGTGAACACTTTTGTGGTGCAAGCTGGCATCACCAGGATGCCATGGCCGGCAAACAGCCCGGACATGAACCCTATTGAGAACATCTGGGGCGAGCTTGGGAGGAGAGTTCAAGAAAATCACCCTGTTCCGGCAAATCGACAGGAGCTGCTGCACTACCTGCAGCAGGAGTGGGCAAACCTCCCCCAGGCACTCATTACAAGAACAGTCAACACCATGAGGCAGCGCTGTGTGGATTGTGTGGCAGCACGAGGGGGGCACACTCGGTTTTGATCAGACTGTAAAGAAACACTCTTTTTGTGAATGTCATTTTGGGGGGTAGTCTCATTCAGGCTCCCCTGTCTAATCAGAAAGAATGATTTTTTCGATGAAAGTGACAAAATGTTGTTCACTGATAATGAAATTAACCATTTATAAAGTTTCTGTCGTTTGTCGGTTTTTCTTTCTATGTTTTGTGAGACTGTGTATAAGTGGTCCTTAATTAAAGTTCGACCCTGTATATATATATATATATATATATATATATATATATATATATATAAATCAGTCACTATAGCACTTTCTCCCCTTTTGGTGGTAGAAATTTTGTATGTCGGAGAAAACAAAAAAAAGCTGCTCTTCCCGGCGGAGCTCGTAAAAATTGGTTACGCTTAAGGTTATAAACCGTTATTGCTTAAAGTGTACATCACAAAATTATCATTTACAGCCATTAGTAACGGTTATTCTGGTAACATAAAACATCGGGCATCAGCCGTGACCCATAATCAACATATCTACAAATTTTCAGAAAGATCGGTCCAGCAGTTTTGTCTGGAGCGAGTGGAACACATTTTGACCACAGACAGACACACAGACAGCATTTCTTCGTTCCCATTGTAAAGTACTCTCTGTTCTATAAGAACTGCGAGTACAAAAAAAAAAAAAAAAAAAAAAAAACCCAGTCAATATGACAAGTAGCCTGAGAAAAGGTCATAGGTTATGTAACACATTACATCAAAACAAGTCACATTTACTCTAACTGGTCACGTGAAAAGTAAAAGTGATTACACACGCGGTCACATGATGAGAGGTCACACTGAATGTAACATATGCTGTTCAAGGTAAAAAGTCTGGGATAATGTAACAGGCTTCTTGGGGGAAAGTCTCAGCTGCTTACTCAACACGCCACATGAGGAAAAGTCACAATTAATGTGTCAGGCCATATGAGGAAAACTCTCTAGTAACCATAGTTCGTGTGTGGTAATGTAATAATCCATGTGAGGAATGGTCTCGGTGTTCGTAGTAGGCCACACGAGGAAACTTCTCATTTAATGTAATAAGCTACATCAGGTAAAGGACTCGTGTGATGCAACAGGGTATACGAGGACAAGTCTCAGTCAATGTAACTGATCACATGAAGTCAGGTCATGTTTACAGCCGGGCCGACCACGGAAGTCACGTCTGAGCCGGCGCAAAGTCTCAGTTGATTTGATTGTGTCATTTGAGAGAAAAATCATCGGACACTGTTGTTAAAACGCATATGCGTGAACAGTGTCGGTTCATCTGTAAGGTCACCTGACGAAAAATGACTGTTGATGTAATGCGTCACATGAGGAAAGGCTTCAGGTAACGTTATGGCAGCATTAGAACAAGTCTCCGTCGTTGACATAGGCTATATGAGGACAAAAATCTCATTTAATGTAACAGCCTTGAGAGAGGAAGTAATAGGCCTCACGAGGAAAAAGTTACCTGTTAATAAAGCGCATCACTTAGGTCTGAGGTAATGTGATAGGTTGCTCTGTTAACGTAATAGACTATAAGAAGGAAAACCTCTGTATATGTTGTGGGCCATAACGAAAAAAAAGGTTCCGTTAATGTAACAGGCTGTATGAGGGGGGAAAATCGCCGTTAGTGTGAAGCATCATACGAGGAAAAGTATCGGTAAACGTAATAGATTACGTGAGAATAGGCCTCTGTCAAAGAAAGAAGCCATAAAGGAACATGTCTGCTACTGTGATTACTCATGCGAGGAAAAGCCCTTGGTTCATGTAATTCGCTAATTGAGGAAACGCCTCCGTTAATGTGACTGGTCATGTGAGAAGTAACAGTTAATGTTTCAGCTAACAAACAAAAAAACTTTCAGTGTACTGGCCACTATAAGAAAAGTATAAGTATTCATTATTATTATTATAAGAAAAGTGTTCATACTGTAAAAGCCACACGATCAAAAGTCTCAGTTAATGTAACAGGTTTTGTGAACAAAAGTAACACTGGATGCGACAGGCTGTGAGAGGGAAAGTTTCAGTGAATGTGGCAGACCAAAAGAGGAAAAGTGGCAGGTACTGTAACAGGTCACTTGATGAAATGTTTCGACTCATGCACTGGCACATAAGGAAGTCTCAGTCAATGTATCGGACTGTATGAGAAGTCAACGTCGATAAAATAAGAAACGTCTGAATTACTGTCACAGGCAACAAGAGGAAAGGTATGAATTAACGTACTAGGCCATCTGAGGAAGAATCTGAATTGATGAAATGTGTCACCTGAGGAAATACTCAAATGATGTTGTGTGTGACATAGGGTGAAGTCTTTGTTAAGGTGATCGGTCACATGGGGAAAAGTATCCGTTATTACAGCAGGTTACGTGAGGAAAAGTCTCTGTTACTGTAAAAAGTTATGTGAGGGAAAAGTCTGTTATTGTAATAGGTTTTACGTGAGGAAAAAATCTCTGTTATTGTAATAGGTTTAAGTGAGGAAAAAGTCTCTGTTATTGTAATAGGTTTTAAGTGAGAAAAAATTATCTGTTATTGTAATAGGTTTTAAGTGAGAAAAAATTATCTGTTATTGTAATAGGCCACGTGAGGGGAAAAGTCTCTGTTATTGTAATAAGGCACCTAAGGAAAGGTCTCTGTTAATGGAATAAGCCATGCGAAGTCTCTGTTAATGGAATAAGCCATGCGAAGTCTCTGTTAATTGAATAAGCCATGCGAAGTCTCTGTTAATGGAATAAGCCATGCGAAGTCTCTGTTAATGGAATAAGCCACACGAAGTCTCTGTTAATGGAATAAGCCATACGAAGTCTCTGTTAATGGAATACGTCACATGAAGAAACGTCTCTGTTTATGGAAGAGGCCACAAGAGAAAAAGTTTCTAGTAATGGAATAGGTCCCAGGAGCAAACGTCTCTCTTAATGAAATAGGTCACACTGGGAAGAATCTCTGTTGATGGCATCGGTCACATGAGGAAACCTCTCTGTGAAAAGAATAGGTCAAATGAGGTAAGGTCTCTTTTCATGAAATAGGTTCCATACGGAAAAGTAAGTCATGGAATGGACCAGATGGGGAAAGTCTCTGTTCACTAAATAGACTACATAAGGAAAATGTCTGTCAAAGGAAGAGGTTATATGACGAAAAGTCTCTGTTGATAGAATACGCCACATGAGGAGACGTCTGTCATGGATTTGTTCTTTAAGAAAAGGCTCTGTTAATGGATCAGGTCACATGGGGAAACATCACTGTTAATGGAACAGGTCACGTGAGGAAACATCTCTGTAAATGGATCAGGTCACATGAGGAAAAATCTCTGTTAATGGATCGGGTCACATGAGGAAACATCTCTGTTAATGGATCAGGTCACGTGAGGAAACATCTCTGTTAATGGAACAGGTCACATGATGACGTCTTTGTTAATGGAACAGGTCACATGAGGAAACATCACTGTTAATGGATCAGGTCACATGAGGAAACATCTCTGTTAATGAATCAGGTCACATGAGGAAACATCACTGTTAATGGAACAGGTCACATGATGACATCATTTGTATAATGGACACAGGTCACATGAGGAAACATCACTGTTAATGGAACAGGTCACATGATGACATCTTTGTTAATGAATCAGGTCACATGAGGAAACATCACTGTTAATGGAACAGGTCACCTGATGACATCTTTGTTAATGGAACAGGTCACATGAGGAAACATCTCTGTTAATGGAACAGGTCACATGAGGAAACATCACTGTTAATGGAACAGGTCACCTGATGGCATCTTTGTTAATGGAACAGGTCACATGAGGAAACATCTCCGTTAATGGAACAGGTCACATGAGGAAACATCACTGTTAATGGAACAGGTCACATGATGACATCTTTGTTAATGGAACAGGTCACATGAGGAAACATCTCCGTTAATGGAACAGGTCACATGAGGAAACATCTGTTAATGGAACAGGTCACATGATGACATCTTTGTTAATGGAACAGGTCACATGATGACATATTTGTTAATGGAACAGATTACATGATGACATCTTTATTAATGGAACAGGTCACATGATGACATCTTTGTTAATGGAACAGATTACATGATGACATCTCTGTTAATGGATCAGGTCACATGAGGAAACATCTCTGTTAATGGAACAGGTCACATGAGGAAACATCACTGTTGATGGAACAGATCACATGATGACATCTCTGTTAATGGATCAGGTCACATGAGGAAACATCTCTGTTAATGGATCAGGTCACATGAAGACATCTTTGTTAATGGATCAGGTCACATGATGACATCACTGTTAATGGAACAGGTCACATGAGGAAACAACTCTGTTAAGGGAACAGGTCACATGATGACATATTTGTTAATGGAACAGGTCACAAGATGACATCTCTGTTAATGGAACAGGTCACATGAGGAAACATCTCTGTTAATGGAACAGGTCACATGAGGAAACATCTCTGTTAATGGAACAGGTCACATGATGCCATTTCTGTCACAAGCACTTGCATTTTTGAAAAGGCGAAGAGGCCCTTCTGTGCCACTCGCTATAGACACGTTTTCACAGCACATATATGTAATCGATTCTGACTCGCTAATAGCCATTATATGGCCCCTTGTGGTCGCTTGGCATAAAAAGTCTGAAACTCAAACCATGATTCCCTGCATTACTGCATATCTTCCCATCATCATCCTGTCCCCCTCTCTCTCTCTCTCTCTCTCTCTCTCTCTCTCTCTCTCTCGGGGGGTCACGTTGTTTGACACGAAGCGAAAAGGCGCCGTTTAATTCAGCTGCAGCTAAAGTTCTGTATTTTCCTGTGACAATGCCAGTTACTGGACTTCCAGCGACTGTGGAGACAGCCCTGAACGCCCTGCTGACTGACAACACCGTATCCAGCTGGAAACTTTCAGGTGAAGGCGGCAACACGGCGGTCGTTCTACGACTGAAGCCAGTCAGCCCAGTGTCAACAACAATGGCGGATCCTGTGCTGAACCGGAGAACGCAAGTTCAGTATTACAGAAAGAAACCGCCCAGCCAAGTGTGAAGAGATCAAGAAAGAGTGAAACAGCAGAACAGACGACCTGAACAGATTGGTGCTAGTTTCGGAAACACTGGTGATGAAAATGAACAGGCCGTGCGTGACTTCGAGTCAAAGAACACAATACACAGCACAGTAGACAGGGCATTACGGAAGAAAACACGATGATGATGACACGCCGTATATTCAGGATGCTCTTTGTGTTCTCATCAATCGGAGTGTAACAGTGATCCAGGAATCCAGCAGTCGGACGGCGAAATAAGTGTTGAACAATTTATAGACAAAATAGTCGCCAGTTTTGACCTTGGAGTGGTATAGCATTATGTTGCTACTCTGACAGATCGACAGGTGCAGAGACGATTGCGTGATCCGCACAGAAATAAAGAGTACCGGAAGGTAATTTTTCATGGAACAGATAATATAGGTGTGCTGCTGTGTGAATCTGATGATATTGTTTTAGAATATTCCTGCGATCCGCACTCGGAGGACGATTGTTTGTTCTGGTTCGTGAAGCAGGAAGAAAGAAACGTCATCCGAGGAATGTGTCAAACTGGCCAGTCTTCGGAAAGGAAGACGTACCGGCAAAAGGGAACATGCAGAGAAGCAAACGCACGTGCTCTACGGAGGCTGCACGCTCTCCACGGATTGATCCAGTTATACATGGGGTGGCGGTCATCTACAGAACTGACAGTGAACGAATACCAGTGACATTTTTTCGTTCGCGGTTTTGTTGTTGTTGTTGTTGTTTTCTCATGTAAAGTGAAAGAAAAAGACATTGCTGTGGCTTCCATGTCAATGAAATCGAGTCGCGTTTTGTCATTTAACATCACGCCGACTTGCTAACTGGGCTTAACAGCTTATTAGCAATAAACTCCGTTCGTTTTTCTCTCTCTCTCTCCTCTCTCTCTCTCTCTCTCTCTGCAGCAGTAATAAACACCTCCCTGCAGCTACAGGTCAGTAATCAAAGCGGCTTCCGGGTTAGGCTTGGGTGTAGTGAACGCTTGGGCGACTCGGATGTAAGCGCAAACATGTGAGGAGCCTGGTAAACCTTTTGATCTTCTCCTGCTAGATGTTTTCGCATTAGGCAATCTTCGTTGATGTTTCTATGTTTGTTTCTTTGTTTTCATTGATTATTTCTGTAGCTAAAGAGATGATCATTCAAATCGAACGTGTGTGTGTGTGTGTGTGTGTGTGTGTGTGTGTGTGTGTGTGTGTGTGTGTGTGTGAACAAGAATAAGAACATATTTCATTGCCATATGAAAACCAGAGGTTTTTGTGGGCACAGATGATCAAGTTAAGATATTCAATTACGCTTGCAACATTACATTAGTAGCAGAAATTTTAAAAAAAGCATAGTATGTATCAGGGTCTGATTAAATTTTCTATCTCCGAAGAGAAAAACACAACAGGATATACTGGGCAAGTACAGGTTGGAAGCATTCCAATAATATGAGCTCCGAGGGTTTTCTCATTTTAGTTTGTGGTGGAAAATCTGGTTTTGTGATCCTTGTCACCAGGTCATAACGCTGTTGGTCAAACAATTTACACTCTCCCATTCAAAATACATATTTGATTTTCAATACACATGCTACATAAACGACGTCCGTTCTTATTAGTTAAGAGGTCCATTGACTGTCTTTTTACGACGTTATCCAAATGGTAGTCAGCAGGTAAATCATAATAATTCTTCTCATTGTCCAGGCTAATGAAGTCGGCTTGATTGCCTGTCCTTGCATTAAAGTCACCACACAGGAGGACATTGCCTTTTGTTGTTAGTTCTTCAATGTCACTTTCTAATCAGTTCCATATGCCTGTAGTGTAGTCCTTGCCAAAGGAAGAATCTATCGGTGGAATATTATACACAGCCTACAGGTCTACATCCCTCATTTCTGCGGTTTTTACTTTACATGTTGTTTTATTCTGTAACCATGCAATATCGCTGTTATTTCTTGGTAGGAATTTTACATACTTTCTGTACTGCTCTTTTATGTAGACAGAGATACCCCCCGAAGCCCTTGAGGGCTTTCCCCCTTTTTTGTTGATAATAAAGAACCCCTGCAGCAAAACCAGGTAATGATATGTGTGTGTGTTCGTCCACACGTCCGTCCATATGAGTGTGCGTATGTGTGTATGTGCGAGTGCATGCATGAATGAGTGTGTGTGTGTGTGTGTGTGTGTGTGTGTGTGTGTGTGTGTGTGTGTGTGTGTGTGTGTGTGTTGTCTGTCTGTCTGTCTGTCTGTTCCATTGTGTTTCCGAGTCTGTCTGTGATGATTATTTCAACACAGATCTGTTGTTGTATATAGACCCTACACATTTATACACAAACAGAAAAACCCTAAGGGGTCAGGAGTAAAATGTTTCACGAAGCAGGCATGTATGTTGGCAAGTTCTTGTAGTGCAGATTAGGTTTTGTTTTTAATAGGCGAATAAGATTGACAGCCTACTCTTTCCCTCCCACTTCGTCCTCCCCCTCTCACACCTCCCTCCCCACCCTGCCACCTCATTTCTTCGTGGCAACATGTCATGTTACATGTCACACAGTTGGATTTGCGCCAGTATGGGGTCCGGAGAGAGCTAGTTGCCACATTGCAACATGACGTTACAGACGTGTGTGTGTGTGCACGCATTTGTGTGTGTGTGCGCGAATGAGTGTCTGTGTCTGTGTGTGTGTGTGTGTGTGTGTGTATGTGTGTGTGTGTGCGCGCGTGCGCGTGCGTCTGTGTGTCTCTGTGTGTGCGAGTGCGTTTCTGAATGTGTGTCTGCGTGTGTCTGTGCCTGTGTGTCTGTGTGCGTTTGCCAAGTAAATTGAGGTGGTGGTGGTTGTCTTGTTATTTTTGTTGTTTATAAACAAGCCAAGCCCATATTTTCTCCGAGTTCTTAAAGATTTTTTTTTTAATTTAGAAAGAGAGGGTGTTAGTTACCGCCAATGACATTGACAAACAAAGCACATGACAAGACACGATGCATTTCAACCTCTTGGGTCTTCTTCAGGTGAAAAAATAAATCGCATTTAACATTTAAGACAGTACAAACAAAGAACGAAAAATGACTCATCTGTTGTTGTCCATGTGGTGGGGAGAATAGCCGCTAGGCGGAAATGACAAGGGGGATTATGGGAGAGGAAAAGGAGGGGGGTTGCGTGGGGGGAGGGGGGTTGTGTGACACGATAGGGTTGTGTGTCTAGTTTAGTGGGGTGGTGTGATATCTTTGTGACGGTTGTGGTAATGGTGGATTGATAATAATGGTAAGGGGGAGGGGGACTGGAAAAAAAATGATACATAGAAGGGGTAAATAAGTACATGAACAGAAGAAACTGTTTAAAAAAAAAAGAAGAAGAAGAAGAAAGTTTAGGTGAATAAAATAAATGATTTCGCTGGGTGATGAAAGAGGTGGTGGTAGTTATGCGTGGGTAGTTGTGAAAGGTGTGTGGGTAATGTTAATAAGGGAGGGAAGGGGATGCAAGATAAATGGGTGATAAGGTATGATTGGGGGGGGGGGGGGGTTGAGAAAAAAAAAAGAAAGGAGGAGGGTAATGTGTTTGGTGTGGGGGGGGGGGAGGGAAGGGGGGCAAGAGAAGGAAAGCTCGTATCTCTTCATCCACTATGGGGTGGGGGGTGGGAGGTTGGGAGGTTCATATAAATAGTGTTGTTTAAAAAAGTAAACAATGCTGTGGTATGATGTTCATTGTAACAGGTGAAATAATGTGTTGGCATCAATATGCTGATGTTTGTTGAGAGAAGATAGCAGTGATCAATGAAAAACAGGGTATCATGTGTTGCACACACACACACACACACACACACACACACACACACACACACACACACACACACACACACACACACACACAGAGAGAGAGAAAAAGGGGGGGACGACATATAAACAATGTTCTGGGTGAGTTAAGATCATGTGATCATAATGAGACTAACTGTGGAAAGTTTTCACACACATATTCACACACACATACACTCATTCACAAAAAAGGGGTAAAAATTATTATCATCAATCAGTCACTGATGGGTGATGATCATATGAGATCAACGGTAGTGTAGGAAGAGATTCTTCTCCGTTCCCTTAGGCAGGAATGGTGGAGGTACTGGCAAGGGCTTCTGTATGGTGAAGGCCCTCCAGTGGTCAATAAAGTTTTGCATTCATCAGTGTGTTGGCAGGCCAGGATTGTTCTTTTGGTGTTGTTGGGACTGTTCCACCGTCATTGGGGCTGCATGGATAAATTGAAGACCCGCCAGGGTGGAGTATTGCAGAGATGTGATGTCACAGTCTGGAGTGCCCGGTTCTCAGTATCACAATGATGGTCTTCTTCTTCGTTTACTTAGGTCGGAATCCTGGAGGTACTGACGGAGGCTGCTGTATGGTGAAGACCCTCCAGTGGTCAGTATGGTTTTGCACTCATTGGTGAGTTGGCAGGCCAGGTTTCCACTTTGGGCCTAGCTGGGAATGCTCCGCTGTCTCTGGGGCTGCACTGCATTGATAGTTTGAAAGACTCACAGGTGTAGAGTACAGTGGACCTGTGATGTTGAGGTCAGGGGAGCCTTATCCTCAGTCCAACAATGTTCACTTGGTCTGATCTGGGCATCCGGTAGTATGCATCCCTCTTGTTGAAGTCTGGGTGCTGCTCAAGTCATCTTCCTATTTGTCTCCTTGGAAATATTTTAGATTTATTCCAAGGA
>CM065726.1:8189785-8192285 GCA_033310375.1 Conus canariensis
ACCTGGCCTGCCAACTCACCAATGAGTGCAAAACCATACTGACCACTGGAGGGTCTTCACCATACAGCAGCCTCCGTCAGTACCTCCAGGATTCCGACCTAAGTAAACGAAGAAGAAGACCATCATTGTGATACTGAGAACCGGGCACTCCAGACTGTGACATCACATCTCTGCAATACTCCACCCTGGCGGGTCTTCAATTTATCCATGCAGCCCCAATGACGGTGGAACAGTCCCAACAACACCAAAAGAACAATCCTGGCCTGCCAACACACTGATGAATGCAAAACTTTATTGACCACTGGAGGGCCTTCACCATACAGAAGCCCTTGCCAGTACCTCCACCATTCCTGCCTAAGGGAACGGAGAAGAATCTCTTCCTACACCACCGTTGATCTCATATGATCATCACCCATCAGTGACTGATTGATGATAAAACATTTTACCCTTTTTTTTGTAAATGAGTGTATGTGTGTGTGAATATGTGTGTGAAAACTTTCCACAGTTAGTCTCATTATGATCACATGATCTTAACTCACCCAGAACATTGTTTACATGTGGTCCCCCACCCACCCACCCACACACACCCCCCTTGTGTGTGTGTGTGTGTGTGTGTGTGTGTGTGTTGTGTGTGTGTGTGTGTGTGTGTGTGTGTGTGCAACACATGATACCCTGTTTTTCATTGATCACTGCTATCTTCTCTCAACAAACAGCAGCATATTGATGCCAACACATTATTTCACCTGTTACAATGAACATCATCCCACAGCATTGTTTACTTTTTTAAACAACACTATTTATATGAACCTCCCAACCTCCCACCCCCACCCCACCCCCCACCTCATAGTGGATGAAGAGATATGAGCTGTCCTTCTCTTGCCCCCCCTTCCCTCCCCCCCCCCCCCCCCACACACACACACGAACACATTACCCTCCTTTCTTTTTTTTTCCCCTCAACCTCCCGCCCCCCCCCCCCCCCCCCAATCATACCTTATCACCCATTTATCTTGCATCCCCTTCCCTCCCTTATTAACATTACCCACACACCTTTCACAACTACCCACGCATAACTACCACCACCTCTTTCATCACCCAGCGAAATCTTTTATTTTATTCACCTAAACTTTCTTCTTCTTTTTTTTTTAAACAGTTTCTTCTGTTCATGTACTTATTTACCCCTTCTATATATCATTTTTTTCCAGTTTCCCTCCCCCCCCCCCCCCTTACCATTATTATGAATCCACCATTACCACAACCGTCACAAAGATATCACACTATCTCACTAAACTAGACACACAACCCTATCGTATCACACAACCCCCCCCCCTCCCCCCACGCAACCCCCCCCCCCCCCTCCTTTTCCTCTCCCATAATCCCCCTTGTCATTTCCGCCTAGCGGCTATTCTCCCCACCACATGGACAACAACAGATGAGTCATTTTTCGTTCTTTGTTTGTACTGTCTTAAATGTTAAATGTGATTTATTTTTTCGCCTGAAGAAGACCCAAGAGGTTGAAATGCATCGTGTCTTGTCATGTGCTTTGTTTGTCAATGTCATTGGCGGTAACTAACACCCTCTCTTTCTAAATTTTGTTTCGTTCGCCGCTGTCAGTCACTCCATTTTGAAATCTTAAAGATAAGGCAAATGCACGCTGCATTCCGACCTCCGTTTGTGTCTTACCAACATGGTTTTATTCTCTCTTCCATCAGTCTGACGTGTCGCTGATGGGCAGAGGAATCCATGTTTCCCGTACGGGGATCATGGGCCGTAGGCTGCTCTACTTGTGCTTATGATGATGATGATGATGATGATGTTGTTGCTGTTGTTGTTGTAGTTGTGGTTGTTGTTGTTGTTGTGTTTTAGTCTGTAGCTAAGAAACTCCTGAACCTGTTTCCAGGTTCCGGGTGGTCAAAAGGAGTCCAGGCGCTAGAAAGTGGGAGTTGAGAGTTACATGCACTCTCTGTATTCTCCACCTCAGTATCTCTGAGTCTTTCTTTGTCTCTGTCTCTCTTTGTCTGTCTGTCTGTCTGTCTGTCTGTCTGCCTGCCTGTCTGCCTGTCTGTCTGTCTGTCTGTCTGTCTCCCCTTCTTCTCCTTCTTCTTCTTCTCCCTCTCCTCCTCATCCTCCTCCTCCCTCTCCTCCTCCTCCTCCTCCTCCCTCTCCTCCTCCTCCTCCTCCTGCTCGTCGTCGTCCTCCTCCTCCTTCTTCTTCTCCTTCTTCTTCTTCTTCTTCTTCTTCTTCTTCTTCTTCTTCTTCTTCTTCTCTTGTATTTTTTTGTTTGTTTATTGTAATTATACACCATGTACTTTACCCTGAGGGTAAGATGTAAAGAAGGATATAGGCTTTTATTCCTTTTCCTCTCTCTCTCTCTCTCTCTCTCTCTCTCTCTCTCTCTCTCTCTCTCTCTCTCTCTTTCTCTGTGTGTGTGTGTGTGTGTGTGTGTGTGTGTGTGTGTGTGTGTGTGTGTGTGTTTCGGTACAAGGCTGTGGATACTTCAAAC
>CM065726.1:8197285-8199785 GCA_033310375.1 Conus canariensis
GACGCTTTTACACAGTCATGCTTGAGGTAAACAGACCTGGGTAACCAATATAATGTTCTGCCTGTTTGAATGTGGATATTGTTGTTTGGATGAATCAGGATGTTAGTAACGTTCAAATATTTATTTGTAGCTTCTGGCAAAGGTTCGTTTATTGTAACTGCCAGAATTGATACTATATCCAAACCTGTAAAACATTTTAGACGTAGTCATTGTTTAATGGAATAACTTCTGACAAAGACTTGTTTATGGTAACTGACAAAATTGGTAGTACCATATTTAAACTGTATAACGTTTGAAATGTAGTCATTGTTTAATGGAATAACTCATTTTCTTAAACCGCATGTAATCGTCAGCGTATATCATTATTTGAAACAGGTCGCATTTAAGTTCCGGTTTAGAGTGTCAGAAATCATTCATTACATTGCACACAGGTTTCGAACAGATTGTGATGTAGGGCTTTTGTGTCCACTATGCAGGAAATGGAGAAAAGACGAGGTACATTTTGTTTTAGTACGTCCAGCTGTTCAGAATGTGAAAGAGAAGTGTACTCCTGAAAAATATTGTAAAATGACTTGTTTCTTTCGCTCGTGTATGCTGATAGATAAAATCAATGAAAATACGTTAAAAACAGATTTCAGTCTATGTTTTTATTATCTTTTCAGATTCCAGACGTATTTTGTTCTAAGCACGATTTGAATTTTACGGATGCTTATGGAGTTAATATTGTACTATTTTGTTTTGAAAATGTTAATGTATCGTTCTCTCTTCAAATCGGGACCTGTGACCTTTAAGTGCTTATAAACAATTTTCGTTTTCTCTCTCTCTCTCTCTCTCTCTCTCTCTCTCTCTCTCTCTCTCTCTCTCTCTCACACACACACACACACAACACACACACACACACACCGCGCGCGCACGCACGCACGCACGCACGCACGCACGCACGCACGCATGCACACTCACTCACTCATTCACTCATTCACTCACTCACTCACTCACACCACCCCTATCCCTCCGCCGCCTGCATCCGCAGCCTCCAGAACTTTAAAATCTTACATGGATCCGTGGTGAGTTTAACTAACAAAATGCCATTTTGGTCGTGCGCCGAATATGAGAAGATAAGTGGTTTCTCGTTCTTCGTTTTCACTGTCCTAAATGTTATTTGTTTTGCCTGAAGAAGACCCAAGAGGTCGAAATGCATTGTGTTTTGTCCTGTACTTTGTTTGTCTATGTCCTTGGCGGTAACTAACCCCCTCTCTTTCTAAATTTTGCTTCATTTTCCGCCCTCAGTCACTCCGTTTTGAAACTTGCCTATTGTTATATTCAGCCGCAGAAAAAAAAAGCTTGAGAAATCTGGAAAATATGCGAATGGACTCAGAAATTAATCTCAGATGACAGAAAAGGGGAGCGGGGTGGTAGAAGAAATTCGTGGCACAGCAACATTTCAATTCTAGGACCTATGTTTGTCTCATCCAGTAAATTCATCCCAACTTCATTACCCAATATTCCTGTGTTATTTCTATCATGTAATCCATTGGCTAATGCAAAATATTATTTACAACAGTACAAAAACCCTCAGTACTTTATGGAGGGACTTTACCCGACATATTTTCCTGTGGTGAAGTCTTACTTACTTATACTTACTTGATACTTGATGTTGTCGGTGTTTGAGACCTGTGGTTGCAGGTCAGTTCACCGGTCGATAGGTTGTCCATATCCACAGTCTTCATGCATTTCAATCTCTGAAAGGCGTATTCTAAAAGGAAAAGAGTGTATCACACGTACACGTGCAGTTGTAGGATATGTATCGTACGTTGGGCAACAAATTTGACTTAAATTTGACTTAAATTTGACTCAAGACTGACAATTAAAAAAAATGCGTAAAACTTAAAGACGCAGATGTTTGCTTATCCCAAACGAAATGGCGCTGCTGTACCACGGAATGGGTCAATTCTACGATGAAAGGCATGGATGAAGGGGGAGGGGGGGGGGGGGGCTGTCAAATAGTCTATCAAATCAAAGCCAACATTTACAGCCCAGTAGTCCAGCAAGGTCATTTCAACGACAAAAATAATCCATAACATCGTCTGCTTCTGCCCCTCCTCTCTCTCTCTCTCTCTCTCTCTCTCTCTCTCTCTCTCTCTCTCTCTCTCTCTCTCTCTCTCTCTCTCTCAAAGTTCCAACAGTTTTAGTGTAAATCACACTTTTATTTCACATACCCAGGACCGTTACTGTTACTGTGTTGTGTTGTCTGGTGTTTTTCCTATCCTCCTTTGACCTAAACTCTGTGCTTAACTTTCCAAGTCGCCCACCAACACCTACACCTTCCCTCCTCCTTCAACTGGATTCCACAGGATTTGATCGTCGAGTCGTGGAAGTCCGTCCAATGGCTTTGCCCAATCGCCTTGCGCCCATCACTGGTCCTCCAGGTTGCCTCCCCTTTCCTCTCTTTGCTGCGGGTGCCTCAATTCCTCACTAATATACCATTCCCAGCTTTGGCACA
>CM065726.1:8212285-8214785 GCA_033310375.1 Conus canariensis
GAGAATTACAGTCAAGTCTTGAAAGAATGAAGGCAGAAACAAGGGGTTTTGTAGCATCAACAGACAGAAGATGTCGCACAGAACCAATGCGGCGAAGCTCAAAGTAACAGACACGGCAGACTGTGGAAACATGTTGCTGGAAGGAAAGTTCTGCGTCAAGGGTAACACCTAAAATGCAATTTTCCAATTTGACAGAGTTTGGGATACAGTCAGATGACAGAAGTCTTTGGGGAGCAAAGAAGATCATTTCAGTTTTTTCATTGTTGAGCTGAAGTTTGTTAACTGTCATCCAAGGTTTTATGTCCATGATACACGACTGTGCGAGTTGGATTGCAGAAGGCAGTTGAGAGGGATGTGTAAATTTGATTGTCATCTGAAAAGCAGTGGTGAGACAGGCTATGATGGGAGCAGACGGAACTTCTAAGGATATTAGAACTTCTAAAGATGTTAACGTGTGGTGTGTGTGGTGTGTGTGTGTGTGTGTGTGTGTGTGTGTGTGTGTGTTCGCGCGCGCGCGCGCGGTGTGTGTGTGCGTGCGTGTGTGTTGAAAACAATACTTTTCTTTTTTCTAATTTGATTGTCATGGTAATGACAAGGTGCCGATGTTCAACAAAATTCGTCGCACCGAATTTTGGAGCATACGTTATCTAGTACTTCTTGTATGATCCACTTTGTGACTATTACCTCGTGTTGCCTGATGCTTTCATTAATTCAACACTTCTTCTCATGCCCAAGTATATTAACTCTGTGTTTTCGTCATATGGCATATTATCTCATGTTCATGTCAATTTCATTCGACTTTCGTCCACCTTTTCGTTCATGTACGTCTTCGAAGTTATGTCAGGATGTTGTTGTTTATCTGCTCTTTTGTTCGCTTGTGTGTCGTCTGTTGCTTGATGAAGGTTGAACGTCATCATTTTTATGAAGCATTGATAACGTAGACTACGTCGTACGCAAAGTCGTGGTAGGTTTTGCATATTCATGGGCATAGCACACACATTGCCATCAACGGAGCGTTTGATGTGTTTGACAGACCATCTAAACGCCAAGCCTTGCTTTTTCAGTAAAGGTAATCCGTTTCTTGGTCGCGCTCACAGTTTGATTTTTGCGGCATTTCCTGTCTGTAAACACGTTAAAAACTGAGCGTGTAGATGTCTGTCATTATGCGCGATTCAGCACCTTTCAGATTCTGTCCTCGTCTACTAAAATGATGGTCAGGCATAAGACTAATGTGTGGAAAAGGAAAAGGGGGGGGGGGGGGTTTAAGGACTTGTCACTAATAATCCTGCAAACACTAGTGCATACGGAAATGAACACACGCAGAATTTGTTCAGAGCGGTAAGATGTGATATACCGGTAATATAGGTGGGAAATGAACACACGCAGAATTTGTTCAGAGCGGTAAGATGTGATATATCGGTAATATAGGTGGGAAATGAACACACGCAGAATTTGTTCAGAGCGGTAAGATGTGATATATCGGTAATATAGGTGGGAAATGAACACACGCAGAATTTGTTCAGAGCGGTAAGATGTGATATATCGGTAATATAGGTGGGAAATGAACACACGCAGAATTTGTTCAGAGCGGTAAGATGTGATATATCGGTAATACAGGTGGGAAATGAACACACGCAGAATTTGTTCAGAGCGGTAAGATGTGATATATCGGTAATACAGGTGGGAAATGAACACACGCAGAATTTGTTCAGAGCGGTAAGATGTGATATATCGGTAATACAGGTGGGAAATGAACACACGCAGAATTTGTTCAGAGCGGTAAGATGTGATATATCGGTAATACAGGTGGGAAATGAACACACGCAGAATTTGTTCAGAGCGGTAAGATGTGATATATCGGTAATACAGGTGGGAAATGAACACACGCAGAATTTGTTCAGAGCGGTAAGATGTGATATATCGGTAATACAGGTGGGAAATAAACACACGCAGAATTTGTTCAGAGCGGTAAGATGTGATATATCGGTAATATAGGTGGGAAGTGAACACACGCAGAATTTGTTCAGAGCGGTAAGATGTGATATATCGGTAATACAGGTGGGAAATGAACACACGCAGAATTTGTTCAGAGCGGCAAGATGTGATATATCGGTAATATAGGTGGGAAATGAACACACGCAGAATTTGTTCAGAGCGGCAAGATGTGATATATCGGTAATATAGGTGGGAAATGAACACACGCAGAATTTGTTCAGAGCGGCAAGATGTGATATATCGGTAATATAGGTGGGAAATGAACACACGCAGAATTTGTTCAGAGCGGCAAGATGTGATATATCGGTAATATAGGTGGGAAATGAACACACGCAGAATTTGTTCAGAGCGGTAAGATGTGATATATCGGTAATATAGGTGGGAAATGAACACACGCAGAATTTGTTCAGAGCGGTAAGATGTGATATATCGGTAATATAGGTGGGAAATGAACACACGCAGAATTTGTTCAGAGCGGTAAGATGTGATATATCGGTAATATAGG
>CM065726.1:8219785-8237285 GCA_033310375.1 Conus canariensis
CCACAATACACAACCACATCACAGTTCACTCCACTTCCCACAATACACTGCCACATCGCAGGTCACTTCACTTCCCACAATACACAACCACATCACAGTTCACTCCACTTCCCACAATACACAACCACATCACAGTTCACTCCACTTCCTACAATACACAACCACATCACAGTTCACTCCACTTCCTACAATACACAACCACATCACAGTTCACTCCACTTCCCACAATACACAACCACATCACAGTTCACTCCACTTCCCACAATACACTGCCACATCGCAGTTCACTCCACTTCCTACAATACACAACCACATCACAGTTCACTTCACTTCCCACAATACACAACCACATCACAGTTCACTCCACTTCCCACAATACACTGCCACATCACAGTTCACTCCACTTCCCACAATACACAACCACATCACAGTTCACTCCACTTCCCACAATACACAACCACATCACAGTTCACTCCACTTCCCACAATACACTGCCACATCGCAGTTCACTCCACTTCCTACAATACACAACCACATCACAGTTCACTTCACTTCCCACAATACACAACCACATCACAGTTCACTCCACTTCCCACAATACACTGCCACATCACAGTTCACTCCACTTCCACAATACACAACCACATCACAGTTCACTCCACTTCCCACAATACACAGCCACATCGCAGGTCACTTCACTTCCCACAATACACAACCACATCACAATTCACTCCACTTCCCACAATACACAACCACATCACAGTTCACTCCACAATACACAACCACATCACAGTTCACTCCACTTCCCACAATACACAACCACATCACAGTTCACTCCACAATACACAGCCACATCCCAATTCACTCCATTTCCCACAATACACAGCCACATCACAGTTCACTTCACTTCCCACAATACACAGCCACATCACAGTTCACTCCACTTCCCACAATACACTGCCACATCACAGTTCACTCCACTTCCCACAATACACTGCCACATCACAGTTCACTTCACTTCCCAGCCACAGCACAGTTCACTTCACTTCCCAGCCACATCCCAGTTCACTTCACTTCCCACAATACACAGCCACATTCTGGTTCACTCCAAGTCACACTATTTTCAGACACATCCCAGCTCAATCCAATTTTCCACAATATTTAGCCACAATATCATAGCTCACTCCTACTTCCACAACACAGGTGTTAATGCTAATTCCCACCTTACACAGCCACACATCACAGCTCACTCCAATTTACAATACACGTGTTGACACTAATTCCCACCTTACACAGCCACACATCACAGCTCACTCCACTTCCACAATGCATGTGTTGCCACTAATTCCCACCTTACACAGCCACACATCACAGCTCACTCCACCTTCCACAATGCACGTGTTGACACTAATTCCCACCTTACACAGCCACACATCACAGCTCACTCCACCTTCCACAATGCACGTGTTGACACTAATTCCCACCTTACACAGCCACACATCACAGCTCACTCCACCTTCCACAATGCATGTGTTGACACTAATTCCCACCTTACACAGCCACACATCACAGCTCACTCCACCTTCCACAATGCATGTGTTGACACTAATTCCCACCTTACACAGCCACACATCACAGCTCACTCCAATTCACAATGCACGTGTTGACACTAATTCCCACCTTACACAGCCACACATCACAGCTCACTCCACCTTCCACAATGCACGTGTTGACACTAATTCCCACAATACAAAACAACATCCAGATTCATTCCAACTCCCATCGTAAACAATGAGTTTGATTTTTCAGGCAGAATTTCCTGCTTTTGTGGAACGGTACTATATATTACACTGATTATTCTTCTTCTTCTGCGCTCCCTGGTCATGCTGATCAAATACAAAGTCTGGTAGCTTTGGCAAAGTCAGCGTCCGTCGGAGTGAGTCTGCCGTTCCCCACAGCTTTTCTTGGAGTTCCACTGCACCGGGCCAAAACTCACGCTGCAGGCTGTCAAAAGTGGGACAGGACTGAAGTACGTGGGCTGGGTTGTGTGGGCCAGTGCCACATGGGCACTCATCTGTGTGTGATATATTCAGGCAATAGAGGTGGGAGAGCAACTGACAGCGTCCAGTTCTTAATCTGAAGATGGCGACTTGTTGGGCACGCTCAAGATAGTGAATGTACACTGATTCTAAAAAGTGGTAGAAGCAAGTTTTGTGAGGTACCGTTTAGGTGTAAACGTGTTTAGAAAACCAGCTGCCGGCATTGTATAAACATTTGACAGGTTCTGGTGGCCATATGCGAAACAGCTGTCAGACTCGTTTTTCCGGCCTACATGACTTCGCTTCCTTTCAAATTCCACGTGCACGTTTGATGCGTTTTAATGAATAAACATGACTGTAAACCACGACTGGAAGCAAGGCAACTGAAATATATAATCTATAAGTCAGTTCTCATTTATGAACGATAAAAACATTTTGTGAATATGGCACTTTGGCATTAAATTACAGCAAAAACATGCTCCAGCTATGGTCCATGGAAAGCGTCAATATATGAAAATGATTATTTGTGTGTGTGTTGTGTGTGTGTGTGTGTGTGTGTGTGTGTGTGTGTGTGTGTGTGTGTGTGTGTGTGTGTGTTCGTGCATGCAAGCGCACAACGCATGTGTGTATTTGTCTGTATGCATTGACCTAATAAGTCAAAATGGATTTCCTGCACATTTTTACCAGAACAGGTTCGTTACTGCTCACTCATTATCAAAGACCTTTACTTGTCACCAAAAAAGTTCTTAATTTTTAACCACTTACATCAAGAATTAAAAGATTAGCGCCAACCACTTTCAAGGAATTATCGTTTTTTTCTGATCCATCAGTGTAACAAATTGTCCACTTGTCTAACGGTTACGAAGTTTTGGCTTTCGTTTTTGTGCCCCTCCCTGCAGGATACATAATGGCCAGAAAATATAGACAAGTGGATCCTCCTGATGGTCCATCAACATCTAGAGCATCCATCATAGATTGGACTGCCTGTGTTCTTTGTCAAGAGGAAACAAACCAAACTTTGACATGCTCAACAGGAGATACAAGAGGTGACCAAGTACATGTTTCTCTTGATGGAAGCATAGAACAGTATGTTGAATGTGGTCTGCCTACCCCACGTTTGTTAATGTTGGTCATCTAAATGATGGGTCTGTATGTAAACAGACACTGACGAGCCAACACTTCATGGCATACACCAGTCATGATCAATTGAGCCAACGTACCTTTGACAGACTGATGAGGGAGAGGGGACTGGGGGAGGGGACGGAAGGCAGATAATACACAGAGCTCCTGAAATCCAGCAAAGACGGGGCCATCAGATGGTCCAATTGCACCTTAGTTGTTTTTCTGTGATGACAGCTCCAGCCATCTATACATGGCATCTATGTGTGGTTTGGATAATGACATTAGATGTGCAAAGTTGGTGTTGACGCTGTACGCTGGCATAAGAGGCTCCAACTATGTATAATGCCAAGTCATCAACAAACAGAGAGGACTCGAAACGCTGGTTTACAGAACTGACAATCTTGTGATTCTGATGCTGAACAGAGCAAATGAAAGAATGCTCCCTTGAGGTACACCCAACTTCTGTCCATGGATGTCAGACAGCGTGGTGGCAACACCGACTTGGAACTGCCTATCAACCAGAAAGTTTTTTTTTAGTAAAAACAGGCAGATAACCCCCAAAAGCAAGTTAATGAAGATCAATTAGAATTCCACATTTCAAAGTAGTATCATAGGCTTTCTCCACATCAAAAAATATAGCAACCACATGTTGTTTATTAACGAAGGCATTGCGGATAGTGGTTTCCCGACAGGCTAAATGGTCAACTGTTAGTGGTACTTCCAGAACCCAAACTGTTCATTGTCCAAAAGGCCATTGGTTTCCAGCTTTCACATCAGACAAGAGTTGACCATCTTTTCCATTATCTTGCAGAGGCAGCTGGTCAGAGCTACTGGACGATAATTTGAAGAGTTGATTAAGGTCTTTTCCAGGCTTAGGAATTGGAATGATCAGGGCTTTCCACCAGGATGGCAGAAAGCACACTGTGGTCCTGCAGGGTTCCTACAGACTCCCAAGAACAAAATTCAAGGAGTTTCAAGGAGTGTTTTTTTTTTTTTTCAAGGCTATAATACTTGCATAAAAATTGAAAAAATAAATGTCAGTTTGATTTTTCTGCGTTCAGGTTGATGAAAAAACGTATTTAAAAACAAATTTTTACAAACATCGTCGCGATCCTGGATTGTCGTCTGCTATTAACCAAGGGAGATAATTTGCAGCTTCACCAAAATTTATAAAGTTACAAATTATTTCCCTCAGTTATATAGCAGACGACAATCCAGGATCGCGACGATGTTTGTAAAAAAAATTTTTTAAATTTTTCATTAACCTGAATGCACAAAAATCAAACTGCCATTCCTTTTTTGCCACATTCTAAATTTTTGGAGCCGATGGCTTGATTTTCAAAGGTTTTCAAGGAGTTTTGGTCAACAGAACCACATTTTGTTGCTTTTCAAAGGTTTTCAAGGCCTTGAAATTCGCTGTCAGAATTCAAGGAGTTTCAAGGAGCGTACGAACCCTGTCCAGATATGGTTGTAAACTTTTAGAAAGATCTGGAGACAGTTTTCTGGGAGATGTTTCAAAAGCTGATAATGAATATCATCAACAACCTGGCATAGTACAAAGAAAAATGTGTTTAAGTCTTTCTACAACAAAAAGAGGATAAAGAAAGACAAAACACACACACACAGACACACATACATACATACACACACACACACATACACACACACACACACACACATACACACACACACACACACACACACACACACACAGACGGTGAAAGAAAAGCTCAGAACTTGCACAAGCTAAGCAAGCAAACTGTACTGAAAAAGCCCCAGTATTCCTTTCTAAGCAACCTCAAATATAACATGTATCACAGGAAAGCCTTTTGGAGCACACCAGACATCTATGCACCCTGTCTCTGACCCATGCTCTTCTTCCCAAAGGCACCCACAACCTACTTGAATGAAGCACTGGTCTAAAAAATAAAAAGAAATGCAAAAAAAACCCAAAAAAAACAAGAAATCTTTCCATCAAACTATCATGCGTCTGTAACACTACATTCTCACACCAAAACACTCTGTTCAGCTCATACTTTGATAGTTGGTAAAACGCACTTCCTATTTTGTCATGTATCAAAATACAACCATCTAACAGGCTTGTGAAAAAGAATCACTCCTGCATTAGTCTCTGACACACGTGGCTGCCTTTCTCCTTGCTCTGTTCCAGCTTGGCGATGCGAGATCCAAACTGGATTGCCCGCTTGGGCAGTGCTGACGTACATGGCAAACCCAGCTGCAGCGCCAACAGTCGCAGGAGAAGCTTTTCTCCCACTCCTCGAGGGAATCGCAGATCTGCCTGTGTGAACACGGACATAATGAACAGCACTGATCTTGTTGAATGATCATGGAATATACTAGGAAAAAATGAAGGAAATATTATAAGTCACAGCATCCCAAGCACCATTTACATGTGGAGAAAAAAAAAATACACAGTTGACTTGATGAAGAACAACCTCCTGTATTTTATTCTTGGAACATGACCATCGTCATCTTTAGTTATCATATTACAGGACCAACAAGTGCTGAGACTTGCTCATAGCCTGCATTAGTATTTTTGCTATCTGATTGTTCATCACATCATTTCTGAGGGAAAAGTTATACATACAGCCCAAGACTACATATGACAGCAACATGAAACCCAGTAGCCTGTTGCCCAGGAGCCTGACAAATACAAAATAAGCCCCCAACAACACTATGCTTGCTGTGCTCAAAACCACAGCACAGCACCTGCACTGCCAATACAGTATGAGGAGAGCCATGTAGTAGAACCTTGGACATAAACCTCAGTCCTTCACCGCCTGTTTCTGGTTTCCTTTCCCATTCTAGGATGAAGATTAACTGCAACAGCATTGGTTTATGCCATACCTGAATCTGTCAGTGTGTGCAACCGACAAAGCATTACCCACTGAGAAATCTGCCAATAAAAGCCTCCAGATTACGGGGGAAAAAAGACAGCTGTCCAGTCTTCCGAAACATGACTTTGTATCTTTTTTATTGGTCTTTCTCTATGCTAGATTTACCTCCCAATAACTGCCCTGCCACCCCTTCTGCCCCCACTCCCACCCCCACTTTCCCCCAGCCCTTCACTGAGCAAAATTAAGTTTCTGAACAATTTTAGTTCTGCAATTATCAAAAGTCTCGCACACACACACTGACATACAACACCTACACACACAACACAGAAAAATCCTCCATGTACTCTTCACACTGTCCAAGAAAAGTGCAAATCATCACAGCCATAACATGGATACTTCCAGGTCCTAATTTGAAATTGCTGCCATGACACATGGATACTTTTGGTTCTTCAGTTGAAACAGCTGGTTTGAAAACTACTTTGAGACGGTGCCTTTCCCTCTTCACTGCCTTTTCATTTGTATGCATAAAATAACCAAAAATTCTTTTTCTGCTTGATCATGATGACTTACAAACAAACATAAAACAAAATGTTCATTTGCCTTTTTCATACTTAATTTCAGCGTGCAATGCAGATATTTTGAGCGTAGTGCCATTGGCTGCTTTGCAGTGTTCAGACACAGTGCATTTAAAAGAAAAAATGTTTGAAAATTCTATTTCCATAGCCAATTTGACAAATGCGTAGCTCCACAGCACGCAATAAATTCAATGATGAACTATGGACAATGCTGCTCCTTGTCTGACAGTCATTTTTCTTTCTTGCTTCATCTTCTGTATCACTCCCAGTGGCATTCACCCCACGCCTCTTATTGCAGCTCCCCATCCACCATCACACCCTGGCTTGTCCCGTCACAACTCAACGCCGGCCTTCCACAGGAAGTCTGTCAAGTCATCATGAGGCAGCCCACCTGAGGAGACACCGCACTGCTCCCAAGTCACACTGACGGTGTTCAGTGGCACCTGCTCTGATTCGGCACATGCACGACACCACCCACTAAACCCCCTATGATACTGTTGTTGTGAGCTGGATCCAGCATTGATCAAGATGACAACATCTTGATATACCAGATTCATGTCTCTGTAAAGATTGCCTTCTCCAACATTATCATCTTGGGTCTATGCTGGATTTATCCCTTTGGGGTATGGAGAATACAACAGAGTATACACTTATATCACTGCTTTATTGCTGATAACTCGACAACAAAAAGTCACAAAATTTATACATTTCTGTGTCGCACAGAGTGAAAAAATGAATATCGTTTTAGCACACAATTGGTGCAGGAACACAGAAATATCACTAATTCAAAATACATGACAGCTGTCCCAAACCATAGTGATGGGATTAGCACATTTCCTATAAATTGGCAAGTTTCAAATCGTCCCTTCATTTAGTATTACGTCCCATCTCTTCAGTTTGATGCTGTGGGTAAGATTGTTCAAGAAACTGGTACAGTACTTCAACACGCAAAGGGAGACAACTCAAAATCAGGAGGACCTTCCCTGCTCATCACTTGACATACTTTTGGCCTTCAAGTCTGGGTTTCTATGCTATTGCTCTTCACTTTCCTCAGTGTTTGTGTTCAGATTGACTGCATCAAGAATACTTTTGGCCTGCAAGTCTGGGTTTCTATGCTATTGCTCTTCACTTTCCTCAGTATTTGTGTTCAGATTGACTGCATCAAGAATATGTTAGCATTACATTGTATAACAATACACAACCTTTCTTTCTATCATAAGCAACGTTCAAAAAATCCTTTTGAGTTAATTCTTGAGTCATGTGGCAGCATTATCAAGCCAGTCCACCTTTACTGAAAAATAGAGTCATGTTACTTGGATGAATTAAGTTTATGGATGCCGCACCATATACTGTGAGTGTAACAGTGTTGATATTGTCTGCATACCAGCTTCATCAACAAATTCCTCAATCGATTAAATGTAGGAGAGTTTGTTTTTTTTTAATCTAAAATCATTCAGCTGACAGATTTACTTCAATCATACACTACCCCCAAGACACAGCTGCAGAGCACCTGAACCTTGTTGGTCATGGAGTACCTCCACCCCTAGTGTCAGCCTTGGTCAGGTGCCAATCATTGTCGGATCACAGCTTGCTCAAAATGAGCAGTTCTGTTTTGTCGAGGTGAGCCAAGTCACCTGACAGCTGCCTGACATGGTCAGTGACCATTTATGTGGACCTGGCCTGAGAGGGGGAAGGCTGGTGCCTGGTCACCCCCTGCAGGGACAGGATGCAAGCTTTTCCTCAATCCTACATTTCATGATTTATACATGGCAAATTTGTTTGAATTCTGTGTTTTCCATCTCGGTTGTGTCCATGGTACGTGCTGTCTGGCCTGCTTTTCATGGAGTCTGAGCTGTTCACACTGCAGAGGAATCAAACAGAAATTCAGATGTTGCTCTGGCACATAGGAGAACCAAAAGGTAAACTGCAATGGCAGTCAACAAAGTAAACATGAACACAGAAATTCAGATGTTGCTCTGGCACATAAGAAAACCAAAAGGTAAACTGCTATGGCAGTCAACAAAGTAAACATGAACACAGAAATTCAGATGTTGCTCTGGCACATAGGAGAACCAAAAGGTAAAATGCTCTGGCAAGTCAACAAAATAAACATGAACACAGACCCATTACTCATTTATCAAAGAAATCAAAACGCATTCAGCAAGCTGAAATGCCTCATTCAAGAAAAGGGACGAGAACAGATTATCTGCAGCAACAGAAGTCCCAACTGCAAGCGAGCAGGCTGGATCCGAGCCATCAAGGCGCCTGCTGTCTGAATGATATTACTGGGTCACCCGACGGCTTGCAAAACCTCTCAGAAATGACTGACCCTTTGAACCTCATAGAAGCTGCACGGCCACTTGCAGTCAGAGCTCAACAGGGCAGCACGGCACCAAAAACTTACTGGGAATCAGTTTCTGTTTCTGTGTGCACTTTCTCTTTAACTTTCTTCTCAAGCATTTGGAACAAATTTCTGTTGTGTTATCTTTAAGATTGTGTATGAATGAAAGTGATGAAAGTGACTGGTTTGGTGGTTCAAAAGTTACAGCTTCCAAAATCTTGTTTCCCACAGTAGCTGTGCTGCACTACTGTTTTCTGCTGCTTGCAGCTTGGGGATAAACCGCAATAAAAGGATTTTCAGACTTTGAACAAGCACCACAAAGAGTGTTCCTTCAGCCACCCCATCCAGCCACCCCATCCACCCTCCCCTCCCTCCCACCCCTCACAATAGTTGGATACCTTGTGGTGAATAGGCACCGAGGCAAGAAAGGCGACCACATCTTCATCCAGGAATGGGAAACGTGATTCTTTGCCATGATCTGCAATGATTCTGAACATGCACAAAATGATGATAATTAAATCACTGACTAGCCATTTCTTTCGTGTATAATCTCTGTCAGCCCCTGTGAGCTGCACAGATGCATGCATGCACATGACACACATCGATGGTAGATCATTTCTAAAAACAATACTGTGGTAAACCTAAAGCACTGGTATCAGATTTAAAAGCATTAAGACAGAGCATGCACCTCATCAATGGATGCTGCCACCAAAACACACATGACAGATGCTGCCACATGCAATCAAACATGCCACAATTATTCCTTTGGTCACTTTTACATGTAAAAGTGAAAAAAACTAGAGAAGCATTCACTATAGTTCAGACAGCAATTCAACGTATTCTACTCCTCAAAAGTAGCCTTGGTTTTCCATCATTTATTCCTTTCATATCATCATCTTGCATTCCTGCTCCAGTGGAGCAAAGCAGCAGGATGGCAAACTGCACAATACTCAAGAAAAAAAATAAAACAAGGTATACGTGAGGCATCTTTATTCTGCCACATGTGCATACTCAAATGGAACGGTGTAGGCACCCAAGCTTGGCACTCTAAAATATCATCTATGATACCAACGTTGAGCTGCTTTGTTATATAATCAATGGTTAAAAACAAGAAGCACGTATATTTTATGACTGTCTTTCACTAGACTGGACTTCTAGACAAGGAAAGAAATGCCAAGCATGCATAATCAGAACTCGCCCATATGGCCAGGCATCAATCCTATGACCACTTGGGTCAGGTTTATTTCTGCTCATTTCTGTATTCTGCTCATTTCTGTAATAGTAAAGCTGAACTTTTCCATAAATTCAAACAAAATCAAAATGAATCTGATGATAGAACAATGCCTTGAACAAACTGAAGGGAATTACGAAGTGGACTTTACAAACCTAAAAAGCTAATAATGAAACACACACACACACACACACACACACACACACACACACACACACACACAGAGTGGTTCTGTCTTCAAGATGGGTTATGATAGTCCCCATATGCTGCAAGGGAAGGATTTCATATTTGTAATATATATTTCCCTGATTTTGCATTCGCTTTTTCCTTCTTCCCCTGTCTCCCCCATCCTATTTGAAAATATCTTAAATAATAACATCTGTACTAAAATCAACTTCTTTAATGATTAACTTACCACAAAACCCTAAAGCAGACCTTTAGCTAAAATCTGTGGTCTTCTATGCACTTTCATGAACACAAATGCATGCACCTACCTGTCATCCCGACCCAAATTACGGGCAGATATGCGATGAATCTCCATGTTCACCTCTGATACCAGTCCGCTCCATGATTCCTGTCTGTAGGAAGATGCATTCTTGTCAGTGTCAATTAGTACATGAGGGGTGGTAGACGAGAAAGTCAGGGGATAGAAGAGTCATCTGACCCAAGTCATTATTTCTCATGTTTCTTGCTACATATGAGTTGAACACACACACACACCTTTTTGTAAGGGAGAAACTGTATTTCTAAGCAACTGTACTATTTAGAAGAGTTATCTGACCCAAGTCATTATTTCTCATGTTTCTTGCTACATATGAGTTGAATACACCCACACACTGTTTTGTAAGGGAGAAACTGTATTTCTAAACAATTGTACTATTTACGCCTCTGACCAGACAGAGTTAACTGAGAAGGGAAGACGATTTTGCTCTGTGACCTTAAAGCAACGACAAAAAACACTGTGGCTTTCAGCAAGCCATAAGAACAGCAATCAATCTGCATCTGAAATGCCACAAAGCACATCTGCCCATTATCTAAGTCCATTTCTCAGTGTTCAGCACCTCCCTGTAATAATCAACACTAAGACACATTTCCTTCAGGGGCAAAACTCTAACTTGCACTTACTTTTACTACTTAACGCTTTCACCGCCAGATGTTCTGTTTTGCATATATATCCTCATCGCCAGCAATTTTTTAAAAAAACTCTGATTTCATACCAGCATTTGTAAACGCAGATATCTCTGGAACTAAACAACCAATTCTCATGCTGTTTTTTTTTTTAAATGGAGAAGATACGCTGTATTTTTATTAATAATAATGTTTTATTTCTATAGCGAATATTCCATAAAAATGCTCAACAGCATTATATTATATGTTAGTAATGGTTAATCAATAACAATTTCAAATTTTCAGTAATTTCAAGTGCAAAAAAAAATGAATGTTATCTTTCTTCTCAACATAAAAAAGAAGAAAGCATGCCAACAAACTCAACAAGGAAGGAAAAATACTCCATTCACCAAATGAAGACCAGAAAGTATTGAATATCCAGCAGAAAAATGAAAAAAAAAGCCATAAATCCACATACTCCAATAGCAGAAAACTGGTGACAGCAGTGCACAATAGACAAGAAAGTGTCAAGTTTGTGGTTATGTCCAGGGTTTACTTTCAGACAGAATGACAAAAAAGTATTCTGCAGCTACAAATGACTCTATTCCTACTGTCTATGCTGTACACAAGATGGCTGGGCAAACTTAGAGGCATTAGTCCAGCCCATGGATCAGCTGACTGGCGACCTTCCACTGTTCCAGAAATCTTGCCGTGTGTAATAAAAGTTCAAAGCTGACAGTGGGGCACATGGGCAGCTCACAGGTTTTACACTGAAAACTGGTCTGCACTCTCTTCCACCCTCTTTGTGTACAGGCAGTGCAGTCAGGATGGTTGTCATCATCTGTTTTTAAAAAAAATAAAAAAATGCCGCTCCATAAAGCAATCCTCTCCACTTGGCATGCGTCGAACGCCTCACTTTGCAGTAATTCGGTCAAGTTCTCGCAATCCCATAATATTTCCTGGTCACTATCTGGGTCTTCTTCATCTGAATCAGGATCAACTGACCGTTTTTTCAATATTTCCAGCTCCTGATCTGTGGTAAATGTAAGGCAAGGCCGAGTACCAGAAGTGCCTGGTGACATTACAGTGAATGGAAAAACACTCAGCATAAATTGACAAAAACATTTAACTAAAAAGCACTCTGATGACGCAAATCGCTGTCCAGCACAGGTCAGGGAATCCCCCAACTATGACATTTATAGCTGGCTTTCTATCTCATCAAATTGGAGAATGAGAGTATCGGGAGTTAGGTAACCCTAGTTGGACGCATTTCCATGATGTCGGCAGTGAGCCAATGGTCGCAGAAATGCGACGTCAGCGGCAAAAGGGTTAATACTTTAAATCTGATTTTCTCTTATTTTCAGACTCAAAATCAGAGTTGGACAAAAGCTTTAACCTGTTTAGTGTCTTTAACCCATCAGGTGACGGCCCACTAACAGCACTTCCCTAGTGCCATTATGCCGTCCACTATCAGCTTGTGATTTTGCTGATTTTTCATTCCCCCAAGTTTGGTTCAGTAGGCACAAGGAGCAGGAGATGCATCTTATGACCTGTGTTTTGAGAGGTATCACACTCTGAAGAACAACTGACTCCATGTGTGCAGTTACAGATGCATATTTTACCTTCAAGTCAGACAGGGTGATTTTCTGTTGTTTTTTTTCATATGCCTGCAAAGCCAAATACTTCGCTTTTCATACAACTTGATTCTCCAGTTTGTAAGTAGCTTCAGTACCTCTCACATTGAATGAAACAAGGTTTGTCATTTTTGGCCAGTTACTGACACACAACTCTTCATCATTTATGTAACTAGTTCTGTTTTCATTTACAGACACAAACTGACAACAAATATGTCTTTTTCTAGGTATTTATTGGTTTGTTGTTGGTTTGATGTTGATCAATAGAGGTGGAAATAATTTCTACTTTGGACTGTTTCAGTAGTTTTCTGCTACCAAAATAATTTTAAAAAAACAAGCCCAGATTCAGAATCTTATTTCAACTTCCCTACAAAAATATATCACTTTCTTTACGTATCTCTTACACTTTGTGAGCTAGAATCTTTTATTTATTTGATTCCTCAAAATTCCCTGGCACTGGGGAAGCACAAGTACAATATTCTCTGGCTGTGTAAGGGTTAACTCAATGACTGAATCATTCTTTTAAAAAAAAAAATCTATATACCAGCTGCTGTAATCGTTCAGTTCATATCCTCTGTCATCTGAATCTGTAACCATTTCTGTGATCTTCATAACTGAATAAAACAAGAAGAAATCAACAATTTATCTGATACTAAATGCTTGGTGAACTTTTGGGAGAAAAAATGTTAGTAATACACACTGACACTGCATATTCACAGATATTTGTAGAGTATACAGAGCTCTTTTATGTCACGTACATCACAACCAGTTGACTGCCACCACCAGACAAAACCACAAAACAGCAGTGAAAAACAGGAAATCACTAACACTTTGATATGAAACTGCTCTGGAACAAAAGTAAAAATAAATCTGAATGGACTTTTTCTTATAAAGAAAATAAACATCTCTTTACAAATGGCAGACACTGAAGTTTTGTGGAGTAACACCTGCACACATTTTTACAGAAATTACATATTATTTTGGGAAGGTAATAAGTGATAAACTTATTCAGGCGATTAACTGTGACTTTAGCACAGAGAGGTATTTATTTTCACAAGAAAGCTCTGAAGATTGACATCTAGAAAGCTGATGTCGTCGATTTGAAGACCTCTCGTCAATTGCCCACTTTCAGAAGTTGGCAATAGATCTATACATATACATGAATGACAAAGAAAAGCAGTCAAATTTTAAACATCACCTCTCACTTTTAGAAAAATTCATAAACATAGCATTACGCATATGGCAGAGATGGGAGTGAAGATAAAAAGTACTGGCTTATAGCCCATAACTGAAGATAATTTTACTGCGGTTTCATCATTCTCATATGAGAAAAGTACTGGCTTATAGCCCATAACTGAAGATAATTTCACTGCAGTTTTATCATTCTCATATGGGTGCCCTGTCAAATACAGTTTCATCCAGTTTTTGTTGCATCTGTGTAATATCATACACTGACCCACTGTGGAAATATTCGTGTTAATTAAAGCAATATGAACACACAAGTTCACTTCTGGAAGGAATGTGTGCATTGTCCTTACTGAAAGCGAACGCGGTGCCTGGAATAGCCTGCCAACTGTTCGTCAGCTCCCATGCCACACAGAATAACCTGACAATTAAAAGAAATCATGACGGTGAAGGCATGTCATCAATTCAGCAGTTCATGTGATACAACTAAATGCATATTATATAGTTGTGCCAATTGTTGAAGGACACTGATCAAAATATACTTGACAGCTTCCCTTTGAAATATAGTTCTTTCTGTCAAATACTAAGATTAGTCTAAATCAATCCCTATATTTACTCGAAATCCATGTTTAGTAATCATAAACTTAACTCTGGGAACAGGAAGACAGGACAAAAAAAGACATGTTTCAGGAGGAGCAAGCATTGAAAGGTTGCATCTGAGAAATGTTACTGATGCTTCAACATGCCGTCTGTCAACAGGTTCTGATATTGTCTGGGACTTTTGTCCATAGCAGCATCTGTCTTTGTCCATAGCAGCATCTGTCTTTGTCCATAGCAGCATCTGTCTTTGTCCATAGCAGCATCTGTCTTTGTCCATAGCAGCATCTGTCTTTGTCCATAGCAGCATCTGTCTTTGTCCATAGCAGCATCTGTCTCTGTCCCTATTTGTTTTTCTAGAGCACCATACATAATTCCCACACCCCAAAGCCTCATTACTGTCACCCACTTGTGTCCAACATGGTGGTCTTGTCATTCTTGCTAGCTGACGCACTGTGCACACAGATGCAGGTAAACAAAATATGACCAATCTTTGTCCTGAATTTTGACATGCATTGATACAATTAATGTTCTGCATTAGCTTTCCAGAAATTTAACAGAAAAATGAGTCAGAATCACTAAATTGTGACACGTATCTGCCCTTTAAATGTAAAGATTTCACATAAATGTTTTTTCAAGCCATCACTACATGGGAACAGTAATGTCTATATTGAAAAAAAATCAAATGACAAATAACACTGCAAATGATAACACAAAGTTTCTAATAAAAACTATTGTAGACTTGTGACCAGGTGGCTATAGAAATTTCCACCTTAGCAGCACTGGTGTAGGCTGTTCCTTTGCTTGGTCCGTTTCCCAACACCCCTCTACCCTGGGCTGCAAACCATACGGCGCAGCCAATGCTGTCATCCAGCACCGTGTTGAGCGGGTACACCAAGTGCCGAACATGTTCAGACCTGCAAAACACAGGTCAGGCTTTATCTGGTGACAGTATACTGACCTCTCCATATGTCACACATACACATACATATGCACAAAAGCAAATTAACAGTTACACACACACACACACACACACACACACACACACACACACACACACACACCACACACACACAAACGCATGTGCATGAATCCATGCTAGCACATATACTCACACTAACGTATACATTGCTTACACATGTTTGTAGGTGTGCTGATAGCCCAAATTACTCTTCACAATACTCACACTAATATTTACACTGCTATATTTACACTGCTTATACATATTTGTAGGTGTGCTGATAGCCCAATTACTCTTCACAATACTCACACTAACATATACACTGCTTACACATGTTTGTAGGAGCTCTGATAGCCAAATTACTCTTCACAATACTCACACTAACATATACACTGCTTACACATATTTGTAGGTGTGCTGATAGCCCAAATTACTCTTCAAAATACTCACACTAACATATACACTGCTTACACATGTTTGTAGGTGTGCTGATATCCCAAATTACTTTTCACAAAGTAAATGGAAAAGAAAAAGAGAGACCTGAGAGCAACTGATGACTTAAGCCTGAAGCCTAGGTAGAATCACACCTTGGGTTCATGCAACTATGAGTACATGCATGCATGAGTGCATATGTGCCCAGCACTCTGATGACCTATGTAACGAACTGAACATTCACATAGTCTGGTGCACATACCGCTGTGTCTGGAGCATTTCCTGGGTGACGTTCACCTGTCAACATAAGCTTTTGATAAACTTTAAAAGATTAGTCAGTCAGTCTGTGTGTGTGTGTGTGTGTGTGTGTGTGTGTGTGTGTGTGTGTGTGTGTGTGTGTCTGTGTGTGTGTGTGTGTTTGTGTCTCTGTCTATCTGTGTGGGTGGGTGGGTGGGTGGGTGCGTGTGTAAACTGTGGTTATCAGCAACAGAGTTTGTTAAGACAATATCATTTTTTTTGTCATTCCTTAGATCTTGTTCTGTGAACACCATGTCGTAAACAGCCTCTGACTATGAGATCATAAATCTGACTATTCCAAATAACTAAAAAATCTGAACAAATTTTGAAGAAATCTCTAACATTATTATTTTTAATATTAATGTACATTTTGTTGTGTTTTTTAGTTTCAAAACAACTTGCATGCAAAATTTTCAGCAGAGCTGTTAATATCAAAAGCACTTTTTATTTTATGGTTTACTCTTATTAATGTGTGCTATAAATGTACATGCGGTTCAAGAAATCCAAAGAAAATATTTTTTTCCTATTCACGTTATTGGAGAAAAAAAAAAAATTTCAACTGCAAATGCTGGAAGGTTTGAACCTGCCTACCTCCACAAAGTTCCAGCATCGGTGAGGATTTAGCTCTGAGAGGGCCAAATATCCTGTCTGTCTGTCTGGGACATCATAATGTGAAGTGGTCGCAGCATGCTTGGCCTGGTTCCTGCATTCAACAAACAAAGAATCCTCAGCCCATGTGCACAATGTGTTCATTTCTGTTCTGCTCCCTTCTTTCTCCTGTCTCATCTTTGGTGCAATCTCAATGGAGTTCTTCCTTCACTGGTCATTCAAACTCCCTCATGTACAGCTGCATCCAGGCTTGTCCAGTCACAGCTTCAGCACCAGTAGTCTACCAGTGTCACACTGCAAGGAGGCAACCCACCAGAGGAGACACTGCACTGCTGCTCAGTCACATGGTGGTACTGGGTGTGCATGTTCTGTTCCAACAAACCTAGAATGCTACCAACTAAGGTCTTCTTTGGTGACAATATCTGCTATATTGTAGAACCAACCAGAGTGAAATCTGCCTCCCCATGGCCTCATCACATCCCCCCAGTGACAGTTTCCATTAACTAGCTGAA
>CM065726.1:8242285-8304785 GCA_033310375.1 Conus canariensis
CCTCCCACACACTATCTACTTACCTGCGCATTTTCCATACCCCATCCTCCCCTCCCACACACTATCTACTTACCTGTACATTTTCCATACCCCATCCTCCCCTCCCACACACACTATCTATTTACCTGTACATTTTCCATACCCCATCCTCCCCTCCCACGCATACTATCTACTTACCTGTACATTTTCTATACCCCATCCTCCCCTCCCACACACTATCTACGTACCTGCACATTTTCCATACCCCATCCTCCTCTCCCACACACACTATCTACTTACCTGTACATTTTCCATACTCCATCCTCCCCTCCCCCACACACTGTCTACTTACCTGTACATTTTCCACACCCCATCCTCCCCTCCCACACACTATCTACGTACCTGCACATTTTCCATAGGTAGTTATCCACTTCTGCACCAACAGGTCTCAAAATCAAACTGTTTTATGATGTTTCACTTTGAATATTTTGATAAAGAACACCCAATAACTACTTCCATCATTATTTTTAAACCCACCTTCAAGATACCCACATTCTATCTTTCGAGTTCAATTGTTTTAAACTTTTTTTTTTCCCTGTTGACTGGTGCATATGGCATGACTACAGATGAGATACATAATACAGAAATGTTTACAAAATCTTTCTCATTCAAGCTTAAGATCACAAGTACAATAACTTGAATAAGGCTACGAGTATATCAATCAATACACAAAGTGTTATCAACAATGAGAGAAGGATCTCATACATGTTACTCTTACCCTCTGTTCCTATTTGACTGAGAAGCAGAGACTTTCTGTTCAAAGGCCACGTTGATCAGGTCAATGGATTCTTCAGCTGGAACACACCTGCACAATTCATGTATTTAATCACAGTGAATATTACTGATGATTTCTGGTCTCCTGTTAATGAATTAAAACTTCTGAACTGGAAGCGTAACAAAGACATTCTGTGTACCAGTCTGAATATACTCTTTCCTCAACTCCAGTTCCATCAATATCAAGCATACGCGCACTCTCTCTCTCTCTCTCTCTCTCTCTCTCTCTTTCCAACCATCCCCCTCGCCCACCTTTTCTCTCTCTCCATACAAAATCAACACTAGATTTTGCTTTACCATTGTGATTATTCACTGTGCTACCAGCTTTTAATCAGGACTATTTAAGTTTGGACCAACCAACTTCAAAATCTCTCCCATCCTAATCTGTTTCAAGGCTGGAAAAGTACTGAGTTTCCTCTCTTGTTATGACAAAAAAAAATACTGATGTACTGCAATGATGATTACAAAAAAAAATTTTTTCCATTGTCCCTTGACAATACGTCATAGAAAAGCTGAGACAGAGGCCTGGGCAATCAAGGATGTCCAAAGCCCTTTGTCTCCAGTCACATACCCAAGGGCAGAGGTGTTACAACTGGTCCAGTTCTATATGTTGTCTTCAGTCACATGCCGAAGGGCAGAGGTGTTACAACTGGTCCAGTTCTATATGTTGTCTTCAGTCACATGCTGAAGGGCAGCTTGCGTAGGTGTTACAACTGGTCTAGTTCTATATGTTGTCTTCAGTCACATGCCGAAGGGCAGAGGTGTTACAACTGGTCCAGTTCTATATGTTGTCTTCAGTCACATGCCGAAGGGCAGAGGTGTTACAACTGGTCCAGTTCTATGTGCTATATTCAGTCACATGCCCAAAGGCACAGGTGTTACAACCGGTCCAGTTCTATGTGTTATATTCAGTCACATGCAGAAGAGTACAGGTGTTACAACCGGTCCAGTTCTATGTGTTGTATTCAGTCACATGCAGAAGGGTACAGGTGTTACAACCAGTCCAGTTCTATATGATGTCTAGTCAGCAATTCCTTAGTCTTATTTCCAGGACGTCCACCCTCTCCTGCATCTTGTATGGTCCTGGTGAGGAATTCATGGCCAAATACCTGTCCTTATCAGGACAGCATGATTATGACATTTGATATAGCAGAAGTTGTCTGCCGGTGCATGTGTTGACTTGCTGCCAGACAGTCATTGTGTCTTCTCTTCCTTACGTGAGATGCGAGAATCTCTCTAAAGCACTCCCTGAAAACAAAAGTCTCAGGAAGCCTGTGTCACAATCCTAGCATCCACAGAGAAGAATGGACATCATCAGAAACTATAGCTGTGCCTTCACTGGGATGCTGTCAGACTTGCTGTGTGAGCATCCCATTCTTACACCCACACTGAAGGAAGGACGTCACCACTGACTGGTACACTTCTACCTTTGATGGTAATTGACAGATCTGGTTTTCTACAAAACTAAAAACGCCTCTCAAATTACACAATTTTCATAGTTCTCTTTTCACTCTGTTTACCAAATTATGTGTGTCAAGCCTTGGAAAACTTCCTATTCCATAAGAAGAAAAAAAACAGTCATCAATTGTTACAAATTTAGAACTAATTATTCAAATGCTGAGATGAAGCAGAGTACTTTCACTGCAATGTGAGTTTAAAATCTTAAACTCCATGGCAGTGTTTCTATTTCAATTCCAAAGGCATGTTGTTAGTTTCCATAATTACTTCCTTACATCATTTCCAACTGATTCACAGTGATAATTTTCTGAACAAAACTAAAGAATCCCCTTCACCATGAATTTATTAGTTATCATAAAACAATAAGATTCATAATTAATCAAAATCAACCTTCATTGCCTTTAAATACTGGCGAGAAGAAGAAAAAAGCTGAACACAAGAGCAATTCCATTAGTACACATGAAAATGCACAAAAAGCAGCAAATGACGTTTCATTGGAGTAACTCGGGATCAGATCTAACACACACACACACACACACACACACACACACACACACACACACACACAAACTTGCACATGTATATACTCCAAACACACACACACACACACACACACACACACACACACACACACACACAAAATTCTAAATTTAAAAAGAAATCATTGTTTGAGGAAAAAGCCCTCAACAATCTGGTTCAGTACAAACCTGTCTGCAAGAGCAGCCAGCACTGTGGAATCCACACCACCAGAAAACAGAATGGCAATGTTGGCTGGCTTTACGCTTGTCTGTGAAGGCGTAGTAGCCATGTCAGCATTTGTTACAGCAGCGTAAGGTCTTTCTGAGGTGCCTGAAGTACCTTCTCTGTGCTCTGACAAAGGCTTTTTCTCTCCTGATGATACAAGCAATGAGTCAGTATCACATGATGGCAGAACAGTCCTTTCTGTCTGACCTTCACTTGCAGGAGCTACAGGCTGATGGTCTGTCTGTGCTTCAGGCCAGTGACTGGTTGAATGCATATTTTCAGAGCTGCCAGAACTGACAGAATGAAGGGCAGAACTGACCCCTTGCAGTTGAAAGTTTGAACAAGCATCCAAAGAACTATGCTCACAGTTCTGGTCTAACTTTTCACTGTCACAACAAGCCTGCAGATCTCCCGCACTGCCAACATTTCCTTGTTGACTGCACGGCCGAGGCAGATTGTGCGCACGTTTCTGCACGGCTGTCTGCAGCACATCCTGCAGCTGCGTCACCAACGCAGTCAGTCTTCCATGCCTCTGTATCTCTGTCAACACATGTACCAGATCACTGCCCCTGGACATGCAGTCTTCAACGCTCAGCAGACTGCCGTCATCAGGAACCTCCGAGTTCAGAACTGGCATCCATGAATCGACTGCCTGGTCCTGGTGCACATTAACGCCGATGTACGCACTGAGATCAAGGCGTAGCTTTTCTGCTACAGTATGTGGCTCATCAGCCATCACTTCTTGCTCTGTTCCTGGCCACGTGGCTCTCTGCCACGGATACAGATGCAAGCTGAAGGGCAGATGACTTGAGTGTTGAGTGTTCTTCCTGTGATTCACGTCCTGGTTGTCCCAGGACTGGCTGGACAACTCCATGCAAAACACCCCCACTGATGGGACCTCCACAAAATCCTGAAACCAGTGAGCAGTCAATTAAATATTTACTACAATCACAGTTCACAGCCTTCAGATAAGTCCTCAAATTATCAACTCATCAAACAATGGATGCAATGCCATCTGCAATTCTTCAATCAATACTGGAATGCGGTGTTAAGGACATAAAGTTATGTTAAATTGTATTCTTGTGCACGTGTGCATGAGTGCATATGTGCGTGCGTGTAAGTGTGCATGTGTGCGTACGTGTGTGTGTTTGTGCCCATGCATGTGCAGTGTGTGTACATAAACTACTCTTGTGCTTTGATAACAAAGGAAGGGGACAGAGTTTGTCCAAAGGTAAGGATGCTTTCTTCCAGACAACTGCACTGAAACAGACAGAAACAAACCAGGGCAGGCACACAGAAAAACAGAGAAAACACCAACCCTACATCCTGGTCCTTGAAAGGCAGTTTTCCGATACGACAATGGCATAACAACTTGGTCAAGAGGGAGGACAAAGTGAAGTCACATGTCTACTCCCATACCCTACTGCATGCAAGTGCACACTTGGTCCTGCACAAACTGAAGGTCTGCAGTAGTAAGGGAATGAAATTCTGAAAAGCCAGCTTTCAACACGAAGTAGAGGCAGTGGGGTTTGAACCAGGGGACTAGGGGGACAATGGCCCCCATCAAGGAACATATTGGAACGGGAGTGGGAGAGGGAGGCAAGGGTACCTTCTGCCCTCCCTCCCCCCACCTTCCACCCTCCATCTCCCAATATCTGAAACCAAGAAACACTGAGTAATCAATACAATAATGGAGACAAAGAAGGAAGAAATGCTTTTCATACATTTTAAATCATGACATGCATGCATCTTCCTGAATAGCATTTTGGTGAGAAGCGTTGGCAGTAATATTCTGGCTCAGACTGTGTCAGACTGGTCTATTTCGCTTCTTTAGATTAAAAAAGAAATGAAATCAGACTCCACAGTATGGTAATTCCCCTCTTTCTCCCTTTCCTTTTACCATGAGTTTTGAAGGGAGAGTCCACACATGCACACCCCTCTCCACAGCAAAATATATTACCATGCCACAGTGAGTGATGACAGCAGTCAACTGGAAAGTACCTTCAGATACAATTAATGCTTAAATTCTGTTAAAACAGGCACAGAGAAATTATTTTGATATCACCTTCTACAAGAAATTAGAAAGGGTAACTAAATCCATGGATTCTCAAGACAAGTGAAAGATATCAAAAACATTTTGTCGGAAGAACAGCTTGAAAAATTCTGGTCAGAGGACAAAATGCATGCTGAAGAAGAGACTGCAATGTCTGGCCAATGTAGAAGTTACTGTCGTGGACAGTCAAAACGACGTTTCTGTGAGAAAAAATGGTCACCACTTCATATTCAAAAGAAGTTTTGAATGAACTACAGGGCAGGGGGCAAAACTGTTTTGAGAACAACTCCCACTCTTTGATGACAGAAGTTTTGAATGAACTACAGGGCAGGGGGCAAAACTGTTTTGAGAACAACTCCCACTCTTTGATGACAGAAGTTTTGAATGAACTACAGGGCAGGGGGCAAAACTGTTTTGAGAACAACTCCCACTCTTTGATGACAGAAGTTTTGAATGAACTACAGGGCAGGGGGCAAAACTGTTTTGAGAACAACTCCCACTCTTTGATGACAGAAGTTTTGAATGAACTACAGGGCAGGGGGCAAAACTGTTTTGAGAACAACTCCCACTCTTTGATGACCAGCTGCATGACATCAAAGTTGAAAATCGACTCATTTGAGATGCCTTGATTGCATTTTCAGTTTTTTTTAAATATTATAAATAACTCCATTTGTTACCGTGGACAAACGAATTACATTTCAAGGTGAAACATGACTTCAGGCAAGATAAACAACACTCAAGACAACGAAAATGAAGAATGAGCAATATTTTCTCCTCATATTCGGCGCAAGATGGGCATTGAATGCTTGGTTATAACTCCATATTTCAAGACAGTTTAAACCAGGAAAAAGACAATCTTGCAGAACATCAACACTTGCACCCATGTATACATGCTATGTCTACACATGTACACATTCACAAGCACACACACACACACACACACACACACACACAGAGAGTCATACCGAGATTCCTCGTAAATGGTAAATTATTACCTAACCTCAAAACGATACACTTTTTATGTGCTGAAATTGATTTTTACAAGCCCCCCCGCCCCCCCCCCCCCCCCCCCCCCTCCTTTCTTATCCCTCTCCTCTTTCCTCTCTCTCTTCTCCTCCCACATATCCAAATCTCTTTCCTCTCTCTCTTCTCCTCCCACATATACAAATCTCTTTCCTCTCTCTCTTCTCCTCCCACATATACAAATCTCTTTCCTCTCTCTCTTCTCCTCCCACATATCCAAATCTCTTTCCTCTCTCTCTTCTCCTCCCACATATCCAAATCTCTTTCCTCTCTCTCTTCTCCTCCCCACATATCCAAATCTCTTTCCTCTCTCTCTTCTCCTCCCACATATACAAATCTCTTTCCTCTCTCTCTTCTCCTCCCACATATACAAATCTCTTTCCCGAAGTTTGTTCTAGTTCCTTCTTTTACTCAACAAAAATTGAACCCTAACTTTGAGTAGATCAAGTGACATCATGCTAGTTCCTTCTTTTACTCAACAAAAATTGAACCCTAACTTTGAGTAGATCAAGTGACATCATGCTAGTTCCTTCTTTTACTCAACAAAAATTGAACCCTAACTTTGAGTAGATCAAGTGACATCATGCCCAAAATACTCCATTCCTATGTTGCAACCAGGACAGACTTTACTGAATGTGATATTGCAGATCAACTTACCAAGGGTGTTATGGGGACAGACTTTACGTAATGTGATATTGCAGATCAACTTACCAAGGGTGTTATGGGGACAGACTTTACTGAATGTGATATTGCAGATCAGCTTACCAAGGGTTTCATGGGGGCAGACTCTACTAAATGTGATACTGCAGATCAACTTACCAAGGCTGTTATGGGGACAGACTTTACTGAACGTGATATTGCAGATCAACTTACCAAGGGTGTTATGGGGACAGACTTTACTGAATGTGATACTGCAGACCAACTTGCCAAGGCTTTTATGGGGACAGACTTTACTGAACGTGATATTGCAGATCAACTTACCAAGGCTTTTATGGGGACAGACTTCACTGAATGTGATATTGCAGATCAACTTACCAAGGGTGTTATGGGGACAGACTTTACTGAATGTGATATTGCAGATCAACTTACAAAGGGTGTTATGGGGACAGACTTTACTAAATGTGATACTGCAGATCAACTTACCAAGGGTGTTATGGGGACAGACTCTACTAAATGTGATACTGCAGATCAACTTACAAAGGGTGTTATGGGGACAGACTTTACTAAATGTGATACTGCAGATCAGCTTACAAATGGTGTTATGGGGACAGACTTGACTGAACGTGATATTGCAGATCAGCTTACCAAGGGTGTTATGGGGACAGACTTCACTGAACGTGATATTGCAGATCAACTTACAAATGGTGTTATGGGGACAGACTTCACTGAATGTGATATTGCAGATCAACTTACCAAAGGTGTTATGGGGACAGACTTTACTGAACGTGATATTGCAGATCAACTTACCAAGGCTTTTATGGGGACAGACTTCACTGAATGTGATATTGCAGATCAGCTTACCAAGGGTGTTATGGGGACAGACTTTACTGAATGTGATATTGCAGATCAACTTACCAAGGCTTTTATGGGGACAGACTTTACTAAATGTGATACTGCAGATCAACTTACAAAGGGTGTTATGGGACAGACTTTACTAAATGTGATACTGCAGATCAGCTTTCCAAGGGTGTTATGGGGACAGACTTTACTGAACGTGATATTGCAGATCAACTTACAAATGGTGTTATGGGGACAGACTTCACTGAATGTGATATTGCAGATCAACTTACCAAAGGTGTTATGGGGACAGACTTTACTGAACGTGATATTGCAGATCAACTTACCAAGGGTGTTATGGGGACAGACTTTACTGAACGTGATATTGCAGATCAACTTACCAAGAGTGTTATGGGGACAGACTTTACTGAATGTGATGCTGCAGATCAACTTACCAAGGGTTTTATGGGGACAGACGACAGTGCAAACACACCATCATCTTGTGGCAGATGCCAAAGCAGGCTTCTCCGACCAAATACGTCACGTCCAAACCACAGCCTCTCTGCTCTGGCCTGAAACATCAAACATTTAATTCTGTTTGAACGTATAGCCTTTCTGTAACATGTTCAATCCAAAAGCAAAACCTGTAATTTTCAAAAGAGTTTCTGTTAAACTGAAAAATCTAGTACCATGCTTTTATCAGAAAAGAGGGGGAGGAAGGGTTGAAGAACAATGCCTTTATGTCTGGGAATTAAACCCTGGATCTATCACCTTCCATCTGCCAACTATAACCACCATTCCCTCTATTATTACAAAATAACTTTAACTTTCAGAAGATCAAGAATTTTTTTACACCAGAATTAGGGCTATTATAGCGTGCTTTTCTTCATAGAAAAAAAAAATTGGATATGGTGCCTGAAGTCCTAGTGAACAGCACAAGATATTCATGGCATGAAAATGCTATGCTCAGAAGATTATGCAAAGATGCTGTTCAAAATGACATACTGCGATACTAGTCTACATGATTTAGAAGTCGTACCACAAATTTATAATAGCAGTGGAACAGCTTTTCAAAATACTTTCGTCATTCAAAATGAACACATTTTCAAAGTTTTCTCTGCATGTATGCGCGGCTTTCAAGAGAAAATAAATTGGATCTGCACTGATGTTCACCAATCATTTCATGTTCATTTTTCAAATAACTGTTTTTGATTGGTTCTGAACCACAGGATATTTCTGTGCTTGCAGTTGTTCATTTGCTCATATGTCATGTGGTACACCTATTTCTTTGTAATGCTGAGATAAATTGTAACCAGACCTGTTTACCTTTAACCTCTTCAGTCCCATGACGTTCCGTAATGTGTTACAGAACTTGCCAATAACATATACATATGTCAAAGTTTGGGAATTCCCAAAGGCACCAGCACGCAATTTCAATGAATCCTGATTAATTATTCATGAGGGGCAAGACCCAGTCAGGTTTCACTGAGTCATTGAAGCTCGTTATTCATAGTACCCCTCTAGCAGTTTGAGACAAAGGTGTAAAGATGGCAGACAATGAATTCTGGATGGAATGTCTGTTCAACTCTGAAATTCTGGACTGTTGCTTCCATAAAGGTAAGGAAACATTTCTTTTTTGATTTCTCATTTATTTTCTGATTTTGTTCTTCTGTTTTTACTCATCCTTTATATGTTCCGACAGTACGTGAAATTCATTTATCTCATATTTATGCTAAATTTATTGCTAACTAACATGTCAAATGTATTTAAAACTGTCATAAATCGATAGCCAGCTCAATTTCCTTTTCAAAAAGTATAGGTTATGTCCACTTTCTTGCAACAGTTTTCATGCTAGAACTTTTTGTTGATTATTACCCTCCGCAGCCCAAAATGGCCTGACAAATAGGGTGCAACTACCAAAACAAAACATGGCACTGAAGGGGTTAAACAGCTACTGGTGCACTTTTCAACAAAAATGAGCATACTCCTTACAAGTTTTCAACAAAAATGAGCATACTCCTTACAAGTTTTCAACAAAAATGAGCATACTCCTTACAAAGTACATGTACAAATCTTCACAATTTTTGTAAAAGTGAAGAGGGAGGAAAGTTCAGGGGTTCTTTATGGCTTTCAAGAATGACATGTTTTACTGAGCAGAAGAAAAAAACTGACCTGCCAGAAGATGAATGACCAGGGTCCACATACAGACTGGAGCACAGTGAGAATGTCAAGTTGGCTTTCACAGTGCCTCAACTGCTGCAGTAAAACCTGGGTGTCGTTTTCATCATCCCTTACCTGGAAATAACATAAAATAGTCACTGAAACTTACAATGTAATACAACAGCAACATTTATCAACAGGCTTCATCATCATCATTCTGAAACCAAGTAAACTGCAGAATGCCAGTAGGCTGTAAGACATATCTGTACAATAAACTGATCTCACACACACACACACACACACACACACACACACACACACGCACGCTCTCACACACACACACACACACACACACACACACACACACATACACACACACACACACACACACACACAAGCAAAAAAAAATTAATAAATAAGTAAACAAACAAACCTTGATTCCATCAAATATCTCGCCATTCCACAGTAATATGTCCCCGTCACCATTGGTAAGTGGTTGGGGTGTTACGGTGCCTCTGAGGTGAAGGACAAAACCAGAAAACAAGGTCTGAACACTTGACCACAGCTTAAGTGTCAAGCCTCTCTGCACATCAGGACCCCGACGAGGGATGAACGAATGAGACTCGACATACCCCTGAAACATACCGCATATCAGTGGAGATTTATTTTCAGGAGAGTTGGAGGAAAGAGGCAGTTAGGGTAGACAGCAAAATGAGTCAGGCACAGATGGACTGGTAAACTGCCATCAGTCGTAATTTTCCAGCCAACATAAACTTCTGTTGTTTTGACCCTGTCATTTCTCTACACACACACACACACACACACACACACACACACACACACCTCACAATTACAAACTTTTCTGTAATTATAAACAGGAACTTTCATCACACATTTTGGACATGAATCAACTCTGTCATCTGGTGTTACGTAATCCATTGTAAGGTCAAACTTGAGTCTTTCCCAGTTAAGATTCTCTGACTTCAAACACTTGTTTTTCTTTATAACTCCTTTCACCTCATCTATCCTAGTTTTTACTTCCACTTTTGGGACTCACTCTGGCTTATGATCCAACTTTCAAGATGTCTGCCAGCCTTTTCTGAGGGGTACCCACTGTGTTCGATCAGTAAGGAAGTGGTGGTCTGGGAGAGAATCACCTTTCTAGAAAACCCTTGGCTCTAGTTGAAGAGGACACTTCACATTTTACTGTTCACTACACTTTCAAGTGATTATCTATGTCCCCTTCGACGTGTAAGACCTCTACTACCTCACTGATTTTCCTCCTGCATGAGATAGTTTTTGAGGCTGAGGTCTACCTGCGTGTCTAATCTCTTGTCAGAACAGTTTAAGCTTTTTCTATTTTCCAGAGCTTTGATATATTATGCCCAAACTGTCAGCTAATTTTTAAACAAAAAGCAGAACAAAACACGGCTTTTTCTTCTTGTTGTTTCTGTTTTTTGTTGTTGTTTTTCTGCGTTACCATGGTACAGCTAAGCCATAAACTATAACAGCATACTCTGACCACATGGTAAGGTAAATGATGGTACATCAATATGCCGCACTTACTCAATAACCAATAAAATAAAAAAATTACATACAGCCTGAATACCTACATTTCTATAGTCATTACATTCCTGCAATGCTATTCTTACTTTATTGTAATTCTGATATGGTCTGCATGGTCATCACTGGTTAAAAAAATGATATGACCTGAAGTTAATATCATGGATTATCTTTTTATTTTTCTTAACTAAACTGCACAAGTACGCTAGAGAGAGTCAATCACACCCCTGTCTCTTTTAAATCAAGAATATCATGCAAGTATGTGATAACTGTCACTTTGTTTGGTAGTTTTTTTTCAGAGTTTTCAACCCAATCTTTGCTAAGTCAAGAGTCACAATGATGGGTAATCATTCACCTGCACATTGTCCTCTTCTACTTATTTATTCCAAAACACAGCTTTGGTCACCATCACAAAAACAGAGGACCTGTTTGCCAGCACTAGTTTTCATCCAGTTCTTGATATTCATTCTATGTGCAAGTCCACGATACTGGGTAACAGGTGAAATGTTGGCCGGTAACTGACATTCATAATCAAAGAACTCACAGAAAAACACGGATGCAGTTGATGGTTTGATGTGATGTGTTATGCATTTGTCTTGTGAAATAAAAGAATTTTGCAAACAGAATAGGTTTTGTGCATTTCATATCATTTTTTAAAAGTTGAAGTGTCGACTCAAAATGGCACCAAAAAATGGGACATCATCTCACTGGCATTCTTCTGTGCAAAGTTCTTAGGTACTAAAATTTAGCTTTGATACAGCAATAAAATGAAAGTTAATGAATGAGATATTCTATTGAATAAAGCGAAAGGAATGAAAAAAAAAAATGTCTTTTGGAATTTTGAAGCGACAAAAAAAATTCCTGTTGTAAGTTACTTTCGTTTCCATATTCAACTATTGGGGTAAGGGGTTATCTACTAAGCATACAAGCTTTTGAGAACACAAACAAAAATACACTGTTTATTAGTGGCAACACACTAATTTGTCCGAATGACAAAAAAATGTTTGAAAATACCAAATTTTAAGTAGTAAACCGAAGGATTTTTTTGACTGCGAATGGCTTTGTTTCCACCTGTAACTTATGGATTGGCAGCCGGAGTGAACTCAAACACTTGAAATCATGTTCTAGCATGACACAGTTTCTGAAAATGTCATGCATATGACCTTCACCCCCATCACGTGAACCAATCATACTTTATTTGAGAGAAACTGGTTTTCGTTTCCCGTTCCTTTGCATGCAATGCAAAGACACTGTACTCCTATTCACAGCACACAATGAAGTTCCATCATTCACTCTGGGCTTCTCTGTCCTTAAAACAGTAAGTTTACTATCTGTCAATCATTACTGCACACATATCTTCTGAACTGGTCAATCATATCAACAATCAGCTTAAATAAGCATCAGATTGAAAGCAAGTGTCCATGTCCCAAAGCCATTTCCCAGTATCATGGACGTGCACCTATAAATTTCATCTATGGTCAGATATAATAAAACATGGGAAGAAACTGATCATTTTTGTGTTCTACTGCACATTTTTCTCTTCAGTGTTTACGGATATTGGTTCTTAGCTTCCTTCTCTATCATAAGGTGTGCCTAGTCAAGGGGAGAAAGGTGCCTGACAGACTGGGTGATCACTTTCTGTTGAACAAACCATGTCAACAAACTGGCATGATGTGGCGTCAGATGCAGGGACCAAATGGCAAACACAACAAATACCACACATGATGCTGTCACTGTTGCAGTCACTGTTCTCTCTACTAGAGGTAAATGTTCACCACCACTCCTTCAGAAACCTGCACACAAAAATTCAGATTTCATTCATTAGTGTCCATGAAACACTGTCTTGATATGTATTATGTGAAAAAAAAAAGTACTCTCACAAGTAGATCTGTGTAACTACAGAAGCCAATTGTACTGTTAGAATTTACACAAGTTATCACATCAAAAATTCAAAAGCAGTTACCTCTCTTAATTCACACACAACTGAAATATGTAAGCAAATTGCATGCTTTATTCTCTCTCTCTCTCTCTCTCTCTCTCTCTCTCTCTCTCTCTCTCTCTCTCTCTCTCTCTCTCTCTCAGTCTCTCTCTCTCTATCTGTGCTACTGATACAACAGCGATCCTGTGAGATGGTCTCTCTCCATCATGAGAGTGTGAATCCATGCGATAGATACAAAGAAAGAGAGGGGGAGGGAGGGGCCTAAAATAAGAGTTTGGACCGCTCCCATTTTGCTGATCGTGTCTGCCAGTATTCTTTTCTAAAACATCCATAAACATTTTGATGGTTTTAATGCTGAGCAGGCAGAAAAACAGAAGCCCAGGTATCAGTCCAATGGGAGGAGGAGTACATGGAATGCAGTGGGAGAGGGGGGGGGGGATGAAGAGGGCTAAAGGCATGTGGGAGTGGAACTGTGTAAGGTTGATGGGAATAGGGGGAAGGGGAGGGACAGATCAAAGTTTTGAACTTCCATGGAGGCCGATGTCTTCTGTGTCCAAAATATTCTCTATATCTTCTTCTTTCATAGCTGTCCACCTTCATCCAGTTTTAGAGTCTGACACTAAAAAAAAAGGTTTCCGGTAATAAGAGTATATATGAAGATGCTGCCTGGATCAACAGCTTGAAGTGGTGGGGAAGGGAAGAAAGGCTCAGGGCCACCCACTAATATGTTCGGGCCTCTAGGAGGGGCCAAGGTAGACACTTCTCCTTTGTAGGTTGGAATGACAACAGGTGAAGGTGAGGGGATACAGGAGAGGGGGATGGGGAAGTATGGGGAAGGGGGGAGGGGGATGGGGGTTATATCCAGGATTTGAAGCCCTCCAGCGAGGCTAATGTAACTGCCTCTGCTGGAAGGTCGCTCCAATCTCTCCCAGTGCGTGGGAAGAAGCCATTCTTCATGTAGTTCCTGTAGTAGGATTCAATGGCATACTGCACGAGGGAGTTGCGAGTGTCATAGTGAGGGAGTGGCGAGGAGGAACATGCATGGAGTCGCTCATGATGTCTCTATGATGGAAAGGAAGGAAATTATTTGAATATATCTGAAGGAAAGAAGCATAGGAAGAATGTACAGGTCTCTGCTTAGCAGCATGTTCATTTTGACGAATCTGACGATAATGACTGTAGGGTGTCCCGCTGTATTTAACAGTGCTGGGGCCTAACTTAGTAACTGCTGCTCAAATGATCAGTTCCATAGCATGGAATGGATCGTGAACAAAGGGCTGTCTTGGAATGTAGGGGGTGGGGTGGGGGGGGGGGGCAGGTGACGGTTAGAACTGGGTTTTCAAAGACTTCCTCTGATCTGATGTTATTCAATAAGGTTAATAAATAATGCCTGATTCTGAGTCCGGTGAAAAATGAACGGTTTCTTACTCAGTCAATGTATTCCTATAAGTATAACGACGGGACAGACATGGACAGGGGAAATCTTTTGTTCTTCAAGGTAACTGCATCTATCCCTGTAGTTTTCTCTTCGATCTTAAAATAATAGTTTAATTTGAATAAGTTCTTACAGAGCCTACCGTCCGTGAAACTCCTGTTACTGTGTTAGTGTTATCGGCAGGCATGCTTTGGTTCACTCGCGTGCAACCCTACTTCCGATTTGAAGGGGAAGTAACTGTTTTCGTATTTTTAAGCAGGCCACGAGAAGACTGTTCTCCCTTTCTTTCTTTCTCTCCGTAGAGTGTCCACAAACGTAAAGTTAATTATTCTGACACTTTTGTGTGTATGACCGTTTTTGTTTTTTTTTTTTTTTATCTCGCCATTAAGGCAGCCACACTCCAACTTAGGGGAAGGTGCATGCTATGTGTAATGTGTCATCCATACCAACGGCCAAACTGGCCTTCTCTTCCGAAAGTTGGTGATGGGATTTTACGTGTGTGCAAGATATTGTGCATGCGTTCACACACGGAACCTCGGTTTATAGTCTCATTCAAAGGACTGGAATTCCCACGTGTGCCGTGTCGCCAAAGTGCAATTGTCTGTTAATTAACCACATGAAACAACTCCAACCAACTTCTCTCATTCGTCGATATGCGTCGACACGCGCTCACTCACATATAGCCTACTGACTCGCGCGGGCTAGATGACAGCTTGTCGTCAGCTCACACTGAAATGTCGAACCCATCAGGGCCCAAGAAAATCATTTCGAAGCAGGGGGAATCAGGACAACGTGCAAAAAATGCTGTGGGTTTTTCTTTTCTTTTCTTTTCTTTTCTTTTCTTTTCTTTTCTTTTTCGTTTTTTTTTTTGTTTTGTTTTTTTTGTTTTGTTTTTTTGTTTTGTTTGTTTTTTGTTTTGAGCCAGGAGGCGTAGAGAGAGAAGACTGTAAAAGCCCGGACCTCCTGTGCACCTGTCCCTCCCAATGCCTCCCATCCTCCAACCCGGCGACAAGCCCGGCTGTGCATACAAAGCCTACACACACAATACAAAACGTCAAGATTCTCCTCATTATTCCACAACATAGTTAATCTTGATAACTTTTTATTAAGTCTCCGTTTGCCCCAACCCCTCCCCCCGCTCTCTCTCTCTCTCTCTCTCTCTCTCTCTCTCTCTCTCTCTCTCTCTCTCTCTCTCTAACTGCATGACACTATGTTACACTGTATCTTCATGCCATATCAAAAGTGATTACATTTTGTGCTTTGCTACTTCTTCCCATTTCTAATGTTCTCCATCTTCCCCACCCCCTCCCCCCCACCCCCAATCCACCCCCCACCCCCGCCCCCCTTCTCTCTCTCTCTCTCTCTCTCTCTCTCTCTCTCTCTCTCTCTCTCTCTCTCTCTTCGAAATTCTGTGTATACTTTGTCATATAAATTTCATTGTCATTTTTATGCATGCTAATTATTGTCCACTACAGTATCTTTCTATGTAAACCTCACCCAACTCTCCCTCTTCCCCCCCCCTCTCTCTCTCTCTCTCTCTCTCTCTCTCTCTCTCTTCACTGATCTTCCATTATCATTATATAACACATTTTTTCCCCCTTATTATCTGTCCCATCTTCTGTACCGCCTTCAGGAGTGGCACCGCATCCACACCGCTCATCGCGACCCCCCATCAACAGCCACAACCCGGCCCGCCCCGCCACAGCCCCGGCACCGGTAATCCACAGGGAGCAGTCAATGTAAAGTCGTGAAGAGGCAACCCACCGGAGAAGACACTGCTGTAACATATTTTAATGTACGAAACTCTGGTACGCAACTCCCACCGGACTGTATGCAGCAGCTCCATGTGAAAAACCACCAGCCACGTTCCGATCTGGCTACGAACATCAGACGGTGTCAAAAGTGGGATCTGAAAGAATTATTTCTTCACGCACACGGCTTCCTAGACACTGTAAACCATGGCGAATATGAACTTCGAACACCCTTCTATCCACTGGGATGCTATAGACCTCTTCCAAGAGTTCACACGCTTCAGAGACCACGTCGGATTTGTGTTTGACGGACTACTGGCAACCCTGGCTGACAAGCAGAAAGCCGGATGGCTCGGAACTTGGCTCGGCGCTCAAGGAAGACAAATTATTTATCGTACTCTGCAATGGACTGCAGACGAAAAAGGAAAACCTGACGAAGTTCTAGACAAGTATGTTGGACTAAGGAAGAACAAACGAATTGCAAGACACAAACTGAAGCGAAGAAAACAGGACGAAGGTGAGTCCTTTGACAACTTTATAAAAGATCTGCGCCTGATTATGATGGACCGTGACTACACTGATAATTATGACATTATGGTAAACAACATCATTGATGGAGTGCATGACAAAAAACTACCAGGGAGGCTCCTTGAAAAGGGGAGGCCTTGACTCTAGCACAGGCAATAGAAATTGGTCAACAATTTGAAATGTCACAGAAACAACTCGGCATCGTTCAAGATGAACCTCTGCTACATCATTGGCAAAGAAGTCACCGTGTACAATGACCACAAGCCACTCGAACAGCTTTTCTGCAAACCACTCCTGTCAGCACCAAAGCGCTTACAACGCATGCTCCTCCATCTACAGTGGTACAGTCTATGTGTCAAGTATCGGAAAGGCTGTGACATGCAACAACCAGACACACTTTCACGTGCGCACCTGCCTGAAGATTGCACTGAAAGATCGCACATAGAGGCAGTAAACACATGCGCACCAATTACAAAGGAAAAGTTTATCGAACTCCAGGAGTGCACACAGCGAGAACTTGGTCAGCTTCAAGCCCTGATCTTCAATGGCTGACCAGGCAGAAGAAGTGAAGTACCTCTAGTAACACGACACTTTTGGGACTCAAGGGATGAGCTTGCGGTCTCATATAGTATTGTTTTCAAAGGGCCTGGGGTTGTAATTCCACCCAGTCTACGGAAACAGATGCTGACTCTCGTTCATGAGTCTCACCTAGGCATTGTGAAATGCAAACAAAGGGCAAGAGAAGTGATGTATTGGCCATCAATGAACTCAGACATTGAAGACAACATCAAGAACTGCAGTAAGTGTGCTGAGCTCCAGAGGAAACCGTCAGCAGAACCACTTCTGCCAACACCTGTTCCAGATCTCCCATTCGCTAAAATTGGGACTTACATATTTGACTTCCGGGGAAAAAACTACCTTCTGACAGTGGACTACTACTCAAAGTTCATTGAAGTGGATGAGCTGAAGAACATGAGCACTGAATCAGTTATCGAAAAACTGAAAAGCCATGGAATTCCATCTACGTTGAGGAGTGGCTGTGGAGTGCAGTTTACCAGCCGACAGTTTTGAAGGTTGGTCAAGAGCTATGGTATCAACCACCAGACATCAAGCCCTACTTCCAAAATTCCAACGGGGAGGCCGAACGTTCAGTCCAAACAGTAAACAGACTGTGGAGAAAAAATGAAGACAAACATCTAGCCCTGCTGGATTATCGGACAACACCTTTGGAATGTGTCAGTCTCTCCCCCGCACAGCTTTTGATGGGACGGCGTCCACGAAACAAGCTGCCAACTCCTCGCAACCTTCTTGCACCTGCATATGATCGCCAGGATATCAAGCAACACCTGAGGCTTGAAAAGCCAAACAAAAGCCAAGCACCTCAGAGCACTCGTCTCTTCATCCTGGGGATCAAGTCCATATGGCTCCGCTCCCAGGCTCCAGGCGGTGGAAGCCGGCTGTTGTGGTGGAACATCATGCATCGCCAAGGTCATACACTGTCCAGTCAGAAGCAAAGGTGTATCGTCGGAATAGGCGTTATTTGCGGAGATCAACACTTGCAGCAAACCACACTCTGCCAACCCTACCAGATCTCTCTGCTGCTCCAGAATGTGACCGACACCCAACTCAGCAAGCGAACCAACCCTTCGCTGTGGAAGTGGAAGCAGCAGCAGCATCACCTGGACGCCCTCAGCACGTGCCTGCTCTGGATCCTCCTACATATTGTACACGCTCTGGGCGTGAGGTCCGCCCACCTCAGCACGTGCCTGCTCTGGACCCTCCTACATATTGTACACGCTCTGGACCTGAGGTCCGCCCACCTCAGCGACTGGACCTGTGACTGTCTCGAGATCTCTTCATTCAAGTTTAGCTTTACAGCTGGTGTTACCCTGATTGTTTTGAGTTAATTTTATTTTGTGTTTACCCTAGTTGTTGTTTTTTCCAAGTTCTTTGATTTCTTTGTTTCCATGAGAGGGAAGATGTAACATATTTTAATGTACGAAACTCAGGTACGCAACTCCCACTGAACTGTATGCAGCAGCTCCATGTGAAAAACCACCAGCTACGTTCCGATCTGGCCACGAACATTGGAACTGCACTGCTGCAGAGTCACTACTGTTGTGTTCAGTGGTGCCTGTTCAGATCCAACATACGCAGGACACCACCTACTAAGCCCCCTACTGACGACAATAATTGCTTAGTTGTGGAGCCGGCGTGAGTGAACTCTCTCTCCGATGGTTGCCACCACGTCCGTCTGACAGTCCCCATGAAGTTGCCGATACCGGTGACCCCAACGGAACCAAACCAAGGCCACAGACATAGAGAGGACATCAAAACTGAGGTCACCATGACAGCAGGGCTCGAACGCCAAAATTTGAGCTTTTTTTTTTCATGCTGATCGATGAGAATAAGGACGATAAAGATGATGCTACAAATTTCCGTTTCCGGTTTGAGACTGCATGACAGGGCTGTACTCTAAGTTTACTTTCATAATATATCCTAGCGTCAACCAGGCCCGATAGATAAATGTGGGTCAGGAAATTTGAGCAACACTCTCAGAGACGCATCCATTAAATTGATGAAACTCGACTGTGTAGTCCCAGTTTTCCCAACTGAGCTCGTAGCAAACTGAACTCTGAGTAGGAGCCGGTCGGGGCAGAAAAATCCCGTGACATACTCTTAATAACATTCAGTTTAACATGTAGATGTGTTCAAGGTTGGTGTGTGTGCGTGTGCGCGCGCGCGTCCATTTGAGATATGAGGCCCACAACTAATGCATTGACATACTATATTACATATGTAAACAGTCAGTACTTTTGCCTGCAAAGCACCAAATAAGTTTGCACTCTCCAAGATGGTGAAACTGACTCAGTAAGCGGCTAATCCATTATTTTACATCAGTCAGATGAATTAAACTGTTGGTTAAACGTTTTGAAGACGGACAGGTCAGAAGCAGAAACAGATTATGCCAGGCAACAAAAAACAAAACATCTGGTAAAGAATCACGGAGTCGACTCTGACAACCCTGATATGGCCCTATGCGGTCGGTTGGGCTATAAGCAATATGACTTGTCTTGTTTTCTTTTCATCTGCTCCCTCTTTTTCTCCCTCAACTCCGCAGGAAGTCTTTAGAGCATCACATGGAAAGATAGTTCAGTCAGTATGTGTGTGTGTGACTTGATCTCTCTCCCTCCCTCCCTCTCTCTCTCTGTCTCTCTCTGTCTGTCTGTCTGTCTGTCTCTCTCTCTCTCTCTCTCTCTCTCTCTCTCTGCGCTATAGTGCGTGCGTGCGCATGTGTGTGTTGTGTGTGTTGTGTGTGCGCGCGCGCGCGCGCGCGCGCGTGCGCATGCTTTTGTCATTGCTTAAACTTCCTTTGTTCCTGGTTGTTGGCGTCATAATCATGTCATTTACTGAGACGTATTTATCATCATGTCGTATCTATGTGCCCCACCCTGGCCCTTTCTCTGCATTGCATCATCTTTGCATGGCCCCATTTCCCCCCTCAGACCCTGTGCCAGTCTGGGCGATTAGGGGGTGTAAAGAATGGCGTAAGTGTTTATCTAAAATCCTCGTAGACACGGCCCGGAATTTTCATCAATTCTATTATCTTTCCTCATCTTAATAAGTTCTTCCTTCCTGGATTGTCTGCTCTAAAATAAAGCTATTATATTTCAGAAACACCAGTTTAAAAAAACACTTAACAGTTCTGATCATAGCAGCTGTTTTGGTATTTTACGAACGATTAGTCTACAAAAGTATGTAGTTTTTAAAAACTGATACGCACAGAACGATTAATCGGGAGAAAAAGCATATGTCATTGGAAGCGTACACTTGACATTCATCAAGAACCTTCATACAGCCCTTCTTCGTCTTGTAGATCTTTATGCAGCGTTTGTGGAATGTTCGTCCACATTGCAAACCCATATGACATGCGAATTCCACTTGTTACACTCAGCAGTGCTGCATTTTTATGACTCAGTCCATAATGACAGATCGAGTTACACACAGCCATGCTCCATACACTTCTGATACCCTTTGTTGTGTTGTATTTCACGACACGTCTTTGAACGCTGTAAACCACTTCTCATTCTCAGTGATTGGGAGACGAACAGGAGAAGCAGCTAAGTGGTTTCTTGTTCTTTGTCACAGTCCTAAATGTAATTTGTTTCCACCTGAAGAAGACCCAAGAGGTCGAAATGCATTGTGTCTAGTCCTGTACTCTGTTTGTCTGTGTCGTTGGCGGTAACTAACCCTCTCTCTTGTCACTCCGTTTTGAAACTCCATACACTTCATTTACTGTGGCTTTTTCTTGTTTTCTTTGTTTATTTGTCGGCTGTTGTTTAGAAAAAAAAGGTGGGGTGGAGTGGGGGGAGAGGGGTATTCATCATGCAGTTTCTGATGCAGATCACAGCTACGCTCCTCGTGTTTTTCCTGCACTTGCGGACTGGGCTTGCAGCAGGGGTAGTAATTCACCTGACTAAAGTGTCATAAACAGGAAGTACTGCGCAGATCGGTGAAAAATTCTCCCCATCGTAGTGGAAAACAAACATCCTCCAGAAGAATGGAAAAGTATGTTGGTTTTATCAAGTTCTTACATGAATTATACGATACTGCTCATTTCTGTGTATTTCTGTGGTTCCTGTTATAATCAGGATGGGGTTTCCATTTGATTGGGGACACAGACAGGGGTCGAGGGGATCCACATGATCTGACGATGATTTTTGATCAGTCGGCAGAATCGAAATGAGAATTATGGAATGCTCAGACTGAGATTTATTACAGAATCATGTTCGTATATCATAAGTAACTGTGACATCTAACCTAAGTAGTGACAAGACTGGTCTGAATTTTAGGACTAGAATGTCGTCGGTTTATGGTTTAACCATAGGACATACGGATCCAGGAGGGAACCTTTTTTTTTTCTTTTTCTTTTTTTTTCTTTTTTAAATTCCGATGAAACTGCTGACATAGTTAGAATCGAAGGAAAAGTGAAATCCTGCTTCATAAGTTTATGATATACATAAAAGAGTTCAGCACGCTTTGTATTAACAAAGGAGCTCAAGAAGTGAAACATAACGTTCTAAAGATGCTAAATTCTCATTGTTCATGGTTTAAAATTTAAATTCATCAGAATAAAACAGTATAGCCCAGTGACTGTTAATTTTTTTAAAATGGCGCTCAGTGCAATCTAGTGTTCACCAGTAGATTGTCTGGCTTGAGTTGAGGGGTCATTTCAGATGGATTCTTGCATTCCATGGTGTAGCAACAAAAAAAAAGGAAAAACAAAAATGTCAGAAGGAGCACATAAAAAGAAAAGAATGGGTGCTAAAAGTATGTCGTTGGATATAAGGAATAAAAAGTTTGATTTATTGTCATTGAATATTGTGTTTGTGTATCCAAAGATCAAAAGGAATTCAAACATTAACATTGATTAGCCTTGTTTTTGTGTATCCAAAGATTGAAAGTAATTCATGAATACATTGACATTTATCAGCCTCATTCTGATAAATATCATTATTTAACATTTTTTGTGCATCAGGGACTTCCACCCAGCTGTGTTGACAATGGTTAAAAACAACAGAAATGAACATTGGAACACATGAGCTGTTTTCCAAGACTGATTAATTATGTTTGATCGAACAATCATACTGTGACACAATACACAACAATTTGGCGACGAGGATCAGCAAAAAACCTCAAGTTGACCTAACTTTGAAAAGTTTATTGTACATTCGGACAAACAAAACACAGGAATACATTGGAAGAAATAGCTATCGAAACTTAAAAATTTGATGTGTGCTTTGGCATTACAGACGAGAGCAGAAAGAAAGCATTGCTTCTTCTTTATGCAGGTGATGAAGTTTATGAAATATTTGAGTCGTTTACAGATGAACAAAAAGGTACTGGACTATCAATGAATATGCTGTTGCAAAGCAGTCACTGACTGACTAATTTACCCGAAAACAAAACACGTCATATGTCTTCAAATTTTGTCGAGAAAAACAGCTAGAAGGTGAGAACATTGATTTGTTTTACACAGGACTGAGAAACCTGGGTGCCACATGTGATTTTCACTATCTAGACAAAGAAATTTGACTCAGATTATACAAGCTTGTACTATACAAGCTTGTACTGCTTCTAGAGTTTGTAGAAGAGCATTGAAAGACAGTTTAACTCTGTAGGTAGTTCTTGATGAATTATCAGAAAGTTGTGCAGCAGAAATTGAATCAGCAGCCTGTGGAACAAAAAGATCAGTGAGTTTTGTTCCCAAAAGAAAAAAATACTAAAAGCAACAGTAACTGGTCAATGGAATAGAAAACGGGGTGCTCTGGATAATATGGAAGAAGGTGCCGTGAACCAACATAGCCTAAGGGAAGGAAAAGTTGAGTCCAAACTTGCACTGCCTGGTCCATTAATCCCTTATTAACAGGGTAACCAGACAACCATGAGCTGCTCTGAAGTCGGAATGTGTTGGCTAAGGCCAGCGGGTAGACCTCTTGCAGAGTCACAAGCACAGGAGAAGACCAGACACTACGCATCTCGCCCATTATGGCCTGGATGCAGACTGATATTCTATGGTATGGTGCTCGTCCTGTGGTTCACCAGGCAGTGACAGTGCAGGGCCTCCAGCCTCAAAGAGGCCAAGCCACAGCAAATGGAGAAGCGATACAGGAGACGTGGCCCAGTTCTTGTTGAGGTCAGGAGAAGGTGTGGGGGCCGGTGAAATCTCTGTGGTACAGGACTTCACCTGATTATGGGGATTGAGGATCTAGCATGGCAGGGAACACAAAAGAAAGAAAGAAAAGAAAAGGTTGAAATGATGGAGGTGAATTTAAAAATAAATACAGAAATTCATTTCAGCATTGACACTCTTCCCAGCAGAATTCTATGCAAAACAGATGTGGAGGACATCACAATTATCATGGTAGATTAGGAAGCCAAACTAGATGTCGCTGCTGTGGGGATAATATTCCACATCAAGAAACATGTCCAACAAACTTTAAAACTACCCATTATGGATGCTCAGATTTTCAATACATTCCCGAAATTTCTTGTTGATATTGGGGCAACTGTGAACATTTTGAGTTCAGAAACTTAAAAAAAAATATATCCAAACATAGAATTATGCAACCCATCTCCCTTAATCTATGCTTTTGACTCAAACACCCCACCCCCTGTCAAAGGATGTTTCTTAACAAATATTGTTTTCAGAAACAACACTGTACAAGCTGCATTTTATGTTGTCGAAAAACAAATCATAGAAACTAAATGATCTGCTAAGTGCAGGAACGGCACATTCGCTGAACTTGGTACATTTTGCATTTTCATCAAACTCACCAAGTCCTGTCACATCAATTGCCGACAGTTTTGCCACCCTTTTTAATGGTAACATGGGAAAAATCAAAGACATCGACATAAAATTACATATTGACCAATCTGTACAGCCAGTAGCACAACGTCACAAAAGATTCCATTTCACGTAAGTGATGATATGGAAAAAGAACTTAAAAAGCTGGAAAAGAAGGGCATAATCGAAAAAGTTGAAAGATCAACTCCATGGATTCGTCTGGTGGTAGTTGTGCTGAAGAAACATGAAGGTGTTAGAATTTGTGTGGATGTGCCAGTTTGCAAATTGACCAATTAAATGAGAAAAACATCCAATGCCTACTTTAGATGATCATGTCATTGATCATCTCAATGGCTGTACTATCTTTCCAAAACTTGATTTGACAAATGCATATCATCAGCTTGAACTGGACAAAGACAGTAGATATATCACAACATTTACAACACACGTTGGACTGAGATAATACAAAAGACTGTTGTTTGGAGTTAATGCAGCTTCAGAAATCTTTCAGAATGCAATTGCTGAACCACTGAGTAACATTCCTGATATGAAAAATCTCTCTGATGATATCATTACCCAAGGAAAAGTCAGCAAGAGCATGATATTGCTCTTCAAGCAACAGTTCAAAACCTGAGTGAATATGGTGTAACATTAAACAGAGAAAAGTGCTTCTTTTCTGTGAATTAACTAACATTCTTTAGTCATGTGCTTGGAGCCCGAGGTGTTTCGGCAGATCCAGAAAAATAAAAACAATCGCCAGCACTCCACCACCAAAGTCTGTTCCTGAAATGCATGCATTCCTGGAAATGACAGTACATTGCAAGATTTATACCAAATTATGCTACACACACACAACACGCACACACACACACACACACACACACACACACACACACACACATACTCACTCACACACACTCAAACACACACACACACACACACACACACACACACACACACGTTCTTACACTCATTCCCAAGCATGCATGCTTAATGCATGCATGCACATGCAAACATACACACACACACACATGTATACATGCAGTGTCATGTATTCATAGTCTAGCAGATCTAAATGCAAAAACCTGTTTTAAAAACTAATGTAGACCAGATGAAAAACATTTAGAGTGAAATGAAAACAAAAAAAAAGTTGAAATGAATTGATCTTCCCATAGATTGAAACCCTGATGCTTCATTTGAAATTTTGCAAATTTGAAATTAAGTGATCTGCTTGAAATTAAGCGAATCTGTCATAACGATGGGCATCATGAAATTTGTGACATTAACAGAAAGAGTGCTTTTGTTCAGGACATCAGAGAAACTTGAAATGATCCAGTAGTTGAAATCATCTGGTACTGAAATTAAGCACTTTTCACTGCATGTTGTTTTGCAACCACTGTGTAACAGCACTTTCCTGGAAACATGTCACTTCCAAGCTACACTTTTTGTTGACATTTTGATCATGATGAATGCTCTCCCCATAGTAAGTCTGTACTTTAGTACTTCTGTTGCAAGGATATATGCTCATAGTCATACGCATGAAATTTCATGTGCTGACACTGACACTAACTGATGACAGTGTCATAGACAAGACAAGGGCAGAGAAAGACAGACAGAAAAGACAGACTGAGGGTGTGTATGGGGGCACACCTTGTATACATACATTGTGTGTTTTTGACATGGATCACAGCTGCAGAACACGCGGATGCCAATGTTGACCATAGTCAGATTATCATGAATAGAATGTTTTAGTGAGTAGCATGGGCAAATAAATCACCAAAATTGTCAAATCATATATCTATATGTATCTATATCTATATATATATATTGTTTTGTGTGTGGATTTTTTTTTTTTTTTTTTTTGGGGGGGGGGGGGGGGGGGGGGTTGCGTTGTGTGCTTGACATCATGGTGTCAAAATTTTTAAATGTCTCATCGTAAGGGGACAGCAGGAAGCGTATGATGATGTTAAAAGTGTGAGATGAGTAATTTGTTCTGTTTTTCTAGTTCAACCGAAAGCTTTATAAATATGAAGATGTTTGCAAGAGGTCCTAGGAAGTGTACTGTATGCATGAAGTTCTTGACACGTCTTGTCAGTATGAGATTTGGGCTGCTATGGCATGGCATCATGTGCAGGAGTCTGTTATTGCAGCACAGTCATTTCCTATTCTTGGCTGCATTTTTTTTTTCCTCAATTCCTGTCAAAGGATTTTTATGCAGAATTTTGTCTGGAACAAATCAACAACTCTTGCTGCTGTGAGTCTCATATGCAGGCTGTTTAGAAAACTTTTGTTTATTTAATCATCTGTTATGTTGAAGTTTCACCATTGAACAAGCACACAGGTCCCCATCCAGAATGGAATTAAAAGGAAAATGAAAAATACAGCCTCAAATTTATTAACCCGAGATAGAGCTCTTCATTTACAGGCATCTTTTTTGAGAAAGTTTTTTAGGCACAAATTCTGAAAATTTCTAGACTAACTTTTTTGTTTGAGAAAGTTTTTTAGGCACAAAGTCTGAAAATTTCTAGACTAACTTTTTTGTTTGAGAAAGTTTTTGAGGAACAAATTCTGAAAATTTCTAGACAAACTTTTTTGTTTGAGAAAGTTTTTGAGGGACAAATTCTGAAATTTTCAGTGTGTATTGGACTGAATACATACGCGCGCACGCACGCACAACACACACACACACACACACACACACACACACACACACACACACACACTCATTCACTCACACTCATGCACCTTACATGTATTTGAATGTTATTTATTATACTTGGTTTGGGTACCGGTATACAAATTCAATGAATAGTTGGGATTTGTTCAGTAGGTTGAACTCGACATGTACACAGACACACACATACACACACACACACTCACACACAAAGCACGCATGCACGTGCACACACACACACACACACACACACACGTGCACACACACACACACACACCACACATGCACATATATACACACATTTGTCTTATATTTGACTGCAGTTTCTGGGTTTGGGGTATTAAAACTGAATGAATTCTTTTGATTTTTTCTGTTTGTCTTTTGTTTTTCCAGATGATCAAATGTTTACCACACATGCAAGAAAGCTGAGAGAAGAAATCCAGTATTTTCCTCTTCATCATGGCCTGGAAGGGGAAAATTGCTGCCTCTGTGCTGGAGGGCATGCAGCGATGCTTCACTCATGACCTGTTTACAGACATTGAGATTGAAGTGAACAGTGTGGTCTTCAAATGTCACAAAGTGTTCCTGTGCGCCATATCAGACTTCTTCCGGGCCATGTTCTTGTCTGGGATGAAGGAGAGTGTCAACAACCGAATCCAGCTGTCTGGCCTGACCTCTGCCACGTTCAGAGATGTGCTGACATTCTACTATGAGGGAGAGGATCAAGTGATCACTCATGATAATGTGGAGGAGTTGCTGAGAGCGTCAGGCCTGCTGCAGCTGGAATGTCTGCAGGCACGGTGTGAGGCCTACTACACAGATCATCTGTTTCCAGAGAATGCTTTGGGAATCTGGAAGCTGGCAACGTGTCTGGGTTGTAAAGAACTGGAAATGGTCTCCCGTGCCTTCATTCTCCACCAGTTTGGTGCTGTCAGCCAAGAGACGGAGTTTCTGACCATGGAACTTGAATCACTGCTGGAACTGATCGGGGACAGTGACCTGAAAGTGAGTAGTGAAGATATTGTGTGCAATGCAGCCATTAAATGGATCAAACAGGACCTGGCCTGTCGTGGACAGCACCTGGATGACATTGTTGGTCAGTTGTGTTTGCACCATCTGTCTCCCACTTGTTACTCCAACCTGTTAGCCTTCTCCAAGTTCACTTGTGCCTCATGCTCCACTGTGTTGCCGGAACACCCACTGCTAATTCCTGTTGCAGGGACATCCTCAGAGTTGACCCTGGGTCGCCATAGTCGCAATTATGAGGAGATGCTGGTGGTCATGGGAGTGCACAAGTCCACAAAGATGCTGCCTGCTGTACATGCCTACAGCTTTTACACATCCACATGGTACAAACTCCAGCCCTTGCCTTTTGATCCTGGTGTGGGCTATGCTACGTGTGTCCATAATAATCAGATCTATATCTCGGGGATCTCACTAAGGAGAGGCTACATGCTCAAGTATGAAAGTGAGGATAACTCATGGGTTGAAATATCAGAGATGCCAGATCGACGTCGTTATCATGAGATGGTGGTCACTGGTGCTTTTGTTTATGCAGTAGGGGGATGCAACAAGCGTGATGGTGCCTCGGACTTGGTCATATGCTACAGTGTGGAGGAAGACACTTGGAAGCCTGTTGGTCATCTTCGGTTGGGCGTCTACTCAGCCTCTGCTACCATTGTTGATAATGTGATCCTTGTCTTTGGAGGCCGTGCCCAGGGTGGCCTGAGGAGAAAGGAGATTCAGGCATACAACATCCGAACAAATACATCTTGTGTCATCAGGAGGTTCTCCTCACCAGTGACGGAAAGCAAAGCTCTGACTGTTGGGAATGAGGCCTTTGTAGCATGGACCAATGGTACAGTGGTGAAGGTGGCAGAAGATGGCACCATCTACCCTCATGCCAGTCTTTCCAACTTTGATCGTTACAACTTTGGATTTGTCCACAGGCTTGACGGCATGCTGATTGTAGGGGGAGAGACACGCTACCCATCAGGCTCAGGTCTGGGACATTTTGCGGACTTTATCCAGCTAGAGGCTGACACCAGTAAAACCAGCCTTCTCAGCCACCAGCTCTTTCCCTCTGCCAGTGCGGCCTGCTGCTGTATGGTAATTCTGCGCAGGAGTGCCTTGCCCAAACTTGCCCAGCAGACACATAACTTGTGACTGAGAGTGGCTGGGAAATACTTGTGATAATGGTAGGGCAGTCACAGGCAACAAGGAGCCAATACAGGGGAAAAGGTGTCACATTGTGAACTTAAGATCATGTGTTATTTGAATTAGGATCTAGACTGTTGCTTGATAAGTTAATCATCTTTCATTTCAATCTTTCACACTTTCTCAGAAAATCCAGACTGATCAAGTTTGTTCTCATGTCATACATAATATGTAAAATACACTGTATACATATATATTTCTGATTTATTCCCCTTTTTTTCATGTTTATTGTGATCTCAGAAAGATAACTTTACTTTTATTTTTTTTTAAACAAAAATCTGAAAATGCAAAGCATAGAAACTTTGTTCTCCTCACCTTATTAGTCTTTTTTTTTCATATCAAATTCCTTGATTTTAAGCAAGCTTTTGTTTTATAGCTGAAGGAATGTGTTCTGGTTGCTTTATTCAGAATATTTTTTTGATGTTTCATATTGTATGCTTTACTACCCTAAAAGTGAAATTTAATTGTTCGTGTTTATAAATGTAGATTGCCTAGATTTTTCACATTTATTTGTTTTTTTTTTTCTCATGTTGTTCATGCATTTAGTATCAGTTATTTACTTAAAACAAAAGTGAATTTATGAGCTTCATCAGTTCATGCCAGTGGCCACAAAATGTTCTCAAAATGGAAATCTTCATGATGTAAATGATTGTGAATCCTTTTTTTTTCCCCCAAAGTAGTGCAATATTGAGAAACATTGAACATAATGTTTATAAACCAGTCAGTATATGAAAATAGACCATAATCAGTATGTAATCATAGTGGCAGAAAATTGATTTTATGAAGACAGTTTGCTTGTACATAAATTGCTCAAACCTTGTGTGAACCTTATATTTGGAGGAAAAATTAGCTGTGCATAAGATAAAATACAAAAGAAGCTGCGAAAGTAGTGCTTATTTAAATGCATAGCATGAAGTTTAAATATGTTCGTTAGAGGTTACAAACAGCAGACATAAAAAATGCACAAAAATTTACCCCCCTTGTTTTAATTGATGTTAATATGGTCTTCATTACATTTCACCTCGCTTTTAGTTATGCTGCAATCTGTTTCATCTTAATAACCTGCACATGTGTAGTCTATTGTAGTTGTGCATCTAATTTTTCTTTTCATTCTAATTAAACGAATTTTTTATTTTAAAAACAAGATATTACTTAAAGAATGCGTGACTGGGCTGAGGGAGCAAAGGACAGGGAGGATACAGAGGAAGGAGTGGGTTGGTGGATGAGGGATGTTGGGAAGGGAGAGCGCTGGGGATGATTTTACAGTCAAGATTACTGACATAGTTTCATTCTAGTCTTTACAGAATTTGCACTAGTGATTTAGAATACATTCATGAACAAAAGGTTAGAGAATGAATGATTCTTTGTAAAAAGAAAACTTGCCTTTCATCCCATAGCTGTGGTTCAAATGGTACTTAGAGGGAGCCTCACTCTGGTTCTGCTTAGGAAGCTGTGGCATACAGATGGTCAGTTACATGTACATAAGCTTTCATGAGCAGGTAGGCCATCATAAGGAGCCATGTCCAGTGTTTTTAAGTGACAGTTCTCTAGTTCCATGACGATATATTGAGTTTCCACAAGGACAGAGGAGAAGGGGAAGACCTAGGAATTCATGGAGGAGAGACGTGGATGCAGAGAGGAAGAGAGCGGGATACACCTGGAGAGAATTGGAAAGGGCAGCCCAGGACAGGGCGTGCTGGCGGATTGTTGATGATGGCCTTTGCTCCAGTGGGAGCTGATGGCTAGCACGAACAATGTTTCTCCTTTTTCTGTAACATGATTTTTCAATGCCAAAGCCTCCTTTGAATATCTTATGTTATGCAACATTTTCTCATGGCACCAGCACTAGTACAGTAGTAGTATAGTGGAACCTGCTTCTAATGATCTCCAGAAGTAACAAATTATTTGGGTCTGAAGAAGGGGGAGTGTTGGTGGGAAATGAATGCAGTATCTATAGGCAAAGAGAACAACTTAAAAAATAAAAAAACAGTCTGTATTTTAGAAAGGGATTGAGTCTTTCTTCAGATCGTTTGACCCTTAACAAAATTCACCCCACAATATAAATAGAAGTGGGTGAACTGTTTGCTTCTAGACTTTTTGTCATAGGCAACATATATAGGAAGACTGGTGTGGAGAGAAGTGATGTTAGAATGGAGAAAAATAGAGCAGTACTTTAATGTCAAGTCAAATTTCTACTCTCCAATCTCTACCATGGAACTTCCATTGAAAAACAGAAGCTGTATTTTCTAATACTCCAATCTTGGTACATAGTAACAGTGTAGTCTTCCTGTGTACTGGTTGGTTGGTCAAAGGCAGACATTATAGTGTTAAGGGAGTCAGGTAAATGGAAGAGTCAGAAATCATGGTCGGTTACAAGTATTTGGCAAGCTTGTCCAGTCTGATATTTTGGTCAAGACTAGTCTGTGGCACAGAGAATACACTGGTCACAATTCTGATGCAGCCGGGAGGTCACTGGTGGGACTGTGTTTGGAGATAGAGGCTGTGCTTAAGAACTGATGGATGGAAGCCAGCACTTGACTTGCCTGAGATCAGTTCAAGCACGGCACTCTTGAACTTTGAAGTAGCTGTTCCAGTGATAATGCTTTACTGCTGTGTTCTAGTTTGCAGTCTCCAGAGCAGACAACCTCCATGTGACAAGTCAGAACCAGCATTCAACAGAGACATAATATGACAGTGGAGAACATCAGACTTCCTTCTGCTGACAAGCTTTTGAACTATGTGATGAAATACTAACACTTTCAGAAGGCAGAACTAATCTCACTTGATATTCCACATCAGACTTGAAAAAGGTCTTGAGCAGGATATGATAAAAAACAAAAGCAAGGAGTTAGAACAGCTGTAAACCTACAAATGGCAACTTCTTTGTGTTTCCTTCATTTATATTAACTTTGTGTGGTTTTCATTTTACGCATATCATTTTTACAGATCTGCATGTTCATGGGTAATCCAGAATTGGATGATGAATTCCGCTAAGTGTACCTGAGACGGAGAATTTTGTCCATGTTTCTGATGTTTTAGCTTAAAATGAGTGTGATCTAGTTGCAAAGTGAGGCGACTGCAGGCGGAAATTTCAGCAACTTTAAAATGTAATTAATCACGAACCACCAAGAAAACGTAGACAAACAAATCACAAGACAAAACATGACATGTTTCAGCCTCTTAGGTCTTCTTCAGGCAAGATACAAAACACTCAAGACAACAAAAATGAACGAGCAATCACTTATCTTCATTTACTATAAGTGATTGCTCATTCATTTTCATTGTCCTGAGTGTTTTGTATCTTGCTGAAGAAGACCTAGGAGGTTGAAACGCATCGTGTTTTGTCTTGTGATTTGTTTGTCTAGGTTTTCTTGGCAGTTCGCTATTAATTACATTTAAAATTTGTTTAAAGTGAGTGTGTTTGATTGATAAAAGTGAGCCTGCCTACTTACTGTCTGTGGACTAAACATTCCACACTTGGTTACATTGTTGAAGGGTTTTGTTGTTTTTGTTTTCTTAAAGATCTTAGGATCATACCCACACCCTTCATATACCCTTCTCCCACTTCCTCCCCTGCCTTTCTCTGTTTTTGTTCTAAAAAGAGCACCAGGGATAGTGCATTAAACAAAGCATGGAAATGTATCGGTGCTATTACTTTTATGGCATTTACGGGGGGGAGGGGGGGGGGGGGGTAAAATTCTACCCTATTGCATTTTTTTGATGTTGCATATTGGGACTATCATTGGAAACTGAGCAACTGAACTTTATCAGTTTTGATTTTTATCTGTTTTTGGACATGCACTTTTTAAAAAACTATAAACAGCAGGAGAAGTGTGACAGTTGATGTATGAATAGAAATAGGTACAGTTACCAATCATTTCATGTGAAGGAGTAAGTTTTGAAAATCTTCAGCTCCCATAAAGCAAAATGTGCCTGTTTTAGGCTTCATAATGTAGAAACACATGCAGTAGATGAGTGCATCAGCATGTCAAGCGAAAAACGCATCACTTCTGCAAGTTTTGAAATGAATGAAACAGGATCATCTTGAATATATATCTTTCAAAGTCAGTTTTATTTTTCATGTGTTTTGTGTACTTTGCCTTTCAGTCTCTGAATGTGCACAGAGTACCACATGTATTTGCATACGTTCATGAAACAGGTTACTTGAGATGAAGTCCAGTTTGTCTCCTTTGTTTTCTTCTTTTTTTTTTTCTTTTTTTTTATCCTTTTCTTTTCATGTTTTTGTGGAAAGAAGTGTTCGATGCAGTTCATCATTGTGCTCATAACACCTTAGCTGTGCATGCTACTCTTAGAGATTTTCTTCAAAGGACAAGGCTTTTTGATTAAAAAAAAAATCGTAAGTTTTGTGGATTTTTTGACCGCAAACAATCAAGGCAGTGTCAGTAAGCACATGATGAATTAAATCAATAGATTTGTGGAAAAATTCCTCCCCCCCCCCCCTTTTTTTTTTTTTAAATTAACTAAGCAATATGTTTTCCCCCAGAAATCAGTAGAACAGTGTCAGAGTGGATTTCTGTCAGATCTCTTTTTCGAAAGCTATTTTTTGTCCCTGGCCAACCAGGGCCGAGTGTTTTTTTTTTTTCACACAATCTTTGGAGTAGCGATCTCTGGAGGGATTGGGGGATTAAGAGCAGGTAAACCACAGTTTAAAGCAAAATTTCAACTGAATTGAAATAACATCTTAACCCTTCATCAGAATAGGACATTTTTGTTGATCCAGCGTTTGGCAGTGTTCAGACTATGCTTTTGGAACTTGTGCATTTGTTGCTACCCAGGTGAGTTCCCTTTAGAACAAACCTGTGACTTGATCATAGCTTCAATATGTATTAAATGTGTAGAGGGCAAAAAAAAATATTAGCAAATTCATTCCGATATGGATGTTTCCCATGTTTTTTACTTTATATTAGACCTAAATACGTGCACAGTGTCATGGTCACACACACACACACACACACACACACACGCAACACACACACACACACACACACACACACACACATATACACACACACACACACACACACACAGATGATCTATACATGCTGACTTGGAAGAGAATCTTGGTTTTTCTAGATTGTGTGTGCTTTTGTCAAACATTATCACATAGTTCATTTGTCAGGTTTAGTTGAAATCCCTTCTACAATTGCAAAAAAAAAAAAAAAAAAAACCCCACCTTTCAAACTCTTTTTTGTGAGCTGCCCTTTACTAACTGCAAACACTCCCTCTCAGTCAACTTAGACAACTGAAACACTTATTCTTTCAGTAAACACATACTAAGATAGTCATACAATAAGCCAGAAGTATTTCCATGTAAAAATGATTGAGGAGAGATCAGTGTGAGCTTAGCTCTGACCAGTTCACTTCTAGCTGTATTTAATATATATACATTTGATGCTGTGCTTTGGGAACTTTTTTTATTGTTACTTTTTCAGCAAACAAAATTTTCCAAGGTTACATTTTGTAGACTTCTGTACAAATTCAAAATTTGAAGACATTTGCTGCCATTTGGATATGTAGTATAACATTTTCATGGATAATTGTTATTTTATGATCAGTAAACTGTCATATAATCCGATAAAAGATTACAAATGTCTGAACTAGTGTTCTATAACATATAATATTTATAAAAACCGTGCTTTTAACTAAACACTGCCTGTTCTGGTGTGCAGATTGTACAAACTAGCTGATGGGGATACAACAAGCAGTGAAATGCTGATGAGGATATTCATCTTACAATAGTTACTGAAAATCAGAACACAGCTTTGCCATTTTCAGTCAAAATTGCGATCCAATAGATGTTGGATGTTTAGGTTAGTTTACTTATCAAGGATCACAACATGAAAATAAAAATTCTAGGGACTAATGAAAATGGAAAGTATGGGCATTGAACGAAAGGTGAAATTGAAAATTACCAATGCCCCAGTACTATTGAATTCTTTTTGGTTGGAACAGCTCCCCAAGTAAACAGCCTACTTGAATTTGAGTTTGAGAGCCTCTCTCAGAGCACCTGTGACCACTGAAGCCTGGCTAATCCAGTCCAGTAGTAATCCGGATTTTTGTTTTTGACCTGTTCTTTGATATAGGTTGGAAAAGTGCCATAAGTATCCCGAGCTTACTGTCTCATTGACTTTGACTTGAATTTTGTCGAGATGTTTCCAAACACATCTTTGATTCAATGCTGGGCAATACATTTGAGTTGAAGTTGGTGAATCTTCTAAGATTGTGAATTCTCGTCAGTCTTGAAATTTGACATAAATCTTAAGATCAAGAGTGGCAAAAATTATCTTTGAGCTGAATTTTGGGGTCACCATTTTTTTCTTTTACCTTTGCTTTGAAGAGATTTATGAACGTAACAGACAATTCTGTTATCAAAGATGATAAGTATATAGTGTTTCTCATGGTATGTGTTTGGTTCTGTCATATCTTCGCCCACTTGAATGCAGTCAGTACACAAAATGTTCCTTGTTAGATGTTTACTGTTCAAGAGTCAGGCTAGTTCTCTCTCTTACAAACATTCAGTGATCATACAATCAGATTACTACTCAGTTAACATTCCTTCGCTCTGCATGTCCCATTCTCTGCATGTGCAATCCTCTCCTGAATAACATTCCTTCTTGATCATTCACTCACCAACAACACACACACACCCAATATCAATCTACAGGCACCTGCAATCATTCTCTTAATTATACACTCTTAACTATAGGCACATGCCATACTCCTACATACACCCCCCTCTTGCTGAGACGCCGTCCCTGCATTCAAACTTTTTTTTTTTTTATTTTCAAGGAACTATTCAAAAGACAAGGAAATCAATTTCTCCGATACTAAATGTCACAAATTCCAAAAAGCAAAACACATCCCAATCAATAGTACACATATGAAAACAACTGGTGTAAATGAAGATTGAAAAACATCCAGTGTCTTTTGCGTTATTTCTTATTTCCGACACTAATCACCAAGAAATCAATTAATCTCCTAGCAACTACTGCCTTTACAATTTAAACAAGGATACAACATTCCTTGAATCCATTTGGTTTGATTTGTTGCACTAATGCTGAATTCCACAAAGTAAATTGTCAGACGTAAGGTGCCACCAAACAATCACTCAACCTAAGATGGTAAAGAACAACCAATTATTTTACAAAACACACAACTTATTTCACAATTAAATTAACTTCTCAAAATTGACCTTTCCTTCAAAATTGCAAGTCAAAATCTTGCTCCGCCTGTAGTATCTGTCGATACCTCTCCACACTGTGAAACGTAAGCTTGTGATTAGAGTTCGACCTCTCACATGCACATTTTGCCTCTTTTAAATTCACCTTATTATGTTCTCAAGTCATTCCATCCAGTGATCCTCAGTAAGCACATGATCTCTAGATGCAATCAAAAGCAATTTATGGAGAGGTATAGTGGTATTTCGAATTTTACGAGGTACAAATTCGTAAAGCTATAGATCAAATAATACCTCGAATTTTCTTACTTATAGGTGAGCCTAGAAGGTTGCATCTCAAGGTACATCTTTTACTACCGAATAGTGAGAAACTGTACCAAAACATTCTTATCACTCAATCTCGGCTCGTTTTCTTCTGTTACAAGTAAAGTAAATCTAGATAACTGTCCTATACGTTTAGTTCTTAAAATGTTAAACACAACACCACACGTTCCATGTATCCAGTCTTTTCTTTTCAAAACTTCCTGCTAACTGTCTTTTTGATTATAACTGTTCCAGTAGAACAATGTCTGGTCAGCTGGCGCTGCGCCTAATTCAGCATTCTGTCTGCCATCTGGAATCTGTACTCTAGTTCTTGCACAGTAGTATTCTGTGTCCTTGGCAGTTGTTCTGGCTCTGGTCTCGGATTAGTATCTGTCTCTGCCACTTGTTCTTGAGCCAGGGCTGAACGAGGCAAATGATGCACATTGCTGTGTTGTCCTGCATTCATCCTGGTGCTTCGCCTGGGCCTGGGGACTGGTGGAGGCACTGCTACTGCTGGCTACTGCACTGCTGGGGGAACATGCGGTTGTGAGCTGTCAACAACCTTCAACAACTCTGTTTCTGAGTTATCAGAGTCATCAGTGTTGCTGTTGCTGGGTCCAGCATCTTCTTCAGGATGTTGCTGTTTGCTAGGAAAGGCTTTCAGTTCATTCCTATGCACACGCTTTTCCTGTCCCGTCTCTCTGTTGATGATGGTGTACACATTGTTACGAACATCTGTCACTTCAAAGACTTCATCTCTCCATTTATCTTGAATCTTGCATCTTCTGCGAGGGCAGTTCCTCAGCAGCACCGTCTGGCCTCTGACTAGTGGTTCACTTTGTGCATGTCCATCATGGAGCTCCTTCCTCTTCAAGGCCTCTGCTTGAAGTCTTCTCCTGGTGTGTCTGTAGATCACGTCCAGACTTCGACGATGGTGTAGTATCCAGTCAGGACACGGGGCGTCCTCTTCCCTCTTGAACATGGTGTCCAGGGGCAGCCTTGGTTGTCTGCCGAACATCAGGTAATATGGAGCAAAACCTGTTGTGGCATGGGGTGTTGTGTTGTAGGCAAAAACAAGGGATTGCAGGTGTTCCGTCCAACGCCTTTTCTTTTCAGCAGGCAGAGTCCTTAACAGGTCATGAAGTGTTCTATTGAACCGTTCTGTCTGGGCATTCCCTTGGGGATGGTAGGGGGTTGTTCGGCTCTTCTCCACCCCATACATCTTACAAAGGTGGGAGATAACTTCAGACTCAAAGTTTCTCCCCTGGTCAGCATGGAGACGGAGAGGGATGCCATATCTGTGGAACCATTCACGAATGATCACCCTTGCTGTTGTCTCTGCTGTTTGGTCTCTCGTTGGCACTGCAACAGTGAATTTGGTGAACATGTCCGTAAGGACCAGGATGTTCTCCCTTCCATCTTGAGCTGGTTCCAGCAGGGTAAAGTCCATGGCCACCACTTCCAGTGGACGTGTAGCCAGCATTGGTCGTAGTGGTGCACGTTCTGCTGGGATCTGTGCTTTTGCTGCCATACAGCGTTGACATCTCTGCAGTGATCTTCCACGTTTGCAGTCATCCCCAGCCAATAGTAACGCTCCCTTACAAGCTGCATGGTTTTCTCGATACCTTGGTGTCCTGTGTTATCATGGAGATGTTCAAGCACTTTCTTCTGCATGCTCCTAGGTAGGACAAGTTGTCTGGACTCTTCTTTTCCAGGTGTCTTGATGGTTCGATACAGCACTCCTTGGCACAGACAGAACCTCTTCCATTGTCCGAGTAGTTTCTTTGTGTCTATGGACATACTCCTGCATGTAGATTTCCTCAAAGTAAGTAATTAGTCATCAAATTGAAACAGAAATAAAGCTTTGAATTTTCTTTTGTTGTTGGTCAGTCAGAATGTATTCAACATTGTGCTTAATGTCTGCTGTTATTAATTTTATATAGTAGTAAAACTAGTGTTTTGTTCTTATTCATTGAAGAGAGATTGTGTTTTCTTGAAATGTTTGTGTTGCGACATTTTCCTTTTGTTGTCTCCTCCTTCTGGCTGGTCAGTTTCTTCCCCTGAAGACAGTGTTTTGTTCACCTTCATTTCGTGTTTTCTGCAAGGTTAAGAAACAAAATCGCAGTAATACCAAGTTTGGATATATATGCCGATTGCTCTGTAGATTGTGTCTGTGTTGATACTTACTTGATTTTAAATACAAGCGTTACATTTTACACTTCATGTCATGTTGCTGTGCTGTAAAAAGTTGATTTAAGAACCATTATAAAAAGTATAAAGCCATGAGTCGGCGGTGATATGATGGACCCTCCACCGTGTTGATGTTTCTGTATAACAATTGTTGGATTGAAACAGTTGAAGTGGTTGTGGAGGTAACCAAATTCTTTGGACTATGTGCTGTTACACATGATGGAGCTCCTGGCTCCCCAGGAAAGAGGAAATGTAGTGTGAACTTGAATTCTAATTGGACATGATTCAAAGCACCTACAATGTTCTGCCTCTTGGCATGGTCATGGATCTCAAACTGGTGTATATAAAAGAACTTATGAATCTCAAATAATTGAAGAGATCATCATGTATATTGAGGACTTTGATTTGAGGATCTGGATAGTGAAGAATGTGCATCCAAAAGGTCATGTGTTAAATTGTGTGATTTGCCTTTTGTTTTCATCATTCCTTGTATGTGGCAGCCCTTAGAGGGCCTTGTTTGATTGTTGGGCAATACTTAGAACAAACTCTGAATTTGAATTTTACATGTGATTAACTTTTCCTCTTTGCCATTTCTTTCTTTTGAAAATCATATACATGGCTCTTTTACAATAGCTTTTTTTTATGGACTTTACTTTTAATGTTTTGTTTGCTGGTTGCCCCCCTCCCCCACCCTTCGACCTCCCTTCCTCTCCCAATTTGTTACATGTGTCACGTCATGCATATGTCAATTATTCGTAGTTTAAGAAAGAACAAAGAAAGATTTTCCACTGATGTTGCAGATGTTCTCATGCCTCAAAGACATGTGGCTCAGTTCTGGGCTTGTTTTGGTGGTCATGAATGAAGAAGCGGGCCCACTGACAAACCAAGCGGTCACATGCAGAGCCTGATGGTCAAAAGTTCAAAATGGTTGTGGGCATTGTTGGTTTTTTTTTTTTTTATGGCTTGAATACCCTGTTTGTCCATCCAGTAGTAAACAGGTACCCAGTTCAGTTCAGGGAGGGTTAACAGGGGAAGGAGAGGTTGGCTTGGCCTTCCATATTGCTATGTCCTAGCCATAGTTAACCTTTGACCGTGGACTGTTCCTTTGGTCATGCAACTATGGAACTTTAGCTTATTAACCCCTTTGCTGTGCTGAGTTTTCTTGGGTCTAAAGATGCAAAATGATATCTCATAAACCATTTAAAATTTTTTTAATGAAAGTTTTGGTATTTGTCAGAAACGGTTTAGCTGTCTGTCAGCTAATTTTAGTGTATTAGCAGCAAAAGGGAAGGCAGTTATCAGTTGCATCATTTGAACTGGACATGTCCAGTGATGTGGGTCTTCGAAGACCCATACTTTAAATAGCGGTAATTGAATACATCAGTGCATGAGTATTGGTTGTGAATTACCTGCATCATTTGTTAAGCTTTAAACACTGGAGGACACTCTGATGGGTATGGGGTTTGTATTATTAATAAAGTATCAATTCTGTCAAAACACACAGTAAAACCGTGTGTTGGTCGTGGGTGACCAACATTGTCCAGGGTATCTAGTCAAAAGTGATGTTGGGGAAAATAAGTGACTTCAACAGATCAGGCATGCTGTTTTTATTATATTTTGTATCATAGATATACCATTGGATATAAGTCCCTATCCCAAGCCCTTCTCCTCACCCTTCTGCCCTTCCCGTCCCCACCCTTGGCCCAATTTCCCTGTGCCTCTGTCTAATTCACAAACTCTGACGTCAACAGTCTTCAGCATGATAAGGTCATCTTTCTGAAGTTTTACAATGATCCCACATTTCTTACATTACTAGAGTGTGCCAGGTTCTTGCATGTCCTTGGATTTCAATGAACAGTTCTGTGTTTTAGAAACTGGTCCTTTGACATCATTGCAACTTGTGCTTTGGTGACATTTGATCTAACTACCAAGGATGAATATTCAGACAGTTTTTGATCAAGAACCCAAAGTGTTAGAAAGACTCCAAAATTGAGCCAGAATAGTTCGATCACTGAATGACAAAACCCCATGCATGAGTACCAAAGTAAAGAGCATTCTTCACAAGTGAATTTGTAGGGAAATGAAAGGTTGAAATCTTTATGAACCTGATGAATGAAAGACTAATGTATGTCTTCACAATTTTCGATATTTTTGAGGATTTGGTGTGTTGACACAGCATACTACAAGCAGACATCAGTATGGTTCTAACAGCTAGTTGCAGACATCAGTTTGCAATAAACAGCTTGTTGCTGATTCGGAGGTCGTGAGTTCAGGTCCCATCAACAGCATTTATTTACTGGATTTTTCACCCCAAGTTGGTTACCATGCACTGTTGAATGTGCAGTGAGCCCAACTGGAACGAGTGAAACCACACAGTCAAGTTTCACCCACTCTTAATGAATGCGTCTGTCAGAGTGCTTCTCAAATTTTCTGACATTGAGATGTCTGTACCTCACAGAGCTGGTCAATGGCAGGGCATAATATGACAGGAAGGATAGAGTACAGCCCTGTCATGTCTCAGACTGAAATGGACCTCCATGTCATCATCGTCATCACTCTCATCCTAAATGATCATTGTTGAAAGTTTCAAATTTTGTGGCTCTTTCAGTGTTTGGCCATTTCTTGTAGGCTGTGACAATAATGACTATTAATGTGATGATGTGTTTGGTTGTTTGTTTTAGGTTGTGACGATCATGACCATCAATGTGATAAAAATTTGTGTCAAGATGAACCTGTGTCACAACTTAAATATTTAATTTTGCATAACGTAACCATTGGTGATTATTCTTTAATGCTTGTTTTATGTGACAAACTTATCACATGGATTTTCATTAAATATCACAATAACATCATCAGTTTGGGGGGTGTCACCAGTTTGTGTGTGTGTGTGTGTGTGTGTGTGTGTGCGTGCGTGTGTGTGTGTGTGTGTGTGTGTGCATATGTGTGTGTGTGTGTGTGTAAGATATAACTTTATTGACATTATTGCCACATACACATTACTCACTGCATACTGGTCCAGTGGTGCTTCATAGAAATCGTTTTCAGTACACACACACACACACACACACACACACATTAGGCAAGTGACCAGAGGAGACACTGCACTGCTGCCGAGTCATTTCAGTGTTTGAGGCGCCTGTTCTGATCCAACATATGCAGGACACCACCTGCTAAGCCCACCATGACGACAAGAATGGGTTAGTTGCGGCGCCAATATGAGTGAGCTCTCCTTCCCTGGAGGGTGCCATGACCATTGAACAACAGCCCCATGAATTTGTCAATACTGGTTATCCAGACAATCGAGCCAAGGCCATAGACATGGAGAGGACATCAAAACTGAGGTCACCATAATAGCAGGACATGAAGGGCCACAGAATTCGAGACTGTTTTTTTTTTAAATGCTGATCGATGAAGATGAGGATGATAAAGATGATATTATGGATTTCCATTCCAGTATGAGACCACATGACAGGGCTGTTCTCTATGCTTGTGTTCATGATATATCCCAGCGTCAACCAGGCCCGAGAGATACAGACACCTACTGTGCTGATCAGGATATTTGAGCAACACTCTCAGAGATTCATCCATTAAATGGATGAAACCCAACTGTATGGTCCCAGTCTTCCCAATTGTGCCAATAGCAAATTCAATGGGGCAGAAGAATCCCCAAAGTAAAGACTCGGATGGACATCGAACCCATGACCTTAAAGCCGGGAGTCCGTGATGCTAACCACTTCGCTACATCGGTTGCTTTGCAGAAGTCTTTTTGTTTTGTTTTGTTTTGTTTTGTCACAATCTTACTGAGAAAATGTCCAGAACTGGAGCTGGGACAGGCAGTTCTTCATCTATCGCAGCTCAAGTATGTAATAGCAGCTTACAAAATAACAAACAGATGAAAATTAAACAAATCGCTACGCATTCCAAACGGAGAAAGCTGTTTGGCTGACCACACAAGCGCACCTGTTACGTAGTGGATAGTCTCGACAAAATAAATATCTATGAGTACAACCTAATTCTGGTGAAAGAAAATAAGCTTGTTTGGATGGTGCCCCGTTTACAACTATAGTGGCCGATTATGCTTCAGTTAAAAATGAGCCTGCTATGAAGAGATACATGTGAGTAATATTGCAGAACGTATTTACCTTAGTTGAAAATGAAAAATCACTAGTTGTGCTAAGAACAGAAGATGTTTGTGACTGGCTGTGCTGTTATTCTCTTTCTCTTCACAACTGCACTGGTAAGACACATCAGCGCGCAAGGAAAGCAGTTACAGCTAGTTACCTCAATACTCCTACTGTACACTGAATGACAAAATTCTGCAGAATGAGTTCTTCATTTAATTGATTAGAAAATAACAGTTGTATCTAATTTACACTTACACACACACACACACACACACACACACACACACACACACACACATATATATATATATATATATATATATGTGTGTGTGTGTGGAAGTGTGTGCACGCGCGTGTGTCTGTTGTTAAGTAGCGGAGAATCTGGCTTGTCATGTTCACACACTTGTGCTATTGCCCTCTATCTTTCAGAGAATGTGTGAGATCTCAGCCAACAAAGGATTAGTTTAGCATAAATATATCTGCCATCATTATCAATCACCACTTTTGTTTAGATGTTGAGTGGAGTTTACAGAACGGTTGGAGACAGTAATACAATGCTAAACAGTTTCAGTCAAATAACTCTTCAGTTTTTCTTATGAATTAAATTACAGTAACTTGGAATATACTTAGCCCAAGTACACATGTGGTGTAGACTTAGTCACACTGTACAAAGCATTCCATCAATCACCAGTATTCATAATTCAACTTAACAGTTTTCACCTAGTACAGGCATACAGTTTTTTACTGATCAGAATTTGTCATTCAGTTATCTTCTTAACAGATAGAATGGTATACTGGCAAAAGTCAGATTGTACGCAAAGAATGGTGGTTAGATTGTTAACAAAGAATCTTAACCACATGGTAATAGCTTTTACCCTGTGGTGGCAAACAAACTATTTCAACAGAATATTCCTTCATCATTTTGATAAATGTCACCAAGTATTAGCACAAAGTTACACTGGCAAACCACATGACATAGATACAATCAATGCATAGATTCAAAATGTGGAAACATAGTTTCAACTTACATTTCTTGGAAGTCAGTGAAGCTTAGGCATGGAGATTTAGAGTAGAGTGAGATGACCGTGCACTCTCTTGTTTACCCCTGGAGTCTTTGTGGCTACACTGTTTTGATCTACAGCTGGTCTCAGGAATCAGTGAATGGGAGGGACTGACTTTCCCCTTTTTATATGCTAAACTGTCAAGTTTCTGTTCCGGTTGACTGTGTGTCACTCAAGACAAAGAAAAAAAAAAAAAAGGGGGGGGGGGGGGGGTGGGGGTCATTCCCACCCCCTACTGTAGAAAGGGACAGTTTCGAACATTCAGAAATATGCATGCTAATTGACCAAGCACTGTTCAACGCAACTGCATCATTTGCAGGCTGCCCGCCTGACTGCTGTTTAGCATAATTTCGTCACGCAGTTTTCACGCACAACCATCAGCATGTGGGGGAGAAAGGAGGAGGGGGGGGGGGGGGGGTGAGCGAGGAGAAGGAAGGAAGTTGACAGTTTCCCTGTAGTATGCCGATTCCTTGCCGATCGCAGAGTGAGTAGATATGCAAGAGAGAGAGAGAGAGAAGGGGGAGCGACAGGTGACATATTCCAAAAATGACGTAAACTATGGGGCTGCTCGCACTTCCAAATGACAGTGGGAGAGTGAGGGGGGGGGGGGGGGGGGGAGGATTTGAGAGGGGAAGGAAAGAGGGGGGGGGGGAGGTGGAGAGTTGGCATAGATTTGAAATCTATGCTGCCGTGTGTGTGTGAAACACAGAGAGAAAAGGGGGGGGGGGGGGGGGGGGGAGGTGGCGCTTGTGTTTGTACAAGAGGGGGTTGGACCAATCAGGTTGAGTTGTCAAGTGACTCGTCACAATCGGTAAACACACCTTTAGCTTCAGTGACAACAGTAAACACACCTTTATCATCAATGACATTGGTTAACACACCTTTAGGTTCAATGACATCGGTAAACACACCTTTAGGTTCAATGATATCGGTAAACATACCTTTATCGTCAATTACATAGGAAAACACACCTTTACCGTCAATGACATCGGTAAACACACCTTTAGCATCAATGATATCGGTAAACTCACCTTTATCGTCAATGACATCGGTAAACACACCTTTAGCTTCAATGACATCGGTAAACGCACCTTTAGCTTCAATGATACTAGTAAACACACCTTTAGCTCCAATGACCTTGGTAAACACACCTTTAGTTCCAATGACATTGGTAAGCACACCATTAACTTCAATGATATTGGTAAACACACCTTCAATGACGTCGCAGGTGGCCGCCAGAAGCCTACACAAAGTGTTTATATTGATCAGGCTATCAGATGCGTGTGTCAGGAATATGATGCAAAGCTTATAACGACTTTCTGGCCTGTTGATGATTGTCACAGAGAAACAGGTCTGGGAATCAAGTCTGCTCATTCCTTTTATCACGATGAACTGCCCACAACATTTCAGAATTCCTAGTTATGTTCACACACACACACACACAAAACACACACACACACACACACACACACACACTATCATATAGAGAGGAATCTGCCAAAACCAGGTAGATCTACGTTACTTTTAAAACTTTCATTTGATATAATTTAATTAAAGTGAGGTGTCTGCAGGTGGAAATTAAAACAAATTTGAAGAACAATTCTTAGTGAGTCTGCCAAAAACAATTCCTTCCCAACGGCCTCGTTTTTATTCAACACCCATTTTGCGCCGAACATGAAAAGATAAGTGATCGCTCATTCTTCGTTTTCATTGTCCTGAACGTTGTTTATCTTGCCTGAAGAAGACCTAAAAGGTCGAAACGCTTTGTGTTTTGTTTTGCGAATTGTGTGTCCTTATTTCTGACGGACTTCCTAAAATTATTCTTAAAATTTGTTTCAATTGATATAATTTCATCCACATATAGAGTGGAATAAACCACAGCCAGGTGGATCTACTTTATTTCTCAAACTTTCATTTGATATGATTTCATCCGTACAATGCAATAAGTCCTTTTGTGTATACATGTGTAGTTTTGCCTTATTTTTTTCTTTTTCATCCACATGTCGACGGGTTGTTTGGTTTCTTTGTTATTTGTTTTGCATTACACATGTCAGCTGACCCAATTGAAGCTTTCTGATCTTCAGCGCTCAAACAGCACTTCATCCTCAGTGTATTTCACCTCTTCCATTTCTTCAGGGGTGACAGACGGTAATTCCAGAGAAATGCCAGAGATATCTAAATCACTTCCGTCAATGGAACGTCGTTTTGTGCCCGCTTTCACGATGCTACGCCGCATTCGGACGATCGGCTGCGGCATCCATTTTTCCTCTGCCAGGCGGCGTTGCTGTCGTCGACACCATGTGCAACAGCACGTGCACCAGCGTCGAACCTGGCGCTCCACCATGCGGCGGATTTTGTTGGTGGTGACGCAGAACAGGATGCAGTTTGCCGAACCCTGAAGGTTGTCACCAAAAGCCTGGACAAGCAAAGACATAAACAAAACGTGAATTGTTTACGTCCTCTCCCTAGAGGCTGGATTAAACAAGTGATGATAAAGAAGAATGTCTTCTGCTCGATCCCTAATCGTAAACGTGCATAGGAACATGAAAAAAAAGCTTACAGTAGTAGAGTCCTGAGGTTTATATCCATCCGATCACAGGCGCCCTATCACGAGTGTTCTGAACTAAACTGTTCGTGTAATCTGCACTTGAACACACACACACACACACACACACACACACACACACACACAACACACACACACACACACCACACACTCACTCACTCACTCACTCAAGTGCCTATTTGAGAGAGAGAGAGACAAACACACAGAAGTCCCTGTAAGCACTTCAAGAAAACGAATGTCTTTCCATGGGAACAAGGAAAAATCAGTATGTGTACCTGGTATTTCAAAGGAAATAAAACAAGGAAACATCAGTAAGCATACCTGGTATTTCAAAGGAAATAAAACAAGGAAACGTCAGTAAGCGTACCTGGTATTTAGAGGAAAGAAAAACAAGGAAACATCAGTAAGCTTTCCTGGTATCTAAAGTAAAAAAAAACAAGAAGAAGAAGAAGGAAACATCAGTAAGCTACCTGGTATTTCAAAGGAAATAAAACAAGGAAACATCAGTAAGCGTACCTGGTATTTCAAAGGAAATAAAACAAGGAAAAATCAGTAAGCTACCTCGTATTTCAGAGGAAATAAAACAAGGAAAAATCAGTAAGCTACCTGGTATTCCAAAGGAAATAAAACAAGGAAACGTCAGTAAGCGTAACTGATATTCCAAAGGAAATATTACGCCATCTCCCAACCAAGGTTGCATGCTGTCTCCTTTTTTTCTTTTCTTTCTTTCTTCCAAAAATGTTAGAACGGTAAAATACACTTTTTATGGAAACATTCTGTCAATATTCTAATAAATAAGAAGCTTTTGACAGTCAGTAACAGTTATCGCCCTGTTGCTTTAACATGCCACACATGCAAGTTGATGGAACGGAATCATACTAAAAACTGACTGTTATTCTTATGAGCAGAACATTTTACTAGTTAATCAAAATGGATTTTGAAAAGGCAGATCCTCAAGTGTATGAAATAAACACATTGAAAGCCGATGTAAAACAACAATTTGCACGACGAAAATACATCCTTGCAATTTCTTTTTTTTTTTTTTTTTTTTAACATAAGAAAATCCTATGAATAAGTGCAGCATAAACGACTTTTCTATAATATAAAGACTGTTACCGAAATGACATTACAATAATGTTAAGGAATTGTTGGCATTTAGATCCATTTAAACAAGAACATAACACTTTTCTTCAAAGGCTAGAACATTTCAAATGGGGCTGCCTCAAGGGTCAATTGTTTCTCTAAGATCCTTTTTCTTTTCTTTTCTATTTTTTTTTAAAAATAGACAAACGTAGACAAACGAATCACAAGACAGTTCGTTTGTCCATGTTTTTAGGCGGAGCCTTATAAATACTTTTTAAAATGTGTTTAGATTTCCGCCTGCAGTCGCCTCACTTTGCACCTAGATCTAATTTCACTTAACATTCTAATGGCAAATCTACCAAAAGATTTATCCAAAGACAGAGTTAGCACCCGCTTATGAAATATGTCTGTTGGTACGAATAACTATGAAACGAAAACTCTTTAAAAGTCTTTGAATTACATAAAAAAATTTTAAAAAAACGTAACTTGCACCGTATAAAATAAATATTTCTTATGATATGAAAATGGGCTTCTCCTGTCAAGAAAAAGGCATATATTGATTTTCAATTCTAGGTATGACCCACAAAACTTCCTATTACTTCCTTTAGAAGGCACTGCAATAAAACATGTCTGTCAAAAGTGTGCTAGATGTTATCTTAACTTAAAGTTTTTGATGAAGTCAGCATATTGATCGCACTTTAAATAAAGTACGGAAAACTTTAAAGTTTGTTAAAATCATAAACAAGCAGAACTGGATGTGAAATACAAACATGTTAACTTTTTATTAATCAACGGCACTTGTGCACTCAAAGCTGACCAAGTTCTTGAAGAATTTTTGGCGCACCATGACAACCATTGAATAGCAGAGCATTGACTGTAAAGCTTACAAACTGGCCTTTCCAGTCCCCCCCCCCCCCCCCCCCCCCCCCCCCGCGCACCACCCACCCACCACCCCACCCCACACACCACACCCACCACCTGGAACAACACACTCACAATCATGTTTTCATCGCAGCACTGACTGCGAAAAACATGTTCTAAATTCTATAAAGATTTTTCACGCAACCACTTCTGTTCAAAAACATATGTTTTAAATTCGTAAAAAGACTTTTAGAAACTATCTGAAAGTAATCTGTTAAATCGAAAGACAAATCGTACGCTTTTAACCTTCTAAAGGTTCCAAAATAAATGAAAACGAAATCATCACACTTAAAACAAAAACAAAACAAAACCAAAACAACAACAAACAAAAAAAAAAAAAAAAAAAAAAAAAACACGGGATTCGGTTCCAGGACAATCTGAAAGGATTTACTGAAAAATCAGTCTTTCTTTTTTTTTTTTTTTTTTTGTCTTTAACGGACAGTTCAAGTACAAGATGGCTCTTTAACGGACGGTTCAAGTACAAGATGGCGGTAAGGCAGGACCAGGGTCCATCATATCCGCTTTAAAAGTGGAGAACTTTTTTTCCCCAGAGAATTCTCAACTTTAAGCACTGAGCTGGCTGCCATCATAATGTTTTAAAATAATTCTGTTTGTGTTCCTATAAATATCTGACAGCTTCAGGTGTGCACAGATTCTAAATCTGTTCTTGTTCATTGGATGTAGTCTGCAATTTAAAAAGTCTGTGTCGAAACAACAACAGAAACAGATTACATAATACATAATTTTACCGTTAAATGCATCACAGTCATTTCTGTAGGGTACTCGTTGTGGAATATCAGCAAATGAAAGGGTTGACCTGGCTGCGAGAAGGGCAGCCCGATACCTGAACGGGACTGTTCCCTTTGATAATCCTTTAAGCCTGACAGAATACTCTAAGACATGAAGCTTCAGATGAAGTTTCAGAAACATGTTAATTAGCCCAGATACCTAAGATTGTCACAACTGGGACACTCAAAAAGCATTACAAAGCTTGCTTCTCTGTCCAGAAAGATTAGAAAATTAGTGTATAGAATGCCTCAACGCCCATCTTGCGCCAAAGTGGATGGAGATAAGTGATTGCTCGTTCATTTTCGTTGTCCTGAGTGTTGTGTATTTTGCCAGAGAAGACCTAAGAGGTCGACACGCGTCGTGTTTTGTCTTGTGATTCGTTTGTAAACGTTTTTCGGCGGAGCTTTATCAATATTTTTTTTTTTTTCAAATCTGTATAGAATGCGTTTTCATGCACTTCGAAAAGATTTCTATGAAAAATCAGTGAGTATCACTAATTATCTTACTGTCCGAGAGCAAATGATTCATTTTTCAAGTCTGGCGTTTCTATTTTATCTGATGCATCCACTCCGATGTTCCTGTCCAGAATGTTGAATGACTATCCATTTCTTTACCCGATTTGCGAATGTTTGTTACACAGTCCAGAGGGTATTAAATCTATAATGATTGCACGTTCGCTCTTTTCTAACGAGTCTGCGAATATCAGTTTTTTTAATCTATTATTTTACCTCGTAATTGTGATTGTAAACACACTCATATACGCATATAGATCTTTGGTCATCTCTCATCATCGTTTCAGATGGTTGTACATACAAGACATTTATCAAACTCAAAGCATACAACCAGTATCACACAGATTCAAAGGCACGTTCCATGTCCTCTAATACATCGTCTGACATCACTTTTCGTGGAAAGACATTAAGCTGAAGAACAATAACATGCATGGATATGGAACATTGTAAATTAAACAAACAAAATAACTGTGCATCCTTAGATTTAGATTTTGTTCTTTCCAAAGATTAGCTCCAGTGTTCTTAGTTTAATAAATGTAGATAATACATACTACCTTGACCAGTTCCATTTTGATTCTCCTTTCATCCTTGAGCTTAAAGCAGGATAGAAAATGAAATCTATGTAAGTCTGCTTAGAAAGATGATCTCAATTATTTACTCACCTGAGGCGAGGCATTCCAAGTTAAGAACGTCCGGTCTCACGGAATGAAATCAGTTTTCTGATTCTTCTATTCGGAGCTCGATCAATATTCCATAATCAAACTATCAGCAGTATCATTACTAAAAAAAAATCTGACCCTTTTTGAAGCATCCAGCAACACATTAAATCACAATTTATGCGCTACTTAAAAAAATTCAATAAAAAATGTTGGGATGTGCTGACCCTGATGATAAGCAGCCAGTCAAAGGCTCGGAGATGGCGCTTAGTCGGGTATTCAGTGAACAGGAAGTGCGCCGTGCCCCAGACACGCAGGAGGCAGTAGATGAAGGGCACGAAGCGAAGTTGTCTGGCGGCGCTCTCTGTGGTCATCTGCTCTATCATGTCGTCGGTGCTGCTGACTGGGCTCATACCTTTCGGCTTCTTCCCTGGCTGAAATCACCACCAGAAGTGTTGAACACCCTGACAAGCTGCTTTATCTCCTTTCTCATATATCTCTGCCTGTGCATGCATCCGAGTGTGTGTGTGTGTGTGTGTGTGTGTGTGTGTGTGTGTGTGTGTGTGTGTGTGTGTGTGAATTTGGGGGGGGGGGGGGGGGGAGTAGTTTACAGTGTGAGTGAGTGACGTCACAGGGACTGTGACCATTGCTTACACAGGACGGTTGTTCTGATCGGTTTTAAGAGGAGGGGGAGTCCGAGATGCGTTTTTGTTACGTACTCTCTGCAGCAGTTTGAATCGCTGCTGGGGAAGAAAAAAGTTTGACATGATGTTTAGCAGACAGGGTCGGATATTTCCAATTGGTAGCCTACATCTACAACCAATTAGTCGTCTGGCACAAGAAACACACACACACACACACACACACACACACACACACACACACACACACACACATTCGTTTCAAGCTAAGAAGATCGTTTCAATGTGTGTAATACATTTCAAGCGAATGTACAACATAGCCGGCGGACCTACTAAGTATTGCCCCCCCCCCCCCCCCCCCCCCTCACTCACACCAGCCGTCATCATTCTCCTCCCCATCCTCCTGCTCCCGCCCAACGAACCTGACAACATAAGGAGCAGTTGATGACAACGAAGAGGACGAGGCAGACGAAGTAGGCGGCGATGACCCAGCCCTCTATGGTCATGAAGCTCCACTGCAGGGTGTTGGTGACACGGTCACTGATCCAGCACACCGACGGGTGATGAAAATACAGGATGTCCGTGATGTCATAGCCGAACACGTCAGAGTTGCGGCCCACCATAGCAACAAGCACTGTAACACACACACACACACACACACACACAGAGTTTCAGTTTCATCAATAAGGCGTCAGTGCGTGCGGACTAGTCTCCATATACGCTGTACCACATCCGCTAAGTTTTGAGACCACACTGCGCACTTCATGCGGCGGTCAAGGAAACAAAAGGCACTCGGCTAGGACGTGGAAAATCATGGATCGACAGGCAGAAGACAATATACAGCTTGTGTGCCAGTTAGCAGAACTCAAAGAAGCGATGGAAAGGGAAAAGTATGTAGACCATCAGAAACACCTCTACCAAATTGCCATCGCTCCAGAACTTGGAAGACACTATCGAGAATGGCCAGAAGGCAAAACCAACGCAGAAATTCAGATGAAGGAAGAAGATCTTGGCACAAAAGATGATGTTGTAATATACACTGACGGTTCTGTCACCAAGGTAAGTCAGACTGGGGATACATAGTGAAGCAAAATGGCTGAACGATCAAAGAAGACAATGGCGCGCACAGTTTAACGACTTCAAGTCTAACAATGGAGGTAGAAGCAGTGACACAAGCACTCCACTGGCCTTCATCCACAGGCCAGTTTAAAACTCAACAAGCCATGATACTGACTGACTCCATGAACCTGTTTCAGAAAGTGAAGAGTAGAATGGGAAGCCCTGCTTGGAATGAACTTATGCGCAGCCAACTGAGATAAGACTCTGAATCTCTCAGGGCCCCCAGCGTATACTGTAGATGTGTGCGCGCTGGTGTGTGTTCATCAGTGGGATGATGCAGGTATGTTAATTTGAGAGTCCACGCAAGCCTTGGTGTGTGAGTGTGTGTGAAAGAGTGTGTGAGTGAGTGTGTGTGTGTGTGTGTGTGTGTGTGTGTGTGTGTGTGTGTGCGCGGGGGGGGTGGGGGGTGTTCTTATTATGTGTGTGCGTGTGTGTGTGTGCGCACGCGTGCGCATGCACGTGTATGTTGTATTTGATGTTCTTGTTCTTGATTCTAAGTCATCTTCTGAACATTCAGTTCCCGCAAACAATAAAAGGCGCGCGCGCGCACACACCACACACACACACACACACACACACGCACACACACACAGAGGTGCGCGTGTACATGCGCTCGCTCCTATGCACACACATTATGCATATGTGTGCATGTGCACATCCACACTCACACGCGTGCGCACACACACGCATACAAATGAACGCGCACGTGCATACACACACGCACATGCGTACACACCCACATACAAAGACATACACATACACACATATGTACACATACGTATGCAGATACGTGTGTATGCTCACACAAACCCACTAATCACACATACACATGCACTTCTGCACACGCACACACACGCGAACAACACGCAGGCACACACGCGCACACACATACACATATGCGCACTACACACACACGCGCGCGGGCGCCGTGTGCGCACACATACACACACAAGTGCGTACACACACACACACACACACACACACACACACACACATACACTCATGCATAGCCTACGTATACATGCACATCATGCACACACACATGCGCTCGCGCACACACATGGGCCCGTGCCCACACATCCATACACACACATGTCACATGTGTAAATTCACTACACACACAAACAGTGATTTAAAAAAAAAAGGCACAACCAATGCTAGGTAGGCACTCAAGGTCTGACCAGCGCATTGGGCTAATGCGTAGGTCAGACATCTGCTAAGTCGTAGCCTCGAGACCCTCTTCTTAAATTCTCTCATCGTAGTCATTATTTCATTTATCCATTCACACACACACACACACACACACACACACACACACACACACGCGCGCGCGCGCGCGCGCGCGCGCGCGCGGTCGCTCTATTGGAGGTTCACTGAGAGAACGAGTCCTGAACATGCATAATGCAGGCCATTCAGATGTGTCTGCAGACTACTTTTTTTAAAAATGACAACGATAAAGCAGTATCATCAGCAAACATGATGAGAAACTATTCAGACATGCCAGATCTCAGCTGAATCAACGTCTGTCATGACTGATAACGTAGGAAAATAATTCCTTTATTAGAGGATTATTAAAGATAGGCTATTAAAAATCTCTGTTTTAGCACCTGTAGACACTCAAAATAGTCTGCACGCGTCATGAATTTGGAAAGTTACTGTAAACGCCATGAATTTGACACGAGTTACTGTACACGCCATGAATTTGACAGCGTTACTGTACACGCCATGAATTTGACAGCGTTACTGTACACGCCATGAATTTGACAGTTACTGTACACGTCATGAATTTAACAGCGTTACTGTACACGTCATAAATTTGACAGTGTTACTGTACACATCATGAATTTGACAGCGTTACTGTACACGTCATGAATTTGACAGTTACTGTACACGTCATGAATTTGACAGTTACTGTACACGTCATGAATTTGACAGAGTTACTGTACACGTCATAAATTTGACAGCGTTACTGTACACGTCATGAATTTGACAGCGTTACTGTATACGTCATAAATTTGACAGTTACTGTACACGTCATGAATTTGATAGCGTTACTGTACCCGTCATGAATTTGACAGCGTTACTGTACACGTCGTGAATTTGACAGAGTTACTGTGCACGTCGTGAATTTGACAGCGTTACCGTACACGTCGTGAATTTGACAGAGTTACTGTACACGTCATGAATTTGACAGTGTTACTGTACACGTCATGAATTTGACAGCGTTACTGTACACGCCATGAATTTGACAGCGTTACTGTACACGCCATGAATTTAACAGCGTTACTGTACACGCCATGAATTTGACAGCGTTACTGTACACGTCATGAATTTGACAGCGTTACTGTACACGTCATGAATTTGACAGCGTTACTGTACACGTCGTGAATTTGACAGCGTTACTGTACACGTAATGAATTTGACAGCGTTACTGTACACGCCATGAATTTGACACAGTTACTGTACACGTCGTGAATTTGACAGCGTTACTGTACACGCCATGAATCTGACAGAGTTACTGTACACGCCATGGACTTGACAGTTACTGTACACGTCATGAACTTGACAGTTACTGTACACGTCATGAATTTGACAGCGTTACTGTACACGTCGTGAATTTGACAGAGTTACTGTACACACCACGAATTTAACAGTTACTGTACACGCCATGAAGTTGACAGCGCTACTGTATACGCCATGAACTTGACAGCGTTACTGTATACGCCATGAATTTCACAGCTTTACTGTACACGCCATGAATTTGACATGTGTTACTGTACACGTCATGAATTTGACAGCGTTACTGTACACGTCATAAATTTGACAGTTACTGTACACGCCATGAATTTGACAGAGTTACTGTACACGTCATGAATTTGACAGCGTTACTGTACACGTCATGAATTTGACAGAGATACTGTACACGTCATGAATTTGACAGCGTTACTGTACACGTCATGAATTTGACAACGTTACTGTACACGCCATGAATTTAACAGAGTTACTGTACACGTCATGAATTTAACAGAGTTACTGTACACGTCATGAATTTAACAGAGTTACTGTACACGTCATGAATTTGACAGAGTTACTGTACACGTCATGAATGTCACAGCGTTACTGTACACGCCATGAATTTGTCAGCGTTACTGTACACGCCATGAACTTGACAGAGTTACTGTACACGCCATGAACTTGACAGAGATACTGTACACGCCATGAACTTGACAGAGATACTGTACACGCCATGAACTTGACAGAGATACTGTACACGCCATGAACTTGACAGAGATAGCCTACTGTACACGCCATGAACTTGACAGAGTTACTGTACACGCCATGAACTTGACAGAGATACTGTACACGCCATGAACTTGACAGAGATAGCCTACTGTACACGCCATGAACTTGACAGAGTTACTGTACACGCCATGAACTTGACAGAGATAATGTACACGCCAATATATTTGGATCGTTTCATGCAGGTGCAAAAATTAGCACACTATTGGATTGGTTTGTTTAATGTATACACATATGTCTTACACAGTCCTTTTTTGAATGTACACTTGTCTGCTTTTTTCTTCTTGTTTGCTGCTTTTTTTTCTCTTTCTTTTTTTTCATTTTGCTGCCATGTGAGTGGATGTACGATATTTTGATATAATAATTCTTAATACAGGTAGGCCTACTGTGAACTGGCATTCATCAAACAGCTATGGTTTTCTTGTCTAGAACCACACACACACACACACACACACACACACACACACACACGTGCCGAACAATAGAAAATTACCATAATTTGATTACATCGATCTTTCTTCTTCATCGGTTTCTTTCATTTATGCTTTTGCTTCTGAAATGATCCGACTCGTTCTTACCCGGAACGCCGAAGCAGAAAGCGTAGAAGACATACACCATCTGATTGGCCAGCACCGTGGCGCGAAGGCTGAAGAAGAGAAAGAGATACACTGTCAGTGCGCATGTCCACAGGGCGCTGGACACGTGACCGAGAACTGCCGTCATGGCAGCACTTTGACAGTAGTACTTCCGCTCATCAGGGAATTGTAAAGTTTTGTAGTACGTAGCAACCTGTTGAAGAATAACAAGAATGACAAATGAATGCACAGGCAAAATAAACACTTGTTAGAAATGAAAAACACACACAATCGAACACAAACAAACAAACGAACAAAAAATTGACAAATCTTGACAATGGCTGTGAAAGACATACACAGCCCAACTGAAAGAAATCAAGGCCACTCTCTCTCTCTCTCTCTCTCTCTCTCTCTCTCCTGTGTGTGTGTGTGTGTGTGTGTGTGTGTGTGTGTGTGTTTGCTTATCTGTTACTCTTGGAAATAAAGATTATCACCATCATCATCATCTCACTCTCAGCAAGACGAACTTTAAACAGCAGAGGAAAAGAAACGCTGGCAATATTTGGTGAATACGATGTTCAGAATGGCTGTACGCGGCCCCCGTCTCCTGTCAAAAGTGTCCTCAACACTGGTGCCAGAACACAAGAGTTTTCCTTCCAAATCAGATCGTAGTCGTGGTTCAACAGGCAGCAGTGTCTGTTGTCCACTTTTACAGCTTACTGGCAGTGACCCTGTCGCGTACGTGGGGAATGTCCCTCTCAAGTAAAAAAAAATGCAGAGACGCACAGAACACCAGTGACTTCAAAACGTACGTTTATGTCCCTATGTGCCCCTGTGCTCTCCGTCCTTGCTCTTACCTCCAGTCTCGTGAATTCTATGGTGAAGGGAAGATAACTGCGTTTGACATGTACCGGGACAACACGCCGATCCCACGTACTGATGAGTGTGCTCCGTCAAGAAGCAAAGGCACGTCATTTAACACGAGCCTACAGACAGTGACATTAGATGAAGGAAAATGTATAGACGATAGAAAATGTCGACTAAACTTGGGGGGGGGGGGGGGGGGGGGGGGGGGAGGGGGATGGACTTTGTATGCTGTGATGTGCCACAAAACGTGACACAATCACCACACATAAATTTAGCGACACTGACACTTCAGAAGGGAGAGAACCGACCTCATACACGCTCCTTGTTAAAATTTTGTGCGACAGACGACCCAACTTTGTTGCAACATAATGGAAAGGATATCACATCAGCGAGAAAATAATGGCAGCATAAAAACCATAAGTAGCATTCTCAGCAGTTTTCAGTATTATGCAGAAGACTGACTGTGTTCAGTCCTAGATGTTTCTACTTCTCTAGTCCCCGGATACTTGTGAGGGGAGATACACATACGTCAGAGAAATTCTAAATGGAGATTTAAAAAAAAAAATGTCCCGACCGCAATTGAACCAACAGAAGAATTGTCGGATATTTCATGTACCAGGCCTAATTACCACGCTATGGATTCCATATTATCAATATCCGAGGAAGTGCACAACATTTCAACTATGGACAATCAAAATTAATAATGTAGTTATGTGACACTCACAGATGCTCTTTTGGTGGTATTACAGTGCTAAACTCGTCTGATTTGGACTAATGAAAACTAATCAGTTCCTTGCCTTCAAAACTGTTTTTCCATGTATCGCTCAGAATTAAAAACCGTCTTAACTTACTTTTCGTCTGTTTGCGCGAATCATTCAACATGATGTGGTCTGTCTCCAGTTAGTGTGAATACATTCCAAATCCAGACCGTCTCAACGGGAGACAGTGTGGTCTTAAGTTCTTAGAGATGAACTGTTCTCTGTAACTCATGGGTTGGAAAGCCAGATTGGTATGTAATTCGAGTTTAACACATACATATGCACATGCGAGACATGCACGCATGCCTGCACGCACGTGGCACGCACACACACACACACACACACACACACACACACACACACACACACACACACACACACAAGAGAACAACAGTTAGTTACAGATTCTTACTTGCAAAATTGCCGAAATATTTTCCACGAAGTTGGCAACAGTGAGACACACCAGTAACTTTCTGGCTGTCGTGCGAACCTCCGGGTACATCAGGTACAGCAGCACGGTGACCAGACAGCCACAGATAGACATCATACAAGTCAAGTTGGTGATGATGACGTAGGCAGCATCCAGTGGCGTCAGTGTGACGTTAGCGTGATACAAAGTGACGTTACGCATGGTGATCAGGTGGCGGTCCAAGATGATCTCTCAGGAGTGGGAAATGTGATTTTTAATATTTTGATCTGGGTTTTGTTGTTGCTATTCCGATTTGTTAATGGATCAATGGTATGTTATCCTTTTGGTCCTTAGTGTTCATCCGCACAAAGTGTTTCTGGCCAGCTGAAATAAGACACACCTTTTTACAAATGGAAGAATCTCTCTCTCTCTCTCTCTCTCTCTCTCTCTCTCTCTCTTGTATGTATGTGTGGGACTGACCACTGGTTTTCTAATTTTTAGACCTATTGGTTTTGGATTACAGTTTTATAAAATATCAACACGACCGCAATAATGGCAAATGACACAATTGGAGAAGAGAGAGAGAAGAGAGATGTAGAGAGAGAGAGAGAGAGAGAGACAGACAGACAACAGACAGACAGACGCAGACAGACGAGAGAAGAAAGGCAGACAAAAGCCTACGCAAAAGGTGACTAAAACAGCCCGCAACGTTGCTGTAAACAGCCACAATGTGCAGTGAAAACCGAAAAAAGGTTCAAAGTAACGCATCTTACGATACAGAACACAATCAGACAGGTCAATTTCCGACAAAGGCCTATTACAGACATAACAAACTACAGATAGAAGAAATATACAAAACAATACTCCCCAGAACACAGTCAGCACGAAAATGACAATGTTTGACACAGAAATGGCTCAGCTAGGACAGTTCAAAAGAGAGCTGAAGAGAGAGAGAGAGAGAGAGAGGGGGGGGGGGGGGGGGACAGAAGGAGAGGTATGGGGGAGGGTGGCAGGGATGTAAGAAGTGAGCAACCAAGAACTAGGCGCGGCACACATTGCATTGAAAGGTGTCTGTCTGATCGAGTTCGACTCCTAGGAATTTGAAAGTCGATTTGAAACCAATTTAATCGCCATCAATGTCTACTCATCCACTTGCTCGCCTATTTAATTCGTTAAAGTGGGTCAACCAGACTGATTTCGGTTTTGTCAGTGGTTTGCATGAATCTTCCGTTGTTCATCCGGAAGAGAACATTGTCAGTGCGTAGCTCAACACTAGACTGAACATCACATTGAATGGTACACTTTTGTCAACACAGTGTCATCTGCATACGAACGAAAGTCACAACCGTGTGCTGAAATAGTCTCGGACAAAGACTGAGAATAAAGAAAGCGTGAAAAACACAGGTCACAACACAAAGCCCTGGGGAACGCCATACAACGGGGGCTTTGGGCACACATAAAACAGTCGATGGCAACTGACTCATAACGACCATATTTATATGCATGAATGCACACACATACATAAAACGCGCGTGCGCGCGCGCGCACCCGGTCGCTCACACACTCAAACGCACACACAAACACGCGTGCGCGTGTGCGTGGGCGCGTTACTTCTATACACACTCATCTACATGTGTGTCCATTCTAGCTTGACATACTCTCGGACATTTATGTGTGAATGGTTTCCTAAACTGATATACGTCTCTCTCTCTCTCTCTCTCTCTCTCTCTCTCTCTCTAGTTGCACCCCCTCTTAAACATGTTAATGAGCGAGTTTTGTTACTGTTTCCGGATCAGCTGTGTCTGACGTTCTTTATTCCCTCGGAGTCCTTCCGTTACCCCTTCTTCCCTTGGTGCTAGGTAGGGCAACTCTGGGGTCAAACCTTGATTGGTGGCTATGGGCGATTGACTCCTCACCCCTTCTTCCTTTTCACGTACATTGACGTTTCCTCTGTGCATGTATCAGTCTCTTCCCCCTTCCCCTCTTGTGAATTACCTGTAGCTTAAGAATACATTTGTTCCTGTCTTGGCTTGTTTGTTTATGGTATTAATTGCCCTTGTGCATTTAATGACGTGATTGGCTCATGTCTTTCCTCTCCTCCACCCCTTCTTTTCTTATTATACTTCTGTTCATTCCCTCTGCCTGCCCCCCCCCCCCCCCCTCCCTTCTCTAACCCCGCTTACCCTCCTTTTCTCCGCCTGTCTTCCCTCACCATTCTCTATCACAGACAAGTACACACTCAGTGAGACAGACACGCGCTCTTCCCTTCTTTGCTGTGTTTGAGAACTGACCTGACTGTTCCTCTGCTCTTTCACACACTGTCATTTTCATGTGATCTGGGTGATATTGCTTTGCGATTTTTTTTTCTATGCATGTTATTTGTTGCGTCTGAAGATGTGCTCGTCGGTTTCATATTTTGTATTTAACAATCAGCGCTATGTGGGGCCCTCTCTTTGTTTTTCAGTGTGTATTTTGGCTGCACCATAGGCATCACTTATCTAGCTGTTACACGCCGCTGTGCACAATTAGTCTTGCTACAGCGTTCTTCTCTTTACGTTGTACTACCACTGTTCTAGTTCTTACGATAAGTTGTCTGTGCAGTTTTACATTTATTTATGTACATTGGATCACCATTGCTGTAATCATTAAACCCAGTTACGTACATTTTATTACCACTGGTCTAATCATTACATATAGCTACACTGATTCTAATACCTCCAGTCTAATTATTACACTCAAGGTTGTACCACCATTCGTCTAACTGGTTCATTCAGAAAAAATGGTTTAGATTTTAGTGTAACTGGTAACGTAACACCATAAACTGTTTACACCATGCACATTATCATAAAGTAAACGTTGTAACATAGAATTTTTTTTCCATTTTCACCATCATTTTAATCTAAGATTTTAAAAAAAGATGATGCTGGAATATTCCTAGATTATAGTCTACCGCAGGACAGCAGTCAAAATCAAAACATAACACTTGCAGCAATGGAAGTACAACAAAGAGCTTTCCGTTCGTGAATATGGCTGACGAAATGAAATGGCCTACTTGTAGCGATGAGCGAAACCGTCTGTACATCAGTCGGTCTGGACACTGACCAGCCACAGTCTGTACATCAGTCGGTCTGGACACTGACCAGCCACACCACACACTGACCAACACACACACACACACTGGGCAGGTGCTCCGTACGACTGAAACAGAGAGGAGTGGGTCAGAGTCTAGTTGATGCTCTGCTACTCGCTCACTCAGGCTGCGTTCAAACTGACAAAGCTTTGATCACAAAGGCCTGCTATGGTTCATAGTGTCTGTTAGGTTCACTGGCTGAAAACTACACCTGGGAGTCTGAAATGTGTAAACTTAAAGACTTTTGAATCCATAACAGGAACATGAAGAAAATACAGAAAATGTCACGCTGAAGCTAGAAAAGCTAGTGAAACATTAAGGAGAAAAAATAAAGCACAAATATAGAAAAAAAAAGTAGCGAAACGGAGGAGAAGGTGGGGAAAGGCAAGGAAAGTTAGAAAGACATGGAAAAGTATGCAAAAGCTGGCAAGCTTAAGTACAAATCGAAAACGTATAGAAAAATAGGGAAAGGTATGGACAAGATTATGACAGTTCAAAAAGAAGAATCTGGCTGAAAATGAAAAAAAAAAGGGAAAAAAAAAAGAAAAAGATAAAGGAAGATGAAAAAATGCTGCCAAAACGAGGAAAAGTTGGAAAAGTCAAGTAAGACAAGTTGAAAATTAGATAAAAGAAGGAAAGATGAGGGAAAGGGAAAGGTAGATAAGAAAGAAAAAAAGGAAGAAAAAAGGAATAGGGAGCAGGGGAAATGAGGAGGAAAGTGAAAAGATGAGGAAGGGGAAATGGGTAAGAGCAGGACAAGGTAGCGAAGGGTAGGACACAATGGAAGAAAACAACAAAAAGCAGGACAAGGTAGCGAAGTGGTAGGACACAATGAGAAGAAAACAACAACAACAAAGCAGGACAAGGTAGCGAAGGGTAGGACACAATGAGAAGAAAACAACAACAACAAAGCAGGACAAGGTAGCGAAGGGTAGGACACAATGAGAAGAAAACAACAACAACAAGAGGACAAGGTAGCGAAGGGTAGGACACAATGAGAAGAAAAACAACAACAAAGCAGGACAAGGTAGCGAAGGGTAGGACACAATGAGAAGAAAACAACAACAACAAAGGGCAGGAGGGACAAGGTAGACA
>CM065726.1:8309785-8352285 GCA_033310375.1 Conus canariensis
GGGTAATGGTGTAGAGGGCGGAAGGGGTATTTTTTCTTCATTATCAAGTGGAATCTCTGTGATGTGTGTCTGAATGATATGGAGCCTTGTGTATTTACATTTGTGTATTCTCTTTGTTCTGGAGAAGATTCTCTCTAATAGTGCAAGCACAAGTGCATGTGAGCGTGTGTGTGTGTGTGTGTGTGTGTGTGTGTGTCTATGTATGTGTGTGTGTGTGTGTGTGTGTCTGTGCATGTATAAGTGGTCTTTGTATGTGTGTGCGTGTGGGTGTGTGTGTGTGTGTGTGTGTGTGTGTGTGTGTGTGTGTGTGTGTGTGTGATTATTTTTACGTCTTTCCACATTTGTATATCTCTATCTATATATGAAGTCTGATGCCAAGGAGATCTTCTGTGGCCCTTTTGGTGGAGGAGATTTTTTCCACCCTCGGTGTATCCATGAAGGACAGGGGTGGGGGTGGGGGGTGGGGGGAGCTTTGATGTGTGGGAGTGGATGCCCTTGCTGGTGGTCAAGTGGGACTTCTTGTTTAGAAAGAGCAAAGCAGACCTTGGTGCAGAGTGCTGCTGACGACCCTTTCACCACACCTAGAGACTTGGCCATTTCACGACAAAACTTGTGCACATGTGTAAGGCACCATTCTGTTTACTCACGTTACCATTTGTGAATTTGATTAGAAAAATTATTGTTGCCATGATGCTTTGCATTCTCAGCTGTCTCCTCTCCATTTGCTTCCTTCTCCCCCTCCTCTTTCCCTTCTGTCTCTTTCTACCTCTGCTGTCAGCACGGTTGGTTTGTGTATATGTACACATTGTGTGCGTTCAACTCTTTGTGGCGTCATTTGGTTATATACCATTTTCCTATTTCTGTGTATAAGCTTTTCAATGCCATGATAAGATTCTTAAAATTGAACATGTTCATTAATATTGTTGATTTACAATGAAGAGCTACTCGCGCTTACTCGGCTTATACGGTGTACAGGTGAACACCAGTCAACCAACCAACCATTTTTTTTTGGTAAACTTGCTCCGGTAACTGGAGTTGTAAAAACTATGATTGGACAAAAAAACAGTCCTTCACAAACACTAATAAATATTCATTAGCTTTCAGTACAAATTTTACATTGTAAAGTTAATGGACAGTGGTGCTCTTCTTTCTCTTTCTCCAGATGCGATGCTCTCTTTCATCATGTACTTTTTATTCAGGCCTCTGATATGTGATATTATGTCTCATCACCAGTCCTACTCTGTCTCATCACCAGTCCTACTCTGTCTCATCACCATCACCAGTCCTACTCTGTCTCATCACCAGTCCTACTCTGTGTCATCACCAGTCCTACTGTGAGTCCTACTCTGTCTTTTCACCAGTCCTACTCTGTATCTTCACCAGTCCTACTCTGTGTCATCACCAGTCCTACTCTGTCTCATCACCAGTCCTACCCTGTGTCATCACCAGTCCTACTCTGTATCTTCACCAGTCCTACTCTGTGTCATCACCAGTCCTACTCTGTCTCTTTACCAGTCCTACCCTGTGTCATCACCAGTCCTACTCTGTATCTTCACCAGTCCTACTCTGTGTCATCACCAGTCCTACTCTGTATCTTCACCAGTCCTACTCTGTGTCATCACCAGTCCTACTCTGTTCTTCACCAGTCCTACCTGTGTCATCACCAGTCCTACTCTGTATCTTCACGTCCTACTCTGTTCATCACCAGTCCTACTCTGTCTTCACCAGTCCTACCCTGTGTCATCACCAGTCCTACTCTGTATCTTCACCAGTCCTACTCTGTGTCATCACCAGTCCTACTCTGTTCTTTCACCAGTCCTACTCTGTGTCATCACCAGTCCTACTCTGTCTTCTACCAGTCCTACTGTCTCATCACCAGTCCTACTCTGTATCTTCACAGTCCTACTCTGTCTCATCACCAGTCCTACTCTGTATCTTCACCAGTCCTATCGTCTCTTTACAGTCCTACTGTCTCACACCAGTCCTACTCTGTTCTTCACCAGTCCTACTCTGTCTCATCACCAGTCCTACTCTGTCTTCACCAGTCCTATTCTGTCTCTTTACCAGTCCTACTGTCTCAACACCAGTCCTACTCTGTTCTTCACCAGTCCTACTCTGTCTGTCTCACCAGTCCTACTCTGTCTTCACCAGTCCTATCTGTCTCATTCACCAGTCCTACTCTGTCTTCACCAGTCCTATTCTGTCTCTTTACCAGTCCTACTGTCTCAACATCCAGTCCTACTCTGTTCATCACCAGTCCTACTCTGTCTTGTCTTCACCAGTCCTACTTTCTTCACCAGTCCTATGTGTCTCTCCAGTCCTACTCTGTCATCATCCATTCTATTGTCTTCTTGCCATCAGTCTTTTATCATCTCTCTCTGTGTCATCATCAGTTCTATCCTGTCTGTGTCATCATCAGTTCTATCCTGTCTCTGTGCATCATCAGTTTTATCCTGTCCTGTGTTATCATCAGTCCTATCCTGTCTGTGTGTCTTCATCAGTTCTATCCTGTCTCTGTCATCATCAGTTCTATCTGTTGTGTCATCATCAGTCTTTTATCCTTGTCTGTGTGTTATCATCAGTTCCTATCCTGTCTCTCTGTGTCTTCATCAGTTCTATCCTGTCTCTGTGTTCATCATCAGTCTATCCTGTTCTCTGTGTCTTCATCAGTTCTATCCTGTCTCTGTGTCATCATCAGTTCTATCCTGTCTCTGTGTCATCATCAGTTCTATCCTGTCTCTTGTCATCATCAGTTCTATCCTGTCTCTGTGTCATCATCAGTTCTATCCTGTCTCTCTGTTCATCATCAGTTCTATCCTGTCTCTGTATCTAGTTCTATCTTGTCATCATCAGTTCTATCCTGTCTCTCTGTATCATCATCAGTTCTATCCTGTCTCTCGTGTCATCATCAGTTCTATCCTGTCTCTTTTGTGTCATCACCATTTCCCATCCTGTCTGTGTCATCATCAGTTCTATCCTGTCTCTCTGTGTCATCATCAGTTCTATCCTGTCTCTCTGTGTCATCATCAGTTCTATCCTGTCTCTCTTGTCATCATCAGTTCTATCCTGTCTCTGTGTCATCATCAGTTCTATCTGTCTCTGTGTCATCATCAGTTCTATCCTGTTTGTGTCATCATCAGTTCTATCCTGTCTCTCTGTGTCATCATCAGTTCTATCCTGTTTCTCTGTGTCATCATCAGTTCTATCCTGTTCTCTGTGTCATCATCAGTTCTATCCTGTCTCTCTGTGTCATCATCAGTTCTATCCTGTCTCTCTGTGTCATCATCAGTTCTATCCTGTCTCTCTGTGTCATCATCAGTTCTATCCTGTCTCTCTGTGTCATCATCAGTCCCATCCTGTTTCTCTGTGTCATCATCAGTTCTATCCTGTCTCTCTGTGTCATCATCAGTTCTATCCTGTCTCTCTGTGTCATCATCAGTTCTATCCTGTCTCTCTGTGTCATCATCAGTCCCATCCTGTCTCTCTGTGTCATCATCAGTTCTATCCTGTCTCTCTGTGTCATCATCAGTTCTATCCTGTCTCTGTGTGTCATCATCAGTTCTATCCTGTCTCTCTGTGTCATCATCAGTTCTATCCTGTCTCTGTGTGTCATCATCAGTTCTATCCTGTCTCTCTGTGTCATCATCAGTTCTATCCTGTCTCTCTGTGTCATCATCAGTCCCATCCTGTCTCTCTGTGTCATCATCAGTTCTATCCTGTCTCTCTGTGTCATCATCAGTTCTATCCTGTCTCTCTGTGTCATCATCAGTTCTATCCTGTCTCTCTGTGTCATCATCAGTTCTATCCTGTCTCTCTGTGTCATCATCAGTTCTATCCTGTCTCTCTGTGTCATCATCAGTTCTATCCTGTCTCTCTGTGTCATCATCAGTTCTATCCTGTCTCTCTGTGTCATCATCAGTTCTATCCTGTTTGTATCATCATCAGTTCTATCCTGTCTCTCTGTGTCATCGTCAGTCCTATCCTGTCTCTGTCATATGATCAGTCCAATGTTGTCTGTGTCATGACACTGAATTATAACAGATAAAAACCTGTCCTGTGCCACCATCAGTTCTACCCGATCTCTGTCATCATTAATCCTATCCCGTCTATCTGTTTCATCACCAGTCCTTTCCTGTCTCTCCATGTTATGGAGTATTCAATAGTTATGGTACCTGGGAGACTGTTCCAGCAGTATTCAATAGTTATGATACCTGGGAGACTGTTCCAGCAGTATTCAATAGTTATGGTACCCTGGGAGACTGTTCCAGCAGTATTCAATAGTTATGGTACCCTGGGAGACTGTTCCAGCAGTATTCAATAGTTATGATACCTGGGAGACTGTTCCAGCAGTATTCAATAGTTATGGTACCCTGGGAGACTGTTCCAGCAGTATTCAATAGTTATGATACCTGGGAGACTGTTCCAGCAGTATTCAATAGTTATGGTACCCTGGGAGACTGTTCCAGCAGTATTCAATAGTTATGATACCTGGGAGACTGTTCCAGCAGTATTCAAATGTTATGATACCTGGGAGACTGTTCCAGCAGTATTCAATAGTTATGATACCTGGGAGACTGTTCCAGCAGTATTCAATAGTTATGATTCCCTGGGAGACTGTTCCAGCAGTATTCAATAGTTATGATTCCCTGGGAGACTGTTCCAGCAGTATTGAATAGTTATGGTACCCTGGGAGACTGTTCCAGCAGTATTCAACAGTTATGGTACCCTGGGAGACTGCTCCAGCAGTATTCAACAGTTATGGTACCTGGGAGACTGTTCCTGCAGTATTCAAGTTAGGGTACCCTGGGAGACTGTTCCAGCAGTATTCAACAGTTATGGTACCCTGGGAGACTGCTCCAGCAGTATTCAACAGTTAGGGTACCCTGGGAGACTGCTCCAGCAGTATTCAACAGTTATGGTACCCTGGGAGACTGCTCCAGCAGTATTCAACAGTTATGGTACCCTGGGAGACTGTTCCAGCAGTATTCAAGTTATGGTACCCTGGGAGACTGTTCCTGCAGTATTCAACAGTTATGGTACCCTGGGAGACTGTTCCAGCAGTATTCAACAGTTATGGTACCCTGGGAGACTGTTCCTGCAGTATTCAACAGTTATGGTACCCTGGGACACTGTTCCTGCAGTATTCAACAGTTATGGTACCCTGGGAGACTGTTCCTGCAGTATTTAGTAGTTATTGTACACTGGGAGACTGTTCCAGCAGTATTCAACAGTTATGGTACCCTGGGAGACTGTTCCAGCAGTATTCAACAGTTATGGTACCCTGGGAGACTGTTCCTGCAGTATTCAATAGTTATGATTCCCTGGGAGACTGTTCCTGCAGTATTCAATAGTTATGATTCCCTGGGAGACTGTTCCAGCAGTATTCAATAGTTATGATTCCCTGGGAGACTGTTCCAGCAGTATTCAACAATTATGATACCCTGGGAGACTGTTCCAGCAGTATTCAACAGTTATGATACCCTGGGAGACTGTTCCAGCACCTGCTTCCCATCACCTGTTTTATCTCTTTGGTAACAGTTACCATAAACATGTTGACTAAACAAACACATCTCTGTAAGGCAGTCCATAAAGACAAAATGTGCCATATACAAACTTATTTCTTTACTGCTCATTTATTGAAAAAAAAATCCACCCACAGCACTGTCACCAAGCAGTCAGAAACCATACATTAGCTATCAGTCACACAACACACATGTCACACAATGCCACAAGCAAACATGTAAAAGTCAGCTGAGCTGAACCAATCATCTACACACTGTAATAAGAACACACATCCACAAACAACTGACATTAAAGTAATGTACCACCATAGGCTACGTGTTTGTTGCAGCCAGTTGGTGGCTGGATCTAACTGCAGAACACAAGTTCAGTCTTCTGTAGAAGCGCAGGACCTCAGAGTTAGCACGCACACACGTGGGTTCGAACCCAACTACGCGCAAGCCGTGCAGGCTCTTGGCACGAGACAAGGCAACGTACGCCTGGCCGTCCTCAAAGACTTTTCCCAGCTTGAGCTCCACACAGTCAAGGGTCATGCCCTGAAAAAAAGGAGAAAAACATCAGAGCCATGTAGTAACATCACTGTCATCTGCATGGGTGGACGCTGCCATACAATACACTGACAAATCAAAGTCAATGCATGGAGTCCAGGTAAGACTCAACTTCTGAACTGAAAAAAAAGTGTACTGGGGTTAGAAGGGTGGAGCCTTATTTCCCAAAGAAACTGAATTCTAATCTCTTCATCATGGAAAGCACTCTTCACAAAAACTGACTCACATATAGCACCTGGAGGTACTGACATATATATCAACCAGTTTGGTTGTGAAGTAGTTGAACATGAACAGCATCATGCGAATCATTAAATGATACTAAAGTTTTCTTTTCTTCTTTTCTTTCTTGCTGTGCTGAATTTGATGTCTACACTGAAAAACCCCAGGCCATGCAGTTGCTCAAAATATCCAACTGTTCACAGAGGCGAGACTGTTTGATGTCTACACTGAAAAACCCCAGGCCATGCAGTTGCTCAAAACATCTAACTGTTCACAGAGGTAAGACTGTTTGATGTCTACACTGAAAAACCCCAGGCCATGCAGTTGCTCAAAACATCTAACTGTTCACAGAGGTGAGACTGAAAGTAAGAAAAGAGGCTGGGCACCAGGGCTGCCGGCGATCTGAGGGGAAGGGGGTGAGGGGGGAAAAAAAATGTCCCATCTTCACCCTTCCCCACCCCAGACCCCTTCCCAAGCTGACCAGCAGGGCAGAGGTAAAGGGTGGGAGGCAAAACAAGAGAGAGGGAGTGAGGGGAGGCAAACTGAAGCTGAACAGGAATCAAGATTTCAGTCTAATCGGTTTTCCTGCAATATGCATGCACCTACACACGTGTGCATATAAACACACAGAGAAGAGTATGCAAACACATGCACCTACTGATGCATGTGCACACACAAACACACATGCACTCACACACGCACGTGTGTACACCCATACACACAGAATTATATTGGAGAATTGGAGAGAATTACATTAAGGAGACTTAATCATTATTGTGAAAAGTATCAGGTTATTCCAATTAATCAGGCAGGCTTAAGAAGAGGTAGATCAACCATTATCACCTGATAAAACTAACTGCTCAAATTCAGCAACAATTTGCCAGATGAAAGAATGTTCCTACTACATTAGTTTGATGTCAAAAAGGCTTACAACCAAGTGTGGCACAATTGACTACTGACAAAGTTACGAAAAGTTGGTATTGCGGGTAACATGGTTGATTTTATTAAAAGCTTTCTTCTTAATCGAAGAATACAGACAAGGATTGGGAATACTTACTCCAATACTAGATCTCTTCAAATAGGCCTTCCTCAGGGATCAGTAATTGCCCCTCTTTTGTTCAGTATTTCAATGTCAGATCTTCACAGGGCGTTATCGAAAGATGCAGTTTTAGTTCAATATGCCGACGACATATGTCTATGGATGAAAGTATTAATGAAAAGAAAAACTCCAACCAAAGCTCTGAATTACACCAAGAAGTTATACCAACATGAACACGACAAAATACATGACTGAAAATGGTCTTTCATTATCTCTTGCAAAAACCAATACGATGCTTTTCAATTCAGGATACAACCCTGAAAAGCTTCTTGTATCTTCTATCCACGGTTTAGTCACACAATGCACTCAAACACTTAAGTTTTGGGGTGTTTATCTTACATCAAAACTTTCCTGGACCAGCCATATTGAGCATATACTAACTAAAGCAAAAAAAAAGCTTAAACTTCCTAGGAATCGTTAGCAAACAATAGTGGGGACAGGACACAAAAATATTGATATTTCTATCAACGTCACTTGTGCACTCCAAATTGACGCATGCTCAGGAGGTATTTTCCAGTGCTTCACAACATTTATCAACTGAAAAACAAAGTGTTGACTGCAAAGCCTATAAACTTTCCCTAGAAGTAAAATTTCAATCATCAAATTTAGGACTCTATAAAGAAGCACATACTTTACCTCTTGATGAACTAAGACTCTTTCTGCTGTCAAATGTGTTTTACAAAGTTCCTTGTTTGAAAATTTCACAGAGGCCGAGGTTTGTATGAAGTCCGATCTTTATTTTGCAAAAAGAGCTCAATCCATCCAATCATTAAAATCCATAAACACATTTACTTCAGATCTTTTAAAAAAAATCAAAATTAAACAGAAAGGAAATAGCTGCCAAACCGTCCTACTCACCTGTACCTACATGGGAGATTAACAATCTGAAGCTTGACACAGATCACACAAACTTATCCAAAAATGATTCACCTAATATCCTTAGAAGTTCTGTCTGCTCCCATATTGATAACAAGCATTCTGAACATTTAAAGATTTATACTGATGGGTCTATACTTGGGAACAGAGAAGTAGGAGCTGCCTTTGTTATACCAGCTTTAAAAGTAGAGAAACAGTTTCACATATGTCAAAATCTTTCTATTTTTACTGCTGAGTTAGTTGCAATATCAAAGGCCGTGAATTTCATTTTGATTTTGCAAAAAACATATCTCAAATTTCATTATGTTTTGATTCTATATTGTCTTACATGGACTTAAAATCTCTAAACCAGAAATGCGATCGGAACTGATGACTGAAATTAAACACACTGTTCATCTTTTATCATTGAAAGGCACCAGTGTAATTTTCTGTTGGGTGCCTTCCCACTGTGGAATTGTTTCAAATGAATGGGCTGATCAAGCTGCAAGAAAAGGAGAAAACAATCATGATGGTTCAGTTCCGGTTAAGATACAGTTAGATTTACAAGAAGGTTATAGATGTTTAGTAAATGTGTCATACAAAATGTTTGATGAGAAACTTAAAAATCTAAAGTGTCACTACAGTCAGCACTGCATAAATGCTAAGAACAAAGGAAAAATTAAACCTTTTTTATTTTTCTTGTCCGGATCTTATTCCAGGTCAGTTTCCAGCCTGATGTATAGGTTTCGTTTAAATACTCTCCACACATAATACAGCAAAAATGTCCAGTGCATGTGTGGAAGAGAAATAATGATTAATCATTTACTCATCCATTGCTCCAAAGTCAAAGAACTAGTATCTCTAGGAATGGGATGACAGTCTTTATCCGAGTCTTCCATCTCTTTTGAAAACATTTTGAACAGTTATTCACTTCTTCACATTTTTTCCAAGTGTTTGATTCATTATCCAGTTGGTATCTTCCTGTGATTGATTCAGTTTCTATCATCCCAAACCCTCATTTTTATGATAGTACTGTTGCTTTTAACACACACACCTTCTCTCTCTCTCTCTCACACACAAATACGCAAACATGGATGCAAGCACACACGTACACTTATGTATACACGCACACGCACACACACTACACGCACATCCACTATTGCACGCACACACACTTTTTTTTCATACTGACATGCAAATGCTTTCTTAGTGCATTATTCGTTAACTCGATGTTAAAGGATCAATGCGTAATTGTTATTTCATATTTGGTAGATTCTTATTGATTTTCATATGTTCATAGCTTTGATACTTATTGTTTGATAACTATCAAAACATTTTTACCCATTTTCCCCATGCAGTAATCATATTTCAAACACTTGTATACACTCATGAAAGTACCGACATACACATGTACGTTCATATCAAACTTTTACATGCAGTCAATTCTTTCCCACTCTCCCTATCCCTTTCCCTCTCCCCCAAACTTTCCCACCATCTAATATCACTTTTAGTGAATAGACGTTAAACAGACTAACAACAACACACACACACACACACTCACAGCGCCGCCTGCTGCTGCAAGCAACAAAGATGTCTTCTCATCAGCAAAGAAAACCAAACAGCTGCAGGCACTAACCTGACTCTTATGTATGGAAATAGCCCAGGCCAGCTTCAGTGGCACCTGCTTCCGTGTGATGACCAGACCACCCAGGATTTTAAAGCTCCACTGAACAGGCTTCATAACCTCTTGCACCCCGCACACAAACTTCACAATAGGATGCCCTGTGTGCGGATCAAAAAATATAACTGAAAAACAATCAAGATGAACAAAAGCTAATGAATGAATTTAATGACTGCACTGAGTAAAACCAATAACAACAAACGTCAGTGTTTCAGATCTCCCTCACAGCAATGAGTGAGAGAGAGACAATGTTGCTGACAGAAGAGCTGACCACACAGGGCTGTATCAGGGCTGTCACCTTGAAGTCACCTCTCACATTCAGACCAATAAACGGTCATACTCTTTACAAGAAAGCTACGGTGTAACTATACTTAAATCAAGAAATTTCAGGGTTATGGATTGAAGTGAATGGTTGTACTGTTGGCATGTTTCTCAGGCTTGACATGGGCACAGGCTAAAAGTTTGGCCTTTTATTTCCCTTTATGGATGGAAAAGCAGTTCTACATTCAGCTTTCAATTTAAAACAGTCAGAGCAGAAGGAGGGGGAGGAGGATCAGACAAAGAAGAAGGAGCAAAAAAAAGGAGGAAAAGAAGAAGGAATAGAAGTAAGAGGAGAAGAGAGAGAGAGAGAGAGAGAGAGAGAGAGAGAGAGAGAGAGAGAGAGAGATCTTACCAAAAGCAATAGTGACAAATAGTGCTTTCAGAATATTTGTACTCACTGAAACCCAAGAGTGGATATAAATGTATAAATCAATTTATCACTTTTTGAATGGCTGCCACTTAATGCACGATATGGGATATAATTAGGCTACACTGTAATCTGATTTATCTTTAAAACAAGTATGGTTTATTCAGCTACAGAACTATTACAGTCTATCCAATTCTATTATTTTAAACAAAAATCAACATGGGATGCTAACTTCCTGATGGGAAAATTCTCATACATGCCATGGAGAAAACAGAAGAAAGTATGTTTATTGTTACTATTTCTTTTGAGTTTGAAAGAAACCTGTTACCATATTTTTCTTATTATCATTTTCTTGTTATTTCACCACTGATTTTCAATCACTACACCATAAACACAAACATGAACACTCTGCGTTCAAACTCTGTCTCCTGGCAACCTGATTTTAAGACACAAAAAGACTTTCAGGTCAGCTGACACACAGCCAACCAAGGTTTGTTACAATGTCATTTCACTTTTAATATTGAAGAAAAAAAATCACTCAGTCATAAAAATTCGAAGAAAATTTTCCTTCTAAAATTACGTTTGATCTAACATACTTACTGTGGCTCACTAATGCAGTAAGCGACAGCGGTTTGCTATCCCTGCCTCGTACACAATAAAGTCCATACAGACAAGAACCCGGAAGGGGCCTTGTGTCTTGCGCATGCTCAGATCATTCCTCTTTTCTCGGCAGCTATTTCCCTGTGTACGAGGCAGGGATAGCAAACCGCTATCGCTTATTGCATTAGTGAGCCACGGTATAGCATGTGCCCAGCTGATTGACACTCCACACCCCTGAGTTTGTCCTTCCCACACCAAGGGAGAAAGGGCTGTGGAGCACAAGGGGTAGGGCGCAGGCAGTGTGTTAAAATAAGTATAGAGTTGGATTGTTTAAAACCTAATGCATGCAATTACTTTTTCAACAACTTAACATCCCCCTCCCCTCAAAATTGTTATTGAAAATGATCCAATCAGAGGTAGAAAACAGTAGCACAACATAAGAGAAATGATCTTGCATGGAAGTTCGTGTCATTCTGAAAAGAGAGTTGCTGTACTGTGCTCACAAAACATAAACAGTCATAGACTGCATGGCTTTTTTTTTTTGCTATTTTTCTTTAACACAACAGCTCTGCTGATAAGAACAAGATCAAACAGAATCCATACCATACAAAGTATGGCCACATGAGGCAATATCCTACTTAAAAAAGAAAAAAAAAAATTAATATTAAATCATTTTCCAAACACATACATTACAAATGAATTACATAACATTTGATTACAAAAGAAAAGAAAAAAAACAACAACAAAAAGGCAACTGAGCAATCAAACATCCTTGTACACAAAGCAAAAGGGGGGCCGGGGGCCGAGGGGGGGGGGGGGGGGGGGGTTGAGGGTAAGGGATAGGGGAGGTCCATTAACATTTTCATATTAAACACAAATCAAACCTGATTATATACAAATATTCAACCATTTTTGAAAACACGCAATTGAGGTAGATCTTGATGAATGTGGTGGTTTACAGATGAAATACATATGTCCTATTTTGAATTCTAACGTTCAAACTAATCAAGTACTGAATTATACAAAAGCCAAGTTTTTTCAAATTGTGCACAAGTTCCATTTATAATTGCCATGTAACGTTCTAAGTAATATCTGTCTCTCAATAATATAACAAAGGTTTGTACATGTGGTTGTGCATTTAGCAATTTACATTTGTAGATGCAAAATTTTACAAATAAAATGATGGATTCAAAAAGAGTGTCTGTCTGTGTACTCTGCTTGACACCAAACAATACAAGTTCCATGTCAATCACAAAATCATAACAATGTGAACACTGGCAATATCCTACTTGACTTGGAAGAAAAATGAAGGTCGCATGACCCAGTGCCCTACCTTCATTAGAGGAATCAAAACCTGTGACAATGCCTCTGGCACCGTTCACAAGACCGCGGCTGACTTCCAGATTTTTACACAGCAACACCTGTCAGGAAAAACAGCAAAGAACATTTCATCAGTGACTTCTGCCTACAAAGCATGGAAGGTGCAGTCAACATTGTACACTGGCATAAGTTGCCCTATCTACACAAGTTGCCCTATCTACACAAAGTGCAAATCAACAGAGAGGACTCGGAACCATGCTAAACACAACTGACGATGTCATTCATTTTGATGCTCAAGAGAGCATGAGAAAGGATGCTCCCTTGACGTACATCCAACTCCAGCTCATAGATGTCAGACAGCGAGGTCCCTACACAGACTTGGAATTGCCAGTCAGCCTGACAAGTTTTCAATAAAAAGAGGGGAATGACTTCAAAAACCTAGTTACAAAGATCCATAAGAATCCCAGATATCCAAGTGGTTTTGTAAGCTATCTCCAGTTAAAAGAAAGGTAGCAACCACTTGCTGTTTGTAAGAAAGTGTTGCAGATGCTGGTTTCACGATGGACTAAATGGTCACTAGCAGAATAGTAATTGTGAAAACCACACTGTTCTTTAGCCAAAAGCCCATCAGTTTCCACATCAGATGAGAAGCGACCATCTTTTGCATTAGTTTACAAAGGCAGCTGGTCAGAGCTACTGGGCGATTACTGGAGTGATAAGTCCAGTCTTTTCTGGCTTTAGGGATATAAATGATGAGGGCTTCCCATCAGGAGGGCGGACAGAACCCTGGATTGTAAATGTTTAGAGAGTTCTGGAAACAGCTTTCTGGGAAATAAATGTTTCAGAAGTTGGTAATGAATGTCATCAAAGCCAGGAGCAGAATTGCTACAGGTTTGCAGAGCTGAATTCAGCTCATAATTGAAAATGGCAGATTGTAGATTCCAGTGTCTTCCAAGGAAATGTTACAGCAAATATTTTCTTTCAATTGTTCGTTTTTCAAGAAAGCAGCAGATTCAATTGGGGAGGACGAATTTTATTCAATAGTGGAGGCCAACAGATTGGCAACAGCTTGTTTGATGGCAATCAGAGCGTCTGCAAGTTTCAGGAGATGAATGGAAGGGTTGGTGCTTTTCCCTTTGATTGTCTTGACAATTTTCAAGACATTTTTTTCTTGGATGTTTCAGGAGTCAGCTTGGAGCAGAACTATCTCCAAGCCAGATGATTACTTTTAAAAGTATGTCTTGACTTCGCTCACAGTTTTTGATGAGGTTGAGCACTGGGTGCTGTGGGTCTGATGAACAGAACTCTGAGCTCATTTGCATTGGTTTGTAGTGTGGTGGCATTCCAGGTTAAACCAAGCAGTTTTAGGCAATTGCAGTTTGTTAGGTAAAGCTGGAATGTCTGTCAGGCTTTTGGCTGGGTCCGGACTTTGCAGAACTTCCTCTTAAATAAGTTCTTTTCTGATACATCCTGCAAGCAGGTCCCAGTTAGCTTTGGGATATTTGAGGTCTTCAGGTTAGTTAGCAGCTTTCTTCAGTATTGCATTTCAGGACACCACTTACAGTCAAGGAGCAGTGAGGAATCACATATCCATAAATTTAAACACAATAGTGTATCTGTGGAAGAACAGAGGTATGTTGAGAGACTCATCATTCAGACATTTAGACAAGACATATCCAGCTCTGAAAACACATTTCTAAGGAGACCTCTGGATGAAAAATTCATACGATTACAAACAGGCATGTGCTCATTAAAATCATCCAACAGCAGAAAAAAATGTGAAAGTTCCTGTTAACTACCAGATGCTGATGGAGGTAAAGAACATGCTGTTACCATTTTACACCAAGTAATTCCTGGCATTTTCATTCATTCTGCATATACAATCAGGCGATTTTGGAGTGGCAGTGTGGGTATTCCAACCCATGACTTGAGCATGCAACGAGACCCTACAGACCTGAGCGCCCACTTTCAGCGACAGCGTGCTGCTCACAGGACACAACTTGTCCAGGTTGTCGGAGTAAGCAGGCTCAGAATCACGGGCTATGAAGGTCTTTCCTGCACCTGGACAACATGAGCAAGAAAAAAAAAATGAGCGTTCAGGTGGATTAAAATAGGGATGAGAATAAAAACACGAGTAGTTTGAATAAATGAGAGAAAATAAAACAAAAACTGTTAACATTAATAACTGTCTATTTACTCTAAAAAAAAAAAAAAAATCTGTGCAAAAGTAAACTAATCACAAAATGCATAATATTATCGCGGATATAACATGACTAGAGTTCAAAATCTGTTCGCATCATTTTACAGTTATCATCATCAGTTTCAGTCAAACCAATAACGAACAAAGTTTGCTTGCACCAAAATGTTTCTATTACACTTTTATGTTTGTTGCAATGTCATTGCACAACATTTATCTATAAAAAACAAACAAACAAAATATATATATATATGCACATCATTATGGTAAATCATATTGTAATTTTACATAGAAAATAACGGCAAACTGAAATAAACAGTTTGACCATAAGATTACATGACAGCATGAGAGAATTACTGATCAGGATAAGAAAGCATGAAGTTCACCAGATTACTTCTTTTTCTTCACACACATAGAACAAATATTAGGTTACAAAAAGTGGTCATCAAACATTTTTCTGTTAGAATTCTTTTCTAGGCACTTTAAGATAGCCTTTACTTCTGAACTCGTATTTCTTTCATGGCATACCGCCAATTTATCACTGGATAAATGTAAATAAATATAGATCAATCAATAAATTTTAGAAAATCACCACAAATAGCACTATTCCGGCTCTACCAACTGAGCCGGAATAGCTCAGTTGGTAGAGCGCCGGACTCATAATCTTGGTGATTCTGGGGTTGCGGGTTCGAATCTCCTCCGGAGCGTTTCGGTACAGGGGGATTTTTCCCTCGGAGTTAACATTGGTTCTGACTCCATTTCCCATACAGTCCTTCGAATGACACTATAAACCGAGGTTCCGTGTGTGAATGCATGCATAACATCTTGCACACACGTAAAATCCCATCACCAACTTTTGGAAGAGAAGGCCAGTTTGGCCGTTGGTATGGATGACACGTTACACATTGCAAGCACCCTGCGTGAGAAATAGAAAGAATGAAGGAAGTAAGGAAATTGAGTGAACGATATTGACTGGATGACATGGGAAACGACTGAATGAAGCTCCAGCTGGCAGCTCTTCAGTCGGCACTACCCAGGTAGGCAGCCCGTTGTGTAAACGAGTGTTGATTGTAAAGCGCTTAGAGCTTGGTCTCTAGCCGAGAATAGGCGCTATATAAGTATTCATTATATTATTATTATACATGTGTATGCTCTGAAACACACACACACACATACATTATATATATATATAATGGAAATATTGAAAAGACAGTCAGCTGATACTGAATAAGATAAAGAACACCCAGATTGTGAGCAGCAAACATTTGGCTACGTGAAGGGGGGCTTGACAGAATTATTACAGTGGCTGACTGTTGGGAGGCGTGCCAACTGGCTGAGCGGTGCTCAGTGTGTCACGCACACACACACAAGAGGCCCTTGAACAAGCTTAGTGTTGCTGGCTCTGGGCCAACTTTCAGTGACTATCACACAGTGAGAGAGGCCTTATAGGGGGCGACTAGTAGCCACAAGATAATGAATGAACTGCAAGCCCAGCTGACTTGCCATGAATCAAGGTCGAAGGGGGCGTGGCTGACTGACACGTGTCGGAGGTCTGCTGCAGAGACGAGTTGGAGTGGTGAGCTGCACTCATAGGCCCTAGCAGAATTGCTCTCCAGGTTATAGAGACCCACAGGCAAGTCAATGACTGTTTTCATAGAAAATATTGCTTTGAACAGTGAGAGTGAAAGGGATGTATGCGCATGTGCATGTGTGCGCACATGTGTGTGTGTGTGTGTGTGTGTGTGTGCGTGTGTGTGTTCCCTTTTTCTTTCTTTCATGTGTGTACAAGTGGGGCATAAGAAAAAGTGTGTGTGTGTGTGTGTTCCCTTCTCTTTTTCTTTCTTTCATGTGTGTGCCAGTGGGGTGTAAGCAGTTTGTTATGTGTGTGTGTGTGTGTGTGTGTGTGTGTGTGTGTGTGTGTGTGTGTGTGTGCGCGTTGTGTGTGTGTGTGTGTGTGTGTGTGTGTGTGTGTGTGTGTGTGTGGTTTCTTTTCTGCATAACCTCATTAGTCATATCACTAATTATTCCTCTGAATGTTGTTTCAGAAGTGCTGGTGAACAAGGATGATTTTCAACCTGTGGAATTCTTCCAGCTCTTTTTCTGCTGTTGGGGTATGTTGATTTATTGCTGTTTTTTTTCTTCTCATTTTTCTGTTGGATGTTACATACTTTCTGGTCTTTATTTTGTGAGTGGAGTATTTCTCCTTCTTTGTTCAGTTTGATTGCATGCTTTCTTCTTTTTTATTTTGACACTAAAGATAGCGTTCAATTTTCTTACTTTGCATTTTTTTTGCACTTGAAATGACCAAAAATTTGAAATTGTTGTTGTCCAACCATTACTAACATTCTATAATTTAACAAAAGTACAGTTTATTTCCTCCATTTCCCAAAAAACAGCATGATAATTGGTTGCTTAGTTCCAGAGATATCCGCATTTCACACATGCTGGTATGAAATAAGAGATTTTCTGAAAAATGGCTGGCGATGGGGATTTATGCAAAATGGAATGTCTGGCGGTGAAAGGGTTAAGAAACGCATATATCAAGAAAAAAATATTTGAGAGATTTTAATTTTGTTGTGTAGTTATTGCTAAAAAAAAAAAGTGTGAAAAACTCAAAAAACTGTTGCGATTTAAGTGTGGATATGCAGCCACTTCCTCTCTTGAAGACGAGTTCTGCAAGGTGTAATAAGGTACTGTAGCTTTGATCTCATTTGTTGAGGTTCTTATCACAACTGATCAGCCAACCTGTAATCCCCTCGTTATTGTTTCCTTGCCTGCCAGTGTGTCTGTTCTCTCATTACCTTTGACACCTGTATGTCCTGTGCAGTAGATCCATGAGCTCTTCTAGTGTGTCTGTTCTCTCATTACCTTTGACACCTGTATGTCCTGTGCAGTAGCTCCATGACCTCTTCCAGTGTGTCTGTTTTCTCATTCCCTTTGACACCTGTATGTCCTGTGCAGTAGATCCATGAGCTCTTCTAGTGTGTCTGTTCTCTCATTCCCTTTGACACCTGTATGTCCTGTGCAGTAGATCCATGAGCTCTTCTAGTGTGTCTGTTCTCTCATTACCTTTGACACCTGTATGTCCTGTGCAGTAGATCCATGAGCTCTTCTAGTGTGTCTGTTCTCTCATTACCTTTGACACCTGTATGTCCTGTGCAGTAGATCCATGACCTCTTCCAGTGTGTCTGTTCTCTCATTCCCTTTGACACCTGTATGTCCTGTGCAGTAGATCCAAGAGCCATGATCCATGAGTTGCATGCACCATTATCTTCCAGGATTGGTTGGCCATTTTGCTTCATCTGGCATCCCAGCATGATTCACTTTTGGTGACTGAACCATCAGTGTCGATCATGATGTCTTCTTTTATGCCAATTTTTTTTTTCCATTTGCATCTGAATTTTTGTGTTGGTTTTATCCTCTGGCCATTTTGGACATTGTCTTTCAAGCCCAGGCATGACACCAGATGGTAGAAGTGTGTGAAGTGGTCAGGATACGTCTCCTATTTCTCAGTTTATTTGAGGTATGATAACTGGCACACAAGCTGTGCATTGTCTTCTGCTTGTCCCATTCATGATTTTCCACCTCCTACACTAGTGTCTTCTGTGCCCTTGATTGCCTCATATAGTGGGTTGGGAGGGGGAGGGTCATGTGCTCTAAAGTATGCCTTCACCTGCTCCATTTTGTGTCTGACCTGCACTGACGGAAAGGAAATGCATGGTTTCAATTGATGTGTCCTTCATGGTTCGAACAATGTTTGAACACTCAGGACAGACTGATATAAACAGATATGAATACAATACATTGTGAATGAAACTTTGCCTCTTCTAATAATGACCAGAAAGAATACTTCACATGTGATCAACGATTTTACATTACTGAAACTGAATGATACTTCAGGTATCAGGTCTCAAATTAAGAAACTATAGTATACTAATATACAATCACATACATTCACTTCTGATTGGAAACTGATCTGAAACAAGGGCACGGGGGGGGGGGGGGGGGGGGGGGGGGGAAGAAAAGGTGATCTGAAGGGGACCTTGGTACCCACCTGGCAAGACAGCCAGTTTGAGAGAGTTGATAGTCCGCACATCCTCCTTGTGCGTGCACAGCTGGGTGGCCAGCACTCCCTCCCGCTCCACCACATTCTTCTCAGTTGCCCTCAACGTCTCCCTCACAAACATGGGGCATCTGGTCCACACACAAAGGGTACACACAACTCTACAGCCAACATTCATGATACATTTTTTCAATGGTAAAAATCCATATAAAGTTTGTTTAAAAAGAAGATTAAGGTGAAAATGTTTGTGACAATGGTCTTATTTACAGAAACATTTTTTTTTAAAGTTTCAGCTGATATTTCTTTTTAATGAAAAAAAAAAATCTTATCCATACTGATCTTTCAAAAACATGGTTTCAGTTGTATCTTTTTAATGAAAAATAAATTTCCTGAGAATTGAAAATGACCTGCAAAAACTTTTTACAGATCAGTCATGCAAATCAACTCTTTAATAAAACTGTTCAAGCGGTCTGCAGATACACAATGAATCAACAGTGTTGTAACAACATTGCAGATGATACTGTCCACACACACAAAGGTTTTTAACCACTGACTGTTTACATAGCTATAAGCAGGCCCACTCAATACAGGGGAAACCTTCTTATGAATGGCAGCAATGCGGATCATGAAGTGACGGAGGTTGATGAGAAGTTTTCGAACAAAACTTCAGCCACTAGTCAGTCTGTCATGGCATATGCATACGCCTGACCAAAACTTGTATTACATTTCTCCGTTGACCCGATATTGAGCAGCTGGACATGTTTGTGCAATCATACACACACTCTCGCTCACTCAACCATCTTAGTATTGTACTAATGCACTGCAAAGAACAGATGGGAGAAAAACATTACCCAACAAAAAAGCAGTAAAAAAAAAAAAAAAGCATTGGTGCTTACCTTCCCAGGCGGATTTCCTGAAGCACCTTGATGAAATGAGCATCCGATTGCCGTTTCACCTCTTTCAGTTCCAGTGTCACTCTTATACATCTGTCCCAAGCTTCTGTCTGTGAAAAAGGTGATGATGAAGACAAACTCTTGCTTAGAAAGCAGGAGAGGTGGGAGGAAGACAGAATCAGTGAAGGTGAAGCAGAAAAAAATCACTTCCTGAGTCGAGTTTTACACTTCCTCACTTCTACTTTTCCCAGACTTAGAATCCAATACATATGAGCCTGTGAGATTCATTCCTGATTCCGTCTTTTTTGTATTGTAACACATATAACTGAATACTTTCCGTATGCATCATACTTACATTTTTTTTCTTTTAAATTTAGTGACAGTTTCCAAACATAATGTACGCCCGTTTTACTTGCAAGCACACTCTACACATGTACATGGAATAAAAAACTTGAGTTTATGTGTACTTTATGGAAAGTGTCTATATGTTAATATAATCCTTTCCTCTTATTTACTTTACCACAACTATCGTGTCCAGATTTACTTGAATAAGATATGTATCCATGGACTACATTATGCAGGCCATAATCACCTATATAAGACTGATGTTGACCTTGACACTGACCTGGAAGCAGAAGCGACTGTGAGTGTTCTTGCAGACTGGCGGCAGCTGAAGGAAATCCCCACTCACTATCAGCTGTATGCCGCCGAACGGTTCATCCGTTTTCTTCATGGCTCTGTGCCCACACATTTCCAATGTCATGAACTCACCCACAACAGTCATTAAAGTTTTACCCCAGCTTTTAAAAGAATATGCTCTAAACAATCACAAAAGAACAAATTATTGCTCTGTCTTCTCAAATTCCGTGCATTGATTTGAATGTTTTGTAAGTCAGACTGATATGTTACATGATAATAAGAATGTTTATTAGAAATGTCCTACCAGTTTATCTCCGATAAACATACTTCTAAAAAACATATAAGACTGTGTTAAAAATTTACTTATCTTTTAAATGAATGCTTTGTGGGACATATATATATATATATATATATATATATATATATATGGAAAAAAAAATGTTCCCCCTCATACACACCCTCATGTGCCCCCTTCCAAGAATAAGACTCCTCATCTACCACTCTCTCACTTTCTTTTATACACTCTCAAGCGCCCCCTTCCAAACATAAGACTCCTCTACCACTCTCTCTTTTTCTCTGTCTCTGGTTCTGTTTGTCTTTTCCCTCTATCTGCCTCTCTTTTTCCTCGAGGTGAAATGGGATTGGACACTGAATTTTCCTTTTTCCCATTACACACACACACACACACACACACACACACGTGCGCGCACGCACACACATGTACACTCACACATGTACGTGCACACACACACACACACCTTTAAGCACGTCATCGTCCGTTTACGTATATGTTTTCATACGTCATTTCCTATACGTATTTATTTGTTTTTCTTTTCTTTTTATGTCACAAGTCCTGACGACGGTCTATGACCAAAATGTTGTTGATATTTGTTCTGTTTTCCTTTTTTAAAAAAATCTTCTGAGAATCTTCAAAGGCATTTATTATTCATTATTACTAACCTTTTATTTATGAAAACATAAAGGTAAGTATAGTTCTTGATACCATGTATACACTCAGCACACGATGCAATGTGGCAGGTAAGGCAGCAGCAGATGGGAAACGTTTACAAATGCATGCATTCTCATCTGTCAAGCAGTTAACTACAACTACCCAGAGATGTTGTAGCTGTCTATGACAATGTACTAAAGGTTATGGTAATTGTTGTTGTTGTTCTTGTTGTTACAGAAAAACAGCAACAACAAGCACTCATTTAAATCACACATTTGGTCTCAGTGTACAGGCTGAATATGGTAACAGTCAACAACAACAACAACAACAACAAAAAAAGCTGACAACCTATTAATATTAAAGCAAATACATTCAATTCAGTCAACAGATGGCATGATTAGATGATGTCCAGACAGGATGTTACATTACTGTCTCTTTAGAATCCAAGAAACAACAAAGAAACAAACAATTAATAGAATAAAAAAGAAAACCTCTAAATACACTTCATTTTCATAAACTTGGTGCAATGCTTTGATTTTAATTCACAACTCCTAGCAGAGTAATCCACTCATTTACAAGATAAGATTAACATTGCCAGTCACTTAAGTTAAGTATTAAATTTCCTGTATCTCTAGTGAAAATTAAGCATGATCACACTTAAATGAATGATCAAATCATTTTCTACTGAATTTTCCTGTATATAAAGAAATTACAATTGTTTTCATTTTGAACAGACATCCCTCTTGTAAGAACCATTCAGAAGTAAAGGCAAAAGCAAACAGACAAAAGACAAAAGCATGAATAATCCATCAATGAACCCATGAATGATAAAAGCATGATTAAACCATTCTTTAAAGAGCTGCAGCTCTTCCTCCTTTGCCAGAGGTTTCTAAGATTTTCTAGGAGTTTACTCATATTGACTGCCACACAGAAAAACAAACAATACTGAGATACAGTAAACCTGGCAACCGCTTCCAGCTTCTCAAAGTAGTCCCCATCCACCATAGAAATTTCATCTATGATCAGGTGACGACACTTCCGCCAGTTTTGTGCTACCTGACGGCGAGAGGCCAGTTCAACACACTGCGATAATTCACTCTTTCCTGATCCAATACCTGCACATATACAACATGAAAATGACACACAGGCACTTACATATATTTCACAACACAGATATTCTTCTTCTCCTGCATACCATCTGTGAACTGCTAAGAATTACCTCCCTTTTTTTTAAAAGTTGTAATCAATCAATGATTTTCGACATAATGGCTAATAATGCGGATGTCAGGAGATCCAATGTAATTTGATAATATGACTGTTTTCTATTGTCATATTAGCATCTTGCTATCAACCAGATACAAGAAAATACAAAAACTTGCCGTGTCAATGAGACAATTTGAGCATCAATCTCATGACAACAATGAAACGTCTGGGACTAAACCAGGGAAGTGGGAGAAGTGGAAGGCTCGCCTGTCATGGCAGTAAGTCATGTACTGCGTGGGATTGCTTTTTCCTGCCGGTGGCCATGTTTTCTACGCCACAGAGCCACTCGGTCTTTCGGACAGCGATGTTTACTATGCATGGCCCTCCCTATAACGCTTGGTGCCCACGCTGTTTAGGTGTCACAGAAACACTGTGTACTTTTTCGCATCTTGATATTTCATACATTTAAGTGTACAGTCTTATGCACTCACCCATACCAGGAGAGAGAAAGAGAGAGAGAGAGAGAGAGGGACAGACCGACTGACAGACACACACACACATACACATGCACACACACACACACACACACACACTGTCTCATACACACGCATGCACACATCCGTGCGCACGCACACACACACACACACTATTACACATATTGTCACATGCACACACACACACACACTGTCACACAAACACACATACATACACTGTCACACACACTGTACATATATAAGAAGAGAGAGAGAGAGAGAGAGAGAGAGAGAGAGAGAGAGAGGAGAAGAGAGAGAGAGAGAGAGAGAGAGAGAGAGAGAGAGAGAGAGAGAGAGAAGACAGACAGACAGACAGACAGAGACAGAGAGAGAGAGAGATGCATTCTACATATTTTCACAAAGGATATACATGATGTAGAGTCTTAGAGTTATATATACATCTTTAACACACACACACACACACATATCAGGTGATGGTCATTTGCTTCTGCAGCTGCTGCTAACACACACACACACACACACACACACACACACACACAAACACACACACACACACACGCACACACGCCCTTGTGCACACGCATGCACGCACTCAACATCCAGATAGTTTTACTCTCAACAGAAATATATACTGTAATGTGTCATTTTCAAGATGAATAAAAAATACTTCTTAACTCATTTATTTACCACCTTTTATTCACCTGAAAAACATACAAGACACACGACAATGAAGTGATGAAAGAGAGTAATGCTCTGGATGAAAGTCTCATGCAGCAACCAACCAGCTTTCCTGGCACTGGCTCTGTCACTCGAGCAGCGGTGGGTGAAGGATATTCACCGGGCGAGCCTTCCACGTCTCCCACTTCCCAGTGCCAGATCTAGTTGCAAAGTTCTCATTTTCATTCAGCGCCTATCTTGCGCTGAATTGGATGAAGATAAGTGATTGCTCATTCATTTTCGTTATCCTGAGAGTTGTGTATCTTGCCAAAAGAAGACCTAAGGGATCGAAACGTGTCGTGTTTTGTCTTGTGATTCGTTTGTCTACGTTTTGGGGCAAAGCCTTATAAATCATTTTTCAAATCTGGCAGTGCCAGGCAAGCTCTGCTCATGTCTGGTAACTAAAAAAGAAATGATCTGGGCTGGAAAACATGATACTTAGACTGCTGATTGGAACTAAACCAGCAAAATCACACTTGTCAGTCGATAAATCTACCCCCTACACCACAGACAGATTTTACATCTAAAAAGTAATCTGCAACAGAAAATGTTAAATTAATAATCTAAATGAAAATGCAGTTAAGTATTCTTTCATAGTACAGTGATGTGACAGTAGTATTATCATCACACTTATTTTTATCTTCAAGACTACTGATCAGTGGCAACTGATATCCAAATGGAAATACTGAAGTGATTTACTATTTTAACTCAACCTGGTTACCTGTCAATTCGTGGTAACAGTTATACACAGGCACACATTTAATGCATTCTTGCTTTAATTAGCAATAAACTGAATGTCAGGTAAGTGCTCCCTTAAGAACATAATACATAGGTGTTAAACCTCAACAAAGCAGTGTGCGCAGTGGACAAAGCTGTTCATTCACCACTTTTGCTCACATATGTTACTGGAAAGGCAGTAAAAGATGGGTTATCAGAACAGCAGTACAAGCACATCAGTTACATTGTGTGCTGCAGTGCCTGGTGGGTGCTGTATAGATTGATCTGATCGCCAGTGCAGCACTGGAGCAGACAAATTCATGTGTATATGGAAGCAAAAGATCAGGCTGCTGTTGGCTTTCAGTGACCTATGGAAACAAGGTCTCAAGCAAGGACTGCTCACATACTGATGCCATAATAGTTTGCCTCATTTTTTTTGTTTAAAAAGGATATTACAAAAATCCTCCCTGTACAAGGGGAGCATCTAAGAGCCATGGAAGGCGAAAACAGCACATGCACATAATCATGACAATGCAGGTCAAGCCAACCCCTGTAGTGACTCATACTGACCAGCAAAGGAATGAAGAGTGGTGCCACCTATGAGGCAGGCAGCCACACCTGTACTGGCCGTGGCAAAGGTGTGCTGTGGGGGAAGAGCACCTGAATCATTAAAACAAAAAACAATATTCACAGCCACACCTACATTCATAAAAACATACAAGACAAACATACACACACATGTGATCTTTTCATACATATTTCTGCAACCAAGTGCCTTATCCCCACTTGGCATGGAAGATTGCCAGAAACTAAAAAAAAAAAAGGGGGGGTCAGGAGCTAACCTTGCCTCCATTCATAATTAGCCACCTACAGTGATTGCCCTCACTAAGTTCACTTTACCAAAACACATTCAAACTAGCTCAGTTTTCTCCTTTTCCTTGGTGGAGGCAAATGCCTCTCTCTTTCTTCCAGTTTTTTTTACTTCATTGTGGTTTTTTTGCGCTATGGATTCCCACAGACAATTATTCAAGGTCATTTTCTTTTCTGAAGGACACGCAACCTTTTCTTCAGCTTCTCAAGAAATACATTTTGACCAATGATTCACACAAATAACATTCAATCGCTGTCATTTCTCTTCAACAGTCAGACCCATTGTTGTTTACCTTGGAGTTTTCCTTGTCATCCTCTAAACCTGCTGCTATTTTAACAACCTCACAGATCTGTTCTTGCCACAAGTGATGTCTTTGTGTTAGCAGAAGAGATGTGCATCTCCTGCACTTCATGTTCCCCTTTTCCACTTTGTAACTCATGCCAGGATTGGACCAGCATGACATGGCGTTCAGTTCATGAGTTCAATATTTGGTTTAACTTGCATGAGGGTCCGTGAATACTGGACAGAGAGTCGGTCGCCTCTTCCAGCCACAGCCATTCAACAACACTGAGGTCTGTGGAGGCTGGCTGGCCAGTGTCTCCTCCTCCTCCCCTGCTCCATGCTCTCCACAGCTTGCAGAGCAGTGGTTGGGAAGTTTGGGGAGATGTGTTAGATTGTTTTAACCCTAGCAAGGAAATGAGATAATGTTGCTTCCAGCCCAGCTGACCCAAAGGGCCATATCAAGGCTGTCCCCTCACTGAACTCAACTCTCCTCACATTGAAAAAAAACAAACACACACCAGCATGGCACACAACTCATTAAAACAGTTTTCTGAAAACACACTGAAATTTGGTTACAATCTTTCTCAAATAATTTCGTAGATAAAAAATATGGCTTTCAGAAATTTAAAGATTACATCAGGTGAAACACCTCTGAACAAGATTTTCATGGAGTCTGCTGTAAAGTGTTTACGCCTGACACCATGTTAAGTTCATACACTCCATAAGAACATGTTTCATAGTAAGTGGTACATCACATAATATCCACGACGAAGCTTCTTCACCTTTTGAAAGATCACAATGGGTGTAAAAGAAGCGGCCTAAGTGCAAATGGCACAAGACTGTTTCTTCTTCACATCTGCCTATGGCACACAGTATAAACTCTTTTAAGTTTGGACTGATTTAGTATCTGTCTGTGTGTTCCATTCCTCTTGCCAGGGATTTTTTACGTAAGTCTAAGCTTGGGGTTTTAGATTAGTGTGAAGACAATCTGTTCAACTCCCTATTTGTGGCACTCTTGGCAAGTTGATAAACCACCTCACTGCCTCAAATGCCCACACAACTGGGAACCCAAACAAAAACTATGCTATATCCATCAGATTTCAGAGGTGTACTGTTTGAACAATGTCAGCAGTTGAGGGTGCTTGAGGTTACAGCCAACATCGACTTCAAAAGCAGCAAGGGAGTCAGACAAAATGGGGAAGTGTTCATGTTTGATTTACAGACCAATTCAAAAGCCAGAACCAAGGCATTCCACTCAGCAGGCCTTGTGCCACGATTAGGAGTTGGCACTGAAACACTACATAATCCACTTTGTTCAAGTTACTATTGGTATTCATATGATCTGTGTACATACAAGTTTTTGTAGTGGCACAATGTGCTCGAAAGGGTTTTTGATATAATACTATTGGTACTCGCTTTCCCAATATGTCTTGGGAGAGGGTCTTCTCCTTTTCCTCATGCTGGGTTTAAGAAATTCCTTATCTTTGACATACACTTATTTCTTGCCACTTTGTGCCTTTGTAGCTACTGACACCATGATCTAGACTTGCGGAACTGTACCTTCCCACCATCCTTTTTGATATTCTGGCATTTGTTTAGACAGGTAAGTATGAGAAAAAGAAATTTCATTACCAAAAGTAGTTTTAAAACATGCTTTCCTGTTAAAACACTATGGCATCCTCCCATCTCCCCACTTTGTTGGGTAAATGTTTGAAAACTAAGCTAGTCTGAATAGGACTTCATGAAGTGAATTCACTATGGGCGATCACTCTTGCAGGCGAACTAGGAATGGTGGTGAGGTTACCTCCCTGAAAATACTGGACTTAAAAACAAGAATGTTTTTATCTTGTTTCCTAAATTCAGACATTTGTTCACTAATTATGCTACCTCTTGTGAAAATTGATTCTCATGCCAAATGCTCCTGCAGCCATATTGCCAGTGTATCACAACAGTTCTGAGCACGGAACAAAGGTTAACACAGACACTGAGACCCTGCCCAGTAAAGTGAAATGGCTCATAACAATTCAACCACATTTCTGTAATCAGCAATAGAAACCTTGTCCAGGTCATCTTACAGTACGCTGTCTGGAAAACGATATTTCAAAAACAGTGTACATACACTACCGTTTATACAGCATGACAGTAACATTCTCAAAGAAAGAATTTAAAATTTACAACAGTTTAGAAAAAAAAAAGTGTAATGGCCTTACCAATGATACGTTTCAGCAGAAAGGACTTTCCAGTGCCAGCACTACCGGTAAAGAACAGGCTCTGGCCACGCATGACCCCATCCAGCACTGCCTTCTGGTCGTGGTTCAGGTTCACTGGGCGCATTACAATCTTGGAGGGGCTGGCACCCTGCAGGGATTTCTGTCGTTTGGCGGCGTTGCCCTCAGCAGTGCTGCCACCTGGCTGATTTTCCTGACCTTGTCCTGCAGTCCATTTCCTTTTGATTCCACCTGATCAGACAACAGAAAGATGATCCGATCTTTTCCATCATTATGTTCAACATTAATGCATGGTCAGAGTTTGTCATTCTTTCCTACTTTTCCTCAACAAAACTCTTGTAAATCAACATTATAATTCATAGGAACAGTGTAAATATGCAGCTAAACTGTAAATATGTAACTCCATGCACACATCCGAATGTTAGTTATTTTTCATTTGTGAATATGATTATAAGTAACATAAACTGATTCCGCACAAAGTCCAACAGAAAAGTTTTTGAACAATGATTAAAAAAACCCAAAGTAATAAATCTTATAGTCTTCTTAACATGTTTAAAAAAAAAAAATATTCATGGTAGGTTTAACAATATCTGGATCAGAGATGACTCTTGACTTATCAGGCATCTGTCTTGCAACTTTGTCAATTTTGTGTTCAGTTTATGTCAAACTGTTTTACAATTTATATACAGAAGTATGATAAAACCCAAAGAATTTTTAATCTTTCTTCTAAGGTTGTAGTTTACTTGCATGCAATGTGAAGATATGTGTCTGGTATTGGAAAAGAAGAGATGCCATTTCCTTTACCATACAAGCTTAGGGGCAAGGGATGATGTTGTTTATAGCCTAGCTGACCACAAAGGGCCATTATCAGGGCTTTCACTTTGTTGAAGTCAGCTATCAAAATTGATTTTAAACACACACACACACACACACACACAAAACACACACACACACACACACTCTTACATACACACAAATTACAAAGGTTTTCTCAGACGTAACGGAATTTTGTTAAAATCTTTCATCCGTAAAATCTTAGTTCAGATGAAAAGTGTGCATCTCTTTCATAAATTCTAACATCACATCTGGTTGGACATCACTGAATGAAAATTTTATGGAGTCTGCTGTGAAGTGTTCATGTGTGACATCATGTATGTCCCAACACTCGTTAAGAGCATCACATGAAACACACCACGGAGCTTTTTCACCTTTTACAAGCTTAGGGTGTAAAAGGAGTGGCCCGTGTGTGGACAGTGCAAAACTGCTTCTTCTTGATGGCTGCCTGCAGAACATGGTAAAAACTCTCAGGTTTGGATGGATCTGGAAGAGTTTGTTATCTATCTGTTTGCAAATTCTATTCTTCTTGTGAGAGATCATTGAAATAAGCCTGAGTTTTGGGTTTCAGACTGGTGTCAGTGATAGAGAATCTGCCCAACTCTTTCTTTGTGGCATTCTTGGCAAATTGGTCAACCACCTCACTGCCTGCAATACCGACATGACCGAGAACCAAGCTAAAACTATGCTGTAACAATCAGATTTCAAAAGGTATACTGTTTGAATAAATTCAGTAGCTAAGGGTGCTTGAGGTTTCAGCCAGTAATGGCTTCCAACGCTGAAAGGGACCGACAGAAGGAGGAAGTCTTTACTTTTTTTCATTTAGAGACCATTTGAAGAGCTAGGACTAGGCCATCAGCTCAGCTGTGTGGACAGAACTGTCAGTGGGAATCTGTTCGGTACATGTCTGAGAAGGAGCTGTTGTGTAAAATGCATAGAGGCAACACCCTCTTAAGACTTGGAGCCATCAGTAAATATTCTTTGAAAGGATGGAAATTCAGAATAAAGTTTGGCAACAAGTGTTTTGTTTGTCAAGGAGCTTGTGGAGCCTTTGTGTTATAAGGACAGATCAAAGTGGACCTCCAAGGTGAGGAAAGTCCATAGTGGGTCTTCAGGAAATGTGGACAAATCCCACACAACTTCAAGGTCTGTGTCTGCACCGTTCAAAAGTAGAAGAATACAAAGTCCCGAGGGTAGAATGGCACCCGGGTCATCTTCAAACTTCTTGTGGAACTTCTGCTAAAAAAGTCAAAAGCAAGGTCTGGGGGTTAGAAAAGAGATTCAAACAACAGTTCAAAAAAGTTTCAGCCAACAGTTGGAGAGGGATGGTTCCCTTGCCTCAGCAAACAGATTGTAAACAGGGTTGGTTCAGAATGCACCCAGACAGACATAAAGCCCTTGATGGTGGATGGAATCCAGGCGTTGAGGTAGGAAGATCTGGTGAAACTGTAGGGTAGATTACACTGCCATAGTCCAGTATGGGGCAGATCAGTGCCCTGTAAAGATGGAGAAGCCCTAGTTCGTAGGTGCCAAAACTCTCAGAATGTTACTGCTTTTGACTTTTGAAGTTCAGTTTTCGTTTGTTTTTTCAAAGATAATTCCCATCAATTTGGCTTCCTTCACAGCTGGTATGACAGATATCCAGATGAATTTCAGGGACAGCAAAAAAAACCCCTAAAAAGTTGTGAAACTGGATATGCTGAGTTCTGGTAGTTGAAAAAGTAAACCCATTTTGCATGAAACACTGTCAGATCTTGTCCACCAAAGGTATAATCGACATTGTATACTAGTGAAGGTAGCTCCAGTTGCATAGACTGCAAAGTCACCAACAGAGAGGGCTCGGAACCCCATTTAACAGAGCTAGCAATCTCATCAATTTTTATGCTGAAGAGAGCAGGATTAAGAATGTTCCCTTGGGATACACCCAACTTCTGCTTGTGAATGTCAAAGCATGGTGCCAATTAGCTAGAAAGTTTTAAATAAAAAGAAAATGACCTCAAAACCCTAGATTATGATGACCCATAAGATTTCAATATAAATTTTGAAGTGGTATCGTAAACAGCTCCAGGTAAAAGAAAAAAAACACCAAAAAACATACTGCTCTTTGGCCAAAAGTTCCTTGGTTTCCAACTTCCGCATCAGAAAGCTGACCACCTTTTCCATTAATCAGAATGGGCAGCTTGTTGGCGCTATTGGGTGATAATTCCAAGGTTTGGTCAAATCTTTTCCTGGCCTGGAAAAAGGGTGATCAGAGCTTTCCCCAGAAGGGCAAAAAGTACCTGTGGTCCAGACAAAATGGCAGACTTCCAGACTGATCTGAAGACAGCTTTGTGGAGAGGTTTCAGAAGAGTTCTCTGTGATCCAGACAAAATGGCAGACTTCCAGACTGATCTGAAGACAGCTTTGTGGAGAGGTTTCAGAAGAGTTCTCTGTGGTCCAGACAAAATGGCAGACTTCCAGACTGATCTGAAGACAGCTTTGTGGAGAGGTTTCAGAAGAGTTCTCTGTGATCCAGACAAAATGGCAGACTTCCAGACTGATCTGAAGACAGCTTTGTGGAGAGGTTTCAGAAGAGTACTCTGTGATCCAGACAAAATGGCAGACTTCCAGACCAATCTGCAGACAGCTTTGTGGAGAGGTTTCAGAAGAGTTCTCTGTGATCCAGACAAAATGGCAGACTTCCAGACTGATCTGCAGACAGCTTTGTGGAGAGGTTTCAGAAGAGTTCTCTGTGGTCCAGACAAAATGGCACACTTCCAGACTGATCTGCAGACAGCTTTGTGGGGAGGTTTCAGAAGAGTACTCTGTGGTTCAGACAAAATGGCAGACTTCCAGACTGATCTGCAGACAGCTTTGTGGAGAGGTTTCAGAAGAGTTCTCTGTGGTTCAGACAAATGGCAGACTTCCAGACCGATCTGCAGACAACTTTCTGGAGATGTTTCAGAAGCTGGTCCTGGATGCACTACCAGATCGCTGAGCTGATTCCCATTCATTAAGTGATAAAGGAAGACTGTAGACTTCAGTACTGTCAGAAGAAAAGTTGCATTGAGAGTCATCTTTGTTTTAAAAAATAAAAAACCAGCAGATTTAGTTGCAAAGGGTGCATTTTGTTCGATAGGGGAAGCTAACTGACTGGCAACAGCTTGTTTGTTGGTTATTAGAACTCCTCCAAGCTTCAGGTGACAAATGGAAGGGTTTGTGTTTTTCCTTTTGATTTTCTTGATAAATTTCTAGAATTTTTCTTGGATGTTTTAGAAGTCAGTTAGGAGCAGAAGTCTTTCCACGACTTACATTTACTGATCTTAAAGGTAAGTCTTGATTTGACTTGCAGTTTTTGATGATCTTAAGCATCAGAACATAATGGGCTGTGATGCACATAAAGTTGAACCCATTTACATGTATTTATGATGTGTTGGAAGTGTATCTTAGGCATTTGCAGTTTGTTGCATGAAGTTGGAATACTGTCTTTTGCACAATTTACATGAATATCTGTCAGTCTTTCTGTAGACTCCAGACTTTCAAGAACTTCCTCTTCAATCAGTTCCATTCACACACTTCCAGCAAACAGGTCCCAGTAAGTTTTCTAAAAACTGAGGTGTTCCAATAGAGTACACTTCTTCAGTTTTGCATTTTAGTACAATTGGAAAGTGGTCACTTCCACATTGATCGTCATGAGCACTCCACTCATAGTCCTGGACCAGCAAGGGATCACACACACTGACAAATCTAAACATGTTGAGGAAGGATGGTGGCATGTTGGAGACCTATCATTCAAACATTGCAGATCCAGCTGTGAAAAGACTTCTTTGAGAACAATATCTGGATGAGTATTCACACCACCCCAAAGACGACTGTCCCCGTTAAAATCACCCAACAGCAAAAAAGGTCATGGAAGTCACCCAATCAGGCTGACCAGCCATTGTCCACTGCAGATACAGATGGAGGTAAATCTAAAGAACACACTGACAACATTTCATGCAATGAGATTCTTGCACCTACAACTTGCAGAGAAGTATTTAAATTTTACATTTTGATGTTGAGTTTTTGATTAAATGAAATAGTAAAAACACAGAAATTCAGCTTCTTCACAGTTGGGATGGTGGATGTATCTCTACGAATTTCTGAATGGACAAAGTATTTTCAAAAGTACCAGCCACCCTGTGAAATGGTTAAGGTCGCGGACTCCCAGCTGGGAGGTCATGGGTTTGATTCCCATCAGTCATGTGGGATTTTTCTGCCATGACTGGCTCCTGCCCAGAGTTGAGTTTGCTACAGGCTCAACTGGAAAGACTGGGACCAACACAGCAAGCGTGTGTATCTCTCGGGCCTGGTTGATGCCGAGATATGTTATGAAAGTAAGTGAAGAGTACAGCACTGGCATGCAGGTTCAGTCCAGAATGGAAATTCGTGCAACATCTTCGTCATCCTCATTCTCATCTATCAGCATAAAAACAAGTGTCAAATTATGTGGCTCTTCATGCCCTGTTCTCATGGTGACCTCAGTTTCGATGTCCTATCCACATCTATGGTCTTGGTTTGATTCCGTCAGGGTCACCGGTATTGTTAAGTTCATGTAGGCTGTCGTTGGACAGACATACTGATGCCCTCTGGATGGAGAGCTCTATCACACTGGCTCCGCGACTATGCAATTATTGTCGTCAGCAGGGGGCTTAGTATGACAATGTGGTATCCTGCGTATATTAGATCAGAACAGGTGCCACTGAACACCACCGAAGTGACTTCGCAGCAGTGCAGTGTTTCCTCCTGTGGGTTACCTCTTGACGACTTGACATTGATTGCTCCCTGTGGATGGCCGGTGCCGGGGCTGAAGTGGGTTGGGCTGTGGCTGTAGACGGAGGATCGGAATGAGCAGTGTGGGTGAGGTGCCACTGAGGTGGCACAGAAGATGGGACAGCAAAAAAAGAACGGATACACAGTTTTGGTACCTGAAACAGTAAAACTATTTTCCTCTGACTACACTGTGATGTTATCCACATAAAACTGGAGTCAACAGGTCGCTCCGACAGCAGCCTGTGCAGAGATATCAACAAACAGTTAATGACTCAAACCTTGGTTTACAGAGCTGACTATGTCACTAAGGCTGGAGACTGCAGGGGAAAGGATACTCCCCCTGGCCTGGGGTGTACCCAACTCCTGCGTGTGGAGTTCAGACAGCATGATACTACAAAGCTGATTTGAAACTGCCAATCAGCAAGAACATTTTACATACTGGGAGGGAGATGGCCTCCAAAACATAGATTATGAAGATCCATAAAATACCAGATTTCTACATGATATCAAAAGCTTTCTTCAGGTCAAATAAAAATATGGTTAACAAATTATTTGTTCATGGAAGCATTGCAGATGGTGTTTTCAAGGCAAACTACATGGTCAACTGCAGAATGACACTTGCCGAATCGCACTGTTCTTTGGTCAAATGGCAATCTGTTTCCAGTCTTCACATCAAAGAATTGTCTACATTTTACATTCCTTTACAGAGGCAATGGATCAAAACTGTTAGGTGGTGATAGTACAGCTGATTGTCTGTCACAGGTGTCAGAATTGGATAACTAGGGCTTTCTGACACCAAGCGACCACCCCGTCCCCCAACCCCACCCCCCTCGTTCAGATTTGACTGTACACTTTTAAAAGAATATGGAGACAGCTTTCTTGGAGATATTTGGGGAGTTGGTAATAGATGTGATGAAGGCTAGGAGCAGAATCGCTACAGCAACCAATGGCTGTTACATTTTAAGGATCCCATGACCCCCAACACTGCCCTTCCCAAGAGTCCTGGGACACCCAGGTCAAAATTTTATAGGGCCCCAGTTGTGTGTGTGTGTGTGTGTGTGTGTGTGTGTGTGTGTGTTGTGTGGGGTATGTGCATGCTTGTGCTGGCACTCCTGTGGAGGAGATGAACGTAACACAGCAGACACTATGACATTGCTGACCTGTATTCGCTGCTGCTTTTGTGACACATGGCCCTGTGCTTGCTGCCGTCTTGTTGACCTCCAGCAGATCCTTCAGCGTCAGGGGAGAGATCTCATTAAAGGCACGGGGCAGATCCGACAACATGCGTGTCCGCTGGGCAATGAATCCTTTTTGTTGCAAAATGCCCAGCTTGACCTTTGTGCAAAATTTAGTTCAATATGATACACTGAAGAAGTGGAGATACAAGCCACAGGGGAATGGCTGTAAGGCAAAAGACAAATACAGAAGGCAAAAACAAAACTAAAACAAGAATACGTAAAAGAAAAAAGATAATCTAAGAATGTATGTCATGAATGTGTCCTTCATGGAAGACAAAATCCATTTCATAGAGGCCTACCCTTTCTTCTTCATTGCAAAGTTATTCTTTTTCCATCTTTCCTTACCTATTTGAAGCATTACTTACTTTTATTAGTAGTAACATCATTACTGAGAGTACTTAAAGACAAAGTTTGAAGCCCTTTACATTCCATACTCTCGTTTTGTAATGGAATGCTTACCTGGGAAGAGTCAACTGAAAAGCTGCCTGCTGGCGCTTATCATTCGTTTCCCCAGTTATTCAGTCGAACTATCAGTCACTCTTTTTTTTTCATTCACTCCTTCACTTTTTCACTGAAGAAGCACGCTACTAGATAGATACATGTTAAATAGGCCTTCTCTTCCAAAAGTTGGTGATGGGATTGTACATGTGCATGTGTTATGAATGCATTCACAAATGGAACCAGGGTTTGCAGTCTCATTTGAAGGACTTTTTTGGCAAGTGGAGTCAGAACCAATGTTAACTCTGAGGAAACAAATCCCCCTGTTTCGGAATGGCCTGGTAGAGATCTGAACCCAAGATTCCAGGACCATTAAGCCAAGTATTTCCATTGGTGACCACACACATGCATGCACAAATATGTGAAAGTATAGCACAAACAATACAGATCACAAACCAGACAAAGCATATAAATAGAAAAGCAGAGGATGACAGACATCCCTTATTGTATACAAGGCATAGACATATGCCAATGCTCCAACGATTGGAGAATGCACATCATTAATGCATAAAAGTATGATTTTGCTCCCTAGAAACATGTTCTGTGTGTGGATCAATATCAAATAAAATCAGCTAAAATAAAGACTATCACTTTACAGACAAGAGTTCAGACAAACAAGGCTACCTTGTTAACTGTCTATCTTGCAATAATGTGATTACTCACATCTTCTCATTTCAACAGCACACAAGTTTCAGAGTTTATACTGTAAGCTTGTGTTTGAAAACACTGGTTACTGTAGTCTGTTGCAAAAGAAGCACATCAGAGTCCTATGCATCATGAACTTTAAACCATGAGTCATACAGAGAACTAGCAGCTGGCACCAGTCCTACCAGCACTCAAGGCTCCCAAATTCAGATCAGCTAAGGTATCCTGAAGGAATATTTCAGCCTTGTTTCAACACGGAGAGGGCAGTCACTCCACTCCAGTTCCCTCAACTCATTCTCAATAGCACAATCCTTACTCTAGAAGGTGGGGGATGGAGAAGTGGGGTTGGGAGGGGGGTGGGGTAGAGGGGGGGAGGGGGGAAACAAAGAGGGTAGAAGATAATGCTACTTAGAACCTAGCTGACCACAGAGGCCCTTATTAGGGCTGTCACCTCATAAAATTACAAGTTAATTCTGAAGTCAGATTAATGAAAAAAATCTTTTAAATTCAAAAACAAACAAAAACAAGGAAAGACTACCATGTGCATACAACTCATTTAAACAGATTTTCTTAAAATACATTGATCAGAACTTTAATTTTTCTTTTGTTAGATGAGATAAAAAAAAATGTTGATTTCTATCAGAAATTTAAAAATTCACATCAGGTGGGACATCGCTGAACAAGATAATTAACACTACGATCACACTGACATGAATGGCTAACCATGTCCATAGTGTCCATGCAAACACACACACATACACACAGAGTCTCATCATAATTCTTAACGAAACTGAGGGGAGTAGAAAAAAATCAGTTCAATATAATCAGCTTTCATTCAAAGTGTATTCTCATGCACATGGTATGGGGAAAAAAAATTAGAAAACAATACTATGAGCACCAACAGATTTTGCAGCTTTACCTGTAATGTCTTGATGAAAAGAATCAACTGGTCAGGAGGGCAGTTAGACAACATCAGCTGCAGGTGCTGGTCTGGTAACTTGATGGTGGCTTTCCCAGCTTTGATGAACTTTTTGTACACAATGATCTCACGCATCTTCAGCTTCAGCACCTACACAGCAATCAGAGAGAGAGATGATGTTGTTAGTATAGCCAAGCTGACTGCAAAGGGCTAGATCAGAGCTGTCACCCCATTCAAGTCAATTCGCAGAATGGACAAAAAAAAAAAAATGTAGATCAAGAGAGAGAGAGAGACAGAGGGAGGAGAGAGAGAGAGAGAGAGAGAGAGAGAGAGAGAGAGAGAGAGAGAGAGAGAAAACACAAACACAAATCATCAAAACAGATTTCCTGAAATCTGTTTTTAGATGAGATGAAAAACTGTTGATCTCTTTTCTCTTTCAGAAACTCAAAATCACATCAGGTGGGACTTCTCTGGGTAAGATTTTCATGAAGTCTGCTGTAAAGTGTTTATAACTGACACCATGTACTATGCTTAGGACAGTCAGCAACTTGGCTATCCAGGCCATGCACGCACACACACAACTCACCTTCTATCCAAGTACTGGTGCTGCTGTCAGCAGACGCTAAGCGATCACTGGACAACACATCCCACCGACCATGGCAAGGTCATAACACCCAGAGGAACACAGCGACCAAAGATGTGGCAGAAATGTTGGCATTCTGATTCTTCTGCGGCAGTTTTGTGAAGTGTGCTATGCTACTGCAGTACTTCATGTGAAAACTTGATAAAATTTACAGATTCAGCTTGTCTGCAGATAACTGTGACATGCATGGCCCTAGTACAATTTCTGTTTAATTTCAACACAATCATACATTCTATTCTATCTAAATTCCAAAACCAGGCATTCACGTGATTAAGTAATAACTGTTGTATAGTGAACGAGGCAATAATGAATACTACATGCACACATGCTACAGCAAATTTTCTTCAAAGCTATCCCAGTTTTCTTTTCAGCGACTACTCAGTGCCTTATGAAATCACAGCCAAGTGTGTGTGAGTGTGTGAGTGAGTGAGTGTGTGTGTGTGTGTGTGTGTGTGTGTGTGTGTGTGTGTGTGTGTGTGTGTGTGTGTGTGTGTGTGTGTGCGTATGTGTGTGTGTCACTGAGTGTGTGTCACAGTATGTAGTTTGTGTGTGTGTGTGTGTGTGTGTGTGTGTGTGTGTGTGTGTGTGTGTGTGTGGTGTATGCATGTGTGTGTGCGTGCGTGCGCAAGTCTGCTTGAGTGCATGTATTTGTGACTTCTTTACGAGATCAAGATAAATATCTACCACTCAGAAACTACATAAAAAATTTTTTAAAAAAAACAAAAAATGGGAGGGTGGGGGAAGAGGCAGGAGGGGCAGGGAGGAAGAACTAAAATGCTGGATGCTAATCAACATATCTGTAAAATCATGGCACTCTTTCCAAAGTCTTCTCCACTTCAAGCAACTAACCTTTTTGGGAAACTCAATGTGAAGCTGTATTTCACTGAACTCATCACGACCCAGCGTTAGTGTGACATTCTTATGCAGAGTCTGTTTGCAGATGCTGCCATGCGGGGACACCTCTTCGATGGATAGGCTGCAGGTGATTGTACCATTCTGCATGATTATCACAGAACAGCAAGGATGGATCCCTTGCAGATTTGACTGTCCTTGGTTTTTTGACAAATGTCTCTGAAAAAAAAAAAGAACAAGTCACTAAAATGTCTGTTTGATGAGTATGCATGCTTTGCATGTCCAGAACAAACATGGCAACAAGAATACAGTTTATTTACGAACAGATGATTTTCAATAAAAAGTCATAAATTAGTTTAGAGAACAAATTAGAACAGCACAGCAGTTTAATGGGAGGGACATGTACCCTAGGCAACTCCGGGGGATCCTAGAAATAAAGATAGGGAAGTAAAGTTCATTATGCAAGATTTTGTCGGAAAACTAGATTTCTCAGTTGATGGGAGTCGAGTTACATGGGGAAATAGTCAAGACTGTCCAGATAGGCTGAAAGGGGACTGTCCTGAGATGGCAACTGTGGAAACTAAGGAAGTCCAGGTGTTAGCTGACATGGGTTTGCAGGTGACCGAGTAAGAGGCTCTGTGACACACAAATCACTCTGCCTCTGTTGCAAAGTTTCTGTCAATTTTGGCCGTATAGCTTTCAGTTCCTTACCTGGGATATTTTGCCAAAGACAAAGGGGTTTTAGGAGGAAAATTCGCTTGCCTCACCTAGATTCCATGGCAAAGATCATCCTATGGATGAATGTCTAGTTGGAAGTGAGTCCCAAGACAATCTCTGTGCTCATGACTGTTCAGGGTTTTGTATTGAAAGAATCACCTGCAAAGATGCCATCAGAACTGGAAATCAGGAAAAGCACAGGAAGGTGGAGTATCAGTATGTACTAGATGGAGAGAGAAAGAAATAATGTTGCTAATACCAATAAGATGAATAGCCCGGCTAACTACAAAGGGCCATGTAAGGGCTGTCATTCTGTTAAAGTCAACTCTTAAATCAAATTAAAAAAGAAAGAGACAGAAATTTGGAAAACATACAAAAAACATACACACATAATCACTGAAATACATGCTAAAAACACACAGGGGTTTTGTTCAAATCTTTTTTCCATAAAATCTTGAGATCAGATGAAAAACATTGATCTCTTTCAGAAATTCAAAAATCACATCTGGCGGAACATCTCTGAACAAAGTTTTCATGGACTAGTCTGCTGTGAATGTTAACATCTTCTTAGTGTCTGACATCATGAAAGTCCCAACACTGTGATGGAGTCTGCTGTAAAGTGTTAATGGCTGACATCATGCAAGTCCCTACACTGTCATGGACTGGAGTCTGCTGTAAAGTGTTAATGGCTGACATCATGAAATGTATGATGGAGTCTGCTGTAAAGTGTTAATGGCTGACATCATACAAGTCACTACACTGTCACAGAGTCTGCTGTAAAGTGTTAATGGCTAGCATCATGCAAGTCCCTACACTGTCATAGAGTCTGGTGTAAAATGTTAATGGCTGGCATCATGCAAGTCCCTACACTGTCACAGAGTCCTGTGTAATGGAGTCTGCTGTAAAATGTTAATGGCTGACATCATGAAAGTCCATACACTGTCATGGGATCTGCTGTAAAGTGTTAATGGCTGACATGTAAATTGTAAGTCCCCATGTTCTGTAAGATCATGTTGCACTGTGGGAGATACATCACATGGAATGCACCAAGGAGCTTCTTCACCTTTTAACAGATAAGAACGGGTGTAAACGGAGTAGCTGTATGCAAACAGCACAAGCCTGTTTCTTCTTGATGGGTCGGCCATGGAAGATGGCAAAAGTTCTCGCAGGTTTCAATGATCTGAAACAATTTGTTGTCCGTGTGTGGGTTCCATTCCTCTTGCCAGAGGTCTTTGCGATTTAGATTTCTTCTTTTTTAATGCATGAAAAAAAATTAATGTAATGACTTAAACGAAATAAGTAAATCTATGCATATGGGACCAAGACCTCAAAGAATGAGAGAGAGAGAGAGAAAGAGAGAGAGAGAGAGTGTGTGTGTGTGTGTGTGTGTGAGAGAGAGAGTGTGTGTATGTGTATGTGTGTATGTGTGCGAGTGTGTGTGTGTGCACACGCACGCACACGAGTGCATATGTGTGTATGATACATACCGAACTGGTGAGCTTTAAGGAGTGAATCCTACTCCCATAGCGAAGGTGTGCCTGATTTTGGTATTTCTTTCCTGATACAATTAAAACAATTTAGAATTCCTCCCTTCAACATTCAAATGAACATTTCATAAACATGCAGTCGTTTTCTTTTCTCCATACTTTTTATTTCATAAATTTTGCTGTTATTTCTCCTTGGCAGTCTGGAGATTCAGCTTTACCATCTTCATGCTCTAGGATCACAGACAACGGTGATGCAATGGGTCAGACTTCATCCTCTCACCATGCATAACATCCCCGTAAAGCCCACACAAGGGATGAAGTGTCTTATCAGAGACGTAGAGGTTCGTCTCTGGTCTGATCAAACGTGAATTTATGGCAGCGCAGTGATTCACTTTACGTTTCTTTTTACTTCCGCCTAAAGTCACAACACTTCAGAACAAACCTCGTTATTTCATATTTTCTGAGAACACAGTTATTAAGTTTCAGCTTACCGAAAAAGAGTTTCTCACTTAATTCACAGCGCACCGTCCCCAGCAATGCGTTACTTTCCTTTTGAACTAGACCACTGCTGCGGCATTTATATCAACCAATAAAATCTAGCCTTTCAAATAGCCACCAATCAAAATCTATTTTTTATCAATGTTACACGGAAAACGGAAGTGGTTGTTGTCCAGAGATACAAATCAACCCTAAACATTAAGTACACTGGCGTTTTAACAAAGACCGACTAGGCTAGAATATTGAGCAGCTCAACATAACTTGGTCAGGCGAAGCGGGTCGGTCCATACTAAGTCTTTGCGATGGCCGACTGCGCTAATGTTCTCTCTCTCTCTCTCTCTCTCTCTGGGTGTGGGTGTGGGTGTGTGTGTGTGTGTGCACGCCTGTAATGAGAGCCTGATTGATAATCTTTATTTCCAAGGGTAACAGATCAACAAATACATGCTTTTTTTCTATTTTGCCCCGCTATGGGACTAAGCGTAACTAGCAGCTAACAAAGCATGACTAGCGACCAAAAATTACAAAACTTTCCCCAAACATAGGCCTACGTATCTTTAAAAATACATAAGAAATGTAGATGACTTGTTTCTCGATCAAAAGATGAATTTAAAGGGGGGAAATATCAAACAACGAACAAGATTTAAAAACAACAACAACAACAACAACAACAACAACAACACACACACACACACACACACACACACACACACACACACACACACACACACCACGCACGCACGCACGCACGCAGAGAGAGAGAGAGAGAGAGAGAGAGAGAGAGAGAGAGAGATTCTCTGCGCCGAATGTCTTGAGGTCTCTCTCTTCGACAGCCGACAACTCCGTCACCTTTCAAGCCACGTTCTCCCTGCCTTAAGCCAAGGCAAGTAAAAGGAGACAACTGTATTTGAATCTGTAACGGGTGTTCGACCAACGTCTGACAAATTCTTTTAGGTTGGCAGTAATATGACGACGTAATGGAGATGCCGACACTCGCTGGTGAACCTGGCTATGGTGTTTTTACTCCATTGGGGCTGGAAAGCGCTTACTCTAGCGTTTTGATTTCACTGGTATTGGCTTTAGTGTCTTCATTTTATTCTGTAGGCAGAGTTAAGCTGGCTTTGGTGTTTTTACTTCATTGGTGTTCGATGGGTTAACCGGGCTGTCGAAATTTGACTCCAGTGGTGGTGGCTATTGGGTTTTTACTCCATTGGTAGTGGAAGGGTTAATTGGTTGCGACGATAATTTGTTCCACTGACGTTGGAAGGTTAAACCTAGCTGCTGCAATTTTACACTATTGACATTGGAAGGATTAAATCAGCTGCTTTCACCAATCTTCCTGCAGTCCATCATCCATGAAAAATAGAGAAGCAAACACACACAGATACACAGACAGACAGACAGACAGACACACACACACACACACACACACACACACACACACACACACACACACACACACACACATGCGCGCGCACGCGCACGAACAGAGAGAGAGAGAGAGAGAGAGAGAGCGCACACACACACACACACACACACACACACACACACACACACACACACACACACACACACATTGACTAAGCAAACAAAAATGG